>CM016621.1:82402695-83602695 GCA_005393395.2 Gossypium australe | reverse complement strand
CAAGGCGACACACTTGGTCGAATAAACCCTCTATCCAACAACTCCTGCATCTGCGCTTTCAATTCCACCAATTCCTTTGGCGCCATCCTATACGGAGCAAGAGATACCGGCGCTGTTCCCGGAAGAAGATCGATACCAAACTCCACTTCACGATCTGGGGGTAATCCCGGAAGCTCTTCAGGGAAAACATCAGGAAATTCCTTTACAGTCCTGACGTCCCCAACAGTCAGGTCCTTGGCTTCCAAAGCCCAAACAAACAATAAAACTGCCTCGCATCCTTTCCTTACCATCCTTTCTGCTCTTAGGGCAGTCACTACATTCGACAAGCAGTTTCCCCTTTCTCCTATCACCAACACTTCGTCGCCCTCGGGGGTTTTTAACACCATACGCTTGGCCGCACAATCTATATTAGCTTGATACTTCACAAGCCAATCCATGCCTAAAATTAAATCAAGCTCCCCAAACGGTAATTCCATTAGATCCGTTCTGAAGACTATCCCCTGAACTTCTAGAGGTACTTCACGATAGAGTTTATCCACTACTACAGATTGTCCTAACGGGCTAACCACAGTCATGGCCCTAGAGGTAACTTCAGATTCTAACTTTAGAGTTCCAGATACGCTACTAGCTACATACGAATGCGTCAACCCAATGTCAATCAATGCAGTGTAAGGCAAGCCAAAAATTAAAAACGTACCAGTTATGACATCCGGTGCATCGGCCTCCTCTCGACGTCTGACAGTATAGACCAATCCCGGCTGTCTCGCCTTGGTGTTTCTTGCCCCTTGACCTGGTGCTCCACGACCCTGACCAGCACCATTACCACCTCTGGCTGCACCACGACCTCTTTGTGGCTGCTGACCTCCTCTGCCAGGCTGAGCATTCCCTCGACCCATGGTCCCTTCACCGTCCCCTTGCTGCGGACAGTTTCTAACTTGGTGGTCTGTAGATCCACACCTAAAACACTTTCCACTGCCAGCCCAACACTCACCGGCATGAAATTTGCCACATCGAGCACACTTTAGTGTCTGGTTAGCAGCAGCAAATTTCTCTTCCCGTTTCGATCCATCAGACCGGGACCTTTTCTGAGTACGCCCAGTTGACGATCCAAAATTCCTCTTATTTCCACCCCTATCTCTATCTTGATTCAGTTTTTCGGTCCGCTTTACCTTCTCGGCTATCTTAGCCTTTTCCACTAGGACAACAAATTCCCTTTCCCGCTGTGGGGCTATCAAAACAACCAAATCATCCCTCAGGCCATCTTCGAACCTAACACAACGTTCATGCTCCGTGGCTACCATCCCTCGAGCGTAACGGCTAAGGCGTAAGAATTCCGCTTCATACACAGCCACTGACCTACTCCCTTGAACCAAATTCAGAAATGCTCTGCGCTGCGCATCCACATAACTTGATCCAATGTACTTACTCTGGAACACCGTTTTAAAGAGCTCCCAAGTGATACGGCCAGCCACTGTACCATCCTTAACCGTAAGCCACCATTGATAGGCTTCATCCCGTAGGAGAGATACAACTCCTTTCAACTTCTCCTCCTCCGTGAAATCCAAATCATCCATTATGCGTTCTACTGCCTCCAACCAATACTTAGCTGAACTTGGGGCTACATCAGAAGTTCCCCTAAACACTTCTGCCCCATTTGCCCTAAGCTGTTCCGGCACAGATTTCCGGGCTCCTGTGCCCATACCAGCCCCAGCAACCCTCTCTAAAACCCTTAGCATTGCTTGAGATACCGCATCCTCTCCGGCAGTCTGATCCTGAAATTTCTCCTCCGCGGCTGGGGGAACTGTCATCTCGTTCCCAGATCCATGGCCAGATCCTACTGGCTCTGACACAGTCATCCTACCCCTACCACGACCACGTGGCGGACGTCCTCGACCCATTGTACTCATTCTACTGCTTCACGTTTATCTGATTAGAAGTTTTATGAATTATTAGTTTTCTTCCACTGATTAACCACGAACAGTCTTAAGAATAGTAGTTTTAAGAGTAGTTCTTTCAAATTCGCAATTACATTCACAATTCAGGCTCAAGTTCGTAACCTCTAATTCTAGGAAGCACATACATTCAATCATCAACATACAAATAACATCCATGAACTTACATTCATCATGTAAGAGTGTTTGCGTTGTTTCACTACCCAGGGGTATTTTCGTAATTTATCCTACAGGGGCATTTTCGTAATTTTCCAAAATAGGGTTCCTTGGTGATTTTGTGAAATAAGGGTATTTTGGTAATTTTGCAATCTCGGGGGTATTTCGGTAATTTTGGAAATCTGGGGGTATTTTGGTCATTTCACAAATCAGAGGTAATTTGGTAATTTTACAAATCAGGGATAATTTTGGTCATTTTGCAAAATAAGGGTAATTTGGTAATTTACAAACCAGGGATATTTTGATGTTGTTGTTGCTGACTTTTTTTTTTGAAATAGGGGTACGTTAAAAAAAATCTCATTTCATAAATTTATGGTTGATTGGAATTTTTTTTTCAAATAGGGTGGCTGGTCTCTTTCGGGTTTTAATTATAAGGTTTAGCCCATCAACAAGTCCTCGTAGCTAGGGTGAACAGTCACTACGCACTAGGTAAGATTCTAGGGAAGAGGAGGTGAGTCACTAGGACTGCTTAAGTACCAAGCTCTCCCTGAATCCACTCCTAGACATGCGTATGCCCATTGCCACACCCTAACTCAGCTAAGGTGAACAGTCACTACGCACCAGGTAAGATTCCAGCGAAGAGGAGGTGAGTCACTAGGACTGCTTAAATACCAAGCTCTTCCGGATCCAATCTTAGACATGCGTATGCCTGTTGCCACACCCTAGTCTTGCGACTCATTTACGGGTTTGTTTAGAGAAATTAAGTCTTATGAAATTGAAGAGTTGTTTATTCTAAGCCTAAAGTCCATTAATACTATCATACTAATCTACGTCCCTCAAGCCCATTAAGCCCACATATATAACACAGTAAGAGTTTAGAATACTTACCTGTGTGGATCGAGTGCCGGTAGACTCGAAGGCCACTTCTCAACCCAAAACTTTTTTTTCTCAAAGTCACTTCTATTTTACAAAACATTACTAGACCCATTTCACAGCCCGAGTTTTGAACTGGGCTCTGATACCAAAATGTAACACCCCAAACCCGGCCCATGCGTTTCGACCAGATATGGTATGCTACGAGTTGTACATTAAAAACTTTTGCTTCATTGGTTTTGGAAGTCGTAAGTTAATTAGACCTAATTTGAATAAATAAATGACGTTTTAAAAATAAACTCCTTGGTATTATTATTATTAAGTATAAATAAACCTTGTCATAAATTCATAAATTTCAGAACATTGAAATCTACTTAGTTGAATAAAAACTAGGGGCCTTATTACATAAATATTACCAAAATGAAATAAAATAAGCTTAAAGAAATCCCAAAAATAACTTGTGGAAATAAAAACTTGATGGCCCGTCGAGTCCGTCTCGTCACCTATGTCCACGATCTACTGCTCATCTGGAGGAGTAGGGAAAAAGGAAAGCGTGAGTCACCAAGACTCAGTGTATAAATCTCGAAATACACAACGACCTGAGCCCACAAACACATTATGGGCCCTGGCCCATACATAAAGGCAACAATCATGATTATATATCAAATAATAATTGATTAATAACCCAACCCATCCTAGGTTTCCATCCTCTACACACCAACTCGTACCAACCATCACACCTTGGGGATTTCTACAATCAACCCTCCATCCGCTACACACCATAACGACAGCCGTACTGCCTATTCCTGTTATCCAGGAATCATTAAACGTGGCATAGCCACCGATCACTATGTGACCTAACATTTACATTTGTGGGATTTCTACCACTGATCACCAAGTGACCGATCATGCACTTCCCCTTCAATATCATAATCCCACCCCATGCATACACATATAAAGAAAACATCATGCAGGCTTACATATATTTCGATACACATAGGGAGTTCTATGTTTACGTACCTGGCATCAATGCCTAACCCGTTTAGGGTTCCATTCGACTGTCTATACAGCCTCTTTCCGGCTTTTTAGCCCATAACATATATATATAAACATACATATAGGTTTAATAGTGTGTTAGAGATCTACACACCTGATTACTGATAGAACGATGCTTTCTATGTCGACGCTATCCTTAGTCGACACAACTGCTATCTGCCTAAGGTGTTGTTCAGAAGCTGGTCCACAACCAAGTGGCCAATCTCGAACGGTAGATACCACTCGTTTCTTAAACTTAGGGATTCTCTCCTTTGCCTGATCCATATTTAATTCCATCACAAGTCCTTGTCAGAACTACTATCACAATTTATGATCGTTAATCCTCATCATAAAGTTAAGATCTTGCATATAATGAACGAATCTAGTAAAAATCTAGGGAAAATCTTCTTACCTTAAAATCCTAAAATTGGAGACTAGCGATTTTCGGCTTTTAGATCTAGACGACCAAGTTTCCTTCAAATCCCGAAATGCCGCCCAACATAGAACCATTAAACTATTAGCTTTTCGGCTTTTGCCTTTCAAAAACTGACATAGAATGTGAGAGCTTAACAGAAGTCGACACTTACCTTAACACAGGGGATTTGGCTAGCACTAGAGAGAAGATTCGACAATGCCAAAGAAAAAGATTTAAATGCCAGAAGAACAGATCTAACTCACAATTGGGATGAAGAGAGAAAAAGTATGGAGATTTCGGCTTTTTAGAGAAATCGGCACAAGAGGAAAAGAATGGAAAAGAGAGTGAAGGGGAGAGGTTTTGGCTTTTGAAGAAATTAAAGAAAAGAAATTGTAGAGGGAGAGGCTAAGAATTTCGGAACAAAGAATGAATAGGAAATTAGGGTTTAAATGCCATAATCAATGAGATATCCCCCCTATTTATAGAAATTTCGGCACCTACTGCTTAAAACTGAAAACGCCATTCCTGATAATTAAAATTTAAGCTAATAAAAAGGGAAAGTTCGGCACCCCTTTTCCATGAAGTAGCCGAATTCTTCACTCCTCTAGGTGATGGAATTTCGGCCAACACCTAGCCTTGTAGATAGCTCCTATCTTTTCTCCTTTTTATCTTCTATATTATCAATTATAAAATCCATATAAATTCTCCTATTTATGAGCCTTGTTGCCGTCCACTTCACCTAACCCTAATGCCAAATTTAGCAACTTAAATTAAAAGATTTGGGCTCCATGAAACTTAATTTTTGGGCCCCTAACTCCTTGTGTGTGGCGTCACCCCTTGCTCCCTTTTAAATGCCGAAAATGGCCCAAAAACATGGGCTCCTTGCAGCCAAAACTTGGGCCTCTTTAACTGTTAGTAACGCCACCCTCTCTCTCCCTTACAGCGTCATCCATTGTTGGGCCACAAGCCCACATTGGTGTTTTTAACCTCAATTGCCACCCTTTTAACTCTATAATACCCAATCAGATAATTTAACCAAGGCCTTTGCCTAGTCTTGAGCCCAATTTGGACCCTATCACTTAGATTAACATTTTAAACATATCCTTACACTAAACGCATAGACCCATTTACTCAGGATGTTACAATCTTGTACGACAGCAGAGTGTGTCAAATACGCTGTGTCACTTTTAAGAGATATTGCATATCAGTGGTGGAATACTTTGATAACTGTAGTGCTAAGAGAAAGGGTCACATGGGAATTCTTTCAACCGAGTTTAGAAAGAAATACATAAGTCAGCAGTTTATCGATCAAAAAATGCAAAGAATTTCTAGAGTTGAAATAGGGTCGTATGTCAATAATTGAGTACAAAAGAGAATTTGTGAGACTCAGTAAATATGCTCAAGAATGTGTCTCCACTAAGGCAATTATGTGTAAGCGATTCGAAGACGGGTTAAACGAAGACATTAAGCTTCTAGCCGGGATTTTGTAATTCAAAGAATTTGTTATGTTTGTTGGCAGAGCTTGCAAAGCCGAGGAACTTGGCAAAGAAAAGAGAAAAGCTGATTTCGAGGCTAGAGATTTGAGAAAGAGACCAATAAGTAAACCCTATCAGTCCTCTTCAAAGAAATCACGGGATTCGTATAATCATTCGACAGCTTCAGTGGGGTATTCTAATAGAGATCGTAAGAAACAATACAGGAGTCCTGAAGCTCAAGCCACTTCAATATCGAGTGTTGGTAGTGTTAGAACCAACAAACCCGAGTGTCAACAGTGTGGAAGACGACATTTCAGAGATTACTGGATGAATAACAAAGCTTGTTTCAAATGTGGCTCACAAGATCACTTTATTCAGGATTGTCCAGAGTTACCTGAGAAAGATAAATATCAGAATACAAGACCAAGTAATATAACTTTCAGAGGGAGTCCACCTAGAAATATGAGAAATGTGACTAGTAGCAAAGGTGCGACAAAGGATTCTACAGTGAGATCCGAGGGTCAAGCACCAGCTAGAGCTTATGCTATTCGCGCTCGTGAAGATGCAACATCATCAAATGTTATCACCAGTACATTTTCTCTCTATGAAACTAATGTAATTGCTTTGATTGATCATGGATCGACTCATTCATATGTTTGTATGAATCTAGTGTCTAGTAAGAGTTTGCTTGTTGAGTCAATTGAATTCGTGATTAAAGTATCGAGCCCCTTAGGCAAGTATATCCTAGTTGATAAAGTTTACAAGAACTGTCATTTGATGACTCTGGGTTACTATTTTTCGGCTGATTTAATGCTTTTATCGTTCGACGAATTCGATGTTATTTTGGGTATGGATTGGTTGACTCTGCATGATGCTGTTGTGAATTGTAGATGAAAGACTATTGAGTTGAAATGTCATAATAGTGAAATTCTTCAAATTGAATCCGTTGATTTGAGTGGATTGCCTGTTGTGATATCGATAATGCTAGCTCAGAAATATGTGAGAAAAGGTTGCGATTCTTATCTTGCGTATGTACTGGATACAAAAGTGTCTGAATTGAAGATTGAATCAGTGCCAGTGGTTTGTCAATATCCGGATGTGTTTCCAGAAGAGTTACCTAGGTTGCCACCTATCCAAGAGGTTGAATTTGCTATTGAATTAGTACCAGGAAATTCACCGATATTGGTAGCTCCGTATAGAATGGCTCTAACAGATTTGAAAGAATTGAAAGCTCAATTGCAAGAGTTAACAGATAGAGGTTTTGCACGACCTAGTTTTCAGCCCTGAGGTACACCAGTGCTGTTTGTAAAGAAGAAAGCTGGGTCGATGAGGCTGTGTATCAACTATCGTCAGCCCAATAAGGTTACAATTAAGAATAAGTATCATTTACCGAGAATTGATGATTTGTTTGATCAGTTGAAATGAGCAACAACATTCTCAAAGATTGATCTGTGATCTAGTTATTATCAATTAAGAGTTAAAGATTCAGATGTGCCGAAAACTACATTCAAAAATAGGTATGTGCATTATGAATTTCTTGTTATGCCATTTGGATTAACTAATGGTCCTGCAGTATTTATGGATTTGATGAATTGAATTTTTAGACCAAATTTGGATAGATTTGTTGTGGTATTTGTTGATGACATCCTAATATATTCTTGAGATGTATCTGAGCATGCTGAACAATTGAGAATTGTATTACAAACATTGAGAGACAACAAACTGTTTGCTAAATTCAGTAAATACGAGTTGTGGCTCCAAGAAGTTGGATTCTTGGGACATATTGTTTCAGTGGAAGGCATTCGAGTTGATCCGAATAAGATTTCAGCAGTTGTTGACTAGAAACAACCAAGAAACGTATCCGAAGTCAGAAGCTTTCGAGGTTAGTTGGCTACTATCAACGTTTTGTAAAAGGGTTCTCAATGATTGCTACATCGATGACTCAATTGTTACAGAAAAATGTTAAGTTCGAATGGTTTGAGAAATGCCAGCAGGGTTTTGAAAAGTTGAAAGCACTATTAACTGAAGCACCGGTTTTAGTTCAACCTGAGTCGGGTAAAGAGTTTGTGATTTTTAGCGACGCGTCATTGAACGGTTTGGGATGTGTTTTAATGCAAGAGGGCAAAGTGATAGCTTATGCTTCCAGACAGTTAAAACCGCATGAAAAGAATTATTCGACGCACAATTTAGAGTTGGCTGTTATTGTGTTCGCATTAAAAATTTGGCGACATCATTTATTCGGTGAGAAGTGACATATCTTTACCGACCTCAAGAGTTTGAAGTATTTAATGTCTTAGAAAGATTTGAATTTGTGACAACGAAGATGGCTCGAGTTATTGAAAGAATTAGTGATTGATTATCATTCAGGGAAAGAAAATGTAGTCGCGGATGCTATAACATTTGGGAATTTGGGGCTTTGCATCTATTATGTTTTTGGTGTGTTTAGAACGCTTTATGTGTTAATTTGTTATGTTTGGGGTCCCCGAGAAGGCTCGGGGTTATGCTGAAGCCTTGATAAAAATTTCAATTTTGGGCACTGTAGGGGAGAACTGGTTGGGGCAGGTGTTAAGTATTATTGCTTGTGTTTGTTAACACAAGTGGAGTGTGTGGTAAAGTGGCAAGGAGTCGCCACTTAAGGAGCAGGTAAGTCACGCCACATGGGAGCAGTGAGGGAGTAGGTTTGAGTCGCATAGTTTGCATTTTGCAATTCTTTTTGGCGTTAGGATGAGAGGTGATGGAATCGGTTTGGGACCTTGAAGAGTGGAAGAGGACTAAGTCAAATATTTCAAATGGATGGACAAGAGTGAAAGGGGGAATTTGAATTTTTAAACCGATTCAAATAAGGGGATGGGAGTGAATGTAGGAGGTGATCAAGGAGTGGTGGCTTGTTGGGGGCTTGTTGGCCGAATATGCATGGGTTGAAGGAGTGTGAGCTTTCGGTTTTGAGGGTTAAGCTAGGTACATGTGCCGAAAGTGGTTTTGGGCATTTCTTCCATCATTGGCTCATTTTCAGTTTGAGGTGTATGTGAGTAGGTGAGTACCTATTCTTCTAAAGACCACTTTGAGTAAAGTGGTAGATAATCAGCATAGAAACTTTCTATTCTCTTTTTGCATTAGTGGGCATTTGTTCTCTCATTTACCAAACCGAAACCATCTCATAGACTTCTATTTTAGCATTCATCTTCTTTCAATCAAAATCCAAAACCTCAACCCTTTCTTTCTTTTGTTCATATTTATTTTTCATGACATAACCCCTAGCAGAACCCTCCTATTGCTTTCTCTATTTCATCTTTTTCTCTCTTTTGTTTCTTTCAAAGCCGAAACTTATCTTCTCGTTCTTTACTTTGAGTTTATTCCTACTTTCTTTTAGCCGAATCTCCCTTAGGTGTGTACCTCTTTCATTCGTTCTTGTTCTGTGGGTTGCCGTCATTTTTTCCCTAGCCTTCTCAATCGGTTCCTTCTTAGTTAGTGGTAAGTGTTCTCCTTCCCTTTCATTTCTCTCTTCTCTCTTTTTGGTTGTCAAACCGAAGACATTAATCTTGTTCTGTGGGAGCTTTGGCTGAATGTAAGAGGGGCCTCGTCTTTGTATTCTTCTTGCTTTTGGCCAGAGTTTGAAGGGTTTTTGGGGGACATTTCGATTCGGTCGATTAAGGTAAAGGGGTTCATACCATTCGATTTGCCGAAAGGCCACTTCTTTTAACCTATGTTTGAGGGGCTGATTCTAATGTGGAGTATGTGTATGAACTTCGGTGATTCCTTAATCCAAGAGTAGTAGCAGCCAGGTTTTGTCGAGCTCGGTAAGAACTCCTTCGTTTAGAGCATCTACTTTCGCTTTAATCTTATTCAATGCCTTAACTCGGTTTTCTGACCAAGATCTCTTTCATGGAATCAAATACTAGCTAAGCTAAGGAGGGGGTCGGACTCGTAGTCCCTACCCTTAAGTTCAAAAAACGTGCGGTGTTAGCCATTCGAGACTTTCCACCGGGTTGTGGGCAGGCTTCAGAGAGGGATAAGCAGGTTGCTGTGATCCCTGCGAGTGAAGACGTTAACGAGATTGATAGTATAGTTCTTTGTGTTTACAAGTGTGTAATTACCACACTATTTCTTAATTGTATAAAACGTGTATGTGTTTTGTGTGAAAGCCGAAAATCTCGGCGAAGGTGATTGAGTTACCCATGAAGGGTAAAATCGAAACACCAGGTCAGTGTCTTTCGATTAACCCTTGTAATTAATATTGATAGCTGATTGAGTGCGTACTTTAAATATTGAATGTATGATATCATATGACCTGTTTATTATACTATGTTGCTTGTGCATGGGATTTGGGATGATAATGATATGAAGGGGAAGTGTATATCGGTGACACTGTCACAATAATTGATGGCTTAGTGCCTCATTATCGTATCGGAGACTTGGTCACATAATTATCGGTGGCTAGACCACGTTATATCGGCTTTGAGCAGTATGACTGGTAGCATGACTGCCAAAGAGGAGTGTAGAGGATGGAGGGTTGATTGTAGAAATCCCCACAGGTGTGTTGACGATGGACATATGGAGCAGGAGTGTAGAGGATGGAATATTAGGCTGGGTTGGGTTATCATATTGATTATTTTGCTATGCTATAATGATTGGGCTTTGGCTGATTGTGTTTGGGGGCTTATGCCCACTTGTGAATTATGTGGATTAATTGCACACTGAGTCTTGTGACTCACTCTGTTTGCTTAAACAAATTGCAGGTGACTCTTAGTTTAGTGGATTGGGCTGGATTGGACTCGAGGTGGCTGTGCATGGGTTATTCAATTAAAACCTTATTTTATTCACCGTTTGCTACTTTTGGGGATTTTTGATTTGTAATAAGGCCACTATTATTTTGGTTTTAATTATGGTTTAACTATTAAGACGTTTACATCACAAACTTGATCGACAAAATGTTTTCTTCATAAGATGAAATAAAACGGGTTTTCTTCAAAACTAAATTAATGATTTTACGCACGAAAAATCTATAAGCAAACCTTATGCTGACTAGAATGTCATGACTAGCGTTTACAAATGTCATCTAAACATAAGAATGGGCTAATTATAATTTTTACTAAGTTTTCAAACGAACCACCAAACCTGGAGTTTCAAAAATAACTTTAAAGTTTGCCGAAGTTTGCGTTTATGTAAAAACCTCTTCAAGTGACAGACCAGATCCGGTTGTGGTGTTTGGGCTGGGTATGGGGTGTTACAATTTTGGTATCAAAGCCAAGGTTGCAAAAATCAACTATGGGTTTTTGGGTCCCAAAACGTTTTCCAAATTTGGTTTAAGAATGGGCTGGGAAATATATATATAGTTACATGTTTTTGGAGGTATGGTACTCGAGTCTCCGGCCCAAGTCTGCAAGGTAAGTCTTCTGACTGTTGGATGATTTGCATGAAGTGAATGTGTTATGTGAATATATTGTTATGGACAATAGAAATAAGAAACTCTATTTTAGGAACGGAAACCTTTAGGTATGCTTGTGTTTTTGCGGAAAAACTACTTATAACTCTATTCTTATAAAACTACTCGTTAATAAATAGTGAAAAGAAATGCTAATTCATAAAACTTGTAAATCAGATTAGGACAAAACGGTAGACATGAGTGCTAGAGGACGTGGACGTATTGCACGTAGCCGTGGTAGAGGCCGGGGTGTTGAGGCTGAGTTTTCGGAGGCAAGGAATGAGCCTGAAGGAGAAGTGCCAGCATCACCTGTGGCAGAAGCGGGATCGCAAGATAGAACTGGTGGGGATGATGCCTTGTCTTAAGCAATGCTGCGTGTGTTGGAGCGAGTTGCTGGGGCAAGCACTGGGACAGTATCTCGGAAGTCTATTCCTGAGCAACTTCGAGCAAACGGGGCTGAAACGTTTAGGGGTATTTCTGGTGTGGCCCCGAATGTAGCTGAGTACTGGCTGGAGGTAGTCGAGCGGATTATGGATGATTTAGACTGCATGGCAGAGGAAAAATTGAAAGGAACGGTTTCTCTTCTTCGAGATGAGGCATATCAATGGTGGCTCACCGTAAGAGAAGGTACTTCAGCGGATCGCATTGATTGGGATTTCTTTAAAACTGCATTCCAAAGGAAATATGTTGGGGCAAGTTACGTGGATGCTCAGAGGAAAGCATTTCTGAATCTGGTACAAGGGGGTAAATCTGTGGCTGAGTACGAGGCAAAATTTCTGCGGTTAAGCCATTACACTCGAGGGATAGTTGTGACTGATTATGAGCGTTGCGTGTGGTTCGAAGATGGGCTGCGAGACGAGTTGAGAGTGTTGATAGCTCCGCAGCAGGAGAGGGATTTTGCTATCCTGGTGGAAAAGGCTAAAATAGCCGAGGAGGTAAAACAGACTGAGAGGCAAAATGGGGACAAGGATAGAGGTAAAAATAAGAGGAGTTGTGGAACGTCAGGGTCATTTGGTGGTTTCCAGAAGAGGCCTAGGGTTGATGGGCTGGGTCATGTTGCAATGCCAATTGCTGTTGGGCAATTTCGACAGTGTGCTCAGTGTGGGAGGTCACATGCAGGAGAGTGCTGGGGAAGAGATAGGGTATGTTTCAAGTGTGGGTCAAAGGATCATCTAATAAGGAATTGTCCGCTAGAAATGACCAGGGCACGAATGGTAGGTCAGGGGTATGTGCAGCCAGGAAGGGGTGGACAGCAGATGCCGAGAGGTCGTGGTCCGATCAGAGGAGTGAATGGTTCTGGTCGGGGTCGTGGAGCACTGGGCAGTGGTGTCGGTGGTACAGATGCAAGACAGTCAGGGTTAGTCTATGCAGCACTGCGGCGAGAGGATGGCGACACACTGAACGTCATAACCGGTACGTTTCTTATAGCTGATAAGTCGTTTCTTGCTTTGATTGATATTGGATCGACCCACTCATATGTTGCTAGCACTGTATTTGAGACTTTAAGTATAGAATCTAAAATAGCTGCTAGAGAGATGACTGTGGTTAGCCCTTTAGGACAATCCATGGTAGTGAACAAATTATTTAGGGATGTGCCTTTAGAAATTCAAGGAGTTCTGTTTCTGGCTGACTTGATGGAATTACCATTCGAGGAGTTTGATCTCATCTTAGGCATGGATTGGTTGGTTAAAAATTGTGCTAAATTGGATTGCGCGACTAAGTGAATGGTGTTGAGTACCCTAGAGGATGAAGAGGTGGTTGTGATAGGGGAAAGGAGGAATTATTTGTCCAATGTGGTTTTCGCGTTAAGAGCTGTTAAGATGGTTCAGAAAGGGTGCAAGGCATTCCTAGCTTTTATCAGTGCATTGATGCAAAGGAAGTGACTGTTAAGGAGGTTACAATAGTGAAGGAGTTTGTGGATGTTTTTCCCGAGGAACTTCCAGGGTTGCCTCCGGATCGTGAGGTGGAGTTTGGAATTGAGCTACTTCCGGGTACAGCTCCGGTGTCCATCGCCCCTTATAGGATGGCACCGAAGGAGTTGGTGGAACTTAAGGCCCAGATCCAGGAGCTGTTGGATCGTGGTTTTATCCGACCAAGTGTACCTCTGTGGGGAGCGTCGGTGCTGTTTGTGAAGAAGAAGGATGGATCAATGCGTATGTGCATTGATTACAGTCAATTGAATAAGTTGACAATTAAGAACAAGTACCCGCTGCCGAGGATTGATGACCTGTTTGATCAGCTCAAAGGGGCTTCAGTCTTTTCGAAGATAGATTTGAGTTCAGGATATCATCTGCTTAAGGTCAAGGAAGTGGACATTCATAAGACGGCATTTCGAACTCGCTATGGTCACTATGAGTTTCTAGTGATGCCGTTCGGGTTGACAAATGCGCCAGCTGCGTTTATGGATATGATGAACCGGGTATTCCCACCCTATCTGGACCGATTTGTTGTGGTGTTCATAGATGACATCCTGGTATACTCCAAGACGGAAGAAGAGCACGATTCGTATCTTCGGGTGGTTTTGCAGATTTTGAGGGAGAAGCAGCTATACGTCAAATTTAGTAAGTGTGAATTTTGGTTGAAAGAAGTTACTTTTTTGGGTTATGTTGTATCTACTGAGGGGATTAGGGTTGATCCCCGGAAGATTGAGGCTGTGTTGGAATGGAAACTGCCTAAGTCAGTGGCAGAAATTTAAAGTTTCCTGGGATTGGCAAGATACTACAGAAGATTTGTTGAGGGATTCTCTTTAATTGTGGCACCCTTAACTAAGTTATTGCGGAAAGGGATACCATTTGTTTGGACTGATAAGCAGCAGGAAAGTTTTGAGAAGCTGAAAAAGATCTTAACAGAGGCTCCAGTTTTGATTCAGCCTGAAGCGGGGAAGGAGTTCGTTGTCTACTGTGACGCTTCACACACTGGGTTAGGGTGTGTGTTAATGCAAGATGGAAGGTAGTTGCGCACGCGTCTCGGCAGTTAAGACCTCATGAGATGAACTATCCCACGCATGATCTGGAGTTGGCTGTGGTGGTGTTCGCTCTGAAGATCTGGAGACACTACCTGTATGGGAAGAAGTCCATTATCTACACCGACTATAAGAGCCTGAAATATCTCCTTACTCAGAAGGAGTTGAATTTAAGACAGCGGAGGTGGATTGAGCTATTAAAGAATTACGACTCCTCAATCGAGTATCATCTGGGAAAAACTAACGTGGCAGTGGATGCGTTAAGTCAGAAAGTGATATCGGATTTGAGGGTGATGTTTTCCCGTCTCAGCTTGTATGATGATGGTAGTGTGCTAGCTAAACTTCAAGTAAAGACGACGTGGGTTAGCCAGATTAAAAAGAAGCAATTATTAGATGAAGTCTTAAGTGCTCGAATTCTGCAGGTACAGAATAGTGGAGTAGGGGATTATAGTTTAAACAGTGATGGGGTTTTGTGTTTCTGAAAAAAGGTCTGCGTGCCAAAGGATGTTGAGTTGAGATAGATGATTCTTCAGGAGGCGCATAGTAGCCCTTACGCTATGCATCCTGGAGGGAATAAGATGTATCAGGATCTGCGTGAACAGTTTTGGTGGCCTGGATTGAAGCGGTAAATTACCGAGTTTGTGGGAAAGTGTTTAACGTGCCAGCAGGTGAAAGCAGAGCATCAGTTGCCTTCGGGGTTATTACAACCAGTGAAGATTCCACAGTGGAAGTGGGAGTGGATAACGATGGACTTTGTTAGTGGGCTACCTCTTACGCCTACTAAGAAAGATTCGGTATGGGTGATTGTAGATCGATTGACGAAGTCCGCTTATTTCATACCTGTTCGTGTCGACTATTCTCTGTAGAAGCTAGCTAAGCTGTACGTAATAGAGATTGTGAGGTTGCATGGGGTACCAGTGTCGATCATATCAGATAGAGACCTTAGGTTTACATCGCGGTTTTGGAAAGCACTGCATCAGGCATTGGGTACAAGACTAGACTTCAGCACAGCTTTTCATCCACAGTTTGATGGTCAGTCGAAGAGGGTAATTCAGATCTTGGAGGATATGTTGAGAGGGTGTGTCATTGACTTCAGGGGTAGTTGGGAAGAGTTTCTACCGTTGGTAGAATTCGCATACAACAACAACTATCAGTCTAGTATTCAGATGGCGCCCTATGAAGCGTTGTATTGACAGAAATGTCGTACTCCTACTTGCTGGACAAAATTGGGTGAGCATCAGATCTTGGGTCCGGAATTGGTTTTGGAGACAGAGGAGAAAGTTAAATTGATTCAAACTCGGTTAAAGGGAGCGTCTAACAGGTAGAAATCCTATGCTGATCTGAAGCGTAAGGATATAGAATTTGTAGTAGGTGGTCAAGTTTTCCTGAAAGTTTCACCGTGGAAGAAGGCAATGAGGTTTGGACGGAAAGGCAAATTAAGTCCCAGGTTCATCGGGCCTTATCGGGTATTAAAATGTGTGGGACCAGTGGCGTATCAGCTTGAGTAGCCTTGAGAATTGAAACGATTACATGATGTATTCCATGTCTCGATGTTGAGGCGCTATCATTCTGATCCGTCTCACATTGTGCCGGTGGAGGAAATTGAAGTAAGACCAGACCTGTCTTTCGAAGAGGAACCAGTGCAGATCTTGGATCGAGACGTCAAGGTACTGAGAAGGAAATTAGTCCCCCTGGTCAAATTTTTGTGGCGAAACCACCGTTCAGAGGAGGCCACGTGGGAGCCAGAGGATGTGGTGCGTCAGCAACACCCTTATCTCTTTTGATCTGGTAATTTCGGGGCCGAAATTTCTTTAAGGGGGTAGAACTGTAACATCCGGGAATTTGGGGCTTTGTATCTGTTATGTTTTTGGTGTGTTTAGAATTCTTTATGTGTTAATTTGTTATGTTTGGGGTTCCCGGGAATTCTCAGGGTTATGCTGAAGCCTTGATAAAAATTTCAATTTTGGGCACTGTAGGGGAGAACTGGTTGGGGCAGGTGTTAAGTATTATTGCTTGTGTTTGTTAACACAAGTGGAGTGTGTGGTAAAGTGGCAAGGAAACGCCACTTAAGGAGCAGGTAAGTGACTCCACATGGGAGCAGTGAGGGAGTAGGTTCGAGTCGCATAGTTTGTATTTTGCAATTCTTTTTGGCATCAAGATGAAAGGTGATGGAGTCGGTTTGGGACCTTGAAGAGTGAAAGTGGACAAAGTCAAATATTTCAAATAGATGGACAAGAGTGAAAGGGGGAATTTGAATTTTTCAACCTATTCAAATGAGGGGATGGGAGTGAATGTAGGAGGTGATCAAGGAGTGGTGGCTTGTTGGGGGGTTGTTGGCCGAATGTGCATGGGTTGAAGGGGTGAGAGCTTTCAGTTTTGAGGGTTAAGCTATGTACATGTGCCGAAAGTGGTTTTGGGCATTTCTTCCATCATTGGTTCATTTTCGGTTTGAGGTGTATGTGAGTAGGTGAGTGCCGATTCTTCTAAAGACCACTTTGAGTAGAGTGGTAGGTAATCAGCATAGAAACTTTCTATTCTCTTTTTGCATCGGTGGGCATTTGTTCTCTCATTTACCAAACCGAAACCATCTCATAGACTTCTACTTTGGCATTCATCTTCTTTCAATCAAAAGCCAAAACCTCAACCCTTTCTTTCTTTTGTTCCTATTTACTTTTAATGACATAACCCCTAGCCGAACCTTCCTATTGCTTTCTCTATTTCATCTTTTTCTCTCTTTTGTTTCTTTCAAAGCCGAAACTTATCTTCTCTTTCTTTTCTTTGAGTTCGTTCCTATTTTCTTTTGGTCGAATCTCCCTTAGGTGTGTATCTCTTTCATTCGTTCTTGTTCAGTGGGTTGCCGTCACTTTTTCCCTAACCTTCTCAATCGGTTCCTTCTTAGTTAGTGGTAAGTGTTCTCCTTCCCTTTCGTTTCTCTCTTCTCTCTTTTTGGTTGTCAAACCGAAGGCATTAATCTTGTTCTGTGGGAGCTTTGGCCGAATGTAGGAGGGGCCTCGTCTTTGTATTCTTCTTGCTTTTAGCCTGAGTTTGAAGGGTTTTTGGGGGACATTTCGGTTCGGTCGATTAAGGTAAAGGGGTTCATACCATTCGTTTTGCTGAAAGGCCACTTCTTTTAACCTATGTTTGAGGGGCCGATTCTAATGTGGAGTATGTGTAGGGACTTCGATGATTCCTTAATCCAAGAGTAGTAGCTGCCAGGTTCTGTCGATCTCGATAAGAATTCCTTCGTTTAGAGCATCGACTTTCACTTTCATCTTATTCAATGCCTTAACTCAGTCTTCTGACCAAGATCTCTTTCACGGAATCAAATACCAGCCAAGCTAAGGAGGGGGTCGGACTCCTAGTCCCTACCCCTAAGTTCAAAAAACGTGTGGTGTCAGCCGTTCGAGACTTTCCACCAGGTTGTGGGCCGATTTTAGAGAGGGATAAGCAGATTGCTGTGATCCCTGTGAGTGAGGACGTTAACGAGATTGATAGTATAGTTCTTCGTGTTTACAGGTGTGTAATTACCACACTATTCCTTAACTGTATAAAATGTGTATGTGTTATGTGTGAAAGTCGAAAATCTCGGCAAAGGTGATTGAGTTACCCATGAAGGGTAAAATCAAAACACCAGGTCAGTGTCTTTCGATTAAGCCTTATAATTAATGTTGATAGCATGATCGAGTGCATACTTTAAATGTTGAATGTATGATATCATATGACCTGTTTATTATACTATGTTGCATGTGCATTGGATTTGGGATGATAATGATATGAAGGGGAAGTGTATATCGGTGACACTGTCACAATAATTGATGGCTTAGTGCCTCATTATCGTATCGGAGACTTGGTCACATAATTATCGGTGGCTAGACCACGTTATATCGGCTTTGAGCAGTATGACTGGTAGCATGACTGCCAAAGAGGAGTGTAGAGGATGGAGGGTTGATTGTAGAAATCCCCACAGGTGTGTTGACGATGGACATATGGAGCAGGAGTGTAGAGGATGGAATATTAGGCTGGGTTGGGTTATCATATTGATTATTTTGCTATGCTATAATGATTGGGCTTCGGCCGATTTTGTTTGGGGGCTTAGGCCCACTTGTGGATTATGTGGATTAATTGCACATAGAGTCTTGTGACTCACTCTGTTTGCTTAAACAAATTGCAGGTGACTCTTAGTTTAGTGGATTGGGCTGGATTGGACTCGTGGTGGCCATGCATGGGTTATTCAATTAAAACCTTATTTTATTTACCGTTTGCTACTTTTGGGGAATTTTGATTTGTAATAAGGCCACTATTATTTTGGTTTTAATTATGGTTTAACTATTAAGACGTTTACATCACAAACTTGATCGACAAAACGTTTTCTTCATAAGATGAAATAAAACGGGTTTTCCTCAAAACTAAATTAACGATTTTACGCACGAAAAATCTATAAGCAAATCATGACTAGCGTTTACAAATGTCACCTAAACACAAGAATGGGCTAATTATAGTTTTTACTAAGTTTTCAAACAAACCACCAAACCTGGAGTTTCAAAAATAACTTTAAAGTTTCTCGAAGCTTGCATTTATGTAAAAACCTCTTCAAGTGACATACAAGATCCGGTCGTGGTGTTTGGGCCGGGTTTGGGGTGCTACAGATGCTCTGAGTAGAAAATCTTTACTTGCTTTGCGGACGATGAACACACAATTAACTTTGTCTAATGATTGTTCGATTTTAACTGAGTTAAAAGCTAAACCATTATTTCTACAGCAAGTTTGTGAAGCTCAAAAATATGATAATGAGTTACAAGCTAAAAGAGTACAATGTGAGTCGACTACTAATTCAGATTTTTAGATCGGATCCGATGATTGTTTAATGTTTCGAGGTAGAATTTGTGTACTGAGAAATTTCGAGCTTATTCAAAAAATTCTACACGAAGCACACAGTGGTTGTTTATCTGTTCATCCGGGGAGTACTAAGATGTACAATGATTTGAAACAGTCACACTGGTAGTCAGGGATGAAATGAGACATTTAAGAGTTTGTGTCAAGATGCTTGGTTTATCAACAAGTCAAAGCTGAGCATCAAGTGCCTTCGAGACTATTACAGCCAGTAATGATACCAGAGTGGAAATGGGATAGAGTTACGATGGAATTCGTATCGGGGTTATCCCTATCTCCGAAAAAGAAAGATGCTATTTGCGTTGTTGTTGATAGGATGAATCAGTCTGCACACTTCATTCCGGTATGTACAGATTTTTCACTCAATAGATTAGCTGAATTGTACATCTTTGAGATTGTTAGATTGCACGGGGTGCCAATTTCAATTATTTCGGATAGAGATCTGAGGTTTACGTCGCGATTTTGGAAGAAATTGCAAGAAGCTTTGGGTACACGGTTGAACTTTAGTACTGCTTTTCATCCTCAAACAGATGGTCAATCTGAGAGAATTATACAGATTCTCGAATATATGCTTCATTTTTGTGTTTTAAAGTTTGAAGGCAACTGGGAAAAATATTTACCGTTGGTTGAATATGCGTATAACAATAGTTTTCAATTGAGCATAAAGATGGCACCGTATGAAGCTTTGTATGGTCTTAAATACCGAACTCCATTGTATTGGACCGAGCTTAGTGAGAAAAAGATTCATGGCACTGATTTGGTTAGAGAGACAGAAGAAAAAGTAAAAGTAATTCACGACAGTTTGATAGCAGCTTCAGATCGACAGAAATCATATGCGGATTTGAAACGTAAAGACATTGAATTTCAAATTGGTGACAGAGTATTTTTGAAAGTATCTCCGTGGAAGAAGATTCTTCGTTTTGGTCACAAAGGAAACTTGAGTCTGCGATTTATCAGGCTGTATAAAATTATCGAAAGAATAGGACCAGTAGCATATCGACTAGCTTTACTGTCAAAGTTAGAAAAGATCCATAATGTGTTTCATGCGTCGATGTTACGCCAATATAAATCAGATCCGTCACATGTAATTTCTCTGATAGAGATCGAAATTCAGCCTGATATGATGTATAGCGAAGAACCGATCAGAATTTTAGCTCGAGAAGTTAAAGAGTTAAGAAACAAGAGAATAGCTTTAGTGAAGGTTCTATGACAATGGCACAGTGTCGAAGAAGCTACATGGGAACCCAAGGAAGCTATGAGAAAATAGTACCCTAACTTATTGATACGGGCACGCCCGGGGCACCTACCGAATTTTCAAGTCGACGAAGCTCGACGCTAAATTTTAATTTTCATTGCTTTAAATAAATCGAGTCTTTGAATTTGTTGAAAATTAAATTGCTAAATTTTAATTAAATGAATTAAACATCTAAATTCGTTTAATTGATTTTCTATAGCAAATTAATTTGTCAAAATATTTTATTGTGCCTAAGTTAATTTTGGTTTCCTTAGATTAATTTAATTTGTGGCTGTTGCATTTAAAAGTGTTTGCGGCTACCAAAATTATTGTAATCCAAGCTGATTAATTGTGGTTTTAATGTGCAGCAATTTTCGGCTATGAAGGAAGCAAGCATGCCACGTTTGATGCTAGTAGATTGAAGAATGAAGAATGATTTGTCTTGGCCGAAATTAAGGAAGCATGAATAGCCAAGCAATAAATTAAATCAAACGAAGTGGAATGTTGTGGATGATTAAACATTCAGCTGAATATTTAAATGGTAAGAGGAAAGGCACAAAAACAAGGCACCCATGTCCACGTGAAGATGAAGCATAGCTGAATAGATTTCAATTTCTTCAAAGATTGGGGACGGCACACCTTGGTGGGAATAAACATGTGTCAAAGAAATTAAATAAATAATTGAGGGGTTGAATTATGGTTTTGGACGGCAAGGAATCCTATATTGCCTTGAAATTTTTAATTGAGTGGGATATAAGGGAAGGGAAGCCACGGCTATAATGGAGAGGCCATAAACAAATAAAATAATAAAGTCAAACTTGTGTGGCTAGTGAAGTATGGGACGGCAATTCCTTTGAATGAAGCACCAAGGAGGAATTAAAGAATTCAAGAATTCAAGAATTAAAGAATTCCTAAATTGAAGCATGCGTGAGTGACTTGGAATAAACAAAGTGATGGCATGAAGAAGTGGGGTATTAATTGATAATTAAACAAAGCCATGGATTGCACAAACACTCACCTAGGTGGATGGCAAAATGGAGCTTTGTCTTTTGTAAACAATTGAAGAATGTTAATTAAAAAAGGCATAGGACGGCAATATGAGAAGGGAATTAAATTTGAAAACACATGGGATATGGGGTTATCCACTCTTGAATTAAATAATTAAAATCCACTAACCATTGTAAGAATGTTGGGCGGCATTGGGAGATTAATGGGAGAATAAACAAATGCAAATGGAAGAACCATGAATGAAGGTGCATGGACGGTAGACACTTGGAGCATGAATTGGATTTTTTTTTTTAAAAAAAAAATATTTTTGAGATAATGGATGGCAAATTAAACAATGGTGGAATGATGGTGGTGGTGGACAACATAAAGCTTTGGTGCTCAAAATCTTGGACGGCCACTTCATGAAGATAATGCAAATTGAAGGCATCCATGAGAATTAAACAATTTCAAGCTTGGTATTTTGGCCATTCGGCTAGTAGCTATAAATAGATCGTTTATTTTCATTTGTAAGACATATAGAACTTGAATTTGAATGAAAGAAAATTTTCTTTTGGTGAGTATTCACTCTCCTGATTCTCAAGGTTGAATTGACTTATCTAGTTTTCTAGTGGCGTCGTTCTTCCCTTGTTTTGAACTTATCATCCTCACGGGTGTGGCGTTCATCTACCTATACCGTTGGTTCCTATCTCGCTAGATAGTGGGTCTCGGTTTTGTTTCAAAACTCATTCCATCAATTTGAAACTTATAAGATTCGGGCCTTTAATTTTTATTAAAGGTTCTTTCTTGTTTCAAATACGTATCCATTTCAACCAATCACCTATCTTTACCTTTCAAAGATTTTATTTCCAATAAAATTATCCCTTTGTTAATTAAACGAGAAACTACCTAATTTACGATCGGGCAACATTTACGATTCGCCTCCTAACCCGAGACGGACCGTTATCACTTATTTTCTAGTAAGATTTTTAGGGACGAAAATTCCTAAGGGGGAGAGTTGTAACAGGAATAGTGGTTTCAGGACCACAAGTTTGAGGTTAAAATAATTATTTTATTATTATTTTAATGTCTACAACATGATAGTATGATTGTGTGAAAATTTCATTAAGAAATTTTATCGTTTGAATGTTCAATTTGATAAAAAGGACTAAATCACGTAAAGTGTAAAAGTTATGTTCTAATAGCTAAAGGGGTTTAATAGCTATGGAACCTTTAAGTAGAGGTCATTATCTTGTAATTAGACCATTAATAGTATGAGTGGACAAAGATGGACATTAAATAGGTGAATTTTAAGTTAATGAATAAGGTTAATTTGGTAATTAGATAAAACAACATAAATTAAATTAAAGTAAAAGAAAGGTATCATCTTTCTTTCTTCTTCATGAACCAAAAATTAGGAAGAAATACACCATTGTTGAGCTCTTGAAGGTTCGACTATAGACTCCTTGCATGTAAGTGCATTTTTTGCTCGGTTTTTAATAATTTTTATGTTTTTGGAGCCGTTGTAACTTAATCTAGGTAGCCTAGGGACTAATTTACAAAAATGTTAAAGGTTTAGGGTTTAATCATTGATGAATATGTGTGTATCTTGATGTTTGATGATAGAAAATGAATAGTTGTTGTTAGATAAACAACATTTGTTAAGTGATTTTGGTTGAAATTTCAAATTAGGGATTTATTTGTAAAATGTGTAAAATTCATGGTGAAATGTGTGAAACAATGAAAAATATGGACTACTGTGTTTATAAGGGAAATTCGGCTATCATGGGTGTGAAATTAATTGCATGAATTTGTATTTTTATGAGCTAGGGACTAAATTGTAAAGATGTTGAAATATTAGGGGCAAAAGTGTAATTTTACCATAATGTGATTTTTGGGCTAAATTGAATAGAATGATAATTGAATAAGTTAAACTTGATATTATACAGATCAAGAAAAACGAAGTTCAGATCTAGATCAGGGGAAAAAATAAATTATTAGACTAGTCGATCCATTTCGTCATTTTTGTGAATCGAGCTAAGTTCGTATGTTAATAAGCATTATTATAATTATGTTTTAAAATCTTTATTATTGAGTTCATTGTGAATACGACCTTACAGATATGTTTGACGAAGATTCGGCAATGTGAAATCCTGGTTGAACCTTAGGAATAGATTAGGATACAAATGACATGTCATTAGGGGTTATGTGATTTGGGTGCTGGTCCATACGTTCTACCAGTGGTTGAGTTCTTCGGCATGTGTTGTAGATTCTCATTAGCTTGTGTAAGCAGCACCATGTAGTTACGTCTTGACCATCAACTTGTGTGAGCAGACCCGTTGATAGCTCGAGAGTGAGCATTATATGAGATATGAGATTGAGATA
Organism: Gossypium australe; assembly: GCA_005393395.2. Lineage (NCBI taxonomy): Eukaryota > Viridiplantae > Streptophyta > Magnoliopsida > Malvales > Malvaceae > Gossypium > Gossypium australe. Next base: position 83,578,912 of record CM016621.1, on the reverse strand, counting down.
GCTTCAGCTATGTATTGTCACTTAGGGTGCGAGATTCCCGAGTATTCGATATTATTCCAAATGGTTCAACGGGTATATCAAGGATATGGATGAGTATGAAGTTGATACGAGTTGGTACAGGTATGTAGATGAAACATACAAGCATTGAATCGAAGAAACTTGTGAATTTCTTATCTAATCTTGTGAATGAATATGTTATAGGTTTGTGGATCAACATGAGTTATATTATGATATGTTTAATTGCTTAAATTGTGTATATATGGTAAGTTGAGTTTATTACTATATGAACTTACTAAGCTTTATAGTTTACTCTGTTTATTTTTTCGTGTTTTATAGTGAATATTGAAGTTTGCTCGGATTTGGAAGTCGTCAGAGATCTCATCACACTATCAAGTTGTCATTTTGGTACTTTTGAACTTATGTATTTGGTTATATGGCATGTATAGGAGTTATGGTCATTATGGTCTATATGTTGGTAATGGATTTAGCCAATTGATTTGGCTTGTAAATGATGAATGTTTAGTCATGTGTATAGCCATGTAACTTGGCTTATTTTGGTACACTTGGTGATGTGTATATATGTGCAAATGACCTTTTAGTATGTTGTGTAAAATGGCTATGTGAATGCTTGTGGTGAATTGGTATTTTGTGTAACAAATGGTTGTGTATTGAGATTCAATTAGAATGTGGTTTTAGGCTAAATAATACATGTTTGAAAGTTAACCATTTAGGTGATTTGTGTAACAGTCCGGTTTATACCCTAGTCGAAACAGTGGTTTCGGGACCACGAATCCGAGTCTGAATAATAATTTAATATTATTTTCTGTGCCGTTGATATGTAACGAAGCATGTGGTAGATTTCCGTGAGCTAATTTGTCCGTCTGTGTGTTTAAATTTGACAAAAGGATGAAATTGCATTAAATGTGGAAGTTGCTTGCTATTTGCTAAAGTGTCTATGTGTTGTGGCTTTATAATTGCGAGGACTTATGTGGCAATATAGCCATTATTATTGTTAGTGAACGGCAATGAGTGATAATATGTATATATTATATGTTTATTATATTGACTTTAAATGTTTCATTAATATTATTATGTTATATGTTATATATTATTATAATGAAAACAAAAGCAAGCCATTAGCATCATTTTTATCACTGAATAAGCAAAGAAAGAAAAGAAAAAACATAGGCAAGGGGTTCGGCCATAGTTTGGTCTAATTCAAGGTATGTTTTCGGTCGATTTTCGATAATTTCTACATTTTTGCAATCGTTGCTTTGAGAGCTACAAAACCCATGTATTAATTTTGTGAATTGATGATGTTTGTGAGTTATGCCATTGATGATATGTTGAGTTTTGTGATGTTTTATGGTGTTAAATGAAAGATTTGAGCTAGATGAACATGTTTTGTTCTTGAAGTTTTGATGAAATTGGTTAACTAGGGCTAATTTGTGAAAATAGCAAACTGAGGGACTAAATTACTAATTTGATGGAAAATGTGGGCTTGAATGATATACTTGTATATTCAGCTAAGCATGAGCATGGGTAGATTTTGTGAATTTGATGTTTTGAGAAAAATGGACTAAATTGATAAAATGTGCAAATGTGAGGGCTAAATTACAAATAGCCCTAAATGTGTATCCTTGGATTGAATTGAATGAATTAGTGAATAAAAGGGTTAATTCTGAATATGTTTAGATCAAGAACTGAGGAAAACAGACTTAGATTGTGGGAAAGCGAAAGTAAACGAGTAGCCGTTTTCATTCCGAAATATCGAATCCGAGGTAAGTCACTATGCAAATAAACGTATATGTATATGTATGCAATTGTAATTGTTCATCTGACCAATGATGATAATGAATGCTTATGAGAGGTTATGCATATGAATTCCGAGATAAGTTCGATATAGTGACTAAGTCCGAGAAGCCCCGTGCGAATCTAGGAATAGATAGGATTGGCTAAGTCACGACATAGATATCAGTACTATTTTTATCATGTAAGACCACGTCTGGGACGTTGGCGTTGATTTGAGACTCGTGTAAGACCACGTCTGGGACGTTGGCATCAATATGAGCTTTAAGTGTAAGACCACGTCTGGGACGTTGGCATTGTTATGATCCTTGCATGTAAGACCATGTCTGGGACATCGGCATCGTATTGATACGTGTAAGACCCTGTCTGGGACAGTGGAATCGATATTTGATTATGTGTGAGACCCTGTCTGGGACAGTGGCATCGATATCTGAGTGCATGTAAGACCTTGTCTTGGACGTTGGCATTGTACGATTATTCTGAACTTTTGAGTATCCTACTAGATTCCTTACGGTTCAACGGGCAAGTCTGAGATACGAATGGCAAATCCGAGCTTTGATAGGTTAAGTAAATGAATGTCTGATTCAGGTACGTTGACTATACACTAATTGTGTATACAAGGTAAGTATCTATTTGATCTTACTAGAATGTTATGTATATGGAATTGATGATACAATATGTAAAGTCTGACTAGATGAACTATGTGCATATGTGGTATGTGAATTGGAATATGGTAAGTGATGGTTAAGCAAACGAGCTTAAGAAAGAATGAGATGATTTGTATCATGAGAACCAAATTGGTCCATTTATTGATTTGATTATGTGCAATTCAAGCCAAGTTTGTTTGTTTATTGACTTACTAAGCTTTTGGAAAGCTTACTCTGTGTGTGTGTTTTCTCTGTTTTATAGGTCGTCAAAGCTACTGAAGGCTCGGGATCGTCAAGGATCGTCATCACACTACTAAAATCATTTTGGTACACTTTGGAAATGTATAAAGCTAGATATGGCATGTATAGGCTAGTATTTTTTGGTATAAGTTGATATATGAACTTAGCTATGTGATTTGGCTAATTATGAGTTGAGATTATGCATTATGATCATGTTATATGAAGCATGTTTTGGTGTGATTAGTTGATTCATGAAAATGATCATGCTTTTGAGTTATGTAAATGAATGTACTATGTTTTTATTATATGTTTTGGTTTTGGAAGATAGCATGGTTGAAATGGATTTTGGATAAATTGTTTGTATGGTTATTTTAGTTATCAAATATGCTTGGTTTGAATGGTTATTTGGTATGTTTTGATGGTTATATGTGCATAAAATGGGATGGTATATGTTGCTTGTAGGTGAGACCCCAAATGGGTAGCATTTTGGCCTTGAAAATGGCCTATAATGTCACACAGCCATGGCACACGGGCGTGCCTAGTGACCGTGGACTAGGTAATAGCTAGCACAAGAGTACACGGCCTTAGCACACAGGCGTGCCTGCTGCCTAGTAGCCGTGTGATTTTTGACAGAATCGACCACGGACTGGGTACATGGGCGTGCTTAGTGGCCGTGGAAGGTAAGTCAGTTTCGACCACGGGGAGGACACACGGAGGTGTTTAACAGCCGTGGAGGGCACACGGTTTCCTCCCACGGGCATGTATTCACTGTATTTTAGAAAAGTTTTTAATTTTCCGAGATCTTCTGTATATGTTTCGTTTTAGTCTCGACCTGGGTTATAAGCATGTTTAAGGTCTCGTTGACCTATTTAAGGGACATTGTGTGTATGATTGATGAATGAAATGTATGAATGTTTTCGATCTATCCGGTAACACTCCTAACCCTTAATCCGACGACGGACACGGGATAGGGGTGTTACAATTTGTGAATGTGAAATTGGTATGTTTTGAATAGGTAAATTATGATGTCATGAGCCATATAGTTGTTAGTATGGAAATAACATGAATTAGGCTTGGTTGTGATTGGTTTGAATACTATTTGATGATATGGTCATATGCCTTGTGTTATATATAGGTGAATGCAATTTGGGTGAGAAAGATGGCTTGGAAAATAGCCTAATTTTGTCCACACGGGCATGTGTCTCAGTCGTGTGTGACACATGGTCAGGTGACATGGTCGTGCGTCCCTTGGTGTTATTGAAAAACCAAGTCAATATGCCCTATAGTTTTAGCACGACCTAGCACACGACCCGGCACACGGCCGTGTATGGCCATTTTGAAGGGTACATGGGCTAGTCACACGGGCTTGTGGTTGGCCGTGTGGCCCAAGTTAGAGAGTTACACGGGGTTGGACACGGGCTGGGATACGGCCATGTGATCCCATTTCGAATGTCAACATGGCCTGTGATACGGGCGTGTCTTTGGCTGTGTGTGACACACGGCTGGGCCATACGGGCGTGTGTCCTCTGTATTTTGAAAATTTTCTAAGTTTTCTAGGAATTTTCTTGAGTTATTGGTTTAGTCCCGAACCACTTCTATTGCATGATTTGGGCCCCGTATGCTCGTATTAGGGACTGTATGATTGATTTTGAATGACTTTTATTTGGAATTGAGAAATATGTGTGAAATGTATAATTATTATGTAATAAGTCTAGTAATTCTCTGTAACCCTATTTCAGCGATGAATACTGGTTAGGGGTGTTACATCTCATGAAGCCAATTTTCCTTTTCCTAACTTTGGATTGTTCCAACTGTGAACCCTAGACCATGCTTTTTTGCAAAATTGCGTCTTAAAGTAGATATTCTTCAATATTGTTCCTTTCTCTTGCTTTCTCTTTATTTTTTTGTGTTTTTATTATGTACGCAAGATCTTCTTTCTATGGACTCTTACATTCTCCAAGTAGATTAATTCCCTAATTTAAATTGGCCATGAGCAATCAGAGATGGACTTGTTCCAAGGTTATAGTGTCGGCTCGAGTTTGGGTGCGAAAGAAAGGGCTAAAATAGGCTCAAATAGATGACTTCAAGGCTCGTACCGAAGGATCAGTTTCTTCTAAAAATCTTCATTATCCTCTAGGGCATCTCATATCTTCTTCTTCTTCTTCTTCTTCTTCTTCTTCTTTTAGAAATCTCTCTAGACTGCTCATTTTTTAGTTTTCACCTTAGAGTTCATGTCCCTCTTTTATGCTCTTGAAGACGTCACAATTTCCCAAGGATAACTTCTTGATTTGATCAAACATATTCGATCAAAATGGTCTTCTAAGGGTTGTAACGTGGTCTGAGGGTTAGGGGTCAATCAGAGAAAGGTTTTCCAGGCTAAAATATATATTATGTGAAAGAGTACAAAAACCACGATGAGTTATTTTGAATTTTTGATTGCTACTTCCATTTCTCAATCACTTTTCTTCGCTCTTACTCCTTCCTATTTCCTTTCTTTTTTGTTTCTTATTCGCTTTCCTTATTTCTTCTTTTTTCAGAATGAGATCAAGAATTTAGAATTTTGCTTTCATTTTTCATGATCTTTCTTGTCAATCCATAATGTTCAATGGATAACTTTAATTATGATTCAGAAAGAAGATACATCAGGCTCAACATGGGGTAGCAAGGGATATAATTTTCTCCAAGTGATGGAGAGAACAAAAGAATGCCATTTATCATTTCAAAATATGGTTAATCTCATCACAAAGGTCATTTTTGGGAATGCACCCATCTTTTCAATTTGAATTGCAAATAATCTCATGTTTGTCTCACAATGTTGTAAAATCATTGATCCATACCCAAAACCTCACAAATTGTCCTCCAACGTGGAGGGTCATCCTTCAGCAAGTGTAATATCCCGAAATAGGGGTTGCGAGTTTGGAAAATAACTCTAGTGTTAGCAGGCCTCAAGGGTGGTTTGATGTGTTTTTAGAGTTCCTAAAACTCTCGGATTAAAATGGGACACTTTTGAAAATTTTGAAAATTTTGGGCTAAAAGTGAAATTTGGCTGAGGAGGCCTTAATAATAAATTTTGTAAGGCTTTGGACATGAAAGTCCAGGTAGCATAGTGGCTTCCGTGTGCCACTTAAGGTTCGGTGCCAAATGTGGTCAGGGGTTCGAGTCTTCTGTGCGGCATAAGTGTTTTGTTTTTGCAAAATAGTGCTGCTCTGAAGGAGGGCTTAAAACAAATTGTTGACGCGACATTAGCGTAAGTTGAGCACTGGCCGAGTGGTTAAGGCGCTTGCAGCATTGGGGCCTCTTGAGGTCGGGCGTTCGAGTCCCATTGGGGGCGAGGATGCTTTTATTTTTGGCCCCTGGTATTAAGGTAAGCGAACCAGCGAAGCATAAATTAAAAGAAATTTGTGCCGCAACATTGTCATGAAATTCAAACTGGCCAAGCGGCTGGGATGCTTGCAGCTGGGAGACCCTCTCGAGGACTTGCGTTCGAGCCCTAAGAATCGCGCTTAAGGCGCTTTATTTTTATATTAGCGCTAAAACATGAGACGCCAGCGAAGTAAGGTTTAAAAGAAATTCTGTGCGACTAATTGCATGAAACGCGCAAGGGCCGAGTGGCTGGGGCATGGAGGACTTTTCTCCAGGTCTCGGGTTCGAGACCTGGGGGTTGCAACTGGGTCTTTCTTTTTGAGACCGGCGTGGGAGTTTGTAGCTGCATGAGTAATTAATGCATGCAGCATGCGTGCATACAGTTTAAAAAATTCTGCTTGTTTGCTTCATTTTAAACATGGAGCATTATTCTTTTATTTTATTTTAAGAACATAGAGCATTGTGCTTTTATTTTTATATAGTATATTGTTTTTGGGGGTTAGAAATTAACTAAAGAAAGAAGCATGCCGTTGGGAGCATGAGAGTTTTATTATTATATCTTTTAGTATGAATTATATTTATTTGTTTGCTTATTTTATTTGTTGGAAAAAAAGATTGGAATATTGGGTAATGGATTAAACAATAGTAATGGATGTTTGAAATTAGAAAAAGGGATGGGTCTTGGCTTTGGGAAGAAAAACATGTGCGGCATGGGAGCTTCAAATGTATGGCCGACCTTGTTCTTGATTTTTGGCCAAAAATTTGCTTGAAACTTTGACTATCTTTTCCCCCCATTTTCTTTGGTGTTTTGGTCGATGAAAGCTCTCTCTCTAAGGATTATCTCAGCTGATTTTCTAATAGCAAAAATGTGTCAAAAACTTTTAATATTGTTTCCTTCCCTACACAAGCTAAGCATAGCCGAATGACCTTGTGTTTGGCAAGGATGCATGGTCGAATTTGATGCTTAGAAATTTCTCTTCTACCCTTGTGTGTTGGCCGAAAGAAAAAGGAAAGAGTAGGACCATCGAGCTTTTGCTTTTGAGTGAAGAAAGGAGACTATAAGAGAGCTCTCGGGTTGTTGATCATCTAGGTAAGCATTATGCATATTTCGGCTGAGGGCCTTTGTTCTTATATTAGCCGAATCTTTGTTTTGAAGGTACTATCGACTACGTATTTGTAATCTCTTCAATCATTTTTGGTAAGCAAGTTATACCCTAACAATCGGTTTAGATTTCTTTCTATTAAGGTGCCCAAAATCAAAGGTTAAACCTTGATTTTTTAAAGAAGGCCGAATGTGCATTAAGTTCTTATAAGTGCTCTTTTGTGTGACAAGTGTTAGGGCTCTTAAAAAGGAGTCTTTCGGGAGTTGAAGTGCTCAATGGACTTTGTCGAGCAAGGTAAATGATAAGAGTAATATTCGGCCAAGAGCTTTTGTTTATAAAGTTGTGTATGAGCCGATTCTAACAATATTTTAGTAGGACTTTTGATGACTTCGGGAGCTAATCTACTGGAATAAATGGTGTTTCGTGATAGAAATAAGCAAGCTAGTGTTAAGAAGCACAAATGACTCTTTCGGGAATTAAAGTGCTCAAGGTAAATGACTCATAGTATTCGGCCTAAGGCCATATTATTAGTACTAAGTGTGACCGATTTCGGTTATGTGATCTAGGGACAAATCGATAGAAATAACAGAAGCTCTCGGGTTTTAGACTTTGTCAGAATCGATAAATCGAATATCGCTTTAATCAGGTGCGTAGTTATCGCACTGTTCTTTTGCTTGATATATGTATTAAAGTATTATTTTATGTAAATGTATGAGATGTGCATGTTAGTCAAATAAAGGCTAAGTAAGTGATCGAATAATCAAGTTAATGGTTATGACAATAACTTGTCAGTGATTTGCGAAAATAATGTGATGACGTGTGATGTATATTGTTATGAGTAATATGTGACCATAGTATAAAATATACATATTTGTTTCGTACGAAATGTTGTTATGGTACATATATGTACGCATGAGATTTGTGATGTGACTATTAGAGAAAAGGTGTACACTATGTGAGTGTTCTAATGCTAGCCTCGTGCTACATTCGTGATTGTTGATTAGTGAACCGATTGATATGTGAGATTTCTATGGGATCGGTGGCTTAGCCACGACCTTAAGAAATAATGTGCAAAAGAAGGATATGTGGATCACTTTGTGGATTGGACTTCGTAATTGTATATTCGTAATCATATTTATAATATTGTGTATTCATAATTGCATATTTATAATCGTATGTTATATATATATGGATTATGTGGATATGGGCCAAGCCCATATGTGAGGACATGTGTATTAACTATGCACTGAGTCTTGGTGACTCACTCTATTTTTATTAAACCTTTCAGGTGGCGCGTAAAGCTTGGACCGGGTCGGAGAGGATACAAAGGTGGCCATGCAAAAGCGGATTTTCATGCAAAGAAATCTCTTGGTTAATGAATTAAATATTCATATTTTCCGTATTTTGATTAAGTGTGTATTGTAATAAGGCCCACTAAAGTATTTCAGTTCATTTGTTAAGTATCGTTACTATTATGCCCTATTATGGAAGGATGATTAAAGATTGATTTCAAATGGTTTTATTTTCTCTATGAAACTTGAAACCAATATGTTTATAACAAACTCCGATTTTCACTTAGAATATTATAAGTCACGAAAATGTTTTATTAAAGGAAACAAATTTTTAACCGTTTATCTCTTAAGTAAGAATGTTTTTCGAAAGTATTCCGCAGTGGCATTCCAAATTCGGTCGGAGTAAATGGGCCGGGTTTGGGGTGTTACAGCAAGGGTCAATTTTGAACAAATAAGATGGCATAAAGTGCTTAACAGAGGATGAAATTTTCTTCAAGTGAAGGATATTTCAAAAATACCATTCGTCACTTTGAACATGGCCAACTTATTAAGTAATTAACCTTAAGGAGAATGCAAGATTCCAAGGTAAAACGTAACCTCAAAAGTGATGCAAAAAAAAAAGGCAAAGCAGAAAAAAGCCAGTATTACTTAATGTGAATAACTCTTTAAGAACAATCAAGCTTAGTTTTTAAGTAAAGTATTTTTTCACTGCATCAAAATTTATAGGGTTCGACATTTTGTCTCCGCCCATTTCGGCGAGAATCAATGCTCCACCAGAGAAAGCTTTCTTCATCACATACGGTCCCTCCTATTTTGGCATCCATTTTCCTCGATGATCATGAAAATATGGCATAATATTCTTCAGTACCAGATCCCCTTCTCTAAATTGCCTTGATCGCACCTTCTTGTTATAGGCCTTCATCATTCTTTACTGATACAACTGGCCATGACATAAAGCTGCTAATCTATTTTCCTCAATTAAATTCAACTGCTCGTATCTCTCTTGCACCCATTAAGCATCCTCAAGTCACACCTCCCTCAACATTCGTAGAGATGGGATTTGAACCTCGATAGGTAAAACGACCTCCATGCCATACACTAATGAAAATGAAGTAGCTCCAGTTGAAGTCGTGACTGACGTGCGGTATGCGTGGAAAGCAAAAGGGAGTTTTTCATGCCAATCCCTAAATGTTTCTGTTGTCTTGGAAATGATCTTCTTGATATTCTTGTTTGCAGCCTCGATTGCTCCATTCATTTTTGGATGATATGGTGTAGAATTGTGATGCTTGATCTTAAATTGTGCGCCAACCTCTTCTATCAAGGCATTGTTCAAGTTAAACCGTACCGACAAATGACCTCTTTTTCCAGAAATTTGCAGATCATTGATCAAGTTACATTGATATATGAAGTGACTTCGAGCCACTTGGTGAAATAATCAATCACTACAAAGATGAAGCGATACCCGTTAGATGCCTTTGGTGAGATGGGGCCAATAACATCCATGCCCTATATTGAGAACGGCCAAGGAGGCGCCAAGACATGAAGATTGGTAGGAGGAGTGTTAATATTGTTAGCATAAATCTGGCATTTATGACATTTCCGGGCATAATTTAAACAATCTCGTTCTAATGTCAACCAGAAATATTTAACCCTCATGATTTACCTTGCCATCATATGTCCGTTACTATGTGCTCCACATACTCCACCAAGGATTTCCTTCATTATTTGATTTGCATTTTTTGTGTCGACACATTTCAACAGGGTTTGGTCACGTCCTCTTTTGTACAAAAACTCACCGTCTAAGAAGAAACCCATAGCCAGCCTCCTAATTATTCGTTAATCATTTTCTGAGGCGCAATCCGGGTATTTCTGGTATTGCAAACACCGCTTAATGTCAACATACCATGGTTTCCAATTCATTCTCGATTCTACTCCCACGTAGTGGGCCGGTGAGTCCTTGACCCTTAGCTGTATATGTTGCACTTCTGTTTCGGATCTTACTTTGAACACGGTAGCTAGAGTAGCTAATGCGTCTGCTAACTGGTTTTCTTCTCTTAGAAAATGACAAAGTTAGAAATCATCAAGCTCTTTGATCGACCCATGAACATATGTTTGATAGTGAATCAGCTTGGAATCCCTTATTTTCCATTCTCCTCTTAATTGGTAGGCAACTAACACTGAGTCACCAAAAACTTTTAAAACCCTGATATTTTTCTCAATGGCGATCTGAAGTGCCAAAATACATGCCTTGTATTTAGCTACATTGTTCGTACAGGTGAACATCAGTTTAGCTGTAGCAGGAAAGTACTTGACACTTGGGGAGATTGGTACTACCCTAGTCCCATGCCCCATCATGTTGGATGCTCCATCAAATAACACCCTCCAAATCTCTTCTTCGCACTTCAAAATTAACATGATCTCTTCGTCTTGGAAATCAAAACTCATGGGCTCCTATTCCTCTTTCACGTGATCTGCCATAAAGTCCGCGACTATGCTTCGTTTTATAGCCTTTTGGGACACACATACGATGTCATACTCGGACAATACCACTTGCCAACGAGAAATTCTCTCTGACAATGAAGGCTTCTCGAAAATGTACTTCAAAGTGTCTAACTTTGCGATAAGGAAGGTGGTGTGATACAACATATATTGCCTTAGTCGACGTGCAGTCCATACTAAAGCTCAACACATCTTTTCTAGATGGGAATACTTGGCTTCATATTCCGTGAACTTCTTGCTCAGATAATAGATTACGTGCTCTTTCTTGTTTGAACCATCTCATTGCCCCAGAATTATCCAGCACTACCAAATACAAAATCAAAGGTCTTCTTGGCACCGAAGGAATCAAAATTGGTGGATTAGCCAAATTTTCTTTTACTTTCTCGAACAATTTTTGACAATCTTCAGTCTATTCACCATCACTATCCTTACGTAAGATCTTGAAGATGGGATCACATTTATCCGTTAACTGTGAGATGAAACGAGACATGTAATTTAACCGTCCCAAAAAACCTTTACATTCTTTTGAGTTTTAGGGGGTGTCAAATCTTGAATTACTTGAACATTGCTCGGGCCTATTTCAATTCCCCGTTCACTCACTACAAAACCCAACAGCTTCCTTGACTTTACCCTGAAAGTACATTTTTTTTGGATTCAATCTCAATTTATATTTCCTCAATATTTCAAATAGTTTGTGAAGGTTTTCCACGTGACTTTCCTCCTCAGCATAATTTGCTATCATATCGCCAACATAAACTTCAATCTCTTTATGCATCATGTCATGAAACAGTGTCACCATTGCTCGTTGATACATGGCCCCAACATTTTTTAAACCAAATGACATGACCCTGTAACAAAAAGTTCCCCAGGTCGTGATGAATGTGGTCTTTTCCATGTCCTCCCTCGCCATTCTGATTTGATTATACCCTGAGAATCTATCCATGAAAGAGAAAACACAATGTTTAGTAGTGTTATCCACTAGTGTGTCCATATAAGGTAACAAAAAATTGTCCTTGGGACTGGCTCGGTTCAAATCTCTATAATCGATGCACATTCTGGCTTTCCCATCCTTTTTAGGCATTGGTACAATATTCACCACCCACTTTGGGTATTTAGCTACTTTCAGAAATCCCACATCGAATTATTTCTTCACCTCTTTTTTAATCTTCAGCAGCATCTCAAGTTTCATCCTTCACAACTTCTGGTATGCGGGCTTGCAATATAATTTCAAAGGTAGCTCGTGTTCCACTATATTGGTGTCCAAACCCGACATATTTTGGTAGACCATGCAAACACATCCGAGAACTCAATGAGTAGATCCTTCGACAATTGACTTTGCTCTGGCATGAGAGTGGTTCCAATCCTAATTTCCTTTTTTACCTCATCATCACCTAGATTGATTAAATCTGTTCCCTCCAAGTGGGGTTCTATAAGCTTCTTTTCTTGTACAACTAACTTAAAAAACTCCTCTAGCACAACTTCCTCCTCTTTCGTCCCATGATCATTATAGTGAACATAATTATGAGAATTTGATTCAAAGATGTCATTTGGATCATTTATCAATTCATGAGGTATATCCCTGAAATAATTATAAGTACGTATATTGGTATATGAATGAAAACGATTGAATGAATAAAAGTGACTAGGGACAGGATCCAAATCTGATTTCATTAAAGAGAAAACAAATTTACATTGGTTTTAGAAGGAAATTAAATTAACTGAATGATATTAAACTTTGATATAAAAACTCTTAAAAACAATTACATCTCAGAGCACTCAAGGATAGCAGGTAACGGTATGAGCTTCCAGTTGTCCAAGGCGGGTGTTATACCGGTGAGCTATCTTTGGTCCTTTTTCAAATGTCATTTATTTCCAAAGTTAGAAAATTATTTGGATTTATCATAAAAATGTTCTTCTTTTATTTTTTTAAACAATGTTTCTGAATAAACAAATAAGCGAATGAGTGAATGAATGGATGAATGAATGAATGAATGAATGAATGAATGATTGATTGAAATTGGGGCACATTGTCGTAAATATACTTGAATATAAACATTTTCTTTCATGAAAGGTTCGAAAACTATTCGGCTTACAAAGTTTTTTTTTTCATTTTTCATTCACACCTAAAGAAAATCCTAATCGATCCTATTACCATAGGGTAAATCTCTACTCGTCATTCTTTTTCTTCCTCCTCATGAGCTTGACGAACTTTTGGTAATGTGCCTGAGCCACCTCCAGAAGTTTCATTGCAAGCTTGTTCCTAGTTGCAAAAGGGGTAGATTCTTTTTTGAGTTCTTCAATATGTTCACAAATGTATTCAGCATGCTAAGCAAAAACCTGACATTCCCTATGCATTGTTGCAAACACCTTTTGTCAGCTTACTGCCATTTGCTCCACCGCGATAAAACATTTCGCAAGCTCCATATATTCTTCCGTTGTAATAGCCCGATTGTGGGACTAGTTAGAATAGTGGTTTCGGAACCACTAATCTGAGGTTGGAGAAATTAGTTTTATTATTATTTTATGTTTATAGCATGATTATATGAATGCATGAAAATTTTGGTGCATTAATTTTAGCGATTGCATGCTTAATTGCGAAAAAGGAGTAAATCGCATAAAGTGCAAAGTTTTGTTCTACAAGTCAAAAGTACCAAATAGTTATATAACCTTAAATTGGAAGTCTTTAAAGTGCAATTAGCCCCTTAAATAATGGTTGATCGGCCATAGGGGACAAGAAATGTCAAAATTGGTCAAAGTTGGTGGATTAGGTGGATTAAATTGATGAAATAAAATAAAATAAAGAAAAAGTGATATCATCTTTGTTCATTTTCTTCTACCACAGAAATTATCAACAAAATAAGGGTTTGAGAGCTCAAAAATTTCAGCAACTCTTCATCCTTGCAAGTAAGTCATCTTGATGATTATTTTTGTTGATTTTTGTGTTTTTGGAACCATTGTAGCTTAAGCTAGCTAATGAGGGGACTATTTTGCAAAATGGTTGATATTCTAGGGTTTTGCCATGAGAGCATTAGTGTTGATTTCTGAAATTTTATGGAAGAAAATGAGTCTTGGTTGTTAAATAAACAACTTTTGTGAAAGGAGTTTTCATGAAAACACCTAAAAAGGACCTTTTTGTAAAGGTTGTAAAATAGTTGGTAAATGTGTGAAATAATGAGTATTGGGAGTTGCTATAAGAGTAATAAATGTTCAACTAGGCTTGTTAAAGGAGGAAATTTGATTAGAATCAATTACAAGCTTAGGGGTAAAACTGTAATTTTTGTGGAAGTTTAAGGGAAAATGGTAATTTTGCCAAAGTATGATTTTTGAAATGTATTGATTAATGTGGTAATTAAATAAGTTAAATTGTTATTTTAGATCAAGAAACACGAAGTCCAGGCTGAAACTCAGGAAAGGACAAAATTATGGACTAAATCGAACAACTATACATATTTTGGTATCGAGGTAAGTTTGTGTGAAATTAAAGCTACATAATGCTATTATGTTTTTAGTTGCTTGATATCATGAGAAATTTATATTATTCTATGAAATTGATTAATGATGCCTCGATGAAAGTATAATGATATCATGTTAGGTTGAAGTCCCGGTTGAACATTGGGAATAGCAAGGATACTAATGTCACAACATGAGACAAGAAGGTCCCGTATAAGACCATGTCTGGGACATGGCATCGGCACCAAATGAAGGTCCCGTATAAGACCGTGTTTGGGACATGGCATCGAAATTGATATACGATCTCGTATAAGACCATATCTGGGATATGGCATCTACATCGAGATTTTAGATCCCGTATAAGACCATATATGGGATATGGCATCGGCATCGAGATGTGATCCCATGTAAGACCATATCTGGGATATGGCATTGACATCGTGTTACATGTATAATGAGATTGAGTATCCTTCAATATTCCAAGTAGTTCAACGGGTAAAGAACTAAGTTTATGTTAAAGATAGCAAAGAGCTAAGTCTGTGTTCAAGAGTGCTAAAGTTATGTGATGAAGTGATACAGGTACCCATGAGTAACTTACGAGTAATGAATGCAAAATGTGATGTCTGATTTGGTAAGAGTAAGCATGAGTAAGTTATGCTGATGTGCTTGAGAACTTGTGAATTATTTAGTGTGATGAATGGATGTTATCATGAACTTTTACGTTGCTATTATTTCATGCAAATTTACTAAGCTTTATGCTTACCCCTCTCATTTCCCTTTTCCTTGTAGTATCGCCAAGCTAATTCGGGGATCGTAGGACGTCAGAGTTTGGATCAAACTATCAACTTCTCTTTGGTATAGCAAAGCTTGATTAATTTTGAGTATGGCATGTATAGGAACTTGTTTATTTTTGTGATATGTCATATTGGTTAGCCAATGTGTGGCTATTAATGTCATTCAATTCATTTTGTAAATGGCCATTGGGAATTGGCCAATACTTGATAAGTGTTATATATTCAATGATGATGAAGTTCATGAAGTGCATGCTTGTGTGACTGGATGAGTAATGAGTAAATTATACACATGATGTATGTAGTGTAAACCTATGTGTGGATGTCTTGATTTTGGGTATTAGAAGTGCCTTATGGTCATGTTGTGTGTTAAAATGAAAAGGTATAATTGTGGTTGCTTTTTAGGGTGACAATTGGCTTGATGGTTAGCCTTACAATTGTCCACACGGGTAGACACACGAGCGTGTGTCTAGGCCGTGTGTGACACACAGTCAGCCCCATGGGCATGTTGATAGGCCGTGTGTCCCCCTGCATGCTAAGTTGGCAAGTTAGAATGCTCAGTAGTAATCACATGGGCTGAGGCACGCCGTGTGTCTCAACCGTGTGGAAGACATAGTCATAGGACACAGGCGTGTGCCTTGGCCGTGTGACCCTATGGGGATGATGACGTCAAAAAAAATGTCAATGTTTTTGTACACGGGCTAAGACGCGGGCGTGTCTAGGCCGTGTAAGGGACATGGGCCATGGACACGGGCGTGTGTCCGGCCATGTGAAAACCCCAGTAGGTTCGAAAGGAAAAATAAAATCCACACAGACTAGGGACATGGGTGTGTGTGACCACATGGTCTGCCCACATGGGCGTGTCCCTTACCACACGGCCGTGTGGCCCTGTTTTAAGTAAAAATTTTCTAAGTGTTCAAAAGTTTCTGGTTTAGTCCCGAACCATTTCGTATGTATGATTAGGGTCTCGTGGACTTATACTAGGGACATTATGATCTCGAATGAGAATTTTTAAGTCGAAATGAAATTGTATGTCTTGATGTTGTATGTTTGAGCAAGTTAAGTATGGTAATGCCTCATACCCGGTTCCGGTGTCGGATACGGATAAGGGGTGTTACATCAGTGACCTGTTTTTCTTTACTCTTCTTTTGTCTTTAATTCTTTATTCAGGCGAAAAATTTCCTCCTCTAGCACCTCCATTTCAACAGTTTTCTCATTAGACACCCTCCTTTAGATTCTCTCTTGTTCTCGCACTTTCAGGAGTTCATTAGCCCGCAAACTCAAATATACCTCCAACTTTTGAGTCTGGGTGAACAAATCAGATATTTCTCATTGACGTCATTCTAACTGTTTTCTTAGTTTTCCCTCTCTTCCTTTCATGTTTAACCAGTGTTGCTGTTGTTGTCTCATGATTTCTTTCTCCTATTCCTTTACATATGTCTGATGCTGCTCTAGTTGTCGTCTGACCTCTTCATCTCTCCCCCTCAAACGTATCTCTAAATCGTGTATCTTTTCTGTTAGCTAGGCTACATCATTTGGGACCTTCCTTATTCCCTTGAACTACGTTGACATAGAGATTTTGCTTCTTTTTAGGCGCCACTAGGTATACGTTTTTAAGGGGGAATGGTTGAAAAAGGTTCCTGATTGCAAGCTCAAGTTTTGACCCCACTTGATACGTATCTCTTCTAATTTGTTCCAAAATCTCGGGTTATGAACTGAACCTTCCACCCGTTTAAACCAGCTGTAGTAGGTATGCATTGATCATACCCATATTGCCTTAGAACCATCAACGAGGAATAACTGATGGCTCCCCATATGCCAATTAAGGGAACCTACATATGACCACCGTACCCAATGGGTACCGTGCTTCGAATCATCCATGGAGCCCTCCATTCTATTTCGTGGTATGTTAATGTACTAAGGTTCTGAAACCACTCCTCAATTGATTGATTTGTAGGCCAATCACTTTCCAAAAATTCCTCTATAGGTTTGGTCAAAGGAACAAACACCTGACGAAAGTGCTTATAGAGGCACATAAAATGGCTTTTCATCCATACGAACAAAAATTGTGTGCATACTAAGAAACACCCGTCTCCTTTCGTTCTGATGAAATTGAGTGAAATGATGGTTTCAGCTAAGACTATTAGAGTAAGATTCATCCCTTTTTCAATCTAAAATAGAAAATTAGCTAGCTCCACACTCACATATCACAGAGCTTTTGGGAACACAATCAACTCGTATATGGCAAACGCGAACAATGACAAATGTCTATCATCGTTGGCCTTTCCCATAGCATCCCTAATGTCAGACTGAGAAATGCAAGACCATTTTTATCTTTTAATCTTGATTTCACCATATCTACAGGTAATCCCATCAGATTGGCTAAAGGTCCTCGAAAATCGACGTTCAGCTTCCAATATATCCTGAGCAGATCTCTAAAGTCATAGTAGAGAAGGGTAGAATATTCCTTGATAGCCGGTACCATATCCACTTTATAAACTTAAAACACCTATAACTGGGATCCCAAAAACGTACCATAGCCTTCAACAGGGCATCATCTGGTTTAATGAACAGCAGCTGTGCTATATCGCCATACTTGTCCAGGAAGTGCGTTTTCTTAGCCTCGTCCCATGATTGTCATATTCCCTTTAACTTATCTTTGCGATTCCTCCTATAGTCCATCCGAACTATCTGAAGTATGCTCGAGTCAAAACTAACTATCTGGCAATCACCTTCTCTACTCTGAGTATCCTCTGATATTCTCACTATTATCCTATAATTTCTACCCCATGCCAAACAACTGAATTTTCTCGAAGTGTGTTCATGTTGAATATAGATGCGACACTGTGCCCCATGTATTTAAATGATGCATGAATTATGACATGGAGAGACACAGACACAAGAAAAACAAAGTTAGTAAAAAAAACAATAAAGTCAAATGAAAAAAATACGAAATTAAATAAAAAAGCATCGCAAAAAAAAAAATCAAACACAAAACATACGTATAAATGCTCATGATGTCCTATAGGATATTATTATGAGGTGTAAGGTACGACTCTTATGTCTAGTCTTCACATTTAAAATGGTCATTACATGTTGGCTTACGACTGACTCTAATGCACGGGGAACCCAAGGCTTGAATACAACATCCATAGGGATGTGTTCCCCTTCAAAAAGGGTTGGCCCTTAGGTGGTAAGACTTCCATAGTGTACACGGTAGCATTTGCTACATGAACATCTATGTCCATCTTAACCGTGGAGTAGTCCTTAAACTTATGCAGTGACATATTACCACACAAAAGTCTAAGGCTACTCCTCCTAAACAGGATGGGTGTAGGACCAAAAGCAAGATGCAACATGAATGACAATTATAACCACCCCACAACGGTAGAGTCGACATACACATTAATCAATTTCATTGATAAAAGAATAAACAAACGAATTGGCATTCATATCAAAATAGGATAAGTAAATGAAATGAACAAATAAATCTATATTTGACACATATTCAAAAATGTAAAACGACATTAGACAACTAAATAAATTAATCCACGAATAAATAAATATAATATGCACAAATACTAACCTTCCCAGTGGAGTCGCCAAGCTATCATAATGTTTCCTACATAAGGGTAGGGGGCCCTAGTAAGCAAAGCTAGACACGGAGGGCCTAAATTAACATAGAGTCGCCACTAAACAATTAGGGCTAGGTTGGTTAGCCACCTATCGTTTAAAAGTCTAGAAGTAATACTACGAAAAATACTAAAAGTCTAGACTCGATCTGATCACCAAATTTTAGGTTTAGGAGTAAGGTTACGTGTGGGGAAGGTTATAGCACCCCCACAACGCCTATCCAGGGATAGTCCTACGGGGTCTTAGGAGCTAGATTTTTTTCTTTAAGCATATTAATGTCTTAATCTAGGCTAAAATATTATAGAAATATTAAATAAAAACTCTAAAGAAAATGTCTTTGATTTACATGTAACCCAATTAAGATGTGTTTGTAATACCCCAAACCCAGCCCATGCGTTATGACCGGATCTGACATGTCACATGAGAAAAACATGTTAAATCCTTTTCATTCGTACTAAAATAGGTATTGATTTGTTAAAATCAAGAAAATAAGTTTGATTTGAAATATTTGATAAAATACTACTAACCTCGAAGATTGATTGATAAATCGATAATTTTGAACTAGAGATTTTATAAACCGTGACTTTTGAAAATATCGTTTGATAATTCGAGAGAAAATTTCTGAGTTAAAATATTCATAGAAGTTTGTTATGAAATCCATTTGTTAATCTATTTTGGAAAATCTTTATTTAAGTTTTTAGAAAAATTCCCATTTAGAGTAATTTAAGCAAAATAATAAGTTCGTCAAACATAAAGCAAAAAGAAAATATTTTAGAGGCCTTATTACAACACAAAAACCCAAAATAGTAAAGTAAACGGAAATAGAAATCTATAGTTCAAAATAAAACACCATTTCTGAAGTATGGCCTCCACCGAGTCATCCATGGCCCAAATCCACGCTACTGAGTATTACCTGCAAGGGTTTAAGGGAAAAAGGGTGAGTTACTAGAACTCAGTGTATAATCTCCTTACCATTGTCTACTGGGCTTGAACCCGTATAGCAATATCTTGGGCCTAAGCCCATAAAGCATAATCTTGGGCCGAAGCCCATTTACATAACAGAACATATATATATATATATATATATATGTGCAATGTATGCAACCCAACCCATCCTAGTAATCCATCTGCTACACACCACCCGTACCATCCCATCACACCTATGGGGATCAAGTCAACCCACCCCGCCAAACACACAATCGCAGGCAAGTTGCCATTTATAATATATTTGATTGTGGCCAAGCCACCGGAATCATAGTGAATCATAATAACAATCATTTTTGTGGCAGTGCCACCGGGCTACACTTCTCTTCAACATTTTTCCCATCCCATGTAAAATTTTATAAATGCAACATACACAATAAAGCATAATATTTACAAATATAAACGATAATCATTAGTCCAATATTTTATTACAGTAAATCTACCCATTTTAGCACTTTGAAAATTGGCCCATTAAGGCAATCTAGTAAATCGGCCCATAGGGGCATTTCGATAATTCGGCTCATAGGGGCATTTTCGTAAATCTCACAGTTTTAATACTGATTTTGACAAACCTATTGAAATAATGTAATTTAGGCCAATTTCCCGGTTTATGCCATATTACGATTTTAATCATAAAAATAATAACGATCTATTTCCAATATGATATCGAATCTTAAAATCTACGGAATAACAATGTGAGATTACACACCTGATTACGGTAAGGATTAAACCATCTTGATCGTCGGCACCTATGACAACATAACATTCGATTAATCTAACGGATGAGATTTTTATTAATCCAAAACTAAACCAATTGATCTATAATACTTACTCTCAAAATCGTGAACAACCACGATTTGTCGATTCTCACCGATGATGGTCCACAACCCGGTGGAAAATCCCGAACCGCCGATACTGCCCTTCGCTTGAACTTAGGAGTAGGAATCGCAAATCCGCTCCTTTTGTGATCTCCAATCGCTTTCCCTTTCAAATCGGTTCCACTTGCTTCCATAGGAAAAAGTCGTAATCAAAAACGATATTACAATATATATCGATTGTCTAAGGGAAAAGGGTTCAGCTTACCACTATCTCCGTAGAATCAACGAGTGAATAATAACGGGCGATCTAGTCCCTAAAACAACCGATTAGACAAATCTATCATTCCTTTTTAACGAAATAAACAAACATTGAGAGATATCGAGATGAACTTTAAAGAAATCCTTTACCTTGACAATAGTAAATCCAACTTTCACCGATTGAACTTATGGCTAGAATTGAATCGTCAATGATGTGGTATTCGGCCATCCACTATAACACTATGAAAAAGTATCGGTCACAACATGAGAGTGATGGAGAGAGTGATGTTTCGATAAAGAAACAAGGTAGAATAGCCGAATAATGATGAACACACATATTCGGCTAGAAAGAAAATGAAAATGAAAATGAAAAGAGAGATATAAGGTCACTTACCGATTCGGTCAAGAAGAGATTGTCCAACACGAAAAGAAAAGAAAAAGTGAAGAGATAGGGTGATAATAGGTTCGGCTATGGAGAGAAAATGGGCAAGAAAGTTTGATCACAAGATAATGTCAATTTAAGAATAGAGAAAAGGTTGATGAAAGGATCAAAAGAAATGATTGGATGGAGGAAGAGTGCCTTGGTAGTTTCGGCTATCAAAAGAAAATGGGCAAGAGTTGGTTGAGGGTTACGGCAAAGCAAGGGAGAAAATGAACAATTTGGACTAGGAAGTTTCGGCCAAAGCAAGGGGTATGTTTCGGCAGGACAAAGAATTCGACAAGACAAAGAAAAATGAACAATTTTTGGTCTTGAGTGATTCGGCAAGAAAGGAAAAAGGTTTGGAAAAGAAACTCAAAGTGTTCAAACAAAAGAAAAATACCACTCAAGCACCAAAACTAGCAAAATGGCTTGCAAAATTCAGCTCTCCCTCCCCCTAACAAAACCGTGTACACCATACCAAAAGAATAAAAAATTGAACATAACAACTTTCCAAAACATTCTCCCCAAAACCGACCAACATATCCCCCTTTTTGCTCCTTTTCTTTCATTTCTTTCCTTACCCTCATCCTTACCTTATTTCCTTAGCCACCTTTCCAAAATTAAAAAGTCTTCCTTGCCTTAAATACATCCATGGCCGACACTATGGCTGAATAGCACAAAAAAATAATCAAAATTTGTACCAAGTGGGATTCGAACCTTTTCCCCTAAAGCCCTTTACGTGACGCCATATCCTCTTTACCATATGCTCATTTATGCTATTAAATTACTCACCTATTTCCTTAAACCTTGATGCTACTTACCTTCTCTCCTTAAATTACTTAAACACAAAAATTTTACTAAGGCCCAATTCATCCCCGAGCCTCCTTAGGACCCCTAAACATACACAATTAATATTTTTAACTAACCTATCGCATGGTATAATGCACAAACATAAAATTCTGTATTTCAGGATGATACAATTCCATCCCCCTTAAAGAAAATTTCAGCCTCGAAATTTACCTGATTAGAAGAGATGCGGATATTGCTGCCGAATCGCATCTTCAGGCTCCCATGTAGCTTCCTCTAATCCATGATTACGCCATAATACTTTGACTAATGGTACTGACTTCTTTCTCAGCACCTTAAGATCTCGATCTAAAATGTAACACCCCAAACCCGGCCCATGCGTTAAGGCCAGATCTAACATGCACATGAGAAAAATACTTTTAAGTCCTTTTCATTCGTACGTAAATATATATTGATTTAAAATTTTGTAAAGCCAATTTCCCATTTAAACAAAGTATTACTGAATAGAAGATTGATTGATAAATCGATAAATTTGAACTAATGATTTTACAACCATGTCTTTTGAAATGTGTTGATGAAAATTTAAGAGAGGATTTCCGAGTTAAAAATATTTATGAAAATTTATTATGAAATCCATTTGTATATCCATTTTAGAAAATGTTTATTTAGGTTTTTAAAAAAAAATCTCATTTAAAGTACTTAGAGCAAAATATAAATACGTCAAACATAAAACAAAATAAAAATAATCCAGAGGCCTTATTACAACCTTAACTCAAAATAGTAAAGTAATTAAGTGTACTAAAAAGAAATCCAAAGTCCAAATAAAATCGTTTTTGTAGTATGGTCTCCACCGAGTCATCCATGGCCCAAGTCCACGTCATTGAGCATTACCTGAAAGGAATAAGGAAACGGGGCGAGTTACTAGAACTCAGTGTATAATCCCTTGACCATTGTCCACTGGGCCTGAATCCCATTTAGCAATGTTTTGGGCCTAAGCCCCTTTTTACATAATAACGTATCAAACATATTATATGAATGTAATGCAATTCCAAACCAACCTCATAATCCATCCGCTACACACCACCCGTACCATCCATCACACCTGTGGGGATCAAGTCAACCCACCCCGCCAACACACCAATCACAGGCATTATGCCATTTATAACAAATTTAATTGTGGACAAGCCACCAGAATCATATCGAATCAGATTACAAACAATTTCGTGGCAGTGCCACCAGAATCACTTCTCTTCATCATTTTCCCATCCCATGCAAAATCATGTAAATGCATCATACATAGCAAATTATGATATTTTACACATATAACAACAATAATTAATTCAGAGGTTATTACAAAAATTCGGCCCATTAATACTTTGCAAATCGGCCCATTAGGGCATTATAACAAATCGGCCCATTAAGGCAACATATCAATTCGGCCCATTAAGCAATATAACAAATCGGCCCATTAAGGCAATTTCGTAATTCGGCCCATTAGGGGCATTTTCGTAATTTTCATAGTGTTAATATCAATTTTGTCGATTTTATCAAATAATGAGATTTAAGCCAAATTTCCCGGTTTCACTATAATACGATTTTAGTCAAGCGATTTACTACCAATATGATATCAATCTTAAACCCACGGAAAATGGTGTGAGATTACACACCTGATTACAGTAAGCATTAAGCTTGCTTGATCGTAGACACCTAAAATATCATAACGCTCGATTAGTCGACATACTTGATTTTATTAATCAACTCTAAATAAACGATCTAAAGTTTTTACCCTTGGAATC
The DNA here is from genome assembly GCA_005393395.2 of Gossypium australe. NCBI lineage: Eukaryota > Viridiplantae > Streptophyta > Magnoliopsida > Malvales > Malvaceae > Gossypium > Gossypium australe. The sequence continues at coordinate 83,555,001 of CM016621.1, read as the reverse complement.
GTGAACGACCACGATTTGTCGATTTTCTCCGGATGACGGTCCACAACCCGGTGGAAAATCCCGAACCGTCGATACTGCCCTTCGTTTGAATTTAGGAGTAGGGATTGTAAATCCGCTCCTTTTTCGATCTCCAATCGCTATCCCTTTCAATTTGATATCGCTTGCCTCTATTGAATAAGATTTTAGTCAAAACGATATTTCGTTAAAAAAAATATGGATTGTCTAATGATAAAGGATTCAGCTTACCACTATAGTTGTATGATTAACAAGTCGATCGATCGAGCGATTTAGACCCTACCAACAACATCAATTAGCCAACCTTTAAACCGATTATTATGATGGAGATATCGAATGGACTATGAAGGAACTCCTTACCTTAACAATGATAATCTCGTTTCTCTCGATCGTCCTATGACTAGAGATGATTAGGCGATGTTGTGGTATTCGGCCTCCCTCTATATCACTACGGAGAAAATATTGATCACCACATGAGAGTGATGGAGAGAGATATTTCGATAGAGAAACAAAATAGAATAACTGGATGATGATGATCTCATATATTCGGCTAGTAAGAAAATAATAATGAAATGAAAAGAGGGATAATAAGTCACTTACCAACTCGGTCAAAAAGAGATTGTCCACGACAAAAAAAGAAAAGAAGAAGTGAAAAGATGGGATGATACGAGATTCGGCTTTGGAGGAAAATCAAACAAGAAGACGTGATCTTAAAGTGACGTCTATTTTTGAGAAGGGGAAAGATTGGAGAAATGGTTAAAAGAAAAGAATTGAAGAATGAATGGATGGTAGATGATTCGGCTACCAAGGGAAGGTGAACAAGAGATGAATGTTTCGACTAAACAAAAGAGAAGAAATGCACAAATGTGCTAGGAGGTTTCGGCAAAGAAGAAAGAAAAGAAGAAAATATGCTCACTAATGGCTTGTAATTACGGCACAAAGCAAAAGAAGAAGTTTGGAGAAAAACACAAAATAGTGCAAAAGAGATTTTGGCCTAACAAGCACCAAAATTCTACCAAAACACAAAGCAAAAATTCGGCTACCCTTCTCTCACACCAAAATCGTGTAATATTTTTGACATTAAGGTGAAAAATTTGGCCAACCAAACTTTCCAAAACAATTCCCTTGAAAAAGGCCACATGTTCCCCTTACTTGCCCTTTTTCTTTTGATCCCTTTCCTTACCTTCATCCTTTCCTTATTTCCTTAGCCACCTTGCCAAAATCAAAAAGTCCACCTTGCCATATATACATCTTGGCCGACACTTAGGGAAAGAATACAAAAAAAATAGTCAAACTTTTTGTACCAAGTGGGATTCGAACCTCTTCCCTCAAGGCCTTTCATGTGGCGCCATTTCCCCTTTACCATAAGCTCATTTATGGTTTCAAATTACTCACCTATTTCCATAAGCCTTGATGCCACTTACCATCTCTCCTTAATAGGCTAAACCACAAAATTTTTACTAAGTCCCAAATAAAACTTCTCAGAACCCCTAAACATACAAAATTAATATTTTTAACTAGCTTAGAACAAGAAATAATGCAATACATAAAATACTAAATTTTGGAATGTTACATAAAATCTGTACTGGCTCCTCTTCAAAAGACAAGTCAGGTCTTAACTCAACTTCCTCCACTGGTACAACATGTGATGGATCCGAACGATAACGCCTTAACATAAAGACATGGAATACACTATGTATCTGACTTAACTCCGGAGGTAACTCCAGTTGATAAGCCACTAGCCCAGCACACTTCAATACCCGGTATGGTCCGATGAACCTAGGGCTCAACTTGCCCTTCCGTCCAAATCTAAAGATCTTTTTCCAAGGTGAGACCTTCAGAAAGACCTGATCACCCACCGCAAATTCCATATCCTAACGCTTTAGATCCGCGTACGATTTCTATCTGTCCGAAGCTTCCTTTAACCGAGCCCGAATTACCTTTACTTTTTCCTCCGTCTCCGAGATCAACTCAGGACCCATAACTATCGCTCCCCCAGCTCAGTCCAACAAGTAGGAGTACGACATCTACAACCATACAACGCCTCGTAGGGTGCCATCTGGATGTTGGGTTGATAGTTGTTGTTGTATGGAAACTCTGCCAATGGTAGGAAACCCCCCAACTACCCCTGAAATCAATCACACAGCCTCTTAACGTATCTTCTAAAATCTGGATCACTCTCTCTGACTGACCATCTGTCTGCGGATAAAATGCCATGTTGAAATTTAACTTTGTATCCAAAGCTTCATGTAAAGCCTTCCAAAACCGTGATGTAAACCTAGTGTCCCTGTCCCATATAATAGACACTGGTACCCCATGTAACCTCACGATCTCTGCTACATACAACTTGGCCAACTTCTGCAATGAATAATCCGTACGAATAGGTAGGAAATGAGCAGTCTTCGTCAATCGATCCACTATTACCCAAAAGGAATCTTTCTTAGTAGGCGCTAAGGGTAACCCACTAACAAAGTCCATCGTTATCCTTTCCCATTTCCATAATGGAATTTTCACCGGTTGTAGCAACCCTGACGGCAATTGATGTTCCGCTTTAACCTGCTAACATGTTAAGCACTTACTCACAAAATTAGTAACCTCTCGCTTCAACCCTGGCCACCAATACTGCTCACGGAGGTCTCGGTACATTTTGTTTCCCCCGGGGTGCATAGCATATGGACTACTATGCACCTCATGCAGAATCATTTGTCTCAATTCTGAATCCTTGGGCATACATATTTTTCCGCGGAAACACAATACTCCATCACTATTCAATCCAAAATCCCCTATCTTACCACCTTCCACTTGCTGAAGTCGAGAACCCAACGCTTCATCTATTAACTGCTTTTCCTTAATCTGGCTTATCCATGCAGGCTTCACCTGAAGTTCGGCCAACAGGCTACCATCTTCATAAAGAATGAGATGAGCGAACATCACTCTCAAATCTGATATCACCTTACGACTCAACGCATCCGCCACTACGTTAGCCTTCCCGGGATTATACTCGATTGAGAAGCCATAATCCTTCAATAGTTCTATCCACCCCTGTTGTCTTAAGTTCAACTCCTTCTGGGTAAGGAGGTACTTCAGACTCTTATGATCCTTATAGATAATCGACTTCTCACCGTACAGATAATGTCTCTAAATCTTCAGAGTAAACACCACTGCAGCTAACTCCAAGTCATACGTGGGATAGTTCACCTCATGTGGCCTTAATTGACGAGATGTATAGGCCACCAACTTTCCACTTTGCATCAACATACATCCTAGACCCGTGTGTGACGCATCACAATAAACAATAAACTCCTTACCAGCCTCAAGTTGAATCCATTCTGGTGCTTCTATCAGAATCGTCTTCAATTTCTCAAAGCTCTCTTGCTGCTTATCTGACCACACAAACGGTACTCCCTTACGCAACAACTTAGTTAGGGGTGCAGCAATCAACGAAAACCCTTCAACGAACCGCCTGTAATATCCAGCCAACCCTAGAAAACTCTGAATTTCGGCCACTGTCTTCAGTGGCTTCCAATCCAATACAGCCTTGACTTTCCGGGGATCAACTCTAATTCCTTCGGCAGACACAACATGTCCCCAAAAGGTCACTTCCCTCAGCCAAAATTCACACTTACTGAATTTGGCATACAGTTGCTTCTCCCTTAATATCTGCAATACTATCCGCAGATGTGAATCATGCTCTTCTTCATTTTTCGAGTACACCAAAATATCATCTATGAACACTACCACAAACTGGTCTAGATAGGGTTGGAAGACCCGATTCATCATGTCTATAAATGCAGCTGGTGCATTTGTCAATCTGAACGGTATCACCAAGAACTCGTAATGCCCATAACGAGTTTAGAACGCAGTCTTATGAATATCAGCCTCCTTGACCTTAAGCTGGTGATATCCCAATCTCATGTCTATCTTCGAGAACACCGAAGCTCCTCGCAGCTGATCAAACAGATCATCGATCCTCGGTAAGAGATACTTATTCTTGATCGTCAGCTTATTCAATTGCCTATAATCAATGCACATACGCATCGACCCATCCTTCTTCTTAATAAATAAAACTGGCACTCCCCATGGTGACACACTTGGTTGAATGAATCCGCGATCCAACAACTCCTGAATATGAGCTTTAAGCTCCGCTAACTCCTTCGGCCCTATTCTATAAGGAGTAATAGACACCGGAGCCGTTCCTAGCAACAACTCAATGCCAAACTCTACCTCCCGATCCGGAGGCAATCCTGGAAGATCCTCGGGAAAGACGTCTGAAAACTCTTTCACTGTTCTAACGTTATCTACCATCAACTCTTTGGCATCCAGAGCACTAATGAAGGCTAAGAATGCTCCATACCCCTTATGCACCAACTTTTCTGCCTTTAAAGCAGATACCACGTTAGACAAATAGTTTCTTCTTTCACCTATCATCATTACTTCCTTATCCTCCAAAGTTCTTAGCACCATCTACTTTGCAGCACAATCCAAGTTCGTACGGTGTTTCACCAACCAGTCCATACCCAAAATAAGGTCGAACTCGCCGAATGGTAGTTCCATCAAGTCCGCCAAAAAAACTTCCCCCTGAATTTCTAAGGGCACATCCCTAAACAACTTATTTACTATCACCGACTGTCTTAAAGGGCTAATCACAGTTGTTTCTCTATCAGAAATCTCAGATCTAATGTTCAAGGTTCCAGACACAGCACAAGCAACATACGAATGGGTGGATCCAATATCTATCAAAGTAGTAACAAGCACCTCAGCTATGAAAAACGTACCGGTTATGACATCAGGTGCATCGCCATCCTCTCGACGTCTGACCGCATAGACCAACCTTGGCTGTCTCGCCTCCACGTTACCCCTATTACCAGTACCTCTACCCAGTGCACCCTGACCTCGTTCTACGCCATTACCACCTCGACCTAGCCCACGGCCTCTCAGCGGCTGTTGAGCGCCTCTAGCTGGCTGTGCATAATCGTTACGAACACCTTGAGTCTGAGCAGGCTGTCGAGGGCAATCTCTAAGCCGATGGTCCTTGGAACCACATTTGAAACAACTACCAGTTCTCTTCCAGCATTCACCCGAGTGAAGTTTCCCGCAATCCGCACATGGCTGTAACTGATTGGTAGTAGTTGGTACTCTAGCTCGAGCTAGCTCCTCATTCCTAGGCCCATTCTGAAACCCTCTAGCAGGACCTGAGTACCCCGAGTCTCTCTTGTTCCTGCCCCTGTCCCTGTCTCAATTTTTCCTCTCCGAGTGTTTAACCTCTTCATCTATCATGGCTTTCTCCACCAGTATGGCAAAATTCCTCTCCTTCTGTGGGGCTATCAGTACCCGCAATTCATCGTGCAATCCATCTTCAAAATGCACACAGCGTTCATAATCAGTCGGTACTATTCCTCGGGCATACCGACTCAGACGTAGAAATTCTGCCTCGTATGCTGCCATAGATTTACCTCCTTGAACCAGATTCAGGAATTCCTTCCTTCGGGCATCCACATAGCAAGCCCCAACATAATTTCCTTGAAATGAGGTTTTAAAGATTTCCCAGGTAATGCGATCTACTTGAGTGCCTTCCCGAACAGTGAGCCAACACTAATACGCCTCGTCTTTCAACAATGACACAGCTCCTTTCAGTTTCTGCTCATCGCTGCAATCCAAATCATCCATGATCCGCTCCACCGCCTCAAGCCAGTACTCCGCTACATTTGGGGCTACACCCGAGATACCCCTAAAAACCTCAGCTCCATTCGATCTGAGTCACTACGATATTGACCCACGAGCTGCTGACCCAGTTCTTGCCCCAACAACCCTTTCCAGAACTCGCAACATTACTTGGGACAGAGCTTCGTCCTCTCTCATACGATCATGTGACCCAGCTTCAGTCACAGGTGACGCAGGTGCATCCATTTCCGGCATGTCCTGATGCCTCAGATACAACTCTAGCACCTCGTCCTCTACCACGACCACGTCTATCGCGTCCACGTCCTCTAGCGCTCATATTTGCTAATTCGATTTAATCTGATTAAGAGTCTTATGAATCAGTATGCTATTTCAGTGTTTATTAAACAATATTTTATGAATTATAGGAAATAAGTCGTTTTCGCAAAATGCATCCTACAGTCTCAATCTCTATAGTTTCAGCTCCTAAAAAAAGTTCTAGAGTATTTCTACAGTCATACAACAATAATCATAATCATAAAAGGATAACATATACTTACTTGACTTCGTCCCAGATACCCGTAGTGCCATACTTCTTTTAAAACATGCATGTATAATTTAAAATTTTAAACGGCTTTCAAAATGCTTTTAAGCCCAAACCACAGTCGAGTTTTGCAACCTAGCTCTATACCATAAAATGTAACACCCCAAACCCGGCCTATGCGTTATGACCGGATTTGACATGTCACATGAGAAAAACATGTTAAATCCTTTTCATTCGTACTAAAATAGGTATTGATTTGTTAAAATCAAGAAAACAAGTTTGATTTGAAATATTTGATAAAATACTACTAACCTCGAAGATTGATTGATAAATCGATAATTTTGAACTAGAGATTTTATAAACCGTGACTTTTGAAAATATCATTTGATAATTCGAGAGAAAATTTCTGAGTTAAAATATTCATAGAAGTTTGTTATGAAATCCATTTGTTAATCTATTTTGGAAAATCTTTATTTAAGTTTTTAGAAAAATTCCCATTTAGAGTAATTTAATAATAAGTTCGTCAAACATAAAGCAAAAATAAAATATTTTAGAGGCCTTATTACAACACAAAAACCCAAAATAGTAAAGTAAACGGAAATAGAAATCTCAAGTTCAAAATAAAACACCATTTCTGAAGTATGGCCTCCACCGAGTCATCCATGGCCCAAATCCACGCTACTGAGTATTACCTGCAAGGGTTTAAGGAAAAAGGGGTGAGTTACTAGAACTCAGTGTATAATCCCCTTACCGTTGTCTACTGGGCTTGAACCCGTATAGCAATATCTTGGGCCTAAGCCAATAAAGCATAATCTTGGGCCGAAGCCCATTTACATAACAGAACATATATATATGTGCAATGTATGCAACCCAACCCATCCTAGTAATCCATCCGCTACACACCACCCGTACCATCCCATCACACCTGTGGGGATCAAGTCAACCCACCCCGCCAAACACACCAATCGCAGGCAAGTTGCCATTTATAATATATTTGATTGTGGCCAAGCCACCGAAATCTTAGTGAAAGTAACACCCCCAACCCGGCCCATACGTTTCGACCGGATCTGGTATGCTACAAGTTGTACATTGAAAACTTTTGCTTTGTTGGTTTTGGAAACCGTAAGTTAATTAGACAATATTTGAATAAATAAGTGACATTTAAAAAAAACCTTCTATTATTATTATTTGAATAATTATACTTTTGACATAGTTTCATATGTTGCAAATATTAAAAACTACTTAGTTGAATATAAACTATGGGGCTTTATTACATAAATATTCCCAAAATAAATACTAACCGAAAAACAGTCTATAGAAATAAAAACTTGATGGCCCCTCGAGTCCGTCTCGGCTCCCATGTCCACGATCTACTGCTCATCTGAAAGAGTAGAAAAAAAATGAAAGGGCGAGTCACCAAGACTTAGTGTATAAATCCTGAAAACACATCAAAGGCTTGGCCCACAAACACATTATGGCCTTGGCTCGTATACAAGGGTAACTATATATGCATCATGGCCCATCCCAGCCTAGAAATCCATCCTATACACACCAACGCGTACCAACCATCACACATTGGGGATTTCTACAATCAACCCGCCAACCGCTACACACCATATCGACAGCTGTGCTGCCTGTCCTAAAGACCGATCACTGTGTGACCTATGTGGCAAAGCCACCGATCGCTATGCAACCTTAATAATACATCGTAGCATTTTGACAGTTGAGCTGCCTGTCATAAAGACCGATCACTATGTGACCTATGTGGCAAAGCCACCGATCGCTATGCGACCTTCTTCCCCTTTATCATATCAATCCTATCCCATGCATACATACATGCAAAATCAAACAATGTATTACCTAAGAGATTTCAGTTTATGGTATACATTGATACACATAGAGATTTCTATGATTACGTACCTGGCATCCTTTGCCTAACCCTTTTAGGGTTTTATTCGATTATCTACACAGCCTCTTTTCGGCTTTTTAGCCCATAGCATTTATATATAGATATACATACAGGTTTAATAGTGTGTTAGAGATCTACACACCTGATTATCGTTAGAACGAGACCCTCTAAGTCGACGCTATCCGTAGCCAACACCACCGCTATCTGCCTAAGGTGTTGTTCAGAAGCCTGTAACGAAACATTAGGTTAAGGCACAACAGTGGCAAGGAAAACGGTTCATCATCTTAAGGAGAATTAAAATCCTTACCTTGAAATCCCGAAAAGTGATATGAGATTCAGGGACTAGTGTTTCTGGCTTTTAGATCTAAGAGATCTACTTCAATTCCCGAATGTCGCCCAACAAGAAAATACATAAAACCATTAAACCATTAGCTTTTGGGCTTTGTCTTCCAAAACCCGAAAGAGAAAGTGAGAAGATAGGACAATCGGCACTCACCTTAACACAAAGAATTCGACTACCCCTTAGAGATTCCAGCTTTTTGAGAAGATCGGAAGAGAAGATGATTGGAAGAAATCTATGGAGATTCGGCTTTTAATGAAGGAATCGGAAGGAAGAAGAAAAGAGAATTTCGGCAGACTACAGGTAGGTTCGGCTTCAACAAAGATCGAAAGAAAAGAATGTAGAGAAAGGATTATGAGGTTTCAGCTTTTAGAAGAAAGAAAAGAAAAGAACAATGGAGGTTCGGCTTTTGAATCAAAGTGAAGATGAGGAAATAGGGTTAGGAATTTCGGCTTTTACTTAGAGAGAAAGAAAAGATGGAAACCCTAAATGCCAAAAAATAAAGAAGAGAACCCTCACCTGACTATTTAAAGTTTCGGCACCCCTTTGCCATAAAAAAACCGATTTCTTCCTTCCTCTAGGTGATGGAATTTCGGCCAACACCTAGCCTTGCAGATAGCTTCTATCTTTTCTCCTTTTATCTTCTATATTATCCACTATAATATCTACATTATCCCATTCACATAAATCCTCCTATCTGTGAGCCTTGTTGCCGTCCACTCCACCTAACCCTAATGCCAAAAATTAGCTAACTTAAATTAAAAGAATTGGGCTCCATGAAACTTAAATTTGGGCCCCTTACTCCCTTGTGTGGCGTCATCTCCTTGCTCCCTAAGTGGTGCCACTGACCACTGGGCCACAAGCCCATTTTGATATTTTAAACACATATACCACCTTTTAAACCCTATAGTGCCCAAACAAAAATTTCACCAAGGCCTTGACCACATCCTGAGCCCAATTCAGTTCTACCCCTTAAAGAAATTTCATCCTCGAAATTTCCAACTAACTATTAATCGTACTACCCAAGTCTCACCACTATGCTTTCGCTGCGCACTCTAATTTAATAATATATAAACATTGCACGCATACAGTTTCTATACTCAAAAATATAGCATCCACACAAAACATACCCGACTTAATGGTGATTGAACAATCCCGAGCCCTATGCTCCTCAGACCCGCATCTTAAACACGTTCCTGACTTCCTCCAACATTCACCCGGATGGCGCCTTCTGCAATATTCGCAAACTTGAAAGTTTGGACGTACCTTAACATGCTTCACAGAACGCGACTGCAACTCTAGAAAACTGCGATCTCTTTTTTTCTTACAGTCCACACACCCAACCCGAAGTGTTTCACCGATTTCTTTAACCTCCTTCAGTACTTCCCTAACTAGCTGAGTCAGCACATCAGTCCTAACACTTCCACGGCCTCGGCCGTGGCCTCTTCTTCCTCTTCTAGCGCTCATCGTTGATTCTCGTATTATCTGAATTAGAAATTTTATGAATTATTAATTTCTTTCACTGATTAACCACGAACAATCTTATGGAAAGTAGTTTTAAGAGTGGTTCTTTCGAATTCGAACATATCTACAGTTTCAATCTCAAGTTTATCTCCTAATTCTAGAAACCACATACATTCAACCATCACACATCAACATACAAATAACATTCATGAACTCACATTCCTCGCATAAGGGTATTTTTGTCATTTCACTACCCAGGGGTATTTTCGTAGTTTTGCCCTACAAGGTATTTTCCAAAATAAAGTATCTTGGTGATTTTCTTTGAATTGGTACATTTTTTCCTTTTTTTTTTTTGAAGTAGAGATATTTGGATGTTGTTGTTGTTTTTTTTTCCTACGAGGGTATTGTGATAATTTTATAAGGTTCGATAATTCTGTAAATCTTGAGTTTTTTTTATAAATAGGGATACCTTGGAAGATTTTTTTTTTGCAAACCGGGTTCTTTTGTAAATCTAGGGGTTTTCGAGTAAATTTACAAAGTATGGCTAATTTATAAAACCAATGGTGTTTTAGAAATTCCACAAATTTTGGTAGTTTTACAAATCCAGGATATTCTGGGAAATTTTCACAATCAAGAGTATTTCAGAAATTTTACAAAACTAAGGGGGTATTTTTAGTAATTTTGCAAAAAGGGTGGCTGGTCCCTTTCGGGTTTTAATTATAAATTTTGACCCGTCAACAAATCCTCGTGGCTAAGTTGAACAGTCACTACGCACCAGGTAGGATTCCAGCGAAGAGGAGGTGAGTCACTAGGACTGCTTAAGTACCAAGCTCTCCCTGAATCCAATCCTAGACATGCGTATGCCTGTTGCCACACCCTAACCCATCGACTCGTTCACGGGTTTGTTTAGTTGGATTAAGTCTTATGGAATTGAAGAGTTGTTTAACTAAGCCTAAGGTACATCAATACCATCCTACTAGTCTACGTCCATAAAGCCCATCAACCCCAATCATGCATATCATAACAAGAGTTAGAATACTTACTTGCGTGGATTGGGTGCCGGTAGACTCGAAGGCCATATCTTCTTCTAGAAATTTTTTTTTTTCCAAATTCACATCAACTTTACAAAACATTACTAGGCCCATTTCACAGCCCAAGTTTTGAACTGGGTTCTGATACCAAATTGTAACACCCCAAACCCGGCCCATACATTTCGAACGGATCTGGTATGCTACGAGTTGTACATTGAAAACTTTTGCTTTGTTGGTTTTGGAAACCGTAAGTTAATTAGACAATATTTGAATAAATAAGTGACATTTTAAAAAAAAACCTTGTATTATTATTATTTGAATAATTATACTTTTGACATAACTTCATATGTTGCAAATATTAAAAACTACTTAGTTGAATATAAACTATGGGGCCTTATTACATAAATATTCCCAAAATAAATACTAACTGAAAAACAGTCTATAGAAATAAAAACTTGATGGCCCCTCGAGTCCGTCTCGGCTCCCATGTCCATGATCTACTGCTCATCTGAAAGAGTAGAAAAAAATGAAAGGGTGAGTCACCAAGACTCAGTGTATAAATCCCGAAAACACATCAAAGGCTTGGCCCACAAACACATTATGGCTTTGGCCCGTATACAAGGGTAACTATATATGCATCATGGCCCATCCCAGCCTAGAAATCCATCATATACACACCAACCCGTGCCAACCATCACACCTTGGGGATTTCTACAATCAACCCGCCAACCGCTACACACCATATCGACAGCTGTGCTGCCTGTCTTAAAGACCGATCACTGTGTGACCTATGTGGCAAAGCCACCGATCGCCATGCGACCTTAATAATATATCGTAGCATTTTGACAGTTGAGCTGCCTGTCATAAAGACCGATCACTATGTGACCTATGTGGCAAAGCCACCGATCGTTATGCGACCTTCTTCCCCTTCATCATATCAATCCCATCCCATGCATACATACATGCAAAATCAAATAATGTATTACCTAAGAGATTTCAGTTTATCGCATACATTGATACACATAGAGATTTCTATGATTACATACCTGGCATCCTTTGCCTAACCCTTTTAGGGCTTTATTCGACTGTCTACACAGCCTCTTTCCGGCTTTTTAGCCCATAGCATTTATATATAGACATACATACAGGTTTAATAGTATGTTAGAGATCTACACACCTGATTATCGTTAGAATGAGACCCTCTAAGTCGACGCTATCCGTAGCCAACACCACCGCTATCTGCCTAAGGTGTTGTTCAGAAGCCGGTAACGAAACATTAGGTTAAGGCACAACAGTGGCAAGGAAAACTGTTGATTATCTTAAGGAGAATTGAAATCCTTACCTTGAAATCCCGAAAAATGATATGAGATTCAGGGACTAGTGTTTCCGGCTTTTAGATCTAAGAGATCTACTTCAATTCCCGAATGTCGCTCAACAAGAAAATACATAGAACCATTAAACCATTAGCTTTTCGGCTTTGTCTTCCAAAACCTGAAAGAGAAAGTGAAAAGATAGGACAATCGGCACTCACCTTAACACAAAGAATTCGACTACCCCTTAGAGATTCTGGCTTTTTAAGAAGATCGGAAGAGAAGATGATTGGAAGAAATCTATGGAGATTCGGCTTTTAATGAAGGAATCGGCAGGAAGAAGAAAAGAGAATTTCGGCAGACTACAGGTAGGTTCGGCTTCAGCAAAGATCAAAAGAAAAGAATGTAGAGAAAGGATTATGAGGTTTCGGCTTTTAGAAGAAAGAAAAGAAAAGAACAATGGAGTTTTGGCTTTTGAATCAAAGTGAAGATGAAGGAATAGGGTTAGGAATTTCGAATTTTACTCAGAGAGAAAGAAAAGATGGAAACCCTAAATGCCGAAAAAATAAAGAAGAGAACCCTCACCTAACTATTTAAAGTTTTGGTACCCCTTTGCCATAAAGAAACTGATTTCTTCCCTCCTCTAGGTGATGGAATTTCGGCCAACACCTAGCCTTGCAGATAGCTCCTATCTTTTCTCCTTTTATCTTCCATATTATCCACTATAATATCTACATTATCCCATTCACATAAATCCTCCTATTTTTGAGCCTTGTTGCCGTCCACTCCACCTAACCCTAATGCCGAAAATTAGCTAACTTAAATTAAAAGAATTGGGCTCCATGAAACTTAAATTTGGGCCCCTTACTCCCTTGTGTGGCGTCACCTCCTTGCTCCCTAAGTGGCGCCATTGACCACTGGGCCACAAGCCCATTTTGATATTTTAAACACAGATACCACCTTTTAAACCCTATAGTGCCCAAACAAAAATTTCACCAAGGCCTTGACCGCATCCTGAGCCCAATTTGGACCCCTAACAATTAAATTAACTCATTACACATATTCACCCATTAAACGCATAGGCCCAAAAATTCAGGATGTTACAGTGAATCATAATAACAATCATTTTTGTGGCAGTGCCACCGGGCTACACTTCTCTTCAACATTTTTCCCATCTCATGTAAAATTATGTAAATGCAACATACATAATAAAGCATAATATTTACAAATATAAACGACAATCATTAGTCCAAAATTTTATTATAGTGAATCTACCCATTTTAGCACTTTGAAAATTGGCCCATTAAGGCAATCTAGTAAATCGGCCCATAGGGGCATTTTGGTAATTCGGCCCATAAGGGCATTTCAGTAATTCGACCCATAAGGGCATTTCGGTAATTCAGCCTATAGGGGCATTTTCGTAAATCTCACAGTTTTAATACTGATTTTGACAAATCTATCAAAATAATGTAATTTAGGCCAATTTCCCGGTTTATGCCATATTATGATTTTAATCATAAAATAATAACGATCTATTTCCAATATGATATCGAATCTTAAAATCTATGGAATAACGGTGTGAGATTACACACCTAATTACAGTAAGGATTAAACCTCTTGATCGTCGGCACCTATGACAACATAACACTCGATTAATCTAACGGATGAGATTTTTATTAATCCAAAACTAAACCAAATGATCTATACTACTTACTCTCAAAATCGTGAACAACCATGATTCGTCGATTCTCACCAGATGATGGTCCACAACCCGATGGAAAATCTCAAACCGCCGATACAACCATTCGCTTAAACTTAGGAGTGGGAATCACAAATCCGCTCCTTTTGTGATCTCCAATCGCTTTCCCTTTCAAATCGGTTCCACTTGCTCCCATAGGAAAAAGTCGTAATCAAAAACGATATTACAATATATATCGATTGTCTAAGGGAAAAGCGTTTGGCTTACCACTTTCTCTGTAGAATCAATGAGTGAATAATAACGGGCGATTTAGTCCCTAAAACAACTGATTAGACAAATCTACCATTCCGTTTTAACGGAATAAACAAATATTGAGAGATATCGAGATGAAATTTAAAGAAATCCTTTACCTTGACAATAGTAGATCCAACTTTCACCAATTGAACTTATGGCTAGAATTGAATCGTCAATGATGTGGTAATCGGCCACCCACTATAACACTACGAAAAAGTATCGGTCACAACATGAGAGTGATGGAGAGAGTGATGTTTCGATAAAGAAACAAGGTAGAATAGCCGAATAATGATGAACACACATATTCGGCTAGAAAGAAAAAGAAAAAGAAAATGAAAAGAGAGATATAAGGTCACTTACCGATTCGGTCAAGAAGAGATTGTCCAACACAAAAAGAAAAGAAAAAGTGAAGAGATAGGGTAATAATAGGTTCGGCTATAGAGAGAAAATGGGCAAGAAAGTTTGATCACAAGATAATGTCAATTTAAGAAAAGAGAAAAGGTTGATGAAAGGATCAAAAGAAAAGATTGGATGGAGGAAGAGTGCCTTGGTAGTTTCGGCTATCAAAAGAAAATGGGCAAGAGTTGGTTGAGGGTTACGGCAAAGCAAGGGAGAAAAATTAACAATTTGGACTAGGAAGTTTCGGCCAAAGCAAGGGGTATGTTTCGGCAAGACAAAGAATTCGACAAGACAAAGAAAAATGAACAATTTTTGGTCTTGAGTGATTCGGCAAGAAAGGAAAAAGGTTTGGAAAAGAAAAATACCACTCAAGCACCAAAATTAGCAAAATGGCTTGCAAAATTCGGCTCGCCCTCCCCTTAACAAAACCGTGTACACCATACCAAAAGAATCAAAAATTGACCATAACAACTTTCCAAAACATTCTCCCCAAAACCGGCCAACATATCCCCCTTTTTGCTCCTTTTCTTTCATTTTTTTCCTTACCCTCATCCTTACCTTATTTCCTTAGCCACCTTTCCAAAATTAAAAAGTCTTTCTTGCCTTAAATACATCCATGGCCGACACTATGGTTGAATAGCACAAAAAATAATCAAAATTTGTACCAAGTGGGGTTCGAACCTTTTCCCCTAAAGCCCTTTATGTGACGCCATATCCTCTTTACCATATGCTCATTTATGCTAGCAAATTACTCACTTATTTCCTTAAACCTTGATGCCACTTTCCTTCTCTCCTTAAATTACTTAAACACAAAAATTTTGCTAAGGCCCAATTCATCCCCGAGCCTCCTTAGGACCCCTAAACATACACAATTAATATTTTTAACTAACCTATCGCATGGTATAATGCACAAACATAAAATTCTGTATTTCAGGATGTTACAGTGTTCCCCAAACTTATCTAATTTGAAACATAAATTAGAGATTTTTACTTTTAATAGGAACCCTAAAGGATACCTAAATAATTCTAGTAAAATACCTTCAATTCCTAAAATTAATTCTATCTTAGAATTCTAAAAAAAACTTAAAAATTTCCAGTGAATTAAGAGAAATATTAAAATCCATCTACAACTTATTTGATATTTTATTTTTATTATTATTATGTTAAAAGATTTAATTAATAACATTGAACCTATCAAGATCTTATGAAAGTATCCTACATCGAGTTTGTGATTTATCTTACTTTAAAATTCTTGATCTAAAGTTTAAATTTGTCAAAATCCTAAAATAATATATATTAAATGACATTTATTATCTTTCAAAAAAAATTCTAAAATAAAATACTTAGAAAGACCTACTTATGATTTACAATTCACTTATAAAAATCTTTAGTTTTAATCTTGAATAAAGTCTTAAAGAAAATTTACATATTAATTTAAGATTCTAATCCTATACGATATTTAAAATTAGTTTAAAACCCTAAAAAATATCTTACGTATTATTTATAATTTTTCTAAGGTAAATGGTAGATAAGATCTTAAATACTAACCTAAGCCCGAATGTAAAAACCTTATGGTTTCATTAAAATGTAACACCTACTTAACTTACTTCATGTCAACATTTATAAGTTGAAAAAAGGACCTAAAGTTCTCTCTTTTAAAATGAGTTAATCAAATTGGCTAAAGTTAATGAAAAGTTAAAACTCTTTCAAAGTGGCAATAATAAAAAGAAAGCTTAAATAAATTAAATAAATAAGACATTGACATGATGATGATAATAATAACAATAATACACCTTATTCATAATATAATAAAAGAATCAAAGTAACATAAATAAATAATATTAAAATGTGTAAAAAAACATAAATATAAATGGACATGAAAATAAATAAAAATGAAATAAAAATAAATAAAAATTATACAAGTGTGAATAAATATAAAACATTAAAATAAAATGCATAATTGACATTAAATATATAAGGTATAAATGCTGTTAGAGTTGTGTGACCCAAATTCTAAGAGATTGCTTGCAAGTCAAGTTAAAAAAAATATATTTTCTTTTTAGAAGATTTAGTATTTATGAGTATAATATATTTAGCATTTATTAGCATAATATATTTGACTTTGATTAGAATTAGGTTTTTTCAACCTATATAAATAGATGTAGTCGAAACTCCTCTTGTAATGATTTGAATTCGACATAGTGAATTTTCTTCTCCTCTACTTGTGGTTTTTTCCTGAAAGGGTTTCCACGTAAAAATCTGTGTGATATTTATTTTTATTTCTCTTTTCTTTGCGATATATTGTCATTACCGATGTTCTATTTTAACAAAGTGGTATCAGAGCTTCTAGGTTGTTCATCTTGATCACGGTAATGGCGTCTTTGAAGTATGAAATCTTACTGTTGGATCGCAACACCAGATTTGCGGTGTGGCAGATTAAGATGCAAGCAGTTCTTGCATAGATGGATCTGGAGGATGCCTTGCTAAGGATAGAGAAGATTCCTTCGACATTAAAGGATGAAGAGAAGAAGCGTAAGGATCGAAAGGCATTAACACAATTACATCTGCATTTGTCTAACGAAATTTTGCAGGATGTGATGAACGAGAAGACTGCCGCTGCATTATGGAAGAGGCTGGAACAAATTTGTATGTCGAAAACTCTAACCACAAGTTGCATATGAAGCAACGTCTTTATGCTCATCGTTTAGAGGAAGATACGTCAGTGCACGAACATTTAATAGTGTTTAAATAAATTCTCTCAAACTTGGAGGCCATGGAGCTCCAGTATGATAAGGAAGACCTAGGATTGATTCTACTTTGTTCGTTGCCCCTGTCTTATTCAACCTTTAGAGACACGATTTTATATAGCTGCCAGTCTCTCACAATTGATGAGGTTTATGATTCTTTAACCTCGTATGATAAGAAGAAGCATCTTGTGGTTAAACCTGACTCTAAGGAAGAGGGTCTCATTGTTCGTGGGAGACAAGATTGGAATGCTGATGATGATCGTGGAAGGACACAGGAACAGAATCCTTGAGGTAAATCTAAGGGTAGATCGAAGTCTTCAAACAGAGGTCAAACTTGTAACTTCTGCAAGAAGAAAGGGCACATTAAACTGAGTGCTATTAGTCCATCTGTATTAGTCCATCTGTATGCATGCACAAGATCATACTAGAAGATGGAGAGAAAGGGATGATTGATGGACAACGAAGACTGAATCCCATCATGAAGGACATAGTAAAGAAAGAAATCATCAAGTGGTTAAGTCCGGTCCAGTGCGTGCCAAAGAAAGGAGGTATTACAATCATTGAAAATGAGAATAACGAGTTGAAACCGACTAGAACGGTTACGGGATGGAGAATTTGCATCGATTACTGGAAGCTAAACAAGGCGACTAGGAAAGATCACTTTCCTTTGCTGTTCTTAGACCAGATGCTGGATAGACTCGTGGGGCAAGACTATTACTATTTTCTTGATGGATACTCAGGGTATAATCAAATTACAGTGGCACCAGAAGATCAATACAAGACAACATTCTCCTGCCCATACGGTACATTTGCATTTAGGCACATGCCATTTGGTTTATGTAACGCACTGCTACATTTCAAATATGTATGATGTTTATTTTTACTTACATGGTTGAGAAATATTTGGAAGTTTTTATGGATGATTTTTCAGTATTCAGGGATACATATGATGATTGCCTAGCCAATCTAGCCAAGGTACTAAGGCGATGCGAAGAAACAAACCTTGTACTTAATTGGGAAAAGTGCCATTTAATGATACGAGAAGGTATTGTTTTAGGGCATCGGATAACAAGACATGGAACTGAGGTAGATAAAGCAAAGGTAGATGTTATTGAAAAACTCCCACCTCCGACATCTATAAAGGGTGTTAGGAGCTTTTTGGGCCATGCCGATTTCTATCGAAGATTTATCAAAGACTTCTCCAAAATTGTTAAACCCTTATGCAAATTATTGGAGAAGGACACGGCGTTTAAATTTGATGAGGAGTGCTTAAGAGCTTTCAACGATTTGAAGAGTCGGTTAGTCTCGGCACCCATATAGTCACACCAGACTGGGATTTGCCATTTGAATTGATGTGTGACGCAAGTAACTTTGCGATCAGAGCTGTCATGGGTCAGCTAAGGAACAAAGTTTTTCATCCCATATACTATGCGAGCCAGACTCTGACAGTAGCTCAACTGAAGTACACGATAACAAAAAAAGAGTTACTTGCTATTGTGTTTGCTTTTGACAAGTTTCGATCTTATCTTGTAGGTACCAAAGTGACTGTCTATATGGGCCACTTGACAATTAAGTATTTACTTGCCAAGAAAGACACTAAGCCAAGACTGATCCGGTGGGTACTTCTACTTCAAGAGTTCGATCTAGAAATTCAAGATCGAAAGGGAGTAGAAAATCAAGTAGCAGATCACTTGTCTAGATTGGAGCCGCAAGAAGGGAATTCTCCACGTATACCAATTTAGGAGACATTTCCAGATGAACACATACTGAAGGTAAATCATGTCCATAATACCCCTTGGTTTGCTGATATTGCTAACTATTTAGCTTGTGGTTTGATGCCGATTGATAAGACATATCATCAAAAGAAAAAATTTCTTCATGATGTGAAGTACTATTTTTGGGAAGAACCATATTTTTTAAAACAGTGTGCAGATCAAATGATCAGGAGATGTGTGGCGGAAGATGAAGTACATAAGATTTTATACCACTGTCACTCAGCTCCAAGTGGGGGACACTTCGGAGGAACACGCACTGCAACCAAAGTATTGCAAGCTGGATTCTTTTGGCCAATAATATTTAAAGATACATATGCTTACGTAAAGAGTTGTTCAATGAGATGCCTCGAAAATGTCACCAACAGAAATGAGATGCCTCGAACAAACATCATTGAGGTAGAATTGTTCAATGTTTGGGGTATTGACTTTATCGGTCCTTTCCCTCTGTCTTCTGGTCACAAGTACATCTTGGTAGCTGTAGACTAGGTGTCTAAGTGGATTGAGGCTGAAGCATATCCGACAAACGATGCTAAGGTTGTGGTGAAGTTTTTGCAGAAGTATGTGTTCACAAGGTTTGGAAACCCACGAGCCATCATTAGTGATGAAGGGTCCCATTTTGTGAACAAGTGGTTGAAATGGTTACTTGACAAACATGGAGTGAAGCACAAGGTTGCCACAGCTTACCATCCGTACACGAATGGTCAAGCTGAACTGGCAAACAAAGAGATCAAAGGCATACTTGATAAGGTAGTTTGCCTGAACCAACGAGATTGGTCCAAAAGACTAGATGGTGCTTTATGGGCCTACGGGAAAAAATACAAGACACTTTTAAGGATGTCACCTTATAGGTTGGTCTTTGGGAAAGCCTATCATCTGCCTTTGGAGTTAGAGCACAAAGCTTACTAGGCTCTCCAACGACTCAACTTGGATCTTAAAATTGCTAAAGAGAAATATATGCTTCAAATTAACGAGTTAGAAGAATTCCAAATGTCTTCATACGAGAGTGCCGAAATTATTTAAGGAAAGACTCAAGAAATGGCATGACAAGCACATTCGAGTTCGAGAATTTGAAGCAGGTCAGCAAGTCTTGTTATTCAATTCCAGATTAAGGTTCTTTCCAGGTAAGTTAAAATCACGTTGGTCCAGTCCATTTATGATTCATCGAGTCTATCCATATGGAGTTGTTGAACTTCAAGGTAAGAGAGGTAATTTTTGAGTTCATGCCCAACGCTTGAAACATTACTGGGGAGATAAAATTGAACGGGATCAAATCTCGTTCATTTTATAAAATGATTAATTTTTCTTTTTTTTCTTTTTAAATAAATGATTTAGGATATATTTTCGGGATTAGTATGTTTAAATAAATTCTGTCTAGAAGATTGGAACTTAAGCGGGATCG
The DNA here is from genome assembly GCA_005393395.2 of Gossypium australe. Lineage (NCBI taxonomy): Eukaryota > Viridiplantae > Streptophyta > Magnoliopsida > Malvales > Malvaceae > Gossypium > Gossypium australe. The sequence goes on along the minus strand of CM016621.1, from coordinate 83,534,417 downwards.
CTTGTGACCCCTCTAATCTTTCCTCGGAATTGATTTTGACATAATTTTCTGAGAAATTATTCCCTAAATGGCAAAATAAATTTTTAAATTTTCAAATAAAACAGTCAATTTTGATCCAACTTTTAAAATTGCAACTCAATTTCAAATTTTCATTAAGTATAGGGACTTAATTGAACTATTTTTAAAAATTTGGTTTCTCTTTTTGTAAATATTAAAAATTAGATGCCTCTTTTTGTAAATATTTTCAAAAGGCTTCTAGAATAAATATTTTTAATTTAATAAAAAAGAAGATAATTATTAATATATAATTATATCTATTATAATATATATTAATTATTATCAACTTTACATAGAGTTAGGATTAGTTTTAATTTAATTAGTTTTTATCTTTAATAAATTAATAACAAATAATAATTTAATATGCCTTATATTAATTATTAAATGTTGTTAACTTTGTATAGGATTAGAACTTGGAATAATTTAATTATTAAATTGCTCTAAGAATTCTACTTTAATTCCTACTTCTCTCATTATAAATACCACCAACCTTCTCCATCACTCATCACTCAAAATCCATTCCCACCAAAAACCGAATCATCTAGTGCCGCAAGCTTCCAACACTACCTAGCTACTCAGCACCTGTAACATATCAAACCCGGTCTATACGTTAAGACCAGACTTGGTATGCCACACAAATCAAACATATATCTAGTCATCTAGGGATTTAAAGAAAACAAATCTTCAAAAACTATTTTGGAGATGGAGTTTATTAAAAACCGAGGTTAATTTGAAATCTGTGATTTTATAATTTGATCTCAGAGTAATAATTGGTTAAAATTCTAAAGAAGTTTTAAAAGAATTCAAAAGGAATTTGAAAACAAAATTCATAAAAGAGTTTTCACAGAAATTTTTACGAGTTTGAGATATCTAAGAAAAACCCCTTTTTAAACGTAAATTAAAGAAAACATTTATAAATTTAAAATAGTCCCCTTTTAGTATCTAAACATATTAAAAACCATCCACGAGTAAAAATCCATAAAAATAATACCAGAGGCCTTATTACATCACAACTGAAAAATTTATTTAAGTAAAAATACTAAAGAGTAGTTCAAAGTTCATAAAAACCATCATTTGAAGTATGGCCCCCGCAAAGTCATCCCTGGCCCAAGCCTCCATCAATTATCATTACCTGAGAAGGGTAAGAAAACGGGGTGAGTTACGTATAACTCAGTGTGTGCCCCACTTACCAAGTCCATTGGGCCAAACCATTTAAGCATTTAATTGGGCTTGAGCCCATTAACGAATATAACAATATAGTAATTTAATATGCATGTGAAATGCAATTCCCAACCAAGCTTAAATTTCCATCCGCTACACACCACCCGTACCAACCAGCACACCTGTGGGGATCAAGTCAACCCACCCCGCCAACACACCAATCGCAGACATTTAAGCCATTTAATTCGCAGGCATAAAGCCATTTAAAACAATATTTCGTAGGCCAATGGCCATTAATACGCAAGCATAAAGCCGTTTAAACATGGCACGAAGCCTTCTTCTCTTCATCAAAATATCCCAACCCATGCAATCATGTATATACAATGTACAACAATTTATTCATATGATAAATTTTAACATAAGGCCCATAAATAAAATTATTACAAAATCTGGTCCATTTCACAATTTGGCCCATTTATCACAATTTGGCCCATTTCACAATTTGGCCCATTTATCACAATTTGGCCCATTTATCAAATGGGGCCCAAAATATCACTTTTTATCATTTTAACCCATTAAGGGCGATTCCATAATTTTTACGATTCTAAAATCGATTTCTTGCTCTTAACACTAAAGTGTTAATATACCATATTTTTTCTTTCCGATTTTACCGACTTCGTGATTTTTAATTTAATGATTAATAACAGTATAGCCATCTAACCCATAAGATAAGTGTGAGATTACACACCTGATTACGGTGAGAACTATACTTTCCCGATCGTCGATACCTAAATACGTATCACACTCGATTAGAACACTAATACTTAATATAAATCTATGCTAAAGATATGCGATCTAGATCTTTACCCTTGGAATCTCGAACAACAACTATTTGTCGGTTCTCCCCGGATGATGGTTCATAACCCAATGGGAAATCTTGAACAGCTAATGGCTCCGAACTACGAACAACTTCGAATAATCGATTCTCCTCGGATGAGGGTCCACAACCCGGTGGAAAATCCCGAATTTCCGAAACATCCCTTCGCTTGAATCTAGAGGGAATAGCAAAACCGCCCCTCTTCCGAACACTATTCACCACCCTTTTTGACCCTATCTTGTTTGCCTCCATTGAAAAAAGATTATTAGTCCAACTATTATATCGGAATTTAAGACTATTGGTTTTAAGGGCGAAATCGGCCTACCACAAAAATATCCTTGCGTTCACGGGATGAAAATCGAGCGAAAACGTCCCTAAGATAAAATCGATTAATAACCCATTTTTGACGAGATAACGAGTAATATGGGAGTCCTTGATAGAAATCCTTACCTTAACACTTTGGACCGAATTCTAGCGATTCACGATGCTTACAAACACTTCGAGTTTCGGCCTTCACTTTATCACTATAAAGACAAAAATGTTGTCTAAGAGAAATGGATGATAATGTTATTTTCGGTCAAAAGACCCTCCCACACATATATGTATATTCGGCTAAAGAAAAGAAAAGGATAAAGAATCGAAGAGGGTTCTTACCGATTATTCAAAACAAGTGCAAAGAAAACAATTGATAATCAAATATATGTGAAGAGGAAGGTTCGACCTAGAAGAAAATTTTGATGAAGATGATGCTAGCAATATTCGGCCATAGAGGAAAAGAGAAAGAAAGCAATAGAAATTGAGAGGTTTATGTTTCGGTTTTCAAAGATGAAGTAGGAGCAAAGAGAGAGGTTTGATGCTTGAGAGCATTCGGCAATGGAGAAGAAAAGAAAAAGAGAAAAGTGGCCTTCAAGTTTTGGTGTTTTCGGCACTAGGGAAAATGACTTGAAAGGTTAGGCAAAATAAGACCCAATGGTCAAAATGAAATGACCAAAAGAAGAAAACAAAAGATGTTCACAATTGCTCAATGAACATTCGGCTAGGGAGAGAAAAGATGGAGAGAAATTGCTTTGAGAGAAAACAAAAATGACCAAAAAGAAAAGTGCACAACAACACCTATCCTTACCCAAAAGCTTTCAAAATATTTGGCCACCCACCTAGCCCCCAAAACCGTCCAAGTACATTGGCCAGAAGTCAAAGTTTTAGCCACCCAAAAGTTTCCAAAACATCACCCTTGTTTCATGCCTTGTGTTCCCCTATATTCCATAAACCAATGATTCCTTCCCTTATGTACCAAGCTTACCTTAACCATTAGCCACCTTGCCAAAAATAAAATAGTCCAACCTTACCAAGAATAAGCCTTGACCGACACATGCTAGGAGAGTGCAAAAATAAAAGTCACAAAAATGCATTCAAAAGGATTCGAACCTCTTCCCTCAAGTAACACTTATGGCGCCAACTCCACTTTACTACTAGCTCATCATATGCTAGTTTTTATTACTTAATTTCCTTAAACATCAGGGTCACTTGTTCCACTTCAATAAAGTACTCATTACTAAAATTTATTCTAATTCCGAATAAATCCCGAGCCTTCTCAAGACTATATTAAACACACAAATTAAATCATTCACAAGCTAAGCACCAAAAACATGCAACATATCGATACTCAATTTTTAGGATGTTACAATTCTACCCCCTTAAGCAAATTTCGTCCTCGAAATTTACCTGGTTAAAAGTGGTGAGGATATTGTTGCCGAATTGCATCCTTAGGCTCCCACGTAGCTTCCTCCGCTCCGTGATTACGCCATAGAACCTTAACCAATGGCACAGTCTTCTTTCTTAGCACATTAACATCACAGTCTAAGATTTTCACTGGTTCCTCCTCGAAAGACAAGTTTGGCCTTAACTCCACTTCTTCTACCGGTACTATGTGAGACGGATCCGATCTATAATGCCTCAGCATAGAAACATGAAAGACACTATGAATCTGACTCAACTCCGGAGGTAATTCAAGCTGATAGGCCATTGGTCCAACACGCTTCAACACACAGTACGGTCCAATGAACCTAAGGCTCAACTTGCCCTTCCTTCCAAATCAAAAAATTTTCTTCCAAGGTGAGACTTTCAGAAAGACCTGATCTCCCACCTCAAACTCAATATCTTTACGCTTCAGATCCGCATACGACCTTTGTCTATCCGAAGCTTCCTTTAACCGTGCTCGAATCACCTTTACCTTTTCTTCCGTCTCAGATATCAATTCAGGACCCAACAACTATCGTTCCCCCAATTCAGTCCAACAAGTAGGGGTACGACACTTACGACCGCATAACGCTTCATAGGGCGCCATTTGGATACTGGATTGATAACTGTTATTATACGCAAACTCTGCCAATGGTAGGAAATCCTCCCAACTACCTCTGAAGTCAATTACACAACCCCTTAACATGTCTTCCAAAATCTGAATTACTCTTTCTGACTGACCATCTGACTGAGGATGAAAAGCCGTACTAAAGTTTAACTTTGTTCCCAAAGCCTCATGCAAAGCTTTCCAAAACCGTGATGTAAACCTAGGGTCCCTGTCTGATATAATAGACACTGGTACCCCATGCAACCTCACGATCTCCGATACATACAACTTAGCCAACTTTTCCAGCAAGTAATCCGTACGAACTGGTAGAAAATGAGCAGTCTTCGTCAACCGATCCACTATCACCCAAACAGAATCCTTTTTAGTAGGTGTTAAGGGTAACCCACTAGCAAAATCTATCGTTATCCGCTCCCATTTCCATAAAGGAATCTTTACCGATTGCAATAGGCCCGACGGTAATTGATGTTCCGCCCTCACTTGTTCACAGGTCAAGCACTTACTTACAAAATCCGTAACTTCTCGCTTCAACCCTGGCCACCAATACTGCTCCCGCAGATCTCGATACATTTTATTTCCTCTAGGGTGCATAGCATAAGGGCTACCATGCGCCTCCTGCAGAAACATTTGTCTCAAATCCGAATCCATGGGCATACAAACTCTTCCACGAAAACACAGCACTCCATCCTTGTTCAATCCAAAGTCCCCTATTACACCACTTTCAACTTGTTGCATTAATGGACCCAACTTTTCATCTGATAATTGCTTTTCCTTGATCTGTTCTAACCACAAAGGCTTCACTTGAAGTTCCGCTAGCAGACTACCATCCTCATACAAACTGAGATGACCAAACATTGCTCTTAACTCCGATACTACCTTACGACTCAACGCGTCTGCCACCACGTTAGCCTTTCCATGATGGTACTCGATTGAGAAGTCATAATCCTTTAACAGCTCCACCCTTCTCCATTGTCTCAAGTTCAACTCCTTTTAGGTAAGGAGGTACTTAAGACTCTTATGGTCCGTATAAATGATAGACTTCTCATCGTAGAGATAGTGCCTCCAAATCTTTAAAGCAAACACCACCGCAGCCAACTCCAAGTCATGAGTGGGATAGTTTACTTCGTGCGGCCTCAACTGTCGAGAAGCATAAGCCACCACTTTTCCACTTTGCATCAGCACACATCCTAAACCCGTGTGCGACGCATCACAATAAACAATAAACTCTTTTCCAGCCTCAGGTTGAATCAGTACTGGTGCTTCCGTCAAAATCTTCTTCAATTTCTCAAAACTCCTTTGTTGCTTATCGGTCTACACATACGGTACTCCCTTTCGCAACAGCTTAGTTAGGGGTGCAGCAATCAACGGAAAACCCCTCAACAAAGCATCTATAATATCCGGCCAAACCCAAGAAACTCCAAATCTCAGCCACTGACTTCGGTGATTTCCAATCCAACACAGCCTCTACCTTCCGAGGATCAACTCTTATTTCTTCGGCTGACACCACATGACCCAAGAAAGTCACTTCCTTCAACCAAAATTCGCACTTACTGAATTTGGCATAAAGTTGTTTATCTCGCAGTATTTGCAATACCATGCGCAAATGTGAGTCATGCTCTTCTTCATTCCTCGAATATACCAAGATATCATCTATGAACACCACCACGAACCGGTCTAGATAGGGTTAAAAGACTCGGCTCATCATGTCCATAAATGCAGCTGGTGCATTGGTAAACCCGAATGGCATCACTAAAAATTCATAATGTCCATAATGAGTTCGGAATACCGTCTTATGAATATCTACCTCCTTAACCTTGAGTTGATGATAACCCGGTCTCAAATCAATCTTGGAGAAAACTGAAGCTCCTCTCAATTGATCAAACAGGCCGTCGATTCTCGACAAAAGATACCTATCCTTGATCGTCAATTTATTCAACTGCCTATAATCAATGCACATACGCATCGACCCATCCTTTTTCTTGACAAAAAAACCGGTACTCTCCATGGAGACACTCAGTCGGATAAATCCCCGATCCAACAATTCTTGAATTTGAGCTTTAAGCTCCGCTAACTCCTTCGGCACCATTCTATAGGGAGCAATGGACACTGGAGCAGTTCCGGGCAAAAGCTCAATGCCAAATTCTACTTCTCGATCTAGAGGTAGACCAGGAAGTTCTTCGGGAAAGACATCTGGAAATTCTTTCACCGTTCTCACACCTTCCACTGATAATTCCTTGGCATCCAAAGAACTAATGAAGGCTAGGAACGCTCCATACCCTTTTCGCACCAACTTTTCTGCCTTTAAAGCAGATACCACATTTTCCAAAAAGTTCCTTCGCTCGCCTATCATTACTACCTCCTCATCATCCACAGTCCTTATTGACATCTATTTTTTAGCACAATCTAATTGCGCCCGGTGCTTTACCAACCAATCCATGCCCAAAATGAGATCAAACTCGTCGAAAGGCAATTCCATCAAATCTACTAAAAATATTTCTCTTTGAATTTCCAAAGGCACGTCTCTATACAATTTATTCACAATTACAGACTGTCCTAAAGGACTAATCACCGTCATCTCTCTATCAATAATCTCAGATCTAATATTCAGGTTTCCAGATATGGCACTAGCAACATACGAGTGGGTAGACCCGATATCTATCAAAGCAGTAACAGGTACATCAAAGATGAAGAACGTACCAGTTATCACATCAGGTGCATCGCCATCTTCACGACGCCTGACCGCATAGACCAACCCCGGCTGTCTTGCCTCCGCGTTACCTCTGAAGCCATTACCTCGACCCGGTGCACCTTGACCACGTCCAGCCCCATTACCACCACGACCTAAACGACGACCTCTCAGTGGCTGCTGAGTGCCTCTAGCTGGCTGTGCATCAGGGTTACGAGCTTCCTGAGTCGGAGCAGTCCGTCGAGGGCAATTCCTATATTGATGATCCTTGGAACCACATTTAAAACAACCACCAGTTCTCTTCCAGCATTCCCCGGGTGTCGTTTCCCACAGTCAGCACAGTCTCGACTCTGATTGGTAGCCACAGGTGCTCTAGCTTGAGCTGGCTCATCATTTTGAGCCCTCTTTTGGAACCTTTTAGAAGAACTCGAGTACTTAAAGTCCCTCTTGCCTCTGACTCTTTCCCGGTTCTGGCGTTCTGAGTTCTTAGCCTCTTCGGCTATCTTGGCTTTCTCCACAAGTGTGGCAAAAGTCCTTACTTGTTGTGGGGCTATCAGTACCCGCAACTCATCATTCAGCCCATCTTCAAAGCGTACACAATGCTCATGATTAGTTGGTACTATTGTCCGAGCATAACGACTTAAGCGTAGAAATTCTGCCTCGTAAGCTGCCACCGTCTTTTTTCCTTGAACTAGATTTAGGAATTCCTTCCTCCGGGCATCCACATAACTTGTCCCGATATACTTCCCTTAGAAAGCAGCTTTGAAGAAATCCCAACAAATGCAGCCTCAATGCCTTCTCGAACAGTAAGCCACCATTGATACGCCTCGTCCCTTAACAAGGACACCGCTCCTCTCAGTTTCTGCTCGACGGTGCACTCCAAATCATCCATAATCCACTCTATAGCCTCGAGCCAATATTCCGCAACATTCGGAGCTACACCGGAGACACCTCTAAAAACCTCGGCACCACTTGATTTAAGTCGTTCTGATATTGATCCACGAGCTGCTGGCCCAGTTCTAGACCCAGTGACCCTTTCTAGGACTCGCAACATTGCTTGAGTCAAAGCATTGTCCTCTCTCCTATGGTCTTGTGATCCATTATCCGACACAGGTGATGCCGGTGTATCCATTTTCGGCATATGTCTCGATGCCTCAAACACGGCTCTAGCACCTCAGCCTCTACCACGGCCACGTCTACCACGTCCACGTCTTCTAGTACTCATAATGACTAATACGGTTCAATCTGATTACAAGTTTTATGAATCAGAAAACTATTTCGGTGTTTATTAATGATATTTTATGAAATATTAGAGATAGAGTTGTTTTCGCAAGCATATCCTATAGTCTCAATCTCTATAATTTTAACACCTAAAATTAGAAGTTCTAGAGTGTTCCTATGATCATATCACAATGATAAACAATCAATATACAAATACTTACTTGACTTGGTGCCGGATGATTGTGGTGCCATACTACCTTTTAAACATAAATTCTAGAAATTTAAACAGTTTTAAACAAAAATTGTTGTTGAACCCAAACCACAGCCGAGTTTTGAATCTGGCTCTGATACCATTAAATGTAACACCCCAAACCCGGTCTATGAGTTAAGACCAGACTTGGTATGCCACACAAATCAAACATATATCTAGTCATCTAGGGATTTAAAGAAAACAGATCTTCAAAAACTATTTTGGAGATGGAGTTTATTAAAAACCGAGGTTAATTTGAAATCTGTGATTTTATAATTTGATCTCAGAGTAATAATTGGTTAAAATTTTAAAGAAGTTTTAAAAGAATTCAAAAGGAATTTGAAAACAAAATTCATAAAAGAGTTTTCACAGAAATTTTTACGAGTTTGAGATATCTAAGAAAACCCCTTTTTATACGTAAATTAAAGAAAACATTTATAAATTTTAAATAGTCCCCTTTTAGTATCTAAACATATTAAAAACCATCCACGAGTAAAAATCCATAAAAATAATACCAGAGGCCTTATTACATCACAACTGAAAAATTTATTTAAGTAAAAATACTAAGGAGTAGTTCAAAGTTCATAAAAACCATCATTTGAAGTATGGCCTCCGCGAAGTCATCCCCGACCCAAGCCTCCATCAATTATCATTACCTGAGAAGGGTAAGAAAACGGGGTGAGTTACTTAGAACTCAGTGTGTAACCCACATACCAAGTCCATTGGGCCAAACCATTTAAGCATTTAATTGGGCTTGAGCCCATTAACGAATATAACAATATAGTAATTTAATATGCATGTGAAATGCAATTCCCAACCAAGCTTAAATTTCCATTCGCTACACACCACCCGTACCAACCAGCACACCTGTGGGGATCAAGTTAACCCACCCCGCCAACACACCAATCGCAGACATTTAAGCCATTTAATTTGCAGGCAAAAAGTCATTTAAAACAATATTTCGTAGGCCAATGGCCATTAATACGCAGGCATAAAGCCGTTTAAACATGGAACGAAGCCTTCTTCTCTTCATCAAAATATCCCAACCCATGCAATCATGTATATACAATGTACAACAATTTATTCATATGATAAATTTTAACATAAGGCCCATAAATAAAATTATTACAAAATCTGGCCCATTTCACAATTTGGCCCATTTATCACAATTTGGCCCGTTTATCAAATGGGGCCCAAAATATCAACTTTTATCATTTTAACCCATTAAGGGCGATTCCGTAATTTTTACGATTCCAAAACCGATTTCTTGCTCTTAACACTAAAGTGTTAATATACCATATTTTTTTTTTCCGATTTTTCCAACTTCTTGATTTTTAATCTAATGATTAATAACAGTATAGCCATCTAACCCATAAGATAAGTGTGAGATTACACACCTGATTACGGTGAGAACTATACTTTCCCGATCGTTGATACCTAAATACGTATCACACTCGATTAGAACACTAATACTTAATATAAATCTATGCTAAAGATATGCGATCTAGATCTTTACCCTCGGAATCTCGAACAACAACTTTTTGTCGGTTCTCCCCGGTTGACGGTTCATAACCCAATGGGAAATCCCGAACAGCAAATGGCTCCGAACTACGAACAACTTCGAATAATTGATTCTCCTCGGATGAGGCTCTATAACCCGGTGGAAAATCCCGAATTTCTGAAACAGCCCTTCGCTTGAATCTAGAGGGAATAACAAAACCGCCCCTCTTTCGAACACTATTCACCACCCTTTTCGACCCTATCTTGTTTGCCTCCATTGGCAAAAGATTATTAGTCCAACTATTATATCAGAATTTAAGACTATTGGTTTTAAGGGCGAAATCGGCCTACCACAAAAATATCCTTGCGTTCACGGGATGAAAATCGAGCGATAACGTCCCTAAGATAAAATCGATTAATAACCCATTTTTTGATGAGATAACGAGTAATATGGGAGTCCTTGATAGAAATCCTTACCTTAACACTTTGGACCGAATCCTAGCGATTCACGATGCTTACGAACACTTCGAGTTTCGGCCTTCACTTTATCACTATTGTTGGTCAAAAGACCCTCCCACACATATATGTATATTCGGCTAAAGAAAAGAAAAGAATAAAGAATCGAAGGGGTTCTTACCGATTATTCAAAACAAGTGCAAAGAAAACGATTGATAATCAAATATATGTGAAGAGGAAGGTTCGACCAAGAAGAAAATTTTGATGAAGATGATGCTAGCAATATTCGGCCATGGAGGAAAAGAGAAAGAAAGCAATAGAAAATGAGAGGTTTATGTTTCGGTTTTCAAAGATGAAGTAGGAGCAAAGAGAGCATTCGGCAATGGAGAAGAAAAGAAAAAGAGAAAAGTGGCCTTCAAGTTTTGGTGTTTTCGGCACTAGGGAAAATGACTTGAAAGATTAGGCAAAATAAGACCAAAAGAAGAAAACAAAAGATGTTCACAATTGCTCAATGAACATTCGGCTAGGGAGAGAAAAGATGGAGAGAAAATGCTTTGAGAGAAAACAAAAATGACTAAAAAGAAAAGTGCACAACAACACCTATCCTTACCCAAAAGCCTTCAAAATATTCGGCCACCCCCCAGCCCCCAAAACCGTCCAAGTACATTGGTCAAAAGTCAAAGTTTTAGCCACCCAAAAGTTTCCAAAACATCACCCTTGTTTCATGCCTTGTGTTCCCCCTATATTCCATAAACCAATGTAACACCCCAAACCCGGTCAACACACCACGACCGAATCTGGCATGTCACAGGATGAAAAACGTTTCGAAGAAAATAAGTTGCCTGTTTAAATTCAGTAAAAACTTCCTTTGTTACTACTTGAGTTCAGAAAAATCTTGTGAACGTAAGGGTTGAAATCGTTAGTTGTCTTTGAAAGCCGAATAATCTTTTAAAAACTCACTTGTTGATCAATATTTTGGGAAAACATTTATGTCAATTAAAAACCCGAATGATTCCTTCTTAGTTAATTTGAAAAAAACCGTTTGCAATTGGGTGTGGAAACTTAAATTCAGAAATCATTTGAGTTGCCTTTATTATCAAGTGAATTGCATTACCCGATGGTAAAGTTTTGAAAACCATTGCGTATTATAGATTAGAAATCCTTGTGTTCAAGTTATTAAATCCAGCAAGTAATTTACTTTGTCGTATTTGAAATCAAGTCTAAAACATATAAAATAATCCAAAAACATAATTTAAAAGGCCTTATTACAAACCCAAATAAAAACTGAAATTTAAAATAAACACCCAAATCAAAATCCATGTAAAACCGAATTTTTTTAACGCATGGCCACCTCGAGTCCACCCGGCTCCTCATCCGCGATCTATGAATCACCTGCAAAGATAAGGGAGAAGGCGAGTCACTAAGACTCAGTGCATAGTCCCTCTCCCGATTAATGCAACATGCTTACACAAATCATGACCAAGCAAATACATCATGCACCCAACCTAGCCATCCATAACTCCATTTCTACCCTGTGTGGTACCAAACCACTGGTGGTGCCAAACCACTGGTGACCCAAAGTCACGATATCCAATAATCATGTGGTGCCAAACCACTGGTGACCCAAAGTCACGAATAACCCATCTGTGGGGCCAACCCACGTTGTGATACCAAATCACTGGCGATAATCCCGTTATGTCAAATGTGGGGCCAACCCACTGTGGTGCTAAATCACTGGGACGAGTCGCTATGAGGTGCCAAACCTCTGGTGACCCAAAGTCACGAATATCAATAATCCAAGTGTGGGGCCAACCCACATTGTGATACCAGATCACTGGCGACAATCCTGATATATCAACTGTGGGGCCAACCCACTGTGGTGTTAAACCACTGGCACGAGTCGCTATGAGGTGCCAAACCTCTGGTGACCCAAAGTCACGAAATTAACTGTGGTACCAAACCACTGGTGGTGCCAAACCACTGGTGACCCAAAGTCACGGATATCAAACTTTCCCCTCCTCTCATATCACCCATAACAATGCATTACATGTACAAATCATGCCATCATGCCTTAATATGAAACATATAGCAAATATATCATAGATCATGGTATTAAGCATCATATAGCAAAATCATATCGAAACGGACTTACCCGAATCCTTGCTCATACCCATAAGGTATCATATCAAGATCTACACAGTTTTCGACTTTTAACATATTTAGGTTATTAGTATATTTACCAAGTTATAAAGTGTGTAAGTACACACCGGTTACTAACGCAAGCACTGAATCCCGAAGACCCGATCTACTGCACTAGATCCCCTATGTCCTACATTCGGCCAACACTTAGGTTATTAACCAAGGCCATTCGGCTATACCAATAAATCTCGAAGGGTGAGATAACGCATAACTAACACCATCTTTACCTTTCTGCCTTACAAATGCTAATCACAACACCAAAATATGCGAGACTGATCCTCCCCCTACAATCGGCCAACAACAAAACTTAATCTCAATAGCCTTCGGCTTTTCAAACAACTAAAAGAGTAATTGAATCAACATGGACCCTTACTACAGACTGGATGACGATGGATTGTCAGAGAATACTACTCCCGGTCTACTGCTTCCAAAATCTCGAAGAACCTAGGAGAAATCAGTTTCCCAAAGATGATTAGAATCTTGTTAACAAATGCCGAAATTCGGCTTTTGCTCTCATGAGAGTCGACAGAGAGAAGAGAAAAGGAATAAAATTCGGCCAAGATTACTTACCCTTCCCAAAACCGATTGAAGAAGAACCCAAAGAAGATCTACCCTTGTTTGATATTCGGCCAAAACAAAACAAGAAGAAAGAAGGGAGATTCAGCTAGAGTGGAAAAAGAGAAAGGAAAAGAAAAATAAAAATAGGAGAGGGAGGATTCGGCAACAGAAGAAGAAGAGGATTTTGGCACAAGGGTTTGAGAAAAGAAGAAAAGAAAATGAAAGGGAAAGATGAATGCTTTCGGTTTTGAGCAAGAATGGGAGAAAGAAAAAGATGAAGGGAAGAGGGTTACTTTTCGGCAAAAAAGAAAATAAAAGATGAGAAAGAAGTTCACAAGGCGATTCGGCCAAATGCCTAAGAGAGAAAACGACAAGCACCTATGGAATTTCGGCTTTTACTTCAATATGGTACACCAGGGAGAAATCGACAAGGCTCAAAGGGGTTTTCGGCTTCGGCACAAAACAAAGAATGAAGGCCTTCCAAGCTAGCCGAAAATGACCACCTATCCACTAAGGAATTTCGGCACCCCCCTAACTCAGCTTTCCAAACCGAACACTCCTCCTAAACAGGAGTTCAAATTTCGGCAACTGCTTCAAGCTTCTCCTGGCCACTAATTCGAAAGAGTTTGAATTAGTCAAGCTCCTAAATTCTCTCCTTGCCACCCATTCAAATTATTTTAACTTGTTCAAAGCTTATCTGACAGAGTTTGTGCTGAGCACAACTCCTTCCCCTTTGGCGTCAAAATGATAAGCAGAAAAATGGGATTTCTGCTGCTCGAACCTGAGCTCTCCCTTCCCTGCATGTGGCTTCACCCTCAAGGCCCTAAGTGGAGCCTCCTTGCCACTTTACGAAGCCCATTCTTGTGCTTAAATTCCCTACGAATTACCCTTAACTCCTAGCTCCTTCAGCTCCCTTAACTAAAACTTAAAAACAAAATTTTTCCTACAGCTCGGGCCTACCCTTGACGTATAACTAGCCTCTTGAATACCTCAATTACTAACACAAACAATCCATACTCATGCAAAAAAATGCAGCCACAAGACCCCTATTTAAGGATGTTACAGTTCTACCCCCCTTAAAAATAATTTCGGCCTCGAAATTACCTGGTCAAAAGAGTTGAGGGTATTGCTGTCTCATCACATCCTCTGGTTCCCACGTAGCTTCTTCCATGCCATGATTACGCCACAATACCTTCACTAACAGAACCGACTTCTTGCGTAAAACTTTCACATCTCGATCTAGAATCTACACTGGTTCCTCTTCCATGGTCAAATCTGGACCCACCTCAATTTCCTCCACTGCTACCACATGCGATGGATCTGAACGATAGCGCCTAAGCATGGAGACATGGAAGACATCGTGAATCTGAATCAGCTCTGCTGGCAACTCGAGCTGATACACTACTGGTCCCACTCGTCTCAACACCTTATACGGCCCAATAAACCTTGGACTTAACTTGCCTTTCCTTCCAAACCTCAACACCTTCTTCCATGGCGAGACCTTCAAAAAGACCTTGTCACCCACGGCAAAATCTATATCCCTCCGCTTAAGATCAGCATATGACTTTTGCCTGTCCGAAGCTTCCTTCAAACGAGCCTAAATCAGCTTAACCTTATCTTCAGTTTCCGCAACTAACTCTGGACCCAACATCTGACGTTCACCCAACTCTGTCCAGCATGTAGGCGTACGACACTTCCTACCATACAACGCCTCATATCGTGCCATCTTAATGCTTGCCTGATAGCTATTGTTGTATGCGAACTCAGCTAATGGTAGAAATTCTTCCCAGCTGCCTCTGAAGTCCAAAACACAACCCCTCAACATATCCTCTAAGATTTGTATAACCCGTTCCGACTGCCCGTCAAACTGTGGATGAAATGCCGTACTGAAATCCAATCGCGTACCCAACGCCTGATACAATGCCTTCCAAAACCTCGACGTGAACCTGGGATCCCTGTCTGAGATGATCGATACTGGCACACCGTGCAACCTCACTATCTCTGCCACATACAGCTTAGCTAACTTCTGAAGCGAGTAATCAACCCTTACCGGTATGAAATGAGCTGACTTAGTCAAACGATCCACAATCACCCAAACTGAGTCCTTCTTACTAGGCGTAAGGGGTAATCCACTGACAAAGTCCATAGTGATCCTTTCCCACTTCCACTGTGGAATCTTCACCGGCTGAAGTAAACCCGACGGTAATTGATGTTCAGCCTTGACCCGCTGACACGTCAGACATTTACCCACAAACTCAGTTACTTCCCGCTTCAACCCTGGCCACCAAAACTGCTCTCGTAAATCCCGGTACATCTTGCTACCTCCAGGATGCATAGCGTATGGGCTGCTATGTGGATCCTGAAGAATCCTCTGCCTTAACTCGACATCCTTCGGCATACACGCTTTCCCTTGAAAACACAGTACTCCATCACTAGACAAACTATAACCCTCTAAACCACCATTCTGAACTTGCAACCTCCGAGCATTCAAACTCTCATCCACTAACTGTTTCTCCTTAATCTGCTCGGCTTAACCTACAACTCTGCCAAAAGACTCCCATCGTCACACAAGCTAAGACGAGCAAACATCGCTCTTAAGTCTGATACAACCTTACGGCTCAACGCGTCTGCCACCACGTTAGCCTTGCCTGGATGATACTCAATCGAACAGTCGTAATCCTTCAACAGTTCGATCCATCGGCGCTGTCTCAAGTTCAAATCCTTCTGTGTCAAAAGGTACTTCAGACTCTTGTGATCCATGTAGACTATCGACTTCTCACCGTACAAATAGTGTCTCCATATCTTTAAGGCGAAAACCACTGCAGCTAATTCCAAGTCTTGCGTCAGATAATTAACCTCATGCGGTCTCAGCTGTCGAGATGCATAAGCCATTACCTTCCCTTCCTGCATCAGCACACACCCTAAGCCAGTATGCGATGCATCACAATATACCGTGAATTCCTTTCCTGCCTCAGGCTGAATTAAAATCGGAGCTTTGGTCAGAATCTTCTTCAACTTGTCGAAACTTTCCTACTGCTTCTTAGTCCACACAAATGGAACTCCTTTCCTCAATAACCTGGTCATTGGTGCTGTGATCAAAGAAAATCCCTCTACAAACCTTCGGTAATACCCTGCCAGACCTAGAAAACTCTGAATTTCTGCCACTGACTTAGGCGGCTTCCAATCCAACACTGCCTCAATCTTTCGAAGATCCACTCTAATCCCCTCAGCTGATACTACGTGACCTAAGAAAGTCACCTCTCTAAGCCAGAACTCGCACTTACTAAACTTGGCAAATAACTGCTTTTCCCTCAGAATCTGCAACAGTACTCGCAAATGCGCATCATGATCCTCCTCTGACTTTGAGTATACCAAGATGTCGTCTATAAATACCACGACAAACTGGTCCAAATACTGATGGAATACCCGGTTCATCATGTCCATGAACGCTGCCGGTGCGTTAGTCAACCCAAACAGCATTACCAGAAACTCGTAGTGCCCATACTGAGTGCGAAATGCCGTCTTGTGAATATCAGCCTCTTTCACCTTTAGTTGATGATACCCGGACCTTAAATCAATCTTTGAGAAAACTGATGCACCCTTAAGCTGGTCAAACAAGTCATCTATCCTGGGCAATGGATACCTGTTTTTGATCGTCAGCTTATTCAACTGGCGGTAGTCTATACACATCCGCATTGTACCATCTTTCTTCTTGACAAAGAGTACCGGCGCTCCCCAAGGTGAAACACTTGGCCGGATAAAACCTCGATCCAACAACTCCTGAATCTAAGCCTTCAATTCCACTAATTCCTTCGGCGCCATCCTATACGGGGCAATAGACACTGGCGCAGTTCCGGGTAACAGATCTATGCTAAATTCAACTTCACGATCCGGAGGCAGTCCCAGAAGTTCCTCTGGAAATACGTCAGCAAATTCCTTTACTGTTCGGACATTCCCTACAGCAGACTCCTTAGCCTCCAAAGCACACACATGAATCATAAACGCTTCACAGCCCTTCCTGACCATCTTCTCAGCTTTCAAAGCAGATACCACATTGGATAGATAATCTCTTCTATTACCTATCATAACCACCTCTTCACCCTCAAGCGTTCTCAAAACCATGTGCTTAGCCGCGCAATCCAAACTTGCCTGGTACTTTACCAACCAGTCCTTCCCAAGAATCAGATCGAACTCCCCAAACGGCAGTTCCATCAGATCGGCTACAAACACTACCCCTTGGAGTTCCAGAGGTACATCCCTATACAGCTTATTTACTTCTACAGAGTGACCTAGAGGGCTAATTACTGTCATCTCCCTAGAAGTAGTCTCAAAGTCTACGTTCATAGTCTCTACTATGCTACTAGCAACATACGAATGCGTCGAACCCACAACAATCAAAGCAGTATATGGTAATCCAAAGATTAAGAACGTACCGGTTATGACATCTGGTGCGTCGCCCTCTTCTTGACGCCTCGCTGCATATACCAACCCAGGCTGTCTTGCCTCAGTGTTGCCTACACCTCTACCCGGTGCTCCGCGACCCCGACCAAAACCATTACCTCCTCTACCAGTACCACGACCCCTCTGCGGTGGCGGTCCCTCATTTCTGAACTGAGCACGGCCCTGACCCTCAGACTGAATCCTGGCTAGCTTACGTGGACAGTCTCTCACACGATGATCCAGCGAGCCACACTCAAAGCATCCTTTTCCACCGGTCCAACATCCTTCCCAATGAGATTTCTCGCATCGATTACACTGCGCTGGTCCCTGATTAGCAGCTACAGGCCTCCCAGCCTGATTCGGCCCACTCTGCCTAGCCCTTTTCTGAGAATTACTGGCAGACCCAGATGATCCAAAACCTCTCTTATGTCTATTCCTATCCAGATTCTGTCTCACAGACTCCTTTACCCCTTCGGCTACCTTAGCCTTTTCCACCAGCACAGCAAACTCTCGCTCCTGCTGTGGAGCAATCAGCAATCTCAGCTCATCTCTCAATCCATCCTCAAACCTGACACATCGCTCATGTTCTGTAGCCACGATACCCCTAGCATACCGGCTCAACCTTAAAAATTCCGCCTCGTACTTCGCTACAGACTTACTCCCCTGAACCAGTCTCAGAAACGCCTTCCGCTGCGCATCAATATAACTAGATCCAACATAATTCTTCTGATAAGCTGCCTTAAAATAATCCCAAGTGAGATCATCCGCTGCTGCACTATCCCGAACCGTGAGCCACCACTGGTATGACTCATCCCGGAGAAGCGACACTATCCCTTTCAGTTTTTCCTCAACAGTCAGATCCAGGTCATCCATGATTCGCTCCGTCGCCTCTAACCAATACTCAGCCGTACTGGGAGCCACACCAGAAACACCTCAGAATACCTCGGCTCCATTGGCTCGGAGTCGCTCAGGTACAGATTTTCGAGCTCCCGCGCCTCCACCTACTCCAGCCACTCTCTCAAGAACTCGCAGCATCGCTTGCGACACTGCGTCATCCCCCGACTGATCCTAAAACTCACCACCTGCAGCTGGTGGTGGTGGTGGTATCTCATTTTCTGACCCCTGACCAGGCCCTACTGGTTCAGACACTGTCATCCTACCCCGACCGCCTCCACGCGTATTACGACCACGACCTCGAGTGCTCATGTCTAATGCCTCGACTTATCTGAGTTAAAAAGTTTTATGCATCAGTCGTTATTCCACTATCATTAAGGCACAGTCTTATGAACAGTTCTTATTGAAGAGTTTTGTTTTCCGCGAGTCCACTGAGTCCTATAAGTTTCAGTCTCTAGGGTAGTCCGCTATCACTAATTATTCAAAGCTTATCTCATCACAGCCATAATCATATGCAAACATTAGTTAGGGGTACTTACCTGGGCGGATTGGTGCCGGAGACTCGGTGCCATGCCTTTCAAACCATATAATTTCAAATAAAAACATTTTGGAACCATACTTTAAAACATTTAGGCCTCGGGCCCACAGCCGAGCCTTTGAACTTAGCTCTAATACCACAATTGTAACACCCCAAACCCGGTCAACACACCACGACCGAATCTAGCATGTCACAGGATGAAAAACGTTTCGAAGAAAATAAGTTGCCTGTTTAAATTCAGTAAAAACTTCCTTTGTTACTACTTGAGTTCAGAAAAATCTTGTGAACGTAAGGGTTGAAATCGTTAGTTGTCTTTGAAAGCCGAATAATCTTTTAAAAACTCACTTGTTGATCAATATTTTGGGAAAACATTTATGTCAATTAAAAACCCGAATGATTCCTTCTTAGTTAATTTGAAAAAAACCGTTTGCAATTGGGTGTGGAAACTTAAATTCAGAAATCATTTGAGTTGCCTTTATTATCAAGTGAATTGCATTACCCGATGGTAAAGTTTTGAAAACCATTGCGTATTATAGATTAGAAATCCTTGTGTTCAAGTTATTAAATCCAGCAAGTAATTTACTTTGCCGTATTTGAAATCAAGTCTAAAACATATAAAATAATCCAAAAACATAATTTAAAAGGCCTTATTACAAACCCAAATAAAAACCGAAATTTAAAATAAATACCCAAATCAAAATCCATGTAAAACCGAATGTTTTTAACGCATGGCCACCTCGAGTCCACCCGGCTCCTCATCCGCGATCTACGAATCACCTGCAAAGATAAGGGAGAAGGTGAGTCACCAAGACTCAGTGCATAGTCCCCCTCCCGGTTAATGCAACATGCTTACACAAATCATGACCAAGCAAATACATTATGCACCCAACCTAGCCATCCATAACTCCGTTTCTACCCCGTGTGGTACCAAACCACTGGTGGTGCCAAACCACTGGTGACCCAAAGTCACGAATAACCCATCTGTGGGGCCAACCCACGTTGTGATACCAAATCACTAGCGACAATCCCGTTATGTCAAATGTGGGGCCAACCCACTGTGGTGCTAAACCACTGGGACGAGTCGCTATGAGGTGCCAAACCTCTGGTGACCCAAAGTCACGAATATCAATAATCCAAGTGTGGGGCCAACCCACATTGTGATACCAAATCACTGGCGACAATCCCGATATATCAACAGTGGGGCCAACCCACTGTGGTGTTAAACCACTGGGACGAGTTGCTATGAGGTGCCAAACCACTGGTGGTGCCAAACCACTGGTGACCCAAAGTCACGGATATCAAACTTTCCCCTCCTCTCATATCACCCATAACAATGCATTACATGTACAAATCATGCCATCATGCCTTAATATGAAACATATAGCAAATATATCATAGATCATGGTATTAAGCATCATTTAGCAAAATCATATCGAAACGGACTTACCCGAATCCTTGCTCATACCCATAAGGTATCATATCAAGATCTACACAGTTTTCGGCTTTTAACATATTTAGGTTATTAGTATATTTACCAAGTTATAAAGTGTGTAAGTACACACCTGGTACTAACGCAAGCACTGAATCCCGAAGACCCGATCTACTGCACTAGATCCCCTATGTCTTACATTCGGCCAACACTTAGGTTATTAACCAAGGCCATTCGGCTATACCAATAAATCTCGAAGGGTGAGATAACACATAACTAACACCATCCTTACCTTTCTGCCTTACGAATGCTAATCACAACACCAAAATATGCGAGACTGATCCTCCTCCTACAATCGGCCAACAACAAAACTTAATCTCAATAGCCTTCGACTTTTCAAACAACTAAAAGAGTAATTGAATCAACATGGACCCTTACCACAGACTGGATGACGATGGATTGTCAGAGAATACTACTCCCGATCTACTGCTTCCAAAATCTCGAAGAACCTAGGAGAAATCGGTTTCCCAAAGATGATTAGAATCTTGTTAACAAATGCCGAAATTCGGCTTTTGCTCTCATGAGAGTCGACAGAAAGAAGAGAAAAGGAATAAAAGAAATTTAGCCAAGATTACATACCCTTCCCAAAACCGATTGAAGAAGAACTCAAAGAAGATCTACCCTTGTTTGATATTCGGCCAAAACAAAACAAGAAGAAAGAAGGGAGATTCGGCTAGAGTGGAAAAAGATAAAGGAAAAGAAAAATAAAAATAGGAGAGGGAGGATTCGGCAACAGAAGAAGAAGAGGATTTCGGTACAAGGGTTTGATAAAAGAAGAAAAGAAAATGAAAGGGAAAGATGAATGCTTTCGGTTTTGAGCAAGAATGGGAGAAAGAAAAAGATGAAGGGAAGAGGGTTACTTTTCGGCTACAAAGAAAATAAAAGATGAGAAAGAAGTTCAAAAGGAGATTCGGCCAAATGCCTAAGAGAGAAAACGACAAGCACCTATGGACTTTCGGCTTTTACTTCAATATGGTGCACCAGGGAGAAATCGACAAGGCTCAAAGGGGTTTTCGGCTTCGGCACAAAACAAAGAATGAAGGCCTTCCAAGCTAGCCGAAAATGACCACCTATCCACTAAGGAATTTCAGCACCCCCTAACTCAGCTTTCCAAACCGAACACTCCTCCTAAACAGGAGTTCAAATTTCGGCAACTGCTTCAAGCTTCTCCTGGCCACTAATTCAAAAGAGTTTGAATTAGTCAAGCTCTTAAATTCTCTTCTTGCCACCCATTCAAATTATTTTGACTTGTTCAAAGCTTATCTGACAGAGTTTGTGCTGAGCACAACTCCTTCCCCCTTGGCGTCAAAATGATAAGCAGAAAAATGGGATTTCTGCTGCTCGAACCTGAGCTCTCCCTTTCCTGCATGTGGCGTCACCCTCAAGGCCTTAAGTGGCGCCTTCTTGCCACTTTACCAAGCCCATTCTTGTGCTTAAATTCCCCACGAATTACCCTTAACTCCTAGCTCCTTCAGCTCCCCTTAACTAAAACTTAAAAACAAATTGTTTCCTACAGCTCGGGCCTACCCTTGACGTATAACTAGCCTCTTGAATACCTCAATTACTAACACAAACAATCCATACTCATGCAAAACAATGCAGCCACAAAACCCCTATTTAAGGATGTTACAACCAATGATTCCTTCCCTTATGTACCAAGCTTACCTTAACCATTAGCCACCTTGCCAAAAAAAAAAATAGTCCAACCTTACCAAGAATAAGGCTTGACCGACACATGCTAGGAGAGTGCAAAAATAAAAGTCACAAAAATGCATTCCAAAGGATTCGAACCTCTTCATTCAAGTAACACTTATGGCGCCAACTCCACTTTACTACTAGCTCATCATATGCTAGTTTTTGTCACTTAATTTCCTTAAACATCAGGGTCACTTGTTCCACTTCAATAAAGTACTCATTACTAAAATTTATTTTAATTCCGAATAAATCCCGAGCCTTCTCAAGACTAGATTAAACACACAAATTAAATCATTCACAAGCTAAGCACCAAAAACATGCAACATATCGATACTCAATTTTTAGGATGTTACAGCACCTTCACCCAATCGGCCAGTAACCCCACGCCCACCGTGCGCACCCAGCAACTGCTCCTTGGCGCCAACCTGCGCACGTCCAACTCCAGCACTCGTCAGGCCTGCTCGACATGCCCGCAAGGATCTGCGCACCTAGTGTTGCTTGCTCCCACGCTGCTGCCTCCTCTCACGCACATCCGTGCAGCACACCAGCCCAGCACCAACATCCTTAGCCGACAGCCCTCCAACCTACTCTAAATCGACCTTTTTTTGTTTTCTAATTATTTTTTTTAGGATTTCTTATGATACGGTCCACCTCGGGTGAGTCGAGTCGTATGCGAGTTTGCCCGATCGTATACGAGGAGAGGATTCGTCTTCGAAAAACAATGGAAAGATAGGTAAATTTGTGGAAGCTTTGAAATGAATGTTTTTAATATTTCGGGTTAAGTTAGGAATAGAGGTTAAAGAATAATGGACAAGTTCAATTTCGGAAGAATAGGTTTGGTTTTGGGAAATGGAAAGGAAGGTGGATAATGAAGGTTTCGATTTAGAAAGAATTGATTAAGAAAAGAAAAGGATGAATATTCAAGGCTCGTGTAACACCCCAAACCCGGCCTAAACGTTACGATCGGATCTGACATGTCACATAGAAGGATTATTTAAACTGCACGTTCAGTAAACTTTTAGATCTTTTGAAATTTTGAGTCTGGGTTGGATGTTATAAAAACTTAGTGTTCTCTTTTTTTCTTGAAAACTTGTAATCAACTTAGTTACTGTCTTTGTTATAGAAAACGAGTTTGCCCTATTGCCGTTAGATGACATCTTGGAAATATTAGTTGCTTATTATAGTTTGATAATTGTTTGTTATGTTTTAGAAAACAGTCACTCATATTGCATTAGGAAAACCACCATACCGATTAATTCTCAACTTAGAGCATGTAAGAAAAATTAAACCATATTAATTTAGTAGTGGCCTTATTACAAAATCAAAATCCCAATTTTAAGCAAATAAGTCTAGAGAGAATAAAAGTAAAATTTTATTAAACATAAAGTGCATGGCCACCTCAGAGTCGATTCCAGCCCATGTCCGCTGAACTAAGAATTACCTACAACACTTAAGCAGTAGGGTGAGTCAAAAAGACACACTGTGCAATTACTCTTCATTAACCAAAACTGGGCCCTAGCCCTTACAAATCACTTTGGGTGAAGCCCATACAGAATCAGACTAGGCCTTAGCCCTTCTAGTAGAGAATAGCAGATAATCAGATATCAATGCAATATGATGAAAATCCCAACCCAACCTAATTATCCATCCGCTACACACCACCCATTCCTGCCAAACACACCAGTGGGGATTTCTACAATCGACCCTCGTCGCTACACACCATCGATGGCAATCATGCTGCAATTAGCTGCTCATCGTCAAATTGTGACAAAGTCACCAGACTGTGTGGCATGGCCACCAGAACAGAATGTGGCAGAGCTACCAGATCAGATTGTGGCTAAAGCCACCAGATTAATGTACCAGATACACTTCCCCTTCCATTCATAGCATATGCCCATCCCCTATGCGAACATGAAACCATGGTGTTTGAATGCAACAGATATCAACATATTTCAGATGTTCAGAGTGTACATATAATCATGTCAGCAGAGTCGCATATATAGCACAGTCGGAAGTCACTAACCCGACGTCTTGATTTTTACCCTCCATGGGTAAAGCAGCAGCCAATGCCGAAGTTTCGGCATTTAATAAAGCATATACATATTTAAAACAACAGGAATAGGTGTGAGAAATTACACACCTGCATAAGCATAGAACTATACTATCAATGTCGTCGACACCCTCACTTGTAGGTAAGACAGCGATCTGCCAATCCCAAGCTGATGTCGGCTCTCTACCACAACCTGGAGGGAAATCCCGAACCGCCAACACCGCACGCTTTTTAAAGTTAGGATACGAGACTACGAGTACACTTTCCTCCTTCGACTGAATGGCACTCGCATCCACGAAAGAATCCTTGATCAATACCGTACTATATAGGAAACAAGGGTTATCTAACAATGATATCTAACTATATTAGAGAACAGCCATAAGAGAGGTCAATTGAAAGACTAAAGAGAAATCCACCTACCTTTGCTACTAATGTGAGCAAACAAGATTGCTTAGAAAAGGGTTTCGGCAGCCAAAGAAGCCTTAGCACTTCTCCTCTAGATATTCGGCTTGGACAAGAGATGAAAACGTGTTACACACAAAGAACAAGGTAATCAGTTACAAAAGAGAACCTTCTTTGGTTTAACAACCAACAAGAGTAGGGAAAAGAATAAGAAGTAATAGAAAGAAAAGAATCCTTACCAGAACAAGGAAATGCCGGTTGGATGGGTCAGCAGGGTGTATTTGCACTCAACAGATTCGGCCTTGAGAAGAATAGACAGTGTAAGACTATCGACTACTAAAGCAAAGAAGATAAAAGAAAAGAGAAAATCTGCTGACAGGGAGAACAAGAGGATTTTACCTTCCAAATAACAATTACGAACGCAGAGAGAAGAAATGGTTCGGTCCTCTTCCAAACGAACGGCCACAGAGATGAGTGGTGACTATGTAATCAAAGAAAAGAGAAAGGTGAGGGAGTAGAAAAGGATTCGGCAACAGGAGACACAAGAATGAGATGAGACAAAAAAGGGAAATGGTAACTAGGAGGTTTCGGCAAGAAAATGGAACTTAAGCAATGAAACAAATGGAAGGAATGGAGAAAAGAAAAGAAGGAAACCCAAGTGCCAGAAGGTTTCGGATAATACCTAAAGAAGAGATTAACAAAAAGGCTTAAGAGTTTTTGGCAAACAGAGAGAAAAGTTGAAAGCAACCGAAAGCTCCCAATGCCTTAAAAAGAGAAAAACTCTATACACTAAAAATTTGCCAACACCCCTAAGAATTTCGGCACCTATTCCCTTATCAAAACTGAATGTTCTTTCCCTCCAAAAGACCCCATATGACCGAATTTTCCTTTCCAACACTTCCAAAAGTTCGGCTAACTCCCCTTCTCACCTCAATCCTCATATTTCCTCTTTGATTCCCTCCTTAATCCCCTCTCCTCCACTCATTCAAATACATTTGAATGAGTCTTCAACTCCTCCCATAGAATCCCAGCCGAACCCTCCCACCTCTACCTGATCAGCACAAAAATTAAATAGATTGTGCTGCAGGTAGGATTCGAACTCCTCCCCCTTAGCTCTTGCAAATGACGACACACCACCTTTACGCTTGCTCAACTTGTGCTAGCATGTTATCCACTTAATACCTTATGCCTGATGCCACCTACCTTCTCCCACTTTAAGCCCAAACACAAAAAATTTAGCAAACCCCGACTCGATCCCAGACCTTCCTGGGATCCCCAAACATACACAACCAACACACAAAGCAGCCTAACACATAACATAATGCCAAGACACAAAAACCCGAATTCCAAGATGTTACAGCTCGGGTTTGAATTGGATAAACAAGGTGATTGGTGATGATGGAATAACGAACTTAACCAAGAGTGATTCAACACTAAAAAGTGTCACCCTGATTTTTATACGGTTAAGGTGAAAGATGGAGATAGAATGAACTCCACACTCGGGTTTAAAGAGTGATAAGTTCAAAAGAA
Organism: Gossypium australe; assembly: GCA_005393395.2. NCBI lineage: Eukaryota > Viridiplantae > Streptophyta > Magnoliopsida > Malvales > Malvaceae > Gossypium > Gossypium australe. Next base: position 83,508,052 of record CM016621.1, on the reverse strand, counting down.
CAAGTCGAAGACGCCACAAGCAAGCTTGATAAGTCAAACGAAACTTGTACGAAATATGGAGAGGAGATAAACTCACTCAAGAACACAAAGTTCATAAAATTGATAAAATGGAAAAAGTCTAAAGTCCTCCAACAATAGGTAGATTACATGTATTTATAGTATCAAATGAAGCTAGTTGAATGGTCACTTTTAATGAGGCTAATAATGAACTCAAATGAAAAGTATCAACTTTTGGAATTCTAGCCATGCAACTCCCATCTTTAATGTGATTAATTCTTCAATTAAATTGCTTGGCAAAGTCCTTTGGGATCTCCATGATCAACCAAAAAGTCACCAGCCAAATGAAAAGTCTCAACTTTTGAAATTCTAGCCATGTAACACGTATCTTCAATGTGATTAACTCTTCAATTAAATTGCTTGTCAAAGTCCTTTGAGGTCTTCCATGATCAACCGAAAAGTATCCAGCCAAATGATGGAGAATTGATTGCATGTAGTAAATACCATGAAGCAAACGGTTATGGAAGTTGAAGACAAAGAGGCTGTCGAAATTAAAGAACCATAATGCTCTTCTTTATTTAATAAAACAACTTCTTAATGATTAATTAAGCCTCTTAATATCAGCTCCCTCTTGTGTAACTGAATTCACTTGAAAAGTCATTTTATTGAATACATAACAGCCCATAGAAGTAATGGATGTGAGTTGAAAAGTCACCTGCAATTAACACATGTAACAGACACATTAATGCAATTATTAAACTTAAAACAAATTAACAACTAACTTACATAAATGAACTAACACTTAAGCTTCATTTATTCCAGCAACTAGACTTAAATAAATGAACTAACACTTGAGCATCATTTATTCCAGCAACTAGACTTAAATAAATGAACTAACACTTAAGCATCATTTATTCCAGCAACTAGTTTAATTAAGTAAAGCAACTATTAAACTAAAGAAGCAACTATTAACCTAGAAACTATTAAACTAAAGCAACTATTAAACTAAAGAAGCAACTAGTTTAATAAATGAACTTTAACTCATGCATTAATAAATTAACCTAGAAACTAGATTAATTAAAGAAGCAACTATTAAATTAAATTCATTAAAAGAAACTCAATTAATTAAACTAAGATGAGTTTAAAATGATGACCAGCAACTCATTTATTAAACTAAGATGCTTAAATGCAAATATTTAAAATGCAAGGCTTAAAATTAAATAATGATTTTAATTTAGTTGGAACGGGTTCAGAAAACTAGAATTGAGCTGAAATCAACTTCATTTCGCACTTTGGCCCCTCGAGCTTAGGCCACTCTCGATGGCGTCAGATGGAGTCGAACCATGATGTGACCAGAATCGCATCATACCCCCCTCTTGAAAGCGATTCGTCCTCGAACCGAGCCGTTGGTTCTTGAGGACATAGTTCCTTTTTCCTTGCTTTCTTCAGTCGAATGGGGCGGATAGTAATCGCTACACCTGAAAGGGATAACCATGAATTAACAAATAAGGCTTCACACAAATTTGCAATCCATGCATAATCATAGCAACACAAGTATGACGCATGTGAAAGGAAAATATCAACTTATCATACAAAAGAAATAATGCCTTATCAAATGTTTGAAACAGAATTACATAAGGATCAAGGCATTGAACCAACTTAAATTGCTTCCACGAATTGAAATGCGAGTAGTAGGTCAAAAGTTGAACATAATCGTATCCAACAAGTAATAGAATAGATTCACATGATTCATGACCTCGCACAATCAATCCTTGCAATTGACCTTTGGACATATGCTCGCTAACAATTACATCATGCCAATTATCAAAAACAAGAATTTTTTTATCAACCATTAAAACAGATAGACCATCAATAAGCAGAATAGAACATTCAAGCACTTCATGATCTAAATGATTTATAAAAGGGAAATCAGTAACATGATTTCTATCATCATCCGAGGAGAACTAAAACGGTTCAAAGTCTTCAAGTGACTTACCTTTGTGACCAAAAAGATAAGGATCGAGTTTACCTTGCCTCATTAAAACAAACCTTCTCTCCTCAGAAACATAGTGTAGTCGAGGCTTCACATTCGAATCAACCATTTTCAAATGAAATTTGAACTCCAAGTACAACCACAAAACTTGTTTAAGGAATGAATTAAAATTGAAAACAAAGTGGGCAAATTTCGCTACCTTATTCAAAGACCTCGTATAAAAAATTTTCGCACACAATTGATGATGCTCGATTTTCTCACAAAATGTACCAATGCGTATTCCCGGTTTAAAAACATGTGTTTGATTGTTTAAGTCAAAATGTAACAACGGTTTCATTAGATCAAACATGTTAAACCAAAAAGAATTTTGCATACTCGGCACCATATAATCAAAACTCTTGGCACTCGTCGAAACAAAAATGCACCAATTCAAAGATTTTTCAAGAGGCAAAATTTGATTCGCGAAATCACCATGTTCGAACAATTTATTTGCTTTTTGTGAAATCTCGTCATTTTTGCAAAATCGAATGGGTTTGTCGAATAGGATGAAAGATATCAACCACACTCAACAAGTAAAAGTTAATCGAAGGAAAATAATGAAAGCTTTTAAAAATTAAGTCACTGGAAATTTCATTAACAAATTTCAAATCAGTTTGCCGTGACTTGTATAGGATTTCCTTACCTCGCTTACCTTCGGGCTCGTGTGGTTCATTTTCAACTTTATCTTGACTGAACATAAGGAAACGTCGTTCTTCTGGAAGCAATTATAGTTGAAAATTATCGTCAATCGGTCCTTCAGAAAGCTGAAGAGAAGAAACAGAACAAGTACAAAGTTCAATGAAGTTAGTTGAATCAACACTCACTTTTTCTCGCTAATCTTGTTCTTTTGTTTCTTTTTCAATGCTCTTTTTTTTTTCCACTCTCATTTTTTTTTTTTCAAATTCTTTCTCTTTCTCTTTTTCTTTTTCTTTTTTTTTCTTTTTCTTTTTTTCTTTTTCTTTTTCTTCTTTTCTTTCTTTTTCTTTTTCGTTTTCTTCTTTTTCTTTTTCATTACAACTTATAGATGTTACAAAAGAGTCGAAAGTATGAGGGTTTGACTTAAAGATCGAGGAATTATTCTCATAGATATCACAATCGATTCTTCGTAAAAGATTCTTCATGCGTGACATCTTTGAAGCATTTGATGAATAGCTCGTACTTTCTCGTTCGTCACCATAATAGGCTTCAAACTCAAAATTTTCTTTGCTTCGCCTTAAATCCCTCGTCGAATAGGAATCATAATATGAACCACTTCGAGAATGATCTTTCATGGGCGAATACTTGGACGCATGTGAACCACGTTCATTTTTTCGTAAGGATTTCTTCGTAGATGGATGCGTTGAAGCGTTTGAAGAAGAAATCATACCTTCTCGTTGGTAACCTCGAAAGGTTTCAAATTTGTGGTTTGATTCATACCGTCTCAGACTTTTTGATGAATTAAAGTCTCGGTCAAAATCTCTTCTCGAATGATCTTCGAATGTATGTCTTCGTGATGACCTTGACTCCATCTTTCGACTTGAAGAAAGTCGTTCTTGTTGGTCTCGTTCCTTGATTCGATCCAATTGCCTATGCAACTTGTCAAATTTGGAGTTCATGATTCTACGCATCTCATTCTTCAAATATTGATAATCGGATTCTGACAACACTTCTTGATTCATGATGTTAGTTATGAAAAAGATAAGTAATTAAATCAGGAAAAGAGGAAAATCTACAAACCTCACCACAAAGGCTCACGATTTCTATCACAAAGAAAAGGTCACCCATACTCCTGTTTCACTCGTATAAGGCTTTTTCTTTGATGAATACACTCATGCCTTTTACTACTCAATCTCGTCTCACAATTTCGTACTTCGTTTCGAGTAGGCTTAACGCGGCTTGAGAGTCAGCTACAAAAATGGTTAACAAGGGATAATGTTTGGGTATCGGGTAGGCTGAAAAGAAAATCAGTTAAGTGTGGTGTTGGGGTTGAACGGTTGGTACCAAATGATGGTGAAAGGGTTTGATGACCGAGGGTAGAAATAATAAAGAGATTGATTTTGAAGATCAGGTACAGAGGAGGAGAACAGAAACAACAAGTACTTGCCAAACTTTCAATGAAAACTTCACTTTTTTTTTACTCGTAAATTTTTTTTTGAATTTTCGTAATTCTTTTTTTTTGTTTTTTTTCACTTCAAATACAATAGAAAGAAATACAAGCAATTTCAAATTTTTTTTGATTTTTTTTATCTTACGAACCTACTTCTGGTTTCACGTTCTTCGTCGAAACTCCTCATTTTATAGCTTTGATACCAAATGATACGATCCGCCTTGGGGTGAGTCGAGTCGTATGCGATTTTGCCCGATCGTATACGAGGAGAGAATTCGTCTTCGGAAAACAATGGAAAGATAGGTAATTTTGTGGAAGCTTTGAAATGAATGTTTTTAATATTTCGAGTTAAGTTAGGAATGGAGGTTAAAAAATAATGGACAAGTTCAATTTCGGAAGAATAGGTTTGGTTTTGGGAAATGGAAAGTAAGGTGGATTGTAACGCCCCGAATTTGGGCCTAGTAGAATTGGGCCCATTGGACCTTAAACGTAGAAGCGTTTTAAAATTTTTGAGAATATGAGAACGGCATTATTGCAATTTGGACTTATTAGGTAAGTGATTTTGGAAGGTTACGGAGTTTCTATGAAGTCTCGGGTTCAAGTTAGGCCATAGGAAGAATTTTCATTTTTGGCCTTTTAGTGGAAAGGAGTGATGGAAGTAGGACTTAAGAATAAGTGGGTGCATTTAGGAGTCACAAGCTGGTGTGTGGCAAGGTGGCTGTGGCGTGAAAAAGGTAGAGAGGAGAGCTTGGGTTCGAATCCCACAAGCAACAAGAGAGTTCTATTTTTGCTCAAAGAAGAGAAGAGGTGGAGTGGGGACAAATGGAGCAAAACATGGAGGGAATCATGAATGAGTTGGCCAAAAAGAATAAGAGGAAATGAAAAGGGAAATTCGGCCAAGAAGGAAGGATGCCAAATTTCTCTAGCATTTTGGCATTTTTTTAGTCATTTTTTTTCCTTTTTGGAGGTATTTCGGGTCTTCTTCAATTGTTCTAACCAAAACCTCAACTTCACCATTTCTTTCTAACCCTTTTTCTTCCTTAGTTGAATCTCTCCTATAGCCACCATTTCGGTTTGTGTTCTTTGATAACTTGTTCTTTGATTGGTTTTCTTTTTGGTGTAGTTTCCATAGCCGAACCTAGATTTCGTTATCTTGCTGCTAGTACCGAACCTTGTTATCCCTTTCGGCTCATCCCTGTTATTAAGGTAAGGGTTCTTTCTTCTTATTTCATGTTGTTTGTTCTCTCATTTCTTGGCTAAGCAGAATTTAGCCACTTGTTTTTATTTTAAACTCCTCTTGTTCTCTTTTGATAAGGGCCGAATCAAGTCATCCTTTGCTGCTACTTATCATTCTCTTAGCCTTGGTTTCGAAAGTTGATTGGTAAGTGGATGATTAGGCCGAATATTGGTGGTAAGATGTTACTCTTTATTTCGATGTTTTGTGCCGCTCATGTGATTCTATTTTGTGGTGATGATATCAACTTTCTGCTCTTGTGGAAGGGCCGAATATTGGATGAAGGCTAACCCTTTGGTACATCACTTATTTACTTTAGGAACTTGTTGCAATAGCCAAGGTGCAAGGCCGGATTTTAGAACCTAGTAGGGAAGGATCATGATTGTGGTAAGTGACTCCTGTGATGTAACATCCTAAAATTTGAATTTTTATATGTTGCATTATTTTGGTGCTCAGTTAGTTTATTCATCCCATGTGTGTGTTAAAATAGTCCTGAGAAGGTTCAGGATTTAATTGGATTTTGGAATAAATTTTGGTAAATAGTACTTTATTGAAGTGGAACAAGTGACCTTGATGTTTAAGGAAATTAAGTGACAAAAATTAGCATAAGATGAGCTAGTAGTAAAGTGGAGTTGGCGCCATAAGTGTTGCTTGAGGGAAGAGGTTCGAATCCCATGGTATGCATTTTGTGACTTTAATTTTTGCACTCTTCTAGCATGTGTCGGCCAAGCTTTATTTTTGGTAAGGTTGGACTATTTTTTTTATGGCAAGGTGGCTAATGGGTTAAGGTAAGATTTGAACATAGGGAAAGAAATCATGAGCTTATGGTATGTAGGGGGGGACACAAGGCACTTCTTAAGGGGAGTGTTTTGGAAAGTTTGGAATGGCCAAACTTTGTCCATGAATTTGGACGGTTTTGGGGGCTAGGGGGTGGCCGAATTTGGTTGGAGGCATTGGTAAGGAGGTGTAGGTAGTTGGTCACTTTCATTTTGGTTATTTGGTGCTTTTCACAAAAAGCTTTTCTTTTCATCTTTCTCTCCCTAGCCGAATGCATTTTGAAGCATTGGTGAACATCTTTGTTTTTCTTCTTTTGGTCATTGCTTTTTAACCATTTGGTCTAAATTTTGCCTAACCTCTCAAGTTCTTTTCCCCTAGTGTCGAAAACACCAAAACACAAAGGCCATTTTTTTCTCTTTTTTCTTTTCTTCTCCATTGCCGAATGCTCTTGTCCCAAATCCCTTTCTTTGCTCTCCTTTTTCACCTTTGAAAACCAAAACACAAAACCCCTTATCCTCTATTTCTTTCTTTCTTCATTTTGCTCATTCTTACAAACACATTTTCTCCCTTCTCTTTTCCTCCATGGCCGAATATTGCTAGCATCATCTTCATCAAATTTTTCTTCTTAGCTGAACCCTCCTCTTCACATATATTTTCTTGTTAATCATTCTTTCAACCTTCGTTTTACTCAATCAGTAAGGACCCTTTTTGAATCTTTATTCTCTTCTTTTCTTTAGCCGAATATACATATTGGTTTGGGAGGGTCTTTTGACCGAAAATAGCATCCTCTATCCCTTTCTCTTAGACAATCTTTTTCATCTTTATAGTGATATAGAGAAGGCCGAAACTCAGAGTATTTGTAATCATCGTGAATCGCTAGAATTCGGTCCAAAGTGTTAAGGTAAGGGTTTCTATCAAAGACTTCCATATTACTCATTATTTCGTTAAAGATGGGTTACTAGTCAATTTTATCTTAGGGACGTTATCGCTTGATTTACATCCCGTGAACGTAAGATTTCGTGGTAAGTCGATTCACCCTTAAAACCTATAGACTTAATTTTCGAAATATTAGTTGGACTAATATTCTTTTGTCAATGGAGGCAAACAAGATAGGGTCAAAAAGGGTGGTGAATAGTGTTCGGAAGAGGGGCAGATTCGCTATTCCCTCTAGATTCAAGCGAAAGGGCTATTTCGGCAATCCGAGATTTTCCACCATGTTGTGAACCGTCAACCGGGGAGAACCGACAAATAGTAGTTATTCGAGATTCCGAGGGTAAAAATCTTAACCGCTTACCTTAGCATAGATTTACTTTAAGTGTTAGTGTTCTAATCGAGCGTTATAATGTATTTAGGTATCGACGATCAGGAAAGTGTAGTCCTCACCGTAATCAGGTGTGTAATCTCACACTTATCTCATGGGTTAGATGACTATACCGTAGTAAACATTGGATGAAAAATTGCAAAGTTGGTGAAATCGGAAAATATGGTATAATAAACACTTTAGTGTTAAGATCATGAAATCGGTATTAAGATCGTGAAAATTATGAAATCGCCCCTAATGGGCTAAAACGGTAAAAAGTGATACTTTGGGCCATATGTGATATTTTGGGTCATATGTGATATTTTGGGCCATATGTGTTATTTGATAATTGGCCAAGTGTGATATGAGATGTGAAATGGGCCAAATTGTGAAATGGGCCAGATTGCAATAATTTTTATAATGGGCCTTTTGTTGGAATAATTATATGAATGAATTATTATGCATGTTGTATACATGATTGCATGGGTTGGGATAATTGACGAAGAGAAGTTCTGGTAGCTTTGCTACAAAATTCAGATGGCTTCATGCCCAGTTTGATATAAGGCTTCGTGCCCAGTTTGATATAAGGCTTCGTGCCCAGTTTGATATATGGCTTCGTGCCCAGTTTGATATGTGGCTTAATGCCCAATTTGGTGTGTTGGCGGGGTGGGTGACTAAAGCTCCCCACAGGTGTGCTGGTTGGTACGGGTGGTGTGTAGCGGATAGAAAACTTAGGTTTGGTTTTGGGAATTGCATATCACTTGCATTTTATACATGTTAAAATGTTTTACTTCTAATGGGCTCAGGCCCAATAAATGCTTAAATGGTTTTGGCCCAGTGGATTATGGTAAGTGGGTTACACACTGAGTTCTAAGTAACTCACCCCGTTTTCTTTACCCTTCTCAGGTAATGATCAGTAATGGAGGCTTGGGCCGGGGATGACTTTGTGGAGGCCATACTACGAATGATGGTTTATATGAACTTTGAACTACTTTTAAGTTTTTTTATTTAATTACTATTTCAGTTGTGATGTAATAAGGCCTTTGGTATTATTTTTATGGATTTTTACTTGTGGATAGATTTTATTTTTGTTCTAGATACTTAAATGGGACTATTCTATTTTTATAAATGCTTTCTTAAATTTTCGTGTAAAAAGAGGTTTTTCTTAAATATTTTATCTCGTAAATTTTTTCTATAAAAATTCTTTTAAGAATCTTGTTTTCAAATTTCTTTTGAACTCTTTTAAACTTCTCATAAAATTTAACCAATTAATTTCTAAGCTTCAATTTGTAAACCCTTATGTCTTAAATCATAGATTTTAAATTAACCTCGGCTTTTAATAAACTCTATTACCAAAATATTTTGAGGATCTGTTTTCTTTAATTCATTAGATGACTAGATTCATGTTCGTTTTGTGTGACATATCAAATCTGGTCTTGACGCATAGACCGGTTTGGGGTGTTACATGTGAGTTAGTACTTTTGAGATTTTGGAACCTTTAAGAAATCGAGGCTAACTTTTGGTCGATTTTATTTTTAGGGGGCAACAAAGAGTGGTTCTTTAGGAAATCCAAATTAGGTGTGTAATCTCATACCCTTCTGAATACATGTTTGAAATGGTGTGTAACCTCACACCTCTCTAAATGTTTGCATGAAATGTTTTGTGATTCGGTCGAAAGACTGAATAGCCGGAAACCGGCATCTGTGACCACTCGGGCGTGCGTATGTTCGTAGTGGTAACCATATTTTGCAATGAAACAGTTTTTGGTTAGCAGCAGTGACGTGATTTTGAAAAATCACGAAAAATAGGAGAAAGGGAATTAGAAATTGAATAAGATATAGAATTAAAGCTTATTGTGTCTATTTTTATATGAAAGAAACAGAGTAGGAAGATGAATTTTATATTCTGTGATATTTTAATTTTAGTGAGACTGGTTCTGAGTGACTTCGTCGATCCCTGTTCTGTCTTGGAAAAATCATTCAAAATCGTACAAAGTGAATTATGAGTTATAATTTATATGTATAGATTCCAGGTGTGAGTTTATTTTCAATAGAAACAAGTGGGAGCAGCATATGAAAACTGTACAATGAGATATTTGAATTCAGGGTAAGAGAGGTCATAACCGTTGGTAAGTGAAACAGGGGAAAGTTTAATGAATAAACTGTACTAAATGGCTAAGCCAAAAATTCTGGAAAAATTGTAGTAAGAAGATATATGAGTCTAGTTTCAAGGAAAATTTACGGATCTAAATTTTGAGTTTCCTAACTCGAGTTATAGTCAATTTAGTCAATATGACGCAGATGGACAATTTCAATTTTTATGCCCCAAATTAGTAGTTAAGTTCGGGGTTGCGAAATTACCAAAATATCCTCGATTGGTAAAATTACAGAAATACTCTTGGGTTGCGAAATTACAAAAATACCCTCGATGGGTAAAATTACCGAAATACCCCTGGGTTGCAAAATTACCAAAATACCCTAGATAGGTAAAATTAGTGAAACACTTCTAAATGGATGAAGATGACTGTTATACTCTTATTCGTGGTTGAATATTGTGTGTATGATTGTTATTGCACTTTTGTATGTTGATACATTGCATTTCATCATGTGCATGGGGCGGGTTAATGACTGAAGAGCAGTGTAGCCTGGTGGCTCTTCCACATTCTAATTCTGGTGGCTCTGCCACATATCCTGGTGGCTCTGCCACAAATTCTGATAATGGCTATGTGCCAACCTAAATATGGCTCCGTGCCATTGTGATTATGGCTTTGTGCCAAACATATTTACCTGGGGCTATGTGCCTAACATATGAATCAATGACTCTGTGTCGATCATATTTACCCAAGGCTGTGTGCCGATTATATTACCGTTGGTAGTGGCTATGCCACGTATATTCTATTATTCTGGTGGCTCTGCCACAAATTCTGTAATAAGCAGCTTGACTGCAGCGATTGGTGTGAGCGGCGGGGTGGGTTGACTTGATCCCCACAGGTGTGATTGGTTGGTCGGGGTGTGATTGGCTGGATTGGGTTGGGTTGCATTACATTATCTGCATTATCATGTTTATAAGGCTAAGGCCCAGATTATTTCTATATGGGCTTCGGCCCAGTTTGTTTCTATATGGGTTTTGACCCAGTTAATGACCGATTAGGGGATTACACACTGTGTCCTCGTAACTCACCCCCTCTCCTTTAACCTCGCAGGTAATCCCCAGCGATAGAGGATTTGGAGTCGCGGAGGACTCAGTGGTGGCCATACATCGGAATACTTCTCCAAAATCTTTAGTAAATTTCCGTTTTGCTTTATTTTAAGATTATTTTAATTTGGGTTTGGTTTTTATAATAAGACCATTGGAGATTATTTTTCTTTGAATTTCCGTTTCAGTTATATTCAAACTATAAACGATTAAACTTTGGATTCTCATAAAACGACAATAACTGCTTCTCAAAATACCACGTTTCCGCAATTCACTAAATTTGATTACTGTTATAAATAAAGTTTTTAGAAATGGTAGTAATAATATTTTTACAAGGGAATGATTTTTAATAAACTACGTTTTGAAAATAAGCAAACGAAATCTGAGGTTTTACATGGCAGAAAGTTTTAAATTCTTTAAGAAGAGTTTCTAATGAAAAGATGGTTTTCGAAAAACTCTTCAATGTGACACGCCAGATTCGGGCCTAACTTCTAGGCCGGGTTTGGGGTGTTACATGGATAATGAAGGTTTCGATTTAGAAAGAATTGATTAAGAAAAGAAAAGGATGGATATTCAAGGCTCGGGTTTGAATTGGATAAATAAGGTGATTGGTGATGATGGAATAACGAACTTAACCAAGAGCGATTCAACACTAAAAAGTGTCACCCCGGTTCTTATACGGTTAAGGTGAAAGATGGAGATAGAATGAACGCCACACTCGGGTTTAAAGAGTGATAAGTTCAAAAGAACAAGTCGAAGACGCCACAAGCAAGCTTGATAAGTCAAACGAAACTTGTACGAAATATGGAGAGGAGATAAACTCACTCAAGAACACAAAGTTCATAAAATTGATAAAATGGCAAAAGTCTAAAGTCCTCCAACAATAGGTAGATTACATGTATTTATAGTATCAAATGAAGCTAGTTGAATGGTCACTTTTAATGAGGCTAATAATGAACTCAAATGAAAAGTCTCAACTTTTGGAATTCTAGCCAATTAACTCCCATCTTTAATGTGATTAATTCTTCAATTAAATTGCTTGGCAATGTCTTTTGAGATATCCATGATTAACTAAAAAGTCACTAGCCAAATGAAAAGTCTCAACTTTTGGAATTCTAGCCATGTAACTCCCATCTTCAATGTGATTAACTCTTCAATTAAATTGCTTGTCAAAGTCCTTTGAGGTCTTCCATGATCAACCGAAAAGTCACCAGCCAAATGATGGAAAATTGATTGCATGTAATAAATACCATGAAGCAAACGATTATGGAAGTTGAAGACAAAGAGGCTGCCGAAATTAAAGAACCATAATGCTCTTCTTTATTTAATAAAATAACTTCTTAATGATGAATTAAGCCTCTTAATATCAGCCCCCTCTTGTGTAACCGAATTCACTTGAAAATTCATTTTATTGAATACATAACAACACATAGAAGCAAAGGATGTGAGTTGAAAAGTCACCTGCAATTAACACATGTAACCGACACATTAATACTATTATTAAACTTAAAACAAATTAACAACTAACTTACAGAAATGAACTAACAATTAAGCTTCATTTATTCCAGCAACTAGACTTAAATAAATGAACTTACACTTGAGCATCATTTATTCCAACAACTAGAATTAAATAAATGAACTAACACTTAAGCATCATTTATTCCAGCAACTAGTTTAATTAAGTAAAGCATTATTAAATGAACTTTAACTCATGCATCAATAAATTAACCTAGAAACTAGATTAATTAAAGAAGCAACTATTAAATTAAATTCATTAAAAGAAACTCAATTAATTAAACTAAGATGAGTTTAAAATGATGACCAGCAACTCCTTTATTAAACTAAGATGATTAAATGCAAATATTTAAAATGCAAAGCTGAAAATTAAATAAAGAGTTTAATTTAGTTGGAAAGGGTTCAGAAAACTAGAATTGAGCTGAAATCAACTTCATTTTGCACTTTGGCCCCTCGAGCTTAGGCCACTCTTGATGGCGTCGGATGGAGTCGAACCATGATGCGACTACGATCGCATCATCTTAATTTTTATAAAAAGGTGGTAAGACAAATTTTTCTCTTAAATTTTAAATTTTATTTAATCATTTATTTTTTTAATTTATTGAATTATTAATATTTTATATTAATTAAATTTTTGAGAAATTGTTTTCCATCTTATGTTCAGGTTAATCATGCCTCGCAAAAGAACTCGTGCCTCTGCCCAAATTCACGAATCATAAAGAAAATTCCACTGTGAATAAGCCAATGCGAGATACGAAAGTGTTTTCAAAAATCAACAGATGCATCCAAAGAAAGGCTTCACATTGAAAGAAAGCAACTAAGGCTTCACATTGAAAGAAAGCAACTATATTGATTTTATGACGCATATTCGTCAGGTTGCTGAAACTCTCAATTGAGAGTTGTTTTGTGAGAAGAGACCTAGTGTGGATGAAGAATTAGTGTGTGAATTCTATGCGAATTTAACCTCAAGTGAGTTGACAGAAGTTCCAGTTTACGGAATCAAGATACCAATAACTTCAAATGCTATTAATGAGTTCTTTGAATTACCTGATTTCGAAAATAATGAATATTCTCCCTTAATGGGCAATATTGAGCCTGAAAATTTGCAAGAAATGCTTGAGGAACTTACAGTTCCAGGTTCTAAGTGGACTGTGTCAAAGCAAGGAATCCACGCTTGCAGAAGAGAATATTTGACACCACTCGCAAAGGTATGGTTCTATTTTATCCGTTTCAGCCTTATGCCTAGTTCACATGGGACTACAATCTCATTGGAGCGAATTGTAACATCCTGAATAGGGCCTATGCATTTTCAGTTTAATTGTACGAAATGTCAAGTCTCAAGTACTAAGAATAAATTTTTGATACTTTTGGAAACCTAGAAATGGAAATGGAAATGGAAATAGAAATGAAAATGGAAATGAAAATGGAAATGAACATTTTTGGAAACCTGAACATTTTTGGAAATGATTCAAAAATGGAAAGTAAACATTTCTGGAAGCTTGGAAATGTAAGAAAAATGGCAAGTTACAGAGCCGATCGAAAATTTTAGGAAACTTAGAAATGATGCCGAAATGTCAAATTTTAAAGTTCAAAATAGGAAATAAGGGCTAGAGGGCCTTAAAAGAAAAAGTTGGAGAAGTTTGACACACAAACAGGCTTGGAAAAGTGGCCTGAAGATGCCACTTAGGGCCTAAGGAGATGGCGTCACATGTAGGGAAATAGGCCTGAGTTCGACTCACTTGAGAAGCAAATAAATAAGTTTTATTTTTGCTTCCAGAAGGCTGAGGTGGACGGCATGGGTTTCTAGAAAAGCAAGAGTTTTATTTGCATAAATATGTGAATAATAAGTGATAAATAAAGGATTTTCTTTTAAGATAATTGAGGAGATAATTGATGGATTAAAGGCTTTTATCTTTTAAATAAAAGAGATAATATTATCAAAGAGAGGAGTGGTGGCCAAGCAAGGGACTCTTTGGCTGATAACTTTGCCTATAAAAGAAGGGCAGGAGGGCTACTCATTCACTTTTGCTCCCTCTTCCTCTCTGCCGAATTTTTCCTAGCTCTCTCCCCCCCTCTCTGCCGAATTTTTCTTTAAGAAAAACCCATCTTTTCTTCTTCTATTTTCTTCTCTGTTTCCACTGTCAAAGCCGAATCTTTGTTGATTCTAAGTAAAGGAGCAATCAACTACAACATCAAAAGGGTTTCTACAATTGTTGAAAACAAGGATCAAGGATCTAAGGTAAGATAAGTATATATATATATATATATATATATATGGCCGAAAGTTTTTTTTATGTTAGATCTAACATATGAATTATAGGAATTTCGATATCAATAAAGGGAGCAAGGAACCGATATTTTTGAGGTCTCATCATAAGGTAAGTGGTTATAATCGGCCAAGGTTTCTTTTGAATGTCTAGATCTACTCGTTTTAATCAGAGACTAACCAAATCAATGGATTTAATGGTTAGCCGATTTCAAGGGAGAAGAACACAAATCTTCGGGATTTGATTGTTAGTCAAATCGGCAAACAAGGTGAGTATTAGTAATACAAATCCTACTAGGATTTGGTTTTCTTTAAGCCAAATAGATTTATTAATATGCTTTGGCCGAATATAGGAGTTAAAAATCTAGATCGTTGGATCGGGATTTTCGGGATCTCAAGGAATCCAATAAACAAATCAGGTGTGTATCCATACTAATCTTCAATAAATTATATGGCAATTATTAAATGTATGAATATGCATAAGAATGTGAATGTGGTTAAGTACCACAAGTGAAAGAGTACCCAGGTACGTTTCCTACTTTTGATAGGATTGCAAATATGAAATATTTTGAACATGTGAATAGTAGCATGAATGAGAATTAAGTATGTTATGCATGATATAAAATATATGGGGCATTCGGGATCTATGTGAAAGGGGAAGAAGGTGTTGACTTCGGTCACACCAACGGAATATGGTGACTACGGTCACAACATTTGAATATGGTAACTTCGGTTACATTATCTGAATTTGGTAACTTCGGTTACATTATTTGAATATGGTGTCTATTGACACAAATTATATGGGCGATGAGCACGTCGACTGCAGCGACTGCCTTCGATGGTGTGTAGCGGATGGAGGGTTGACTTAGTAGTCCCCACGGTGTGACTGGCAGGTACGGGTGGTATGTAGCGGATGGACAAATAGGCTTGGGTTTGGGTTGCATCATCATTTATCTTTATATGAATATGGATTTGATATGAACATGTATGCCTGATTTGTTGAATGTTAGTACTGTGTGCACATTGAGTCTGTTGACTCACCCCGTTGTGGGAACTATTTTCAGGTGATGAACAGTGACGGACCGGGACGGTAGACCTTGAGGTGGCCATGCTCAATTTGAAGATTTTATTTAATTTGGACATTATTTCTTTTTAGTACATTTAATTTTATTATTGGGTTTTACTTGATGTAATAAGGCCATAAGGCCCAGTGGATTTTATTTATTTTTGCTTTACTTTTAATTATTATGTTACGAACTATGTTGATTAAAGTTAAGTAAGAATGATTTCTTTAAAAATAAACCCTAAAAAAATTATTTTGTCACCTTAATAAAATTGGATATTTAAATTAATTAAATGGGTTTCCCAACCTAAGCCCAATCCAAAACAATATTTCCTAAAATTTTACAAATTTTCTCTAAGTAACAAAGAATTTGAAAACCAGTTTACTTAAGGAACATACCAGATCCGGTCCAGGCTCGTGGGCCGGGTGTGGGGTGTTTCACGAATGGTCTTATTATACTCGATTTTAAATGGAAAGACCATTGATGTGGGAAAAATCATCTTGAGTGAAATGCGGAATTGTACCATTAGACGTTCTGGCCTAGCTTACTTTCCTTTTACAATAACAATTCTGTGCTTGAAAGCTAAAATTCTTGCAAACGTAAAGAAGACAAGATATAGCCAAGGCACAATCATAGATTGGGACCTCTATCGAATAGCTGGAGACTCTGTTCTATAACAACGAGTTGAAGAAAGTAAGGATCCTGAAGAAAAAGAAGAAAAAGAAGATCCCACAAAGATCGAGCCAGTGCAATCGGCTGAAGTCCCTGATCAGGTGGAACCAATGGAACCAAAAGCCGAAACTGATGTCGGGATTTCAATGTTCAGAGCTCAACCGCCTTGCCCAAATCTTTGAGATGAGCTATCAAAGTTGATGGACATAATGCAACATATGCAGTGGCAGCAAAAAGCTTACTGGAGATACTAAAAAATAAGGGATGACTAGATAAGAAGTGCTCTTATGAAAATTTACAATGAGCCATTTATTTTTGTGCCTGACTTTCCAAATTACATATTTGAACCATGGAGCCCATTATCGAAGAAGGAGTGAAATGATTCATGCAAAGACAATAATGATGGAGCAAAAGATGAGTCAAATTCGAAAGGATATGTAAATAAATAAAGGGGGGATCTCGACTTTATTTTATTTATGTTCTTAGGTTATTTTAGGATTAAGTTAATTAGGAATTTTTATTCTCGCATAATAAAACAAGAGATGGAAATCATTAATAAAATCAAATAAGTCGCAAAGTATAAAATGTGGCAACAGATATATAGATGTCTAGAATTGGATTTAGAAAGAGCTTGGTACTTAAGCAGTCAAATTGACTCACCTCCTCTTTTCTAGAATCCTACCTGATGTATAGTATCTATTCACTTTAAATAATGAGAACATTGTTCATTTTAAGTAGGGGGACTGAAAAATTGAAATTATTTCAACTCAGAATAAATAGTTCTTTTAGTTATGATTAGGATATATTTTGTTCAATAATTTGAAATTTTGTTAAGTATGCTAAACTTCAGTATAAATAAAGTTCTATTATTTCAATAAATTGTTATGTTAATGATATAAATGTATTTTTAATAAAGCATGCAAATCATACCATAAAATTTTTAGTTCCTTAAGAAAGTTAGGCATGCATGAAAGTTTAAGTCTCTAGAATTGACTTAGTAGTTTCTTGAGGCAAAATCCTAGGAAGCATGGAATGTTGAAAATGATTTAGGCAACTTTTGTTTGGACTGTTTGAGCCTTTCAAGCCAACCTTTATGAAATTTTATCCTTTGAAACCCAACTTTGAGACTATATGGCCTAATTTTATTTGAACCGTTGCAATATTTAGCCATCACTTCTCTCTTAATTATCTTTAAATTGTCCCAAACACTAGACTAAATACTATTCAGAATATTCTTTGAAAATAAGTTTGTGGGAGTTGAAAAGAGGTATTAAATGCTCAAAAATTTTGTAGTACATAAGCAAAATGCTCGTAAAAAAAAAGAGCATACGTACTTGAAAGAAAATAGATGTACAAAAAGAGCATGTGAAAGCAAAGTATGTTGGCGTATTGAAGGTAATTATTCCAAAGGTCCGATTGAAGCTGAGTCTAGGGGTTTTTAGCCTAAATTTATCTATCTTTTACCTACCCCTAGCCTAGCCACATTACAACCTTTTTAAAGACCTATTGATTCAAGTTTTCTACGCTACCTACATTAGTGGAGAGAAATTGCTATGTTCAACATATGAAGGCATAAGTTAAACTTAATGATTGCAGGTTAATCTTGAATAAGGAAATAAAATCAAATTGGTAAGGGTTAACATGTCTTTGTTAAGGAATCATTTAGTCTAATTTTTCTATCATAATAGTTGTTGAGATTAATTTGAACTATATGTATACATAAGTAGCATAACTATCAAATTTCTTATTT
Organism: Gossypium australe; assembly: GCA_005393395.2. Classification (NCBI taxonomy): domain Eukaryota; kingdom Viridiplantae; phylum Streptophyta; class Magnoliopsida; order Malvales; family Malvaceae; genus Gossypium; species Gossypium australe. Next base: position 83,490,164 of record CM016621.1, on the reverse strand, counting down.
TTGAGCATAAGTATATTAAATTCATAATTTTGGGAAGAATGTTGTTCTGAAGGAATTTTTCAAAGTTGTTTCCGAGAAATTCTTTTCAATTTGTGCATTACTCGGGACGAGAAATGAATTAAGTTTGGGGGTGTGGAAACACAAAAATATAAACACTTTTTCATACCCTTTTAAACTCAAATTCATGCAGTTTCGGCAAAATTATTGTTGAAAACTAATTAATTTTTATAAAATAATTAAATTGAACTTAAATTATGAACATGTTGAATTTTTATTAATTTTATAATTAATTTTGATTAATTTTGATCATTTTTTGATAGATTTGCACAAAGGGCAAATAATGACTCAACAAACACTACTAGAAGTTCAAAACCGAGAAGCAATTTGAAGTATCAAGGCGAATTAATTTTCAACCTAAGTCGGTCCAATTTTTTGTATTAATTCATGATATAATTACTTTTAATTTATATCCAATTTAATTTGGATTAAATAAGTTATTATTAATTAATTATAAAAAGTGGTCCAGTTGAGCCGAACCGAGTGAACTGAACCGACCAAGAAGTGGACAGCCCAAAACCGTCCGTATGCTGACCCAAATCAGCTTATTGGCTGATTATTTAGCTTGCAAAGAGGCCCTTGAAGACTTGTTCAAGTTGCAAAGAAACCCCTCCACAATTGGTGGCTTTATAGATTTGCCCCAAAGCTTAAATTAGCAAAGTTGAAACTATCAACCTTGCCACATGTTTGGCCGGCCAAGGGAGGGCTCTTTGGATGATAATTTTTAGCTATTTTTAGCAGCCCTCTTCAGCTATAAAAACCCTCTTAGCTGGTCATTTGAAACACATCTTAAGCATTCACATCTTTTCTCTCTTCTCTCCACTTTCTCTCTTCTTTTCCATTCCAAATTCCCTTGCTCTCTTGCTGATTTCTCCTCTTGAAAAAGGGTCATTCATCAGCCATTTGGAGCAGCAATTAGGTGTTCATAGCAGCCTTGGTCGACGAGGACAACAGAGAAGGAAGAATGGAGCAAACTAGTCAAGCCACGGAAAAACACCGAATTTGATTCTTGTTCCCTATCTCTTTAATTTTTGTTGTTGTTATGATGAACATATCTATGAATATTTATATTGTTGGAATGGTTAATTTAATCAATTTTGCTTGAATTTAGTTCGTGTTAAGTTGATTGCATTTCATTTGTTAAAATTATTAAAATTGTGTTTATGTTGTTATAGGCCTCTGTAAGATGCTTGATTAAGTAAAATCATAATTATTTAAACGGATTGAAATTATAATTAATGGACACAGTACTTAATCAATGCATGTTTAGTCATCTAAGGTAGCTGAGGGTTAAATAGCAATGGTATCTGACGATACAATTGCCTTGCATAACTTGCAAGATTATTGCGATTAAATTGTTTCAAGGTAGGGATACTTTGTTACCTCACGTAGTTTTTTATGTGCTTATTAGATTTAATTAATCATTTGAATTGACATAGGGATATGTACAAGAGATTATTTCAATTTAATAAGTATGTATGTGCAATAACATATTTGCCTATTAAGATTTGTTTAATCGGTTGAATTGACATAGGGATATAGTCAAGAGATGAATGGATTTTGGTAGGTGAGTTTGTTCTTAAGTTAGCAAATTACCGAGTTGCCGTGAATTTATTCGTAACAATATAAACATGAGTTTAATAATTCTAAGTTAAGAAATGTAATTAATCTAACACAATTATGTCATCTTGATTAAAATCATATTTTAAAATCTTGCATTTGAGATTTATTTATTTAGTTTACTTAGTTTAAAATCTTAGTTTTTAATCACCCACTTCAAACAAAATATTTTTCTTCACCAAAGTGTTTTAAATAGCATTCATAAATAATTCTTTTTACAATCCCTGTGGGTACGATAACTCGACATTTACTTGTCACTTTATTACTTGTTACGATTGTGTACACTTGCACATTTCTGTCGTTCCAAGAACTTGAGGAGGATATTTACATGCAACAATAAGAGGGTTTTACAGTCTCAAAAAAAGAGGACTAAGTTTTCTTACTGAACAAGTCCCTTTACGGTTTGAAACAGTCACCAAGACAGTGGTACAAGAGGTTTGATTCCTTTATGACTTCTCATGATTTCAAAAGAAGTAGCTTTGACAGTTGTTTTTACTTTAAGAAAAACAGTGATGGTTCTTTTGTGTATCTACTCCTTTATGTTAATGACATGTTGATAGTAGCGAAAGGAAAAGGAGAGATAAGAAACGTCAAAGGCCAACTAAGTGAAGAATTTGAGATGAAAGATTTTGGACCAGTAAAGAAGATACTTGGTATGGATACTCTCAAAGATAGAAAAGCAAGTAAATTGTACATAAGTCAAAAGGGGTACATTGAGAAAGTTCTTTGTAGATTCAGTATGCAGAGTGATAATACTGTTAGTACTCCTTTAGAAATCCATTTCAGACTTTCATCGGCTTTGTCTCCACAATCATATGATGAAATTGAGTACATGTCATGTAACATCCTAAATTTTGGAATTTTATGTGTTGCATTATTTCTGGCGTTAAGTTAGTTAAATTACTAATTGTGTATGTTTAGGGGTCCTGAGAAGGCTCGGGGTTTATTTGGGCCCTAGTAAAAATTTGGTATTTTAGCACTTTAAGGAGATATAGTAAGTGACCTCAATGCTTATGGAAATAAATAAGTAATGTGCTAGCATAATGAAGCTTATGGTAAAGGAGATATGGCACCACATGAAGTACTTTGAGGGAGGAGGTTCAAATCCCATAATGTGCAAATTTTGACTATTATTTTTGTATTCTTTCCCTAAGTGTCAGCCAAGCTAGTAAAATAAGGCAAGGTGGACTTTTTAATTTTGGCAAGGTGGCTAAGGAAATTAGGAAAGGATGAAGGTAGGGAAAGAAATCAAAAGAAAGGGGAAAGTATAGGGAACATGTTGGCACAAAGAGAGGAAGGTGACTTTGGAAAAAATTGAGTGATTTTGAAGAAAATTTGATTTGTGTCGATTTCAAATTGAAAACGATGTTATTCTTGAAATCTAGATCTTAATAAAACTTTATTTTAGTACTGGAAAACAATAAGTTAAAAGTATTCAATTTATCTTTGAGAAAAGTTACTTAAAACTTGAAATAATAATAATCATATCATAATGAAATCAAATAAAATGCATGCATAAAAACAATTCAATAGTAATGGCCTTATTACAACTGAAAAATACCAAATAAATCCCGAAAATAAAATAATAGAAAACGCAAGTTCAACTGTTTGAAATCTCGAAAATATTCAACATGCCACCACATAGTCTCCGCTAACCCGGTCCATTCACTGAATGTCACCTGAAAAGATATCCCGCAACGGGGTGAGTCAACAGACTCAATGTGTAACAACCAACACAAAATCCCAACCGATTTAGGTATATCAAAACATACATATATATATATATAGCAAATAGAGATAATGATGCAATCCCGAACCCAAACCTAAATATCCATCCTCTACACATCACCCGTACCAACCAATCACACCGTGGGGATTACTAAATCGACCCTCCATCCGCTACACACCATCCAAGGCAGTCGTTGCAGACGACTTGCACATCACCCTTATAACTTGTGGCATAGCCACCAGATAATGTGACAAAGTCACCAGATAACAATATGTGACATAAGTCACCACATTCAGATTATGTGACATGTGTCACCAGATATTGTGGTAAAAACCACCAGATCACTTCCCCTTAACATATCACCCATATGCCCATATGTCATACAAAACATGTAAAATCATGCCATATATCTTATTCCATGTTCATAACGAATTCACTTATATGTCATATTCAATCTTCATAACACTATTAACATAGTATTAAAAGTGAACGTACCTGGATACTCTGTACCATCGTATGGTACCTTTAGCCATATCTTTCATATTTTCATTAACACATATATTAAATTAATACCATAAATCTATTAAGAATTGGTGTAGGGCTACACACCTGATAATAGAGATAACTATACTTTCCCGCTCGTCGATACCTAAATATTTATCACTCTTGATTAGAACATTAATACTCATAACACTATACAAATGATAAGTAATCTAAATCCTTACCCTCGGAATCTCGAACAACAACTATATGCGATTTCTCTCCGATTGATGGTTCATAACTTGATGAAGAACCACGAACAAACAATGGCTCGGGGGTACATACGACTTCAAATAATCGATTTTCGCCGGCAGAGGGTCCACATCCCGGTGGAAAGTCTCGGACTCCCGACACAGCCCTTCGTTTGAAATTTGAGGGTATAGTAGAACCACCCCTCTTCCAAACACTATTTACTGCTCTTTTCGAACCCATTTGATTGCCCCAAAAATCTTAACACTTCGATTCAATTTTTCTAACAAGTCACGAAGATTATGAAGAGAAAAGGTTGAGATTTGATGCGATTAAGCTTTGGTATCCAAAGAGATATTCAGCCTTAACAAATAAGAAGGAAAAGAAGAGAAGAGAAGAGAAGAAAAATGGTAGATTCGGCTTAACAAAAGAATAAAAAGAAGAATAGTGTGATGCTTTAGAAGAGAATAGCAAGGGGTTATAGATTCGGCTTTAACAAAAGAGAAGAGAGAGATGGGAGGTTTAAGGTGTTGCGGCAATGGTGGGATTGGGAGATAGAAGTTTCGGCCTTAGCAAGGTAAAAGAGAAGAAGATGCACAAATGGTTTTGGCTTTAGGTCAAGAAAGAAAATAGTGCACAAGTGATCTCCTATTTCAGTTTCCAAAAGAAAAATACATAAGCTTTCTAGACAACAAAATAGCACAAAAAGAATGCCCAAACCTCACTATGCATATTCGGCCAAGAGGAAAAGATGAGAGAAACACTAATGCTTTTGGGTGAGCAAAAAGACCAAAATGAAATTTCTCCCAAGCTACCAACCTTTCCCAAAACTCACCACAAAATCGGCTCCTCCCTTAGTCCACAAAACCGTCCATGTTCATGGACAAAATGCCATTAAAAAGTTTCAGAACCTCATCCCTTAATCCATGCCTTATGTCCCCTTATCATACCAAAAGCTTAGGATTTCATTCCTTAAGTTAATCACTTGCCTTTTTCCCTTAGTCTAATATCCATAAAAGAAAATAGTCCAACCTTACCTTAATTAGAGTTGACCGACACATGCCATACACATGCAAAAATAAAAGTCACCTTATTGCCATCCATGGGATTCGAACCTCTTCCCTCATACAATTACTCATGCGCCAACACCACTTTACTACTTGTTCACTTATGCTAACATTAAACACTTAAATTAACTTAAGTATCAGGGTCACTTGATCCACTTCACTAAAATACTCACTACTAAGAATTATTCTAGCTCCGAATAATTCCAAGCCTTCACAAGATTATATTAAACAAACAATAAAATCATACCCGAACTAACACAAGCAACAAGATAATACTCAAATTTTTCGTAAAGCCCAATTAAACCCGAGAATTCATAGAAACCTCGTAACCTTCCAAATCCACTTAACTAAAAAAAATCCAATTTGCAAAAACACCATTCTCATATTCTTGAAGATTTTAAACACTCCTAAGCCCAAGGCCCAATCGGCCCAATCCTACTAGGCCCAATTTCGGGATGTTACAGAAGGTGTTATGGAAAGTTTTGGTTGGCAAATTTTGACCTTTTTGCCAAGGCATGGACGATTTTGGCATAGGAAAAGGATACCCAAATTTTGCTAGGAGTTTTTGGCAATTTTAGTGCTTGAGAGGTTGTTTCTCTTTAGCTTTTTGTGTCATTTTTCTTTCTCTCCAAATTTCCTTTTCTCCTTGCCGAATTTTCAAGCCTGTAGTGTGCATTTTGTTTCTTCTTTTCTTCCTTGTTTGCTGAAAGTACCTAAGCCTTTGAGACCAAACTGTTTCACTCGTTTTCCTTTGAAAAATCGAATTCTCATAAACACTCCTTTTCATTTTTCTTTTCCTTTTTACAAAATGGGTTTCAGGCCCAATGGACAATGGTAAGGGGGTTATGCACTGAGTTCTAGTAACTCACCCCGTTTCCTTAACCCTTGCAGGTAATGCTCAGTGACGTGGACTTGGGCCATGGATGACTTGGTGGGGGCCATACTTCAGAAACGGTTTTATTTGGACTTTGGATTTCTATTTCGTTTACTTTATTTCTTAAATATTTTGAGTTAAATGTTGTAATAAGGCCTCTGGATTATTTTGTTTTGCTTTATGTTTGACGTACCTATGTTTTTGCTCAAATTACTTTAAATGGGATTTTTTTAAAAACTTAAACAAAGATTTTTCTAAAATGGATACACAATGGGTTTTTTATAATAAACTTATATAAATATTTTTAACTCGGAAATCTTCTCTTAAATTTTCATCAACACTTTTCAAAAGACATGGTTGTAAAATCATTAGTTCAATTTTATTGATTTATCAATCAATCTTCTATTCAGTAATACTTTGTCAAAAATTTTAAATGGAAATTGTTTTACTTGATTTTAAATCAACATCTATTTACGTACGAATAAAAAGGACTTAAAACATTTTTCTCATGTAACATGTCAGATCTGGCCTTAACGCATGGGCTGGGTTTGGGGTGTTACATGTCACATGTTCCATACTCTAGTGTAGTGGGATCTCTTATGCATGTTATGGTTTGTTCACGTCCAGATTTATCATATGCAGTCAATACAGTTAGCAGATACATGGCGAATCTCGGTAAAGAACATTAGAAAGTAGTTCAGTGGATTTTAAGATACTTACAAGGTACTATTGATGTTTGCTTATAGTTTGGAACAACTAGAGATGGAGTCATTGGGTATGTTGATGCTGATTTTGCTGGAGACCTTGATAGAAGAAGATCTCTAACAAGTTATGTCTTTACCATCGGAGGTTGTGCAACCAATTGGAAAGCCACTTTGCAAACTACAGTTGCTTTGTCTACCACTAAAGCTGAATACACAATGATTATTGAGGCTTGTAAATAAGCCATTTAGTTGAAGGGACTTTTTAGTGAACTTAATGAAGACCTTCAAATCAGTACAATATTTTGTGACAGTCAGAGTGCCATCTTCCTTACAAAAGATCAAATATATCATGAGAGAACAAAACACATTGATGTTCGGTATCATTTTATTCGTGATATTATTGCTCGTGGTGATATTGTTGTGAGAAAAATTAGTACTCATGAAAATCTTACAGATATGATGACTAAGTCACTTCCTATAACCAAGTTTAAGCATTGATTAGACTTGGTTGGTGTTCATTATTCAAGTTAAACCCTTAAGGGGTTTTATGGAAGATGTGAAGAACTTGTTCATTGAGAATTCGTGTCAATATGGATATTGTTAGAGTTGCATGACCCAAATTCTAAGAGATTGCTTGCAAGTCAAGTTAAACAAAATATATTTTCTTTCTAGAAGGTTTAGTATTTATGAGTATAATATATTTAGCATTTATTAGCATAATATATTTGACTTTGATTAGAATTAGGTTTTTTAAACCTATAAATAGATGTAGTCGAAACTCCTCTTGTAATGATTCAAATTCGACATAATAAATTTTCTTCTCCTCTGCCCATGGTTTTTTCTCGAAAGGGTTTCCACGTAAAATTTTGTGTGCTCTTTATTTTTATTTCTCTTTTCTTTTCGATATATTGTCATTACCGACGTTCTATTTTAACAAATGCAAATAAAATGGAATATATAAGTGTAAATAATTTATTAAAAATGAAAACAAAATGACACATAACTTGATTTTGGAACTAAAAGATAAAAAATGTGGAAGATAGAGGATTGATGTAGCAATTAATTTTCTTTTAGTTTATAAATTTCAGATTCAATCAAAAGTTTTAAAAAACAAAAGAGTTACGAGTGTAAATAGGTTAGAGAGTGAGGGTGGTGCTGCAAAAAATGGGGCATTTTTTGTGAATTTAAAAAGTAAGGGGTGGGGATAAATTACCCATTTTTGGCACTTATAAATGAAAAAAAAAACTATTCATTCTGTTATTTTAACCTCATTTTTTTCAAAAAAAAAACCTCTTCCTCCTTTTATGTTGGCCATGGCTCCGCCACGGAGAGCCCAACGGTTAAGGGTTTCAAGGGTTAAGGGATTTAAGAGATTTTGAAAGTATTTAGAGTTTAAAAAAGTTTCTAGTAATAGTTAAAAGGGTTTTGATGTTTTATATGGAGGGTTTTAAGGTTTAAAACCGATTAAAATATTGTTTAATTAGTCGGGTTGTGCAATTGCATCAGGTCGAACCTACAAAAAATTGTAGTGATGCCGCGACACAAGGGTTCCATGTCGTGACACCCCTAGCAGTTTACCGTTGTGGCGACGTTAGGGTTCAATGTCATGGCACACTCTGGAATTTTGGAATCTTGGGTACACTGTCTTCTATGTGATGACACAGAGGTGCTGTGTCATGACATCGAGATGGTTTGCTCGATTTCTTTGATTCTGGACGTAGTGTTACTACATGGGGATATCGTGTTGCGACACCGACTTTATTTTAACCCAAATTTCCAATTTTCAAAATGCTTTGTGTTTTGTTTAATAAAAAAAATTTAATAACAATTAAAGTCTAAACTAATCGGTTAGTTAAATATTCAATAATATACATAAAAATCAAAATTTAATTAAAACTCTCTCAATTTTGTTCCTATTAGTTCAACATCTATCATGCCATTCCACCTTCTTGTGTTTAACTTGTTCTTTGAAGTTTCTCTTTCGACCTGCATTAATCATAGAAAATACTTCCCATGGCTCAAGGTTGTTAGGGGTTTTTACGGATATTTCATAACATTGTCTCCCTAATATTTTTCTGTCTATCTCATCTTGTTGGTGACCACATTCAAAAATTTATGTTTCACCATTGATCCTCATGGTTATTTCATTCTTTTCCAGATCAATGGTAGATTTTAAAGTTGCTAAGAATGGTCTACCTAATAAGATGAGTATCTCACGGTCTTCCTCGAAATCAAGTATCACAAAATCTATCAGGATTATAAAGCTACGCACCTTGACAGCACATATTCCAATACTTCTTTTGGATGCACGAAAGACCTATTAGCCAGTTGTAATGTGATCTGAGTGTTTTTAAGGTCCCTAGTCTGAGTTTTTCATATATAGATAGAGGCATTCAATTTATGCTAGCTCCTGAATCACATAAAGCTTTACTAAAATGAATATCCCCTATCTCTATGGGAATTGTAAAACTCCCCGAGTCTTTTAGCTTTGGGGGAACCTATCGAGATATAACTGCATTACATGAGGCACTTATGTTAACTTGCTCTCCTATTTTAATTTTCCTACGCCTAGACATGATTTCTTTTAGGCATTTGGGGTACTTAAGGACTTTCTCAATTTAATCAATTAAAGGCAAGTTAACATTTAATGTTGAATAAGTTCAGAAAACTTACATAATCATCCTCATCCCATCTTTGTTTTTCTTCCAATCGTGAAAGGAATGGTACTTTTGCGATTGTAGGTTCCTTGACTAGCTCTTTCTCCAACTCGACTACTTTTTCTGGTTCTAGTTACTTCTCAGCTTCTTGGGGGTTCTTTTAAAGATCTTCAAAATCCTCTTTGTTTTCCTCGTGAGTTGGTTTTTTTGGGCTACTTAGTACTATACCCGAATGGAGCGTTATTTCCTTTACATGCTCCTTCCCCTCTCTCCGAAGATTATTTTCTATGTTACTCGGGAGTCCCGTGCCAATTTGTTTTTTGATATCTCTCATCATGCTCATTAATTGGCTCATCTGATCTTCGAGCTTAGTCAATGTTTTTTTTCGTACTGGCACACTCAGACTGTACTTGTTTCCCTTCCGTCCTCATTGACTGCACCTCCCATTCAATCCAATCCAAGCGTTGACCACATACAGTATGGTCATTCTTGGCTGGTCCTTTCCCAAAGCTTCTGTAAATAAGGAGATTGATAATTAGCATTCTTGGTTTCTACCCCATCTCAGGTTGGGGTGGTCTTTCCATACAGGATTATAAGTATTTGAATAAGGGTTTCCACCCCTATTCCCGATGTAGTTCACGTCCTCGATAGGACTATTGGTGTAATGGAAGAGAGGTTTATCTCCTCCGTATATTGATGACGCACTGGATGATATCTATCATCCTCTTGGACAACTTTGACCGAAGATGGCTTTTGGCCATATGTGTATTCCTCAGTTGGCCACTGGCAGGAATTCATTGTCATATTCTCTATTAACTCATATGTGTCTTCATATGTTCTGTTCATTAGGGTTCCTCTTGCAGCTCCATCTAGTCTTTATCGTGCATGTGCATGGAACAACGAAAATGTACAAGTGTGCACAATCACAACAAGTAATAAACTGACAAGTAAATGTCGAGTTATCGTACCCACAGGGGCTGTAAAAGAAAAATATTTATGAAATGCAAGGAAAAATATGTTGATTTGAAGAAGTGATTTAAAAACTAAAAATTCACTAATAATTAAACTAATAAAAATAAAAAGTAAAAATTCCAATGCATGATTTCAAAAAGATGAGTTTTAGTCATATGACATAAATGTTAGATCAATTTTATTCCTTAACTTAGAGTTACTAATCCCATGTTCATATCGTTACGAATATTTTCACGGCAACTTGGTATTTTGTTAACTAATGCACATATATACTTATTAAATTAACTAATCTCTTGAACATATTCCTATGTCAGTTCAAACAATTAATCAATTTTCATAAGCAAGTATAATATTAAGTGAGGTAACAAACATATTCCTATATCGAAACAATTTAATCACTATAATCTTACAAGTTATGCAAGGCTAAAGTATTATTTAATACTATCGCTAATTTAACCCTCAACAACCTTAGAAGATTAAGCATGCACCAATTAAATATTGTGTCAATTAATTATAATTTCAATCTGATTAATAATTAATTCATTTTTTACTTTACAATTATAATGCAAGTATAATATAAGCATGATTTTATTTAATTGAACAATTTACCAAGGCGTGTAACAACACAAACATGATTTTAGTTATTTAAGTGAACATAATGCAAAATCTAACACGAATTAAATTTAATTCATTTTAATTAAATCAAGAACAACAACACAACAAATATTCATAATCATGACCACAACATAAATTAGAAAAAATAAAGAGAAAGGAACTAGGAAAGAAATCTCGGTGTTTCTCCAAAGCCAGACTAGTGCGCTCCTCTTCTTCTCTGTTCATCCTATCAGTCCAAGGCCTTCACGAACACTTGAATGCTGCTACCCTAAGGGGCACGCAAGCTCTTTTTCAATAGGGAAAATTGGTAAGGGGAGGAGGATAAAGGAAATGGGAAAACAAGAAGGAAATGGAAGAGAGATGTGTGGGATGAGAAATGAGGGAGTGAATGGGGGGTTTATAGGTGGAGTTGGCTGTTAAAAATAGAAAACAATATCAGTCACTCCCTCTTCCCTTGGCCAGCCATGCATGGTAAGAGGGATGGTTTGACTTAAATTTACTATTTTTAGCTTGTGGCTAAAAATAGCAAGGTTGAAAAGAGGAAGGGTTTGAATGGAATTAAAGGAAATTTTAGAGGCTGATTTGCAATTATAAAATCAGTTAAAATAACCTGATTGGGACAGCTATATGGGACGGTTTGGGCTGCCACATTCTTGATGGATCAGTCCTCTTCACTCAGCACAATTGGGTCCATTTTTCTACATCAAGCTTATAATTAATTTTTAATCCAATTTATGTTGGATAAAAAATAATTATAAAATATATTCAATAATTATTTTTGGACTGCCCATGGCTGGAAAAATAATCAGCCATACTCTTTGTAACACCCCTAACCCGTATCCATCACTGGACTAGGGTTAAGAGGCATTACTGATCATTTCGAAACATTTCATATCATTTTACAACACAAAGTCAATCATATTCAATCATATCATAAATATAAACATTTAGTCCCTTAATGAGGTCTACAAGACCTTATACACATGTTAGATAGGGGTCGGGACTAAACCGAATACATACAAAAATTTTTAGAAATTTAAAGATTTTTCAAAACAGCAGAGGTCACACGCCCGTGTAGGTAGGCCGTGTGCCTCGCACAGCCTCAGACGCGCCAATGCGTCCAAGCCGTGGCAAAACAGGGCATACATACTAAATTGTCCACATGGCCTGAGACACGCCCGTGTGCCTCGCCCGTGGTCAACACTGACTTGCACCACACGGCCAGTCATACGCCCGTGTGTCTAGCCCGTGGTCGAGCCTGACTTGTTTCAATTGGCAAACTTAAACAACACAGTCGAGCAACACACCCATGTGCTCAACCGTGTGGCCAATTATAGGCCATTTTCAAGGCCAAACTTGCCTCCCACACTTAGGATCACGTACAAGCCTCAAATCACATGCATTTATACTTCAATTGGAAACCAAAACCTATCAATATATGCACCAATTAATCATCAACTACATCATCTATTTTCATACCCAATTTCATCTCAAATAAGTTCATCAAAAATACCAATTTCTCATCTCAACTCATATAAGTCAAGCATCAAATAATCCTTGTCACAAGTTCACATTAAACCATCATTCTCATCAACCAATTCAAGTATGAAATATACAAGTTCTATTCTCACCATTTCATACCACATTCATCATTTTCATAACCTACATATAAGAACCAAAACCATTCAACTTCCAAGCCATATCACATGGCAAGGTCCAAACATTTCAAAACATACCATAACTTCTAGCCTATACATGCCATATGCCAAATATATACATATTTCAAAAGTACCAAAATAGATATCCGATAGTGTGATTGAGTCGCTGACGATTCTCAGATCTGAGCTAGCTTTAAAGACACTGTAAAACAAAGAAACACTTCACACAGTAAGCTTTCAAGCTTAGTAAGTTCACAATATAATACATTTAACTCAATAATTCAAATCAAAATACAAAATAAACCATCACATAGATTAGTTCTCATGAATACATAATCTCATCCACAGCCAAATGCTCACACAACTATCCAATTATCCATTTACAAATTCATCAACCACAAAGGTTCCATACATACCTGTGCCAACACTTAGTATACGAACTCTTTTGCTATGCAGTGCTCAATGACACATTTTATTCGATCTTTAGTATTCCATTAATTCAATCTCACATTTAGTGCCCATTTTATAACCGAAGCTTAAACATCATCGCACACTTAGTGCCTTTACTTTAAACTGATTCTAACTCGGTATTGCACACACAGTGCCAATTAATAAAGCTGAAGCTTCTATTATTTTGCACACACAGTGCTAATCATCTCTGTCTCAATTCCAATTACGCACTTAGTGCCACATTTCTCAATTCCACATATAACATTTCTAATCCAATAATCACATAATTTTTCCATTTCATAGCACTTAAACATAAATTTAATAACACATATTATATCCGAACTTACCTCAGACATAGAAATACCGAGATTAGTCGATCAATCGAGCACTTTGTATTTGCCTCGATCTCGATCCAAATCTCTCTTTTCTTGGTCTATACATATTCAAATTTAACTCATTCAATCACCAAATCATTCAATTTAATCCAAACACACATATTTAGGGCATTTTACAAAATAGCCCTCACATTTCCACATTTCGACACTTTAGTCCCTATTTCATAAAATCATTAAATACACATAATTTCATTTCACCCATGCCTAGCCAAATTCTCCTTCTGTCCATACAAGCTCACACATTTCATTTATTTCACATATTAGTCCTCCAATCTATTATTTTCACAATTAAGCCCAAATTACTCAATTTCATAAAAAATTCAAAGACAAAATATATTACTCTATCACATATCTTTCATCAATGGCATATCTCAAAATCACCATCAATTCACAAAATTAAGGCATGGGTCTTGAAGAACACAAAGCAGCGATTACAAAAACGTAGAAATTATCAAAAACCGATCAAAATCCATACCTTGATCAAGCTCAAAGCTAGCCGAAACCTATTTTTTCTTCATTTCTTTATTTTCTTTGTGTTTTTGACACTAAGAAGATGAACATGGATTATTTTCTTTGTGCTTCCCGAAGTATCATTTGTCTCAATTCCTTGTCCTTTGGCATGCACATTTTTTCGCGAAAACATAAAACTCCATTACTGTTCACACTGTAATCCTCTAACCCACCATCCTGTATCCGCAGAACTTGAGCACTCAAACCATCATCTGTTAACTATTTTTCCTTGATCTGATCCACCCATGTTGGTTTTACTTGGAGCTCGGCTAACAAGCTTCCATCATCAAATAAGCTTAAATGGGCAAACATCTCCCTAAGGTCTGATATTGCCTTCCGACTTAACGCATCTGCCACCACGTTAGCCTTCCCTGGGTGATATTCAATTGTTCAGTCGTAATCCTTCAACAATTCAACCCATCTACGCTGTCTCAGATTCAACTCCTTCTGGGTAAGGAGATATTTCAGACTTTTATGGTCGGTATAGATGATAGACTTCTCTCCATATAGATAGTGTCTCCAGATTTTTAGAGCGAACACCACTGCCGCCAATTCCAAGTCATGCGTGGGATAATTACTTTCATGAGGTCTTAATTGACGAGAAGCATACGCAACAACCTTTCCTTCCTGCATTAACACACACCCTAATCCCGTGTGAGATGCGTCACAGTACACCACAAACTCCTTACCAGCCTCCGGCTGAATTAACACGGGTGCCTTTGTTAAAATCTTCTTCAGCTTCTCAAAGCTTTCCTGTTGCTTATTCGTCCAAACAAATGACACTCCTTTCCGCAACAACTTTGTTAAGGGTGTTGCAATTAAGGAGAACCCTTCCACAAATCTTCTGTAGTAACCTGCCAACCCCAAGAAACTTCTAATCTCTGCCACAGATTTAGGAGGTTTCCAATCTAACACAGCTTCAATTTTCCAGGGATCTACCCGAATTCCTTCTGCAAATACCACGTGACCCAGAAACGTGACCTCCTTCAACCAAAACTCACACTTGCTAAATTTTGCGTATAACTTCTTCTCTCTTAAAATCTGCAGAACCATTCATAAGTGCAAATCGTGCTCCTCCTCCGTCTTGGAGTACACCAAAATGTCGTCAATAAACACCACAATGAACTGGTCTAAATAGGGTTGGAAGACCCGGTTCATCATATCCATGAACGCCGCTGGTGTATTTGTCAGGCCGAATGGCATCACTAAGAACTCGTAGTGGCCGTAGCGAGTCCGAAACGCCGTTTTATGTATATCCCCTTCCTTAACCTTCAGCTGATGGTATCCTAACCTCAAGTCTATCTTGGAGAAGACCGCAACTCCCTTTAATTGGTCGAACAGATCGTCGATCCTTGGTAACGGGTACTTGTTTTTAATCGTCAGCTTGTTCAGTTGACGATAATCTATGCACATGCGCATGGTCCCATCTTTTTTCTTCACGAACAACACCGGCGCCCCCCACGGAGATACACTTGGTCGAATAAACCCACAGTCCAACAGCTCTTGAATCTGAGCTTTAAGCTCTACCAACTCTTTTGGCGCCATTCTATATGGAGCAATTGATACTGGGGTTGTACCAGGCAGTAAATCAATTCCGAACTCCACCTCCCTGTCTGGGGGTAACCCTGGCAACTCCTCAGGAAAGACGTCCACGAACTCCCTTACTATTCGAACTCCACTGACTCCCTCTTCATTTGCATCCAGAGCACAAATGAAGACTAGATATGACTTGCACCCTTTCCGAACCATTTTATCAGCTTTCAACGCGGAGACTATATTCGACAAATAATTCCTTCTTTCCCCTATCACGATTATCTCCTCATCCTCCGGGGTCCTCAACTCCATTCGCTTAGCTGCGTAATCCAACTTAGCACGATGTTCTACTTGCCAGTCCATGCCCAGAATGAGATCAAATTCCCTGAAAGGTAGTTCCATCAAATTGGCAGGAAACACTACTCCCTGAATTTCTAGTGGCACACTCCGAAATAATTTATTCACCACTACCGTTTGACCTAACGGGCTAACTACAGTCATCTCCCTAGCAGACAGTTCAGATGCTACACCTAATGTTTCAGCTATTCTGCATGCAACATATGAGTGGGTCGAACCAACATCAATCAAGGCAAAGAAAGGCTTATCAGCTATAAGGAACGTACCGGTTATGACGTCTGGTGCGTCACCATCCTCCTTCCGACGAACTGCATACACCAGACTAGGCTGTCTCACCTCCGCATTACCAGCACCTCTGCCAGGTGTCCCGCGACCTCGACCAGAACCATTACCCTTGCCAACTGGACCACGACCCCTCGATAGCTGCTGTCCACCTCTTCCAGTCTGATTAAAACCCTGACCTGCTGGTTGACTCCTGTCTGTTTCCAATGGACAGTTCCTAATCATGTGATCTTTGGACCCACACTTAAAACATCCCCCTGTCTTCTTCCAACACTCCCTCGGGTGCATCTTTCCACATTGAGCACATGTACGATACTGACCTCCCACAGTAACCTGCTGATCTCGCGGCCCATCAACTCTAGGTCTTTTCTGGAAACTCCCGGATGACCCTGATGACCCATAACTCCTCTTGTTTTTACCTTGACCTCTGTCCCTGTTCTGTCTCTCGGTCCGCTTCACCTCCTCGGCTATTTTCGCTTTCTCCACTAATACCGCGAAGTCCCTTTCCCGCTGTGGGGCTATTAACACCCTCAACTCATCTCGAAGCCCATCTTCGAACCGTACGCAGCGCTCATAGTTAGTTGCCACGATTCCCCGGGCATATCAGCTCAAACGAAGGAATTTCGCTTCATACTCGGCTACAGATTTACCCTCTTGTACCAAGTTCAAGAATGCATTCCTCTGAGAATCCACATAACTCGCCCCTATGTACTTCCCTTGGAACATCGTCTTGAAGTAATCCCAATCAATCCGGTCCACCTGAGTACCCTCTCTCACAGTGAGCCACCACTGGTACGCTTCATCCCGAAGTAGTGACACCACCCCTTTCAGTTTCTCCTTAGCCGTGTAATCCAGATCGTCCATAATTCTTTCAACTGCTTCCAACCAATATTCAGCAACATTTGGGGCCACCCCAGAGACCCCCTGAACACCTCAGCTCCATTTGCTCGCAGTCGCTCAGGCACTGACTTCCGAGCCCCTCCACTTAGACCTGCCTCGGCAACTCTCTCCAACACTCGCAACATCGCCTGGGATATCGCATCATCCCCTTCGGTTTGGTCCTGGAATTCTTCTTCTCCAACTGGCGGTAACGGCACCTCATTCCTTGACCCGTGTCCAGACCCTGCTGGTTCGGACACAGTGATTCTGCCTCTGCCACGTCCACGCGTATTGCGACCCCGTCCCCTAGTACTCATATCTACCGTCGCGTTTTATCTGTTTTTACAAATTTTATGCATTAGCTTTCTTTTCACTTCTTGTTTAAAGAGGAGTTTTATGCAAAAAGAAATTTAATAGTTGTTTTCAACAAGAGCACACATATACCTAGGGGTTCACGTCTCTATAGTATGGTTTCCTAGTCTTACCATCTATAGTAACATACATCAATTCACACATACAGACCAATTTATCATTCAAAGAACTTACCTGGCGGACTTGGGCCGAGAACTCGGGTGCCATGCTTCTATAAGACCATTTCATGAAAATTTTCAAAACCCATTTTTAGTACAAATGTTGAAAACGTTGTGGGCCTCAAAACCCAAGGTTGAGTTTTTTAAACCTTGCTCTGATACCAAAATTGAAACACCCCAAACCGGCCCACGAGCCCCGACCGGATCTGGCATGTTTCTTGTGAAGAGTTTAACTCAAATTTTGATTCCCTTGTTGTAAAATGGACCAGTTTAAAACAAGTATACAGCTTATCAAGTTTGGAACCGTGTTGACTTTAGAAATTTGTGTCTCGTTTAATCGTTACCATCATACTTCACGTGTTATAAAGATTTGCCGAATTTTAAAGCTCATTAAGTTGAAAACCATTAATTTGATTACGTAATAAAACTTCAGTCATTCTTTAGGAAAAATACTTAAATGTTCATCTGATTAACGTTGCATGAAAATAAAACGCAAAAATCAAAACAAGTTAAATAATGGCCTTATTACATCATGAAAACCCAAAAATAAATCTGAAGAAAGTACTTAAATAG
Organism: Gossypium australe; assembly: GCA_005393395.2. Lineage (NCBI taxonomy): Eukaryota > Viridiplantae > Streptophyta > Magnoliopsida > Malvales > Malvaceae > Gossypium > Gossypium australe. Next base: position 83,471,973 of record CM016621.1, on the reverse strand, counting down.
CGAAAAGTTCAACCATAAGAAATCCCGAATGACTATGGATGGCCACCACACAGTCCCTGCCGACCCGGTCCATGCACTATGCGTCACCTGCAAAATGTTAGTCCACAAAGGGTGAGTCAACAGACTCAGTATGCAATTACCAATACAAAATTCTCAACTGATTTTAGCCTTTATCACAAGCATTTTGGGCAAAGCCCATCCGAAGTCATACTTTGGCCTTTAGCCCATAATCAAAGCACAATAGATCATACATACAATGATGATGCAACCCGAACCCACCTAGATATCCAACCTCTACACACCACCCGTACCTGCCAATCACACCAGTGGGGATTACTAAATCGACCCTCCATCCATTACACACCATCGAAGGCAGTCGCTGCAGTCAACTGCTCATCGCCCTTAATACGTGGCATAACCACCGGATAATGTGACAATGTCACCTAAAGAATCATATTGTGACATGAGTCACCAAAATATTGTGGTAAAACCACCGAAACACTGCCCCTTTTCATTATAACCCTTGTGCCCATGCAATAAACAAAGTTATGTATGTAACATGCTATATGATTATTTCATGCCATATCGAAAATACTCATGCTTTCATGCAAGTGAATGTAACCGCTATCGACAAGGTTTTTAATGTAACGTACATACCTGAAGCAACGAACTGTACCTTTGAAGGGTACCATTAGTCTTCGCTATTCATAGTTATATTAACACATACATAGTCATATTGATTTACAAGGAAAAGTGTGGGGGTTACACACCTGTAAACACGGAGAACGACACTCTCGATCTCACTGACACCCTCACTTACAGGGATCACTACGATTTGCTTATCCCTTTCCGAAGCTGGCCCGCAACCCAGTGGCCAGTCGCGTACGGCTGACACCGCCCACTTCTTGAATCTAGGGGTAGGAACTGTGCTTCCAACCCCCTCCTTTGTTTGGCTAGAAGTTGGCTCCATCAGATTAACTTAATCAGAAAAACCCAATTGAGTACATGGATCTAAGAATATTTATTCGAATGAACAGAGGCTTACCTAGATCGGCAGGGTACTGAAGTTTCGGCTTTTGCTTAAGAAGTCGATTGTGTACCTACATAATCCTATATGAGAAATTGTTTTCCCAAAACTAAATGCAAAAAGATAGTCTTTCCTTATACCAACAAAAACTGAAACCTCCCTTGATCTATTCGGCCATAACACTTACCAATTTCCTTTATGGAAACTAGATCCCTTCAATTTAGGTAGGCCCTTCTATCGTTGACCAACACCTATGAACACGATTCAGTGCTTTGAAACAACCAAGGAAGAAGAAACGAGAAAGTATGAGAGAATAAGGTTGAAGTGAACAATTGGCTACCAAGAAGTCGACAGTAAAGAACACATTCGGCCAATGCAGAGAAGAAGTTTCAAAAGAAGTGATCGACTTAATGATTCTCACAAGAACGGATATGGGATTCGGATTTTGATGCTAATGGACAAATCGGCTATAGGGAATATGGGCTAAAAAGAAAAGAAAAGAAGTAATAGATGTTTCCACTTGCGGCACACATGTAAATGAAATGAGAGAATAGAAGGTTGCTTGGAAGAATCGGTTGTGGTTGAATACTTGAGAGAATGAGATATTCAGGAAATACAAAGAAGAGTAAAGAATGATGAGAAGCTTGGTTCGGCTAGCTTTGAAAAAGAGAATGCCGAATGGCAACTTGAAGATTTCAGCACACTAGGGAAAATGCTCAAGAGCTCTCACTCACAAAATCGAAAATGACACTAACACTTCCTCATCCAAAGAACACCTCAAAAATTTCGGGTCATACTCCCCTACCAAAGCTGAATGTATCCACCCCCTTAGTCCACTTAAGATTTCGGCTAACACCCAACCACTTGCTTCCTCCTAGATTTCCTCCTAAAATTCCTCTTTTCCATTCATTTGAACTGATTTGAACTATTCAAATCACTTGAGTAACTCTCCACCACACATTTGAAAATTTGACCAGGTCCACCTCTCATCCATTCAGAGTCCTAATGTCGTCCAATACCTCCTCTCCCCTTGCCGCAAAAATGCAAAATAAAGCTCCACCTCCTTGCCGTCAGCGTGATTCGAACCCTTGCCCTACACTCCTATAATGACTCCACCTCCCTACATACTTGGTGGCGTCTCCTTGCCACCTTACCACTGTGCTTATTATGCTTTCAATTGCCAGAATTATCTATGTAACCTACCCCAATCGGCTATCGCCATTCCAAAGCTTCAAAAAAAAAATTTTTTACCAAGGCTTCTAGCTTAACTTAGCCCCTCCCGGGACTCCCAAACACACACATACAATCATGCTAAGCATAAAATACACACAAACATGAGATTAATGCAGATCCCTAAAATCCCGGATGTTACAATAACCTTTTAAGGACTTATAATAAATTAAATCATAGCAACTTAACACATTAACAAATGGAATGCCACTTTTACATTTTATACGATTCAGTCCTTGTCTCAAATTAATCACACAAACAGACAAACTAATTCATAGAAATTTCACATATACCAATTCATATACTCTAGACTCGAAAAATAATATTAAAATATTTTTTTGACCTCAAATTTGTGGTCTCGAAACCATTGTTCTGACTAGGGTCTAAACCGGGCTGTTACACTCTTGGTTCACTTGATACACAATTTGCCTTAACATTTTAAGCTTCTCGAGGTGACCACCGAGCCGATTTTCATCCTTTGTGCAAAACTATCAAAAATAAGTCAAATTTGTGTAAATTTATTATAAAAATAATTAAAATTCAATATGTACATAATTCCAGTGAAGATTAATTAGTTTATAATTAAAATATAATTTTCAACAAAAATTACTACTAAACTGCACGAATTAGAGCTGAAAAAGTCTATATATTTTTGTGTTTCCAGTGCATCCAACCCATTGTAGAACATTTGTAGTCTGAGCCACTCAGGTAATCCATGGTATGGGCATATCTATATCAGCGTTTTAAAGCATTCCTAGGCTTTGTGAACACTTTTTCGTTCTAATTGTTTGAACGTTGCAATCTCCTTCCTTAGTTGGACCGTCTTGCTTATAGGGAATAACTTTTGTAAGAATTTTCCTGTGAGTTCAACCCATGTCATGATAGATCCTGGTGCATGTGAATCTAACCAAGAGAAAGTGTTATCTATTAAAGAGAAGGGGAATAATCGAAGACGAATAACGTCATTAGTGACCCCATTATATTTAAAAGTTTCACAAAGTTGAAGGAACCATTTTAAATGTTGATTTAGGTCTGCTGCCATTGTGCCTCTGAATTGCAAATTATTCTGAATCATTTGGATCATTGTTGGTTTGGTCTCAAAATTATTAGCCAAGATGATTGGCCTTGTTATACATACTTCCCTGAACCATCTCCAGACTTGGTAGCGCATAGGTCCTTAGGGTTCTTTCATTGCTCGCCATAGGTATATTTGTGGGTAGTTATGGTGGTGGTAAGTCTTGTGGGTTTTTTTTAATTTTGTCGAATAGCAGGTTGTCCCATGGTGGTAAATTGCCTGCACTGTGGGTGGGTTTTCATCAGTTGTTGTTGTTGATGATGTTTCTGTCGATGAATCCTACGGATTATTCTTTCTGGCACGGTGGTTGGCTCTATAGGCGTTCCCCTACTACGAGTCATACACTAAAACCAAAAGGAAAAATAAAAATGTTAGTAAAAATAAAGTAAAAACCGTATCTATAATTTAAAATTTTCCTAATTATTCTAATAAATGCAAAAACTAAAATCAATCTGGTGGCGTTGCCTCTCGGCAATGGTGCCAACAACTTGACCACCTCCAAACGTGCCAACGTCCAAAGTAAGAATCTTGCACAAAATATATGAAATAAGTGGTGTCCGTAAGTATAGGGATCAAGTTGTAATATAGTTACAATGAAGTAGGTAAGTACTCCGAGGATCATACCCAATGGAGGCTAGCACTAAATTAATTCTAACCTACATTGGATTACGACGTAGTTGCTTTCATAATGGTATGTCGTTGAGGAGAGCTCAATCATGATACTATAGTAGAATGACATCGTGACTAAATGAGTTTATAATTAATATGCAAAAAGCCAAATCTTAATTACAAGTCATTTGAGCCTCAATTACATATGTCTAATCGGTCCCTCCGCTATCTCGTTGAAACTAGAAATGAATTGCGTGTTTGAATAGAAAAAGAGAAATAAGAAACATTCGAGAATGATTATGGTTTTCTCTGAAATGGAGAAATGGAATCATTTGGAAATGAATATAGGTTTCAAAAAATGGAAATAAAAAAGATAATGAAAAGTTGTAATCTTATATAGGATTACGGCGCCAAAAACTTGTTATGTGTAAATAACTAATGCAATTGCGCAAGTGTACCCATCATTCGAGTAATAAAGTGATAAGTGAGTATCATCTCCACAGGGATCAAAAATTGGTAAGAAATTGAGTAAGTTATTATAATCCTAATGATTATACTAAATAATAGAAAATACTCTCAAATTGAATAGGATGTTTGTATAATGAATTAATGTAATTAAATGCTAAAAAACAAAGAATTGATATTACAAATAAAATGTAGTGGCAAATTATAGAAAAAAGCAAGAGTAATTCTGTTGTTGAATGAATAGGGTTGGAATTATTCAGGTGAAATGCTCATATCAAAGTAATGCCATGGAAAAATATTTTCTAATCAACTGCTCAGAAAGCCACCACTATAACCTGCCTCTTTTGATAGCTAGATCTTAAGCTAAAAATCTGAGTTACTGTATGTCTACAGAACTCCAGATTAATAACTACAATGAACGTTCTTCTCTGTACAACTCACAACATCTATGTCTAAAATGCTACAAATATTCTGTCGAGTATTCCCTTGCATTAAACAAGTCAAGATCCAGTATATATAACCTTTTTAGAATTAAAAATACATCTAAGAACACAACACACAATCAACTATGTTTAGAGCTTGCATGTCTGTATTTAAAATATACATAAAACAAATGAAACAATGATATAGACAATCTCAAATTACGGGCATTAAAGATGATAAAACATTTACCCCAATAACTCCAACACATAAAAGATTTAGTTCATTGGTGGAAAAGTTAACACCAAATTAAAATCATTCATCAACATTAAAACAAGTTTGAACCACAGAAATCAGAAAAACAAAGGCAGAAATTGCAGGATTTCTCGCCACACCTCAGCTTTTCTTTTGTCTTCCGATTGTACGTGAACTCGGGTTAGATGTCTTTTCCCCTTCTTCATGTTTTTATCCTGCTCTCTGTAGCTACTACTCTTTCTTTCTCTGGAATTCTCGAATGGAGTTCTTCTTTGCACAGAGAGAGGACTGCTATCACCAGTCTCTTTCTTACGTTGATTTCTGATCTCCTTTTCTTCTTCTCTCTCCTTCTTTTATTGGGTAGATTCGTCCCACCTCAGCACACATTTTCCATTCCTTTTTTTAGGTTGGTTTTTCTGGTACATGCACAGCTAGCTAAGAATGATGTGGATAAAGTGCTGAGTCATCTTCGCAGAATTGCCACGGCAATTTTGTTGGCAATTAATCTCACTATTTGACATGGCAATGTTTCACTTCCCTTATTTTCCCTCTTCATTTTCTTCCTCTTTCTACACCTGCGTTCACACAAAACCACACCTTTCCTCCCCAAGTGATAAAGTTGACAAATAATGACCATTATATTGCAATCCAAGCTTAGTTAATGTTCTTAAAATATCCTAAAAATGCAAATGTATTCACTTAATTAGAACCACTCAATTCCATTTAGAGGCCTTAAATGTAACTCTTTTCAAAAGTTATCGCACCCCAAAACCTGAATTATTGCTTGTCCTCAAGCAAATGATGTTTGAATATGCATGAATGCATGGAATTACCAAAACAATCAGTCACCAACTGAACTACCAAATCATAATAAGCATACTGTGTACCTCTATTCTCAGCAATCTTCTTCTAAAACAAAGAAAAATTGCTTACAGTTGTTGTAAACCTATTTAGCAAATGCACTGCATAAAATGGTTCCTAAAGGTAAAATTTTCTAAATATTACATCAATTAAAACTATTATAGATTTGTCTAAATATACTTAGGTTATCTCTATCTTAAACTCAATTTTTTTAGACATTTATTCAATTTCCAACAAAAAATTTTCATAGGGAATTCATATTTTCATATGATTGTATACTTGGCAACCTTAATAGAGCATACACTAGACTTCCATTTATTATATCATGTCACAAATTGAGTATAAATCACTCACGAAATAAAAGCTTTTAACTAAAAACATGGATGGAGCAAACAACTACCTTTTTAGCAATTTAGCCTCAAGATTCAGTGGAGTGTTTCTAAATTATATACACTTTCTTTTATACGAACATTTTTATTTTAACTCATTTTTCTGGTCAACAATATAATAGAGCAAACAAAATATTACTGACCTACTCAACAGGTTCAAACATTGGAGTATTCATATTACTTTACCATGACAAAAATTATACCCCATTACTATACTGAAATTAAGTCAAGAAGTCCTAAATTTATTCAAAGAATGCTACTATAGCCTAATTGTATTTATATTTCAATTATTCTACTTTTAGAAGTTCATTTCAACAACTGTCCTATGCTAAACATGCCTAAACAACTATCACCATATTTTCTAAGTTTTCAAAACAGAGTTATTATCCTCATTGAACATCATTGATAACCATATACTCACATAATCAGGCAGTTGAATGGCAATTGAACTGTAACAGCTCGATTTAAAGGTTAGTCAGAACAGTGGTTTTTGAACCACTAATCTGAGGTAAGAGAAAGTTATTTTAATTTTATTTTATGATTTATAGCATGATTATATAGGTGCATGAGAATTTTGGTGCTATAATTTTAGCCATTGCCTGCTTAATTGCGAAAAAGGACTAAATCGCATAAAGTGCGAAAGTTCTATTTTACAAGCTAAAGGTGTCTAAAACCCATAGGATATTAATTGGAGGCCCTTAAAGTGCAATTAGACCCTTAGAAATAGGGTGGTCGACCTTAGGAGACAAACCATGTTAAAATTGGTCAAAGTTGTTGAAATTAGGTGGACTAAATTGATGTTTTATAATAAAATAAAGAAATGAAAGATATCATCTTTCCTTCTATTCTTCTCCACCAAAAATTAGAAGCAAAATAGGGTTTGAGAACTCAAAAATTTCAGCAAGCTTTTAACCTTGCAAGTAAGTGCATTAATGGCCATTCTTTGTTAATTTTTATACTTTTGGAACCCCTAAAGCTTAAGCTAGCTAAAGAGGGGACTATTTTGCAAAGAGGTAGAAAGTTTAGGGTTTTCCATGTGAGCATTTATGTTTTTTGCTGCATTTTTATGGAAGAAAATGAGTATTATTTGTTAGATAAACAACTTTTGTGAAAGGTGTTTCCATGAAAACACTTAAGAGGACCTCTTTGCAAAGGTTGTAAAATAGGTGTTAAATGTGTGAAATAATGAGTATTGAGAGTTGCTATAAGAGGAATAAATATTCACCTAGGCTCGTTAAAGGAAGAAATTTGATCAGAATTGATTTACGATCCTAGGGGTAAAATAGTCATTTTGTGAAAGCTTAAGGGCAAAATGGTAATTTTGCGAAAATATGATTATTGTGATGTATTGATTAATGTGGCAATTAAATGAGCTAATTTGTTATTACAGATCAAGAAGAACGAGGAATTAACCTTAACCGTGGAAAAGGCAAGGTATCGAACTAGATCGGCAATTTGGCCTATTTTGAAATCGAAGTAAGTTTGTGTGTAATAAATTCAACACTGTGTTATTAAGTTTCTAAATGTTTGATATTGGTGATGTTGTGTAATATTTCTATGAATTTGAGTAATGATGTTGTATGAGAAAATGATGAGAATTGTGATGTGGAAGTCTCGGTTGGACTTTAATAAATGAGAGAATAATATCATCAAGACTTGAGATGGGTCCCGTATAAGACCATGTCTGGGACATGGCTCGGCACCGAATTGAGATCCCGTATAAGACCATATCTAGGATATGGCATCGGCATCAAATATGAGAATCATATAAGACCATATCTGGGATATGGCATCGACAATCGATATGAGATCCCGTATTCATATCTGGGATATGGCACCGGCATCTAAAGGTGACCCCATGTAAGACCACATCTGGGATGTGGCATTGGCGTCACATTTATGTGAATGATGATAATTATGTATTTTTGAGTATCCCCAAGTGATTCAATGGGTAAATAGCTAAGCTTATAATAGAGATGAGATTAGCGCTAAAGTTATGTGTTGAAGTGATACAGGTACATGTGAGTATTCACAAGAAATGTTTACGATATGAGACATGATAAAGAGTAAGCATGAGTAAGTTATGGCAATGTGTTTAAGACTTTGTGTTTTATTCAATGCAATGGATGGATGACATTATGAGCCTTTATGTTGCTATTTATTTCATGCAAACTTGCTAAGCTTTATGCTTACCCCTCTCATTTCCTTTTACCTTGTAGTATTGCCAAGCTAGCTTGGGAATTCGTGGAACGTCGGAGTTCGAAAATCACACTATCAACTTCTCTTTGGTATAGCAAAGTTAGATTTATTTTGAGTATGGCATGTATAGGACTTGGTCATTTTATTATGTCATATTTGTTAGCCAAGGTGTTGGCAATTAATGTTGTTCAATTCATTTTGTAAATGGTCATTGGAAATTTGCCAATACTTGACAAGTTCCTATTTATAAATGATGATGAAATTCATGAAGTGCATGTTTGTGTGGATGTCTTGATTTTGGGGTTCTTGGAAGTGCCTTATGGTCATGATGTAGGTTGAATTGATTCTTTATAAGTGTGGTTGTTTTGTAGGGTGGCAAATGGCTTGGTACATTGCCTTACAATTGTCCACACGGGTAGACACACGGGTGTGTGTGACACATGGTCAACCCCATGGGCGTGTTGAGAGGCCGTGTGTCCCCATGCATGCTAGGTTGACAAGTCAGAATACCCAGTAGTAAACACACAGGCTGAGACACGGTCGTGTGTCTCAACCGTGTGGGAGACACGGCCTAAGACACAGGCATGTGCCTAGGCCGTGTGAAGTCTGCACCTGAAATTAGGAATTTAATTCGACACACGGTCTAAGGACACGGGCGTGTGCCTTGGCCGTGTGACCTTATTGGGATGATGACGTCATAAATAGAATGTCAATGTTTTCACACACGGGCGAAGACACGAACGAGTCATGGCCTTGTGAGAGACACGGGCTATAGACACGGGCATATGTTAGGCAGTGTGAAAACCCCTGTTGGTTCGAATTGAAAAATAAATCCACACGGGTGTGGAACACGGGCATGTGATATGTCAGACGGGCGTGTCCTATCTTTCATACAGACGTGTGGCCCTGTTTTGTGTCAAATTTTTCTAAGTGTTCAAAAGTTTCAAGTTTGGTCCTGAATCATTTCGGGTGCAAGTTTAGGGTCTCGTAGCCCTATAATACTGACATTATGGTCTCGAATGAAAAGTTTTAATTTGGAGTGAAGTTCTTAAGGATCGGTATTGTATGATTGAGCAAGTTAAGTACGGTAATGCCTCATACCCGGTTCAGGTGTCGAATACGAGTAAGGGGTGTTACATTTCGTGGTATCAGAACTATGATTTAGTCGATTCTTGAACTAACGTAGCGTAAGTATGAGTCTAGCTATACATGCCATACGTAAGAGTATTTACATAATGATAGTGTGACGACTCCTGACGATTTGAATTGTGTTTTTATATAGTAAATGGATCCCAATCGAGCTGCAGCCGATGATGTTGCAAGTAATGTGTCGGCTCCCATGCAAGGGACCACGCCAGCAGAAAGTAGACCCGAGACTTTGGGTCAGGGAGAAGAGACTCGAGAAGCCTTTCTCCATATGATGACCAACTGGTATACTGAGTATATACGAGCAAATCCTAATGCTCAACCCCCTCCACCCCCACCTATTCCTCAGCCCATTCTTGTAGCTCCCCAAGTGGTAGAGGTAGTAAGAAGAGAAAGACCTTCAGTTGATAAATCCGGAAACAAGGAGCTGAGGAATTTCGAGCTAGTAAAGAGGATGATCAGAAGAGGGCAGAATTCTGGCTTGAGAATACCATCAGGGTATTCGATGAGTTGCCATGCACACCTGAAGAGTGCATGGAGTGTGTGGTATCTCTCTTGAGAGATTCGGCCTATCAGTGGTAGAACACCCTTGTGTCGGTGGTACCAAGGGAGAGTGTTAACTGGGAATTCTTCCAAGAAAAGTTTCAGAAGAAGTATATTAGTCAAAGGTTCATTGACCAAAAAAGAAAAGAATTTTTGGAGCTAAAGCAAGGTCGAATGACGGTGATTGAATATGAGCGTGAGTTTGTAAGACTTAGTAAATACACTCGGGAGTGCATATCGACAGAAGCCATTATGTACAAAAGGTTCAAGGACGGGTTAAATGAGGATGTCCGTTTATTTGTTGGTGTCCTAGAACTAAAAGAATTTGTTGTGTTAATGGATAGAGCCTGTAAGGCCGAAGAACTGGTCAAAGAGAAAAGAAAAGCTGAAATCGAGTCTCGTGACTCGAGGAAGAGATAGTTGGGCAAATCATTTCAATCCTCATCCAAGAAATCAAGAGAGTTTACTACCCGATCGGCCACTTCAGCTAGGTTTTCGAATAGAAGTAAGGGCCAACAGTACTCAGGATCTAAAGTTCAGACTACTTCGGTTGCTAGTGTTGGCAACGCTCGACCGAGTAGAGCGAAATGCCCATAGTGTGGCAGACATCATCCCGAGGAGTGTTGAGCAAACGAGAAAGATTGTTTCAAGTGTGAATCCCTAGACCATTTTATCAGAGATTGCCCCGAGGTGGGTGAGAAAGAGAAACCTCGAGTGCAAGATCGGCAGGTACTGCTAGAGGAAGGCCATAGAGAAACCTGGAATATGAAATGAGTAGTAAGAACATATCTAGAGAGCAGACTGCAAGAGCTGAGGGTAGAGCACCTGTAACACCCCAAACCCGGCCTAAAAGTTAGGCCCAAGTCCGGAAAGTCACATTAAAGGCACACTTCAAATAGATTTTACCATTTAATAATTTAAGGCCCAAAAGCCCTGTAACACCCCATACCCGAGTCCGATGCTAGAACTGGATAAGAGACATTACCATGCTTGACTTACTAGAACATACTCTTATGGGCTGTAAAATTTTGAACCAACTTAAAACTTTTCTTTCTTGGTCAAAACATACATATCATGGGCCTACGAGGCCTTAAACACTTATCCGAAAACTTTCGGGCACTTAATCGAAAACTCAACTTTGAAGCAGGGTTCACATGCCCATGTTACTTGGGACACGCCCGTGCACCCTTAGACACGCCCATGCCTACAACCGTGGGGAGTTACTGACTTCATTCACACGGCCTTGACACGTCCGTGTCTACAACCGTGGGGAAGCTACTGACTTCAATCACACGGCCTGGGCACACGTGCCCATGTTTTGACTGTGTGTCCTACACGGCTCATACACACGGCCGTGGAATATAACCGTGGTCTATCCTGATTTAAAACATTAAGGTGCAGGGTTCGCAAGGCCTAGACACACGCCCGTGTGTCTAACCGTGTGGGCACTTAGAGGCTATTTACCAAGCCATTTGCCTTCCTGAAATAAAGATCATACTCATACTCAGATCAACAATTCAATATCAACACATCTTTCATGAATAATACAACGTATTTCATTGATATCTATATACAAACAAACTTAAAAAAATTTAGCCAACCACTTAGCCATATACAAAAGGATAATAAACCTGATAGCCTATACAATGGCCCTTCTCAAAACATGCTCTCAAAATGAATGCTTCCTATACATGTCATACTTAGTAAAATAACTTGGCTATACCAAAATAAGGATTGATAGTGTACTACGAGCTCCGACTTTGATGATCCACAAGTTAGCTTGGCGGGACTACATAGAAAGAAAGAATTAAATATGTAAGCACTTAGCTTAGTAAGTTTGCATGTATAACACATATTAGATAAACTTTCTTAATATAAACCATTTAACATAACAATGGTATCATAATTTCAACTATAAAGCTTACTTACTCATACATGATTCTTACTTGTCTCATGATACTTACTATTCTCATACTTGTAAGGTAAACAAGGTACCTGTATCACTTGATCACATTGATCAGGATACTTTAATATAATAATCATGATCTCTAACACATCATCATAACATAAATAATACTCAATTTCAACTTGATGATAGCTTTGCTTTCTTAGCTTTCTTGTTATCACATTTTAACTTTACTCATTTGCCCGATGAATTTCAGCGAATAACCGAGGATACTAAATCTCTTGCCATGAACTTGATGTCAAAGCCATATCTTAGATATGGACTTACATGGAATATCTCTTCTTGAATCAATGCCAAGCTTGAGCCCTTGGTCTTACATGATAACTTGTTCAATGCCAAGCTTACCTTGAACTTACATGATAACTTGCTTGATAACTTGATCAATGCCAAGATTGAGTCCTTGGACTTACATGATATCTTGCTTGATAACTTGATCAATGCCAAGCTTGAGTCCTTGGACTTACATGATATCTTGTTCAATGCCAAGCTTAGGTCCTTGGACTTACATAATAACTTGCTTGATAACTTGATCAATGCCAAACTTGAGTCCTTGGACTTACATGATATCTTGTTCAATGCCAAGCTTGGGTCCTTGGACTTACATGATATCTTGCTTGATTGCCGATGCCATGTACCAAACATGGTCTTACACTGGCTCATAATGTGGTAGATCGAGTATCCTGGGAAATTCATCTTCAATCGGGACTTGCTCGTACTTAATAACATCGATTTCTTGGTTGAACATAACATTAAACATTTCATGAAAATAGCGTACATTACACTAAGCAATTCAATGATAAAAATCATAAAGCTTAGGAATCATACAAACTTACCTCAATATACAAAATGTATGTAGTTATGCAATTTAGTCCTCGACTTTGTTCTTGCCTCGGTTTCGATCCGGGCTTTGTTTTTCTTGATCTATAATCATAAATAGTTCATTTAATAATCATATTGACTAAATTGACTCAGAACTCATACTTTGGAAAAATTACTATTTTGCCCCTATACTTTCTCATATTTGTACTTTTGCACCTAGGCTCGTAAAATGATTTTCATGCAACTTTCTTAAACTTCATGCTTAGTGGAATCATTTTCTCTACTATAACAATCATAATTCTTACTATTTCTAGCATGTATGACCAATTTTCATAACTATTACAAAATGGTCCCTTCTATCATTTTTCATGAAATTTACTTAGAAAAAGATGTTTATCTAACATCCAACTTTCATAAACTTCCATAAAACAACATTTAGCATGCATGTCACTCATGGGTAGATTTTTGAACATGCATCTTAGCTCATTTTATAGCTAAAAATAGCTAATTCATAATACGAGAACTTCAAAAATAAGAAGAATATCAAAAACCGGGCTTAGGAGCACTTACTAGCAAGCTTGAAAAATTGAAGAACCCTAGCTATGGCTTCCTTCAAATTTTCGGCAATAAGGGAAGAAAATAAGTAGATTTTTATCATCTTTTTCCCATTTTAATCATTTAATACATAAATGACCAAAATGCCCTTATCACTAAAAATTTCTATAACTCCAACTCATGACCAATTTTGCCCAAAAATTAAATTTTGGGCAAATTGCTATTTAAGGGCTCATAATTATTATTCTAAAGCTATTTCATACAAAAAGCTTCTAGAAACTCATATTTTGTAACTTTTGTAATTTAGTCCTTTTTGACCATTCAACCCCAGTTTAGCAAAATTGCTTTACGAAACTTTCATACTAGCATGCAAACATGGCATAAACCTTAAAAACTCATAAATTCATCTCGGTTTCGTGGTCTCGCACCATTATTCTGACTAGGCCCTAAATCGGGTTGTTACAAGCCCAAAACCCTTATATCTTGTTAAGTTACGTGGAAAAGCCCAGATTTTAGAAAACATTCATAGGTTAAGTTATTTCGAAAACCATGTTAACTTTAGAAATTTTATTAAGTTTATTAAGCGGATAGTTGAAACAATAATAATAATAATACCCAAAATCTAAAGTCAATTAAGAGTTACATGGCCTTATTATAATCCAAAGAAAAAAAAACAAAGTATTTAAAATAAATTCATTTGAACAAAATAAACATTTGATCAGCTTGTAGTGTGGCCATCTCCGAGTCCTCTCCCACGACGAGCCGTCTATTCAGGATCACCTGAAACATTAAATAAAAGGGTGTGAGTTTCGAAACTCAGTGTGTACAACCCTTGGCAATCAAATCACATACAAATATTCACATTAGGCCTAAGCCCTATCAAAGTCGGTGGTCTTGGGCCTTAGACTACAATGGCCTCATAACATATCATATCATATCGTATCATATACAAACAAAATAATGCAAAACCCTCCCCAAAAATCCATCCGCTACACACACCATTTCCATTCCAATCGTAACACACCTGTGGGGATTTCTAAATCAACCCACCCATCCTCTACACACCAAAGGTAGCCCGATTGCGGTACTACCTAACGTTGCAGCAAAGCTGCTAATCTATAATGGGCTTAAAGCCACCGGTGGATCCATGGTCGTCAAGCGACTATGCGATCCTCAAATCTTCCTCCGTACCATAGTTCCCACCCATACGCATCCTAAGCAGAATATCATATGAATGCATCAAACACACGAGTAACATCTACAAACTCATATTCGTCACATAGGGGTATTTTCGTCATTTCACTACCTAGGGGTATTTTCGTAATTCTACCCTACAGGGGTATTTTGGTAATTTGGCAAAATAAGGGTATCTTGGTAATTTTACAAAACAAGGGTATTTTGGTACTTTTGCAAAGTAGGGTATTTTGGTAATTCTACAACATAAGGGTATTTTAGTAATTTTACAAATATAAGGGTATTTGGTCCTTCTCGGGTTTTAGTTATGAACTTTGGCCCATCAACAAGTCCTCGCGGCTAAAGTGAATAGACACTACGCACCAAGTAGGAATCCAGAGAAGAAGAGGTGGGCCGTTGGGCCGCTTAAGTACCAAGCTCTCCCTAGATCCAATCCTAGACATGCGTATGTCCGTTGCCACACCCTAAACTAGCGACTTGCTCACGGACATGTTTAATTAGATTAAGTCTTATGAAATTTAAGAATTGTCCAAACTAGGCCTAGTTTCCATTAACCCTAACATACTTGTCTACGTCCCAATAAAGCCCATTAAGCCCATTTCATGTCATATAGCCCATTGGGATCAATTACAATCCAATCATACAATCTTTCATGCCAAACCATTAATCATGCTCACATATCAACCATTTCCGTTTTTGGGCCCACAAGTTCGGTAGGCCCATTTAGCCACTTTGGCTTTTTAGATTTTTGGCTTTTTGGCGTTGTCGATATCGTGTGTGTAGTGTTTGTACACACCTGGTAACCTCGCGTGCTGTAAACCCCTTAGTCACGAACCTACAATCAACATTACTAGCGATTAACCAAAGCTTTAACATATACTTATCAAAAACCGAAACCACATCATACCCTTACCGTGTGCCTCACGTTCTAGTAGCCCTTCCTTTGCTACTATTTGCGATTATCCTCTAGATATGCACCCAAACACCTATATCGTCACAACCAAGTGACCCATACATAAGTCACCTCTATGAGCCACATTAAATTTGGCCATTTACAAAACCATGACAGGGTCTAGAACACTTACCACCTTGTTAGCAATCCTTACCTACCACGCTTGCGATTGCTGATCCTTTCCCTTGTTAATACAAAGTTAACGACAATGAGGGGTTAGATAGCCCTTCGACTTTTAAGAAAACTCTCTAAAAGATCAACTAAGCACTTACTGAAATTCTCCTTTGATCCTGCGGCTCAAATCCGGGTTTTGAGACTAGTATGGTGACACAGGCAATTCGGCAATACTAGGGAGAATAAGAAAAGAAATGATTCGGCTAGAACCAAGTGATGAACCAAAAAGGAAATTTGAGAAGGGAGAGTATGGAGGATTCGGCTTCTGAACACTTAGAGAGAAAAAGGGTGTTTGGGCATCTCACAAGTGAAGAAATTCAGCCAGAGGGAAAACAAAATTTTGGCATTACTCTGGAACTTAATTCGGCACCCATATATGTAGCCCCTAGTCGAAAATTCCATTCTCCCAGAGTCCAAATCGACACCACTATATCCACCCCCAAATCCTTATCTTTTCTCCATTCTCTTTACCTTAAATTTCTCTCATGAACACTCCCCTCCAGAGTCCCCTCCAATGCTAGGCACAAAATAAAACTCCTTAATTCTCCCCTCTTAGGCCTTGAACCTTGGACCTCCTTAACTGACAAACATGCCACCTCATAGCTACCAAGTGACGCCACTTGCCACTGGACCACAAGCCCATCTTCTGACCTATTTTCACTCAATCTGCTTAAGAGGCCTAATGCCTGAGACTAGGGTCCACTAAAGCAAGAAAATAAATTTCTCCCTATGGTCTTCCCTATCTCTGAGGCCTCAAATAAACCCAATAATACCTTAATATTATTATTCTAAGTGCTACACATACATATTAACTTCAATGGATAGAAATTAGTGTTTCGAGATTTTTGGGGCGTTACAATTCTACCCCTCTTAAAAAAAAATTTGGCCTCGAAATTTACCTGATTGAAATAAGTGAGGGTGTTGTCGATGCATTGCCTCCTCAGGTTCCCAAGTAGCCTCCTCGGCATTATGGTTATGCCAAAGTACTTTAACTAAAGGGACAGACTTCTTCCTTAGCACCTTGACATCTTGATCAATTATCTGAACTGACTCCTCTTCAAAAGTTAGATCTGATCTAACCTTGATTTCCTCGACTGACACGATGTGAGAAGGGCCGGAGCGATAACGCCTTAGCATTGACACATATAACACATCGTCTATTTGGCTCAATTTAGAAGGCAACTCCAGTTGATAGGCAACCGGACCAATTCGCTTCAATACTCGATAAGGCCCAATGAACCTTGGGCTTAATTTGCCCTTCTGACCAAACCTTAATACCTTCTTCCAAGGGGAAACCTTGAGAAAAACCATGTCCCCCATAGCATATTCGATCTCTTTTCGTTTGAGGTCAATATATGACTTTTGCCTATCTGCCACCTCCTTCAACCGATCCCAAATCAATTTCACCTTATCTTCAGTGTTTGCTACCAACTTCGGACCCAAAACTCGTCGCTCACCCAACTCAGTCCAACAAGTCAGAGTACGACATCTTCGTCCATACAGTGCTTCATATGGTGCCATTCCAATACTTGCTTGATAACTATTATTATACGCAAATTCATCTAACGGCAAGTAGTTCTCCCAACTACCTCGAAACTCAATTAGACACCCTCTCAGCATATCCTCCAATACTTGAATCACCCTTTCTGACTGACCATCAGTCTGAGGGTGAAATGCTGTACTGAAATCCAACCTCGTACCTAGCGTTTCGTGCATCTTCTTCCAAAAGCGAGATGTAAAACGAGAATCTCTATCCGATATGATTGAGACCGGAACTCCATGCAACCTCACAATCTCTGCCACATACAACCTTGCCAATTTCTGTAGTGAGTAGTCAGTGCGAATCAGTATAAAATGGGCAGACTTAGTTAGCCAATCCACAATGACCCACACAGAGTCCCTTTTAGTAGGCGTCAAGGGTAACCCACTAACGAAATCCATAGTAACCGGCTCCCACTTCCATTGTGGGATCTTAATTGGCTGAAGTAACCCCAATGGCAACTGATGTTCCGCTTTCACTTGCTGACATACCAAACATTTGCCCACAAACTCCGTAACCTCACGTTTTAATCCCGACCATCAGTAAAGCTCTCGTAAATCTTGGTACATCTTGTTACCTCCGGGGTGCATAGTATAGGAACTACTATGCACTTTCCGTAGTATACACTTCCTTAGCTCTTCGTCCCTTGGCACACAAATTCTACCACGGAAACACAATAACCCATCACCATTCATCCCAAAATCTGCTGTTTCCCCATTCTCAACTTGCTTGAATCGAGAACTTAGAGTTTCATCCAATGACTGTTTAGCTTTAATCTGCTCATCCCACAGTGGCTTCACTTGCAATTCGGCTAACAAACACTTGTCGTCATACAAGCTCAACCGAGCAAACATTGCCCTTAAATCCAACATAGCCCTATGGCTTAGCGCATCAGCCACCACATTCGCTTTGCCCGGGTGACATTCGATCGTGCAATCATAATCCTTTAACAGCTCAATCCATCTGCGCTGCCTCAAGTTCAACTCCTTTTGAGTCAAGAGGTACTTCAGACTCTTGTGATCCGTACAGATGGTGCACTTCTCTCCATACAAGTAATGCCTCCAAATCTTAAGTGTGAAAACTACTGCTGCCAATTCCAAATCGTGGGTTAGGTAATTCCCCTCGTGAGTCTTAAGCTGGCGTGACACATAAGCAACCACTTTCCCTTCCTACATCAACACACAGCCTAAGCCCACGTGTGATGCATCGCTATAAACCGTAAATTTCTTCCTGTGCTCTGGTTGAATCAGAACAGGGGCCTCTGTTAAAACCTTCTTAAGCTTATCAAAGCTTTCTTGCTATTTATCAGTCCACATAAACGACACCCCCTTCCGAAGTAGCTTGGTCAATGGTGCCGCCATTAGGGAAAACCCTTCAACAAACCGCCTATAGTACCCTGCTATGCCTAGAAAACTCCAAATTTTCGACACCGTCTTAGGTCGTTTCCAATCCAACACTGCTTCCACCTTCTGAGGGTCAACCCTAAATCACTCAACAGAAACCACATGTCCTAAGAAAGTGACTTCCCTTAGCCAGAATTCGCACTTGCTAAACTTAGCATAAAGTTGCTTCTCCATTAGAACTTGCAACACAATCCTTAAGTGTGCATCATGATCAGCCTCCGTTCTCGAGTATACTAGGATGTCATCTATAAAGACTACTACGAACTGGTCTAGATACGATTGAAAAACCCGGTTCATGAGATCCATAAAAGTAGCAGGTGTGTTTGTTAGCCCAAACGGCATTACCAAGAACTCGTAATGTCCATAACAAGTTCTGAAAGCTATCTTATACACATCGGCTTCCTTAACCCTCAGTTGATGATATCCCAAATGCAAATCAATCTTCGAGAAAACTGAGGCTCCCCTATGTTGATAGAAAAGGTCATCTATCTTAGGTAGAGGGTACTTATTCTTAATCGTTAACTTGTTCAACTGCCTGTAATCGACGCACATCCTCATGGACCCATCTTTCTTCTTTACGAATAATATCGGTGCTCCCCATGGAGACACACCTGGTCTAATGAATCCGCGGTCTAATAACTCCTGAATCTGGGCCTTCAACTCCACTAGTTCCTTCGGTGCCATCCTATAAGGTGCGATGGACACTAGAGCCGTACTCGGTAACAATTCTATTCCAAACTCCACTTCTCTATTAGGAGGTAATCCCGGCAACTCCTCTAGAAAAACATCAGGAACTCTTTTACCGTTTCCAAATCCTTGACAGTAGAACTCTTCGATTTTGAATCACTGATATAGGCTAAGTAAGCTTCACAACCTTTCCTTACCAATTTTTCTGCCCTTAAAGCTGAAATCACATTCAAAAAATAATCACGTCGTTTTCCAATCACTGCCACTTCATTACCTTCCACCGTTCTTAACACCATCTTCTTCATGGCACAATCTAGAGTTACTTGGTGCCTTGTCAACCAATCCATGCCTAAGATGAGGTCGAACTCACCAAACGACAATTCCATCAAATCCTTGAACCACCAATGGCACATTCCTAAACAGTTTACTAACTTTCACCGACTGCCCTAAATGACTTAACACCGTCATTTCATTCTTAATTATTTCAAACTCAACCCCTATAGTTTCAGTCCTATTACATGCAATGTACGAGTGTGTCGACCCCACATCAATTAGCGCAATATCAGGTAGCCACAAATAAAGAACGTACCCGTTATCACATCTGGTTCATCACCTTCCTTTCTACGACAAGCAGCATAAACCAACGCTGTCTGTCTTGCCTCTGCCTGACCTGCACCTCTGCCCGGTGCTCCACGTCCTCGTCCTGCGCTATTGCCACCTCTGGCTTGACCAAGGCCCCTTGGTGGTTATTGACCTACCCTCTAAGGCTGGAAATTACCTCTACCATCGCCTCGCTCCTAATCTAGTCTTCTCGGGCATTGCCTAACCCTATGTTCCATAGATCCACAGACCAAACATGCTCCCATCCTCCTCCAACATTCGCCCGGATGCCTTCTCCCACACTCAGCACAAAGTGGTATTTCGTTATTAACAGCAGCAATAAGGGCCACATCTCTAACCGGGCCATTCACTCTGGCCTTCCTCATGGGCCTTTGTCTGGCTCCTATAGGTTTCATATTTCGCTTGTTCTTGCCCCTCTCATTCTCTTGGTTGTGGCACTCCGTGCTCTTTACCTCCTCTTCTATTTTTGCTTTCTCCACCAAAACCGCAAAATCTCGCTCCCTTTGTGGAGCTATCAGTACCCTAAGGTTATCCCTTAATCCATCCTCGAATCATACGCATATTTCATACTCTGTTGCTACTAACCCCTTGGCATATCGACTGAGGCGCAGAAACTCAGCCTCGTACTCTGCTACTAGCTTATCTCCCCGAGTCAGACTCAAAAGCTCCTTCCTTCGGGTATCCACATAGGCCGCTGTAATGTATTTCCCCTGGAATGCCGATTTGAAGAACACCCAAGTGATCTGCTCCGGTTGGTTGCCTTCCTTTAAGGTCAACCACCACTGATAGGCTTCTTCCCTAAGTAGGTATATTGCTCCTTTCAACTTTTGTTTAGTCGTGCAATCCAGGTTGTCCATTATTCTCTCAGTGGCTTCTAGCCAATACTCTGCCACATTTAGGGCCGCCCCACCACTCCTTTGAAAATCTCAGCCCCATTAGCTCGGAGTCACTCCACGATCGACCCACGACTCCCTGTACCATTATTGGGCCCAACGACCCTTTTCAAGATTCTTAACATGGCCTGCAATACGGCATCCTCGGCAGCCTGTTCATACGATCCCATTTCAGCTATTGGCGAGGCCAGAGCCTTCCTTACTCCAACGTTAGGCATATGGCCTGACGCCGACGACCCAGGCCTAGCACTTCCAAGGCCTCTGCCGCGGCCTCTTCCACATCTTCTAGCCCTCATCGATGCGTATTTCTGAATTAAGAATTTTATGAAATTAGTTCGTAATTTCCACTATTTTAAGCGCATGTCTTATGTAAGTAACAACTTTTTAATGTTATTTCACGGTCGAGAATCCACTACAGGCTTAAGTTTCCTACAGGCTTTAGTCTATAAAAGCCTATTTTTAAGTAGCCCATTAACTAGATATAGTTCTGTATTTAAACAAAGGTAAACAACAAAAAACTTACTTGGCTCGACATCGAGGGCTCTGTGAACCACACTTTAAGAATCCTGCAAAGACTTTTTTTAAAAAAAACCCAAAATCTAAGGCCCATTTCACAGCCCAAGCTTTGCAACCTGGCTCTGATACCACTAAATGTAACACCCTAAACCCGGCCTAGAAGTTAGGCCCGAGTCTGAAATGTCACATTAAAGGCACACATTGATTTTACCATTTAATAATTTAAGGTCCAAAAGCCCAAAACCCTTGTATCTTGTTAAGTTAAGTGGAAAAGCCCATATTTTAGAAAACATTCATAGGTTAAGTTATTTCGAAAACCATGTTAACTTTAGAAATTTTATTAAGTTTATTAAGCGGATAGTTGAAACAATAATAATAATACCCAAAATTTAAAGTCAATTAGGAGTTACATGGCCTTCTTACAATCCAATGAAAAAAACAAAGTATTTAAAATAAATTCATTTGAACAAAATAAACATTTGATCAGCTTGTAGTGTGGCCATCTCCGAGTCCTCTCCCAAGACGAGTCGTCTATTCAGGATCACCTGAAACATTAAAAAAAAGGGTGTGAGTTTCAAAACTCAATGTGTACAACCCTTGGCAGTCAAATCACATACAAATATTCACATTAGGCCTAAGCCTTATCAAAATCGGTGGTCTTAGGCCTTAGCCCACAATGACCTCATAACATATCATATCATATCGTATCATATACAAACAAAATAATGCAAAACCTTCCCCAAAAATCCATCCGCTACATACACCATTTCCCTTCCAACCGTAACACAGCTGTGGGGATTTCTAAATCAACCCACCCATCCTCTACACATCAAAGGTAGCCCGATTTTGGTACTACCTAACATTGCAGCAAAGCTGCTAATCATATAATGGGCTTAAAGCCACCGGTGGATCCATGGTAGTCAAGCGACTATGTGATCCTCAAATCTTCCACCATACTATTGTTCCCACCCATATGCATCCTAAGCAGAATATCATATGAATGCATCAAACACACGAGTAACATCCACAAACTCATATTCGCCACATAGGGGTATTTTCATCATTTCACTACCCATGGGTGTTTTCGTAATTCTACCCTACAGGGGTATTTTGGTAATTTAGCAAAATAAGGGTATCTTGGTAATTTTGCAAAATAGGGGTATTTTGGTACTTTTGTAAAGTAGGGGTATTTTGGTAATTTTACGAACATAAGGGTATTTTAGTAATTTTACAAATATAAGGGTATTTGGTCCCTCTCGGGTTTTAGTTATGTACTTTGGCCCATCAACAAGTCTTCGCGGCTAAGGTAAACAGACACTATGCACCAGGTAGGAATCTAGAGAAAAGGAGATAAGCCGCTAGGGCCGCTTAAGTACGAAGTTCTCCCTAGATCCAATCCTAGACATGTGTATGTCCGTTGCCACACCCTAACCTAGTGACTTATTCACGGACATGTTTAATAGATTAAGTCTTATGAAATTTAAGAGTTGTTCAAACTAGGCCTAAAGTCCATTAACCCTAACATACTTGTCTACGTCCCCATAAAGCCCATCAAGCCCATTTCATGTCATATACTCCATTGGGCTCAATTACAATCCAAAGATACAATCGTTCATGCCAAATCATTAATCATGCTCACATATCAACCGTTTCCGTTTTTGGGCCCACAAGTTCGGCAGGCCCATTTAGCCACTTTCAGCTTTTCGACTTTTCGGCGTTGTCAATATCGTGTGTGTAGTGTTTGTACACACCTGGTAAGCTCACGTGCTGCAAACCCCTTAGTCACGAACCTACAATCGACATTACTAGCGATTAACCAAAGCTTTAACACATACTTATCAAAAACTGAAACCTCACCGTACCCTTACCATGTGCCTCACGTTCTAGTAGCCCTTCCTTTGCTACTATTTGCGATTATCCTCTAGATCTGCACCCAAACACCTATATCGTCAAAACCAAGTGACCCATATAGTACATAAGTCACCCTTATGAGCCACATTAAATTCAGCCATTTACAAAACCATGACTGGATCGAGAACACTTACCACCTTGTTAGCAATCCTTACCTACCACGCTTGTGATTGCTGATCCTTTCCCTTGTTAATACAAAGTTAATGACAATGAGGGTTTAGATAGCCCTTCAACTTTTAGTGAAACACGCTAAAAGATCAACTAAGCACTTACGGAAATTCTCCTTTGGTCTTGCGGCTCAAATCCGGGTTTTGAGACTAGTATGGTGACAGAGGCAATTCAACAACACTAGGGAGAATAAGAAAAGAAGTGATTCGGCTAGAACTAAGTGGTGAACCAAAAAGGGAATTTGAGAAGAGAGACTATGAAGAATTCGTCTTCTAAACACTTAGAGAGAAAAAGGGTGTTTGGGCATCTCACAAGTGAAGAAATTCGGCCAGAGGGAAAACAAAATTTCGGCATTACTCTAGGAACTTAATTCGGCACCTATATATATAGCCCCTAGCCGAAACTTCCTTTCCCCCAGAGTCCAAATTGACACCACTATATCCACCCCCAATCCCTATCTTTTCTCCATTATCTTTACCTTAAATTTCTCTCCTGAACACTCCCTTCCAGGTCCCCTCCAACGCCACCTCCTTTTGTCTAGGCACAAAAATAAAACTCCTTAATTCTCCCCTCTTAGGCCTCGAACCTTGGACCTCCTTAACTGACAAACACGCCAGCTCATAGCTCCTAAGTGACGCCACTTGCCACTGGACCACAAGCCCATCTTGTGTCCTATTTTCACTCAATCTTCTTAAGAGGCCTAATGCCTGAGACTAGGGTCCACTAAAGCAAGAAAATAAATTTCTCCCTATGGTCTTCCCTATCTCTAAGGCCTCAAATAAACCCAATAATACCTTAATATTATTATTCTAAGTGCTACACATACATATTAACTTCAATGCACGAAAATTAGGATTTCGGGATTTTTGGGGCGTTACAACACCGGCGAGAACATATGCCATTCGTGCTCGCGAAAAGGCGTCCTCCCCCGACGTGATCACGGGTACATTTTCTCTCTATGGTAATCATGTTATAGCTTTAATTGATTCGGGATCTACCCACTCAAATATTTGCCTGAAATTAGTCTCTAGCATGAACATGCCTGTAGAATATAGCGAATTTGTAATAAGAGTGTCCAATCCCCTAGGCAAATGCGTGTTAGTCATAGAGTATGCAAAGATTGTCCTTTGATGATTAGGGGTAATTATTTTTCGGCTAATATCATGTTATTGTCGTTTAATGAATTCGATGTCATCCTTGGGATGGATTGGTTAACTACTCATGGTGTGATAGTGAATTGTGGAAGGAAGTTTATTGAGTTAAAGTGTGAAAGTGGGGATCTTATTCGTGTTGAATCAGTAAGACAAATTTCCAATAGTGATATCCTCCTTGTTGACTCAGAAATATCTAAGAAAGGGGTACGAAGCTTACCTTTCCTTTGTGATGAATACTAGAGAGACTGAGTTAAGAATTGAATCAGTGCCCATAGTATATGAGTATCCAAATGTTTTCCCAAAGGAATTGCCAGGGTTACCTCCAGTTAGAGAGATTGAATTTGGGATTGAGTTAGCTCCTGGTACTGCCCCCATATCTATTGCTCCATACAGAATGGCTCCAACTGAGCTAAAAGAACTATAGGCACAGTTACAATAGTTAACGGATAAAGTCTTTGCAAGACTGAGTTATTCTCCGTGGGGTGCTCCCGTATTATTTGTGAAGAAGAAACATGGTTCCATAAGGTTATGTATAGATTATTGGCAGCTTAATAAGGTAACTGTGAAGAACAAGTACCCGTTGCCAAGAATCGATGATTTGTTTGATCAATTAAAGGGAGCCACAGTGTTTTCCAAGATAGACTTGAGGTCTGGATATTATCAGTTGAGAGTCAAGGACTCGTATGTACCAAAAATCGCATTTCGGACAAGGTACGGCCACTATGAATTTTTGGTCATGCCTTTCGATTTAACCAATGCCCCTGTAGTTTTCATGGATTTGATGAACCGTATCTTTCGATCATATTTGGACAAATTTTTGGTAGTCTTTATCGATGATATATTGATCTACTCTCGGGATGAGAGCGAGCATGCTAAGCATTTGAGAACGGTTCTGCAAATTTTGAGAGATAAACAATTATATGCCAAGTTTAGTAAAAGTGAATTTTGGCTTAAGGGAGTTGGATTTTTGGGGTACATTGTCTCGAGAGATGGAATTAAAGTCGACCCGAGTAAGATCTCAGCAATTGTGGATTGGAAGCCACCAAGGAACGTAATCGAGGTTAGGAGTTTTCTAGGCCTAGCTGGCTACTATAGACGTTTTGTCAAGGAATTTTCCATGATAGCTACTTTGATGACGAGGTTGCTACAAAAAGATTTAAAGTTTGAATGGACAGAAAATGCCAACAGAGTTTTGAGAGATTGAAGGCATTGTTGACAGGGGCTCCAGTTTTAGTACAACCTGAGCTGGGAAAGGAATTCGTAGTTTATAGCGATGCATCCTTGAATGGATTGGGTTGTGTACTCATGCAAGAAGGCAAGGTGATAGCATATGCCTCTAGACAATTAAAGCCGCGCGAGAAGAATTACTCGACCCATGATTTGGAGTTAGCTGCAATTATTTTTGCACTAAAGATTTGGAGACACCATTTATATGGTGAGAAATGTCGGGTGTTCATGGATCATAAAAGCTTAAAGTACTTGATGACTCAAAGGGAGTTGAACCTTAGGCAACAAAGATGGTTAGAGTTGATAATGGATTACGAGTTAGTAATATACTACCATCCGGGAAAGGCGAACGTGGTCACTGATGCCTTAAGCAGGAAATCCTTGTTTGCACTGAGAGCCATGAATACACGGATAGCTTTGTCAGATGATGGTTCTATTCTAGTCGAGTTGAGGGCTAGACCATTGTTTCTCCAAGAGATTTGTGAGGCTCAGAAAAGTGACAATGATTTGCAAGCTAAAAGAGTTCAATGCGAATCAAACATTGAGTCAGACTTTCGGATAAGTCCTGATGGATGTTTGATGTTCTGAGATAGCGTCTGTGTACCCAGAGATAATGAGCTTATTCGGAAAATTTTGGATGATGCATATAGTGGATGTTTATGTGTACATCCAGGCATCACGAAGATGTATAATGACTTGAGGAAATGGTATTAGAAGCTGAGTATGAAGAAAGACATTTCCGAGTTTGTATCGAGATGCCTAATTTGTCAACAAGTGAAGGTTGAACACCAAGTACCTTCAGGTCTACTTCAGCCTATTATGGTTCTCGAGTGGAAATGGGACCGTATGACTATGGACTTCGTGATGGGTTTACCGTTGACACCGAAAAAGAAATATGTCGTATGGGTTGTGGTCGATAGACTTACGAAGTTAGCCTATTTCATACCAGTACAGGTTGATTACTCGCTTGACAAGTTAGCGGATTTCTATATGTCAAAAGTAGTAAGACTTCATGGAGTACCGTTGTCGATTATTTCTGATAGAGATCCAAGGTTTGCGTCACAGTTTTGGAAAAAGTTGCAAGAGGCCTTGGGCACAAAATTGAGCTTTAGTACAACTTTCCATCCACAAATCGACGGGTAGTCGGAGAGAGTAATACAGATACTTGAAGACGTGCTTAGATGTTGCGTTTTGGAGTTTCAAGGTAATTGGGAGAAATACTTACCGTTGGTGGAATTCGCCTATAATAATAGCTTTCAGTCGAGTTTGAAGATGGCGCCTTATGAGGCCTTGTATAGAAGTAAGTGCCGAATGCCCTTGTATTGGACAGAACTCAGAGAAAACCAGATTCACGGGGTCGATTTAGTTAGAGAAACTGAAGAGAAAGTAAAGGTGATACACGATTGTTTAAAAGCTGCCTCAGATAGGCAAAAGTCCTATGCGGACTTGAAATGGAAAGAGATTGAGTTTCAAGTGGATGATAAAGTGTTTCTGAAATTATCACCATGGAAGGTCCTCAGATTTGGTCAAAAAGGCAAATTGAGTCCGCGATTTATCGGACCATACGAGATTACCGAGAAGATAGGGCTGGTAGCTTATCGTTTGGCTTGACCACCTGAGTTGGAAAAGATTCATGATGTCTTCCACGTGTCTATGTTTCGCCGATACTGTTCAGACCCTTCACATGTGATTGTACCATCAGAGGTAGAAATTTGATCGGACATGACTTATGGCGAAGAGCCGGTTAAGATTTTGGCACGAGAAGTCAAACAGTTGAGAAACAAAAGCATAGACCTTGTGAAAGTATTATGGCAAAGACATGGGGCAGAAGAGGCTACATGGGAACCTGAGGAGACTATGAGAAACCAATATCCCAACCTTTTTACCGATAAGATTTTTGGGAATGAAAATCCTTAAGGGGGAGAATTGTAACAGCCCGATTTAGGGGTTAATCAGAATAGTGGTTTCAGAACCACTAATTTGAGGTCAGAGAAAATTATTTTAATGTTATTTTATGAGTTATAGCATGATTATATAGGTGCATGAGAATTTTGGTGCTTTAATTTTAGCGATTGCCTGCTTAATTGCGAAAAAGGACTAAATCCCATAAAGTGCGAAAGTTCTATTTTACAAGCTAAAGGTGTCTAAAAGCCATAGGATATTAATTAGAGGCCATTAAAGTGCAATTAGACCCTTAGAAATAGGGTGGCCGGCCATAGGGGACAAACCATGTCAAAATTGGTCAAAGTTGTTGAAATTAGGTGGACTAAATTGATGTTTTGTAATAAAATAAAGAAAGGAAAGATATCATCTTTTCTTCTCTTCTTCTCCACCGAAACTTAGCAGCAAAATAGGGGTTTGAGAGCTCAAAAATTTCAGCAAGCTTTTCTCCTTGCAAGTAAGTGCATTAATGGCCATTCTTTGTTAATTTTTGTACTTTTGGAACCCTTAAAGCTTAAGCTAGCTAAAGAGAGGACTATTTTGCAAAGATATAGAAAGTTCAGGGTTTTTCCATGTGAGCATTTATGTTGTTTGATGCATTTTTATGGAAGAAAATGAGTCTTAGTTGTTAGATAAACAACTTTTGTGAAAGGTGTTTCCATAAAAACACCTAAGAGGACCTCTTTGCAGAGGTTGTAAAATAGGTGTTAAATGTGTGAAATAATGTGTATTGAGAGTTGCTATAAGAGAAATAAATGTTCACATAGGCTCATTAAAGGAAGTAATCTGATTAGAATTGATTTACGAGCCTAGGGGTAAAATAGTCATTTTGTGAAAGCTTAAGGGCAAAATGTTAATTTTGCCAAAATATGATTATTGAGATTTATTGATTAATATGGAAATTAAATGAGCTAATTTGTTATTATGGATCAAGAAGAACGAGGAATTAACCTTGACCAAGGAAAAGGCAAGGTATCTGACTAGATCGGCAATTTGGCCTATTTTGAAATCGAGGTAAGTTTGTGTGCAATAAATTCAACATCATGTTGTTAAGTTTCTAAATGTTTGATATTGGTGTTGTTGTATAATATTTCTATGAATTTGAGTAATGATGTTGTATGAGAAAATGATGAGAATTGTGATGTGGAAGCCCCGGTTGGATTTAATAAATGAGAGAATAATATCATCAAGACTTGAGATGGGTAAGGTCCCGTATAAGACCATGTCTGGGACATGGCCTCGGCACCGAATTGAGATCCCGTATAAGACCATATCTGGGATATGGCATCGTCATCGAATATGAGAATCGTATAAGACCATATCTAGGATATTGCATCGACAATCGATATGAGATCCCTTATAAGACCATATCTGGGATATGGCATCGGCATCTAAAGGTGACCCCATGTAAGACCACATCTGGGATGTGGCATTGGCGTCACATTTATGTGAATGATGATAATTATGTATTTTCGAGTATCCCCAAGTGATTCAATAGGTAAATAGCTAAGCTTATAATAGAGATGAAATTAGTGCTAAAGTTATGTGTTGAAGTGATACAAGTACATGTGAGTAATTCATGAGAAATGTTTACGATATGAGACATGATATGAAATTGATAAGAGTAAGCATGAGTAAGTTATGGCAATGTGTTTAAGACTTTGTGTTTTATTCAATGCAATGGATGGATGACATTATGAGCCTTTATGTTGCTATTTATTTCATGCAAACTTACTAAGCTTTATGCTTACCCCTCTCATTTCCCTTTTCCTTATAGTATTGCCAAGCTAGCTCAGGAATTCGTGGAACGTCGGAGTTCGGAAATCACACTATCGACTTCTCTTTGGTATAGCAAAGTTAGATTTATTTTGAGTATGGCATGTATAGGACTTGGTCATTTTGTTATGTCATATTTGTTAGGCAAGGTGTTGGCTATTAATATTATTCAATTCATTTTGTAAATGGTCATTGGAAATTGGCCAATACTTGACAAGTTCCTATTTATAAATGATGATGATGTAGGTTGAATTGATTTGGTATAAGTGTGGTTGCTTTGTAGGGTGGCAAATGGCTTGGTAGATAGCCTTAGAATTGTCCACACGGGTAGACACACGGGTGCATGGGCTTGTTGAGAGGCCATGTGTCCCCATGCATGCTAGGTTGACAAGTCAAAATACCTAGTAGTAAACACACGGGCTGAGACACGGTCGTGTGTCTCAATCGTGTGGGAGACACGGCCTAAGACACGGGCATATGCCCAGGTCGTGTAAAGTCTGCACCTGAAATTAGGAATTTAATTCAACACACGGTCTAAGGACATGGGTGTGTGCCTTGGCCATGTGACCTTATTGGGATGATGATGTCATAAACAGAATGTCAAGGTTTTCATACACGGGCGTGTCATGTCCGTGTGAGGGACACGGGCTATGGACACGGGCGTGTGTCAGGCCGTGTGAAACCTCTGTAGGTTCGAATTGAAAAATAAATCTACACGGGTGTGGAACATGGGCATGTGATATGCCAGACGGGTGTGTCCCATCCTTCACACGGGCGTGTGGCCCTATTTTTTGTCAAATTTTTCTAAGTGTTCAAAGTTTCCAATTTCGTCCCGAATCATTTCGAGTGCATGTTTAGGGTCTCGTAGACCTATAATACGAACATTATGGTCTCGAATGAAAAGTTTTAATTTGGAGTGAAGTTCTTAAGGATCGGTATTGTATGATTGAGCAAGTTAAGTACGGTAATGCCTCGTACCTAATTCAGGTGTCGAATATGGGTAAGGGGTGTTACATGAACGTTATAGCAAAAAGACTGCACGAACAATTAACAATGCAATATATATGCACAACACACCCCTAAACCTAAGGGATGCATTGTCCTCAATGCATGAACATGAAAAAGTAAAATGAATAAAAGCTATATGAATGCATGAAACAGATAAAAATAATGAATGATGATGAAAATATAAAAATCAAAGCTTGGAGAGGAAAGAAATGACTTTACTTGGGTTGTGTGGATTTCCTTGTAGCTCCCTTATAACATTGCGGCATGTCCTGGCCATCACTATCAGCGCAAACAGTTTTACCAGTAGCCTTCTTGAATCTTTTTCTCTTAAGCTAGTTGATGGGCACCTTTTCACCATTATTGTTGGTATCGGGCTTTGTGATTTCATCAATCAGTTGATGAACTGCGTGTTCCAAGGCAGTCATAGAGGCCTTGGATTGTGGTGCAGGTGCAGTAGTCTGTGTGGTATCCCTTCTATCATATTAGATTCAATATGGACAGATTCTATCCTGGCTTCATCTTTTTTTTGGGGTCTTGGTTGTGCGTGGGGGCAGTAGTAGGTTCTTCATCTTCTGTTTCAAGATCCAATAGCAGTTCCTTAGGAAAAACATGAAATGGTGGCATTGGGCGCGGGAAATTCTTTTGCAGGGATTTATGAATGGCAATATCAAGTTGGCGAACATATCCCTAAAAGATGGCCAATTCCTCCTAAGCTTTGCCAAAGTTAGTGACAAGCATTTTCTGATGTTTTTCCAACACACAAAACTGTTATTTCAAACCTTCTACAGCTTCAATCATTCGTTGCTCAAACTTAGTATTAGAAGTCGAGGGGGCAGTAGAAGCAGTCCTAAGAGGAGAAAATGGAGGTGTTCCAGTTTTCCTTGGCATTTCCTTACCAGCCAGTTTTGTGCAATTTGTGTAGTAATAACCCCTTTGTTAGGAAGTGGTCTTCATTTTGTGACAAGGGAGCATTGACTCTTTGGCAAAGTATAGTGATCAGTGAGGGAAAATTTAATGTGCCAGCATTCTTTTGGGTATAATGATGAATCTCACGAAAGATGATTTTCCAACATTAATCTTTCGGCCCACCATTATGGAGTGGAGAAGTAATAACTAGTCCTTAAAGATTGTAGCGTTATGTATAGATTAATGAGATGAGTTTTCAAGAAATGGTACCAAATCTTGTATTGAGGCTTCAATAAGACTGTCGATGATGTAATCGTCATTTCTTGAGATTGACCATTGTGTACCTTCCACACAAGCATCAATGAGAACTTGGGATAAACGCTCTGGGGACGTTATTTTCATAAATTCAGCATGCTCTTCAGGACCTTTAGACAAACCATATTGAGCATTGATAGAGTCCTCATTAAATAGAACTGATGTGCCACACACGTATATAAATTCATTGTCAAGAGAAGTAATATGGGCATAAACTCTTTCACCACCTTTGCAAGGACATCATCAGGATGGAGATAGAAGGTTCCCCACCCATGCTTTTTGAAAACTGATGATATAGCCTCTATATACCTGGAACGACAGAAATGTGCAAGTGTACACAATTGCAACAAGTAATAAAGTGACAAGTAAATGTTGAGTTATCGTACCACAGGGACTGTGAAAAGAATTATATATGAATGCAAAGAAGAAAATATTTTGATTTGAGGAGGTGATTAAAACCTAGGATTTTAACTAAGTAAAATAAATAAAAATAAAACAAAAGTTCCAATACAAGATTTCAAATGATGATTTTAATCAAGATGACACAGTTGTGCTAGATTATTTACATTTCTTAACATTGAATTATTAAACTCATGTTTATGTTGTTACAAATAAATTCACGAAAACTCGATAATTTGCTAACTTATGGACATACTTACCTACCAAAATGTAACAACCCAGTTTAGACCCTGGTCAAAATAGTGGTTTTGAGACCACAAATCTGAGGTTGGAATGTTAATTAATGTTATCTTTTGTGTGAATAGTATGTGATACAGTCTATGTGAAAATTCTGTGCGATAATTTGATCGTTTGTGTGTCGAATTAAGAGAAAAGACTTAATCGCGTATAGAGTAAAAGCTATGTGCTGAATTATAAGTACTTAAATGTTGATGGTTTTTTAAGGAGGAGGCCTTATGTTGTTAATAAACCATTGTTAAGATAGTCGGGTGTTAAATGACTAGATAACCATAATGATAATTTGTCTTATATGTTTATTAAAAGGACAAATTTGTAAAATGTTTAATAAGGTATTAATTCTAAAACAAAAGCATGAAAAATTGATGAGTGTTCATCTTTCACCCACAGAAAATTTGAAAAGAAAAGAAGGAAGAAAAGCTTTGAAATTTCGGCTAGAGTTAAGCTTGATTCAAGGTATGTTTGAGCTCGGTTTTTGATAATTTCTATGATTTTGTGATTGTTGCTTTGTGCTCTTTAAAACCCATGCTTAAATTTTGTGAATTGATGATGTTTATGAAATGTGCCATTGATGAAATGGTGAGCTTTGTAATGAGTGTTAGTGTTAAATGAAAGATATGTGTTTAATGAACATGTTTTGTTCTTGGAGTTTTGATGAATTTAGCTAATTAGGGCTAAATTGAGAAAATAGCATTTTGAAGGATTAAAATGTGAAATAAATGAAGTGTGAGGGTTTGAATGAACACAAGCAAAATTCGGCTAAGCTTGTGTTAGGTGAAATTCTGTGAATTTGATGATTTTGTGAATTAGGGACTAAAGTGTCAAAATGTGAAAATGTGAGGGTTATTTTGTAAAATGCCCTAAATGTGTGTGTGTGGACTAAATTGGATGAGTTGGTGATTGAATGGATTGAATTTGAATGTGTACAGACCAAGAGAGGATAGGTCCAGATCGAGATCGAGGCAAAGAGAAAGTGCTCGATTAATCGACCGTTTCGATATTTTAACATCCGAGGTAAGTTCGGACATAATACGTGTATTTAGTTATGTTTAATGTTATGAAATGACTCGTATGATATTGTTGAAATGTAAATTCTATGTGATAGATTAAATTAAATGGCACCAAGTGTGCGTATTTGGAAATATGACCAAGATAAATAGCACTGTGTGTGCGGGAGTAATATAAGCTTCGGCTTTGTGGTTAGCACTGTGTGTGTGATACCGATTCAAAATCGGTTTGATATGGATGCACTAAGTGTGCGATGCTAATTAAGCTTCAGTCAACTATTTAGGCACTAAGTGTGCAAATAAAATGAAGAAGGGACGAATGTTGATCGAAGTGATTCATGAGTACTGAGTAGCATAAATATTTGACAACTAAGTGTTGGCTAAGGTACGTTCAGAACCTATGTGGTTGATGAAATTACGAATGAGTTTATGGAAGGTTAATTGAAATTATTAGCTTTGGATGATATGAGATATTAGATTTTGAAATAATCTATGTGATTATATGTTTTGATTTAATGTATTTTGTTACGAACTTACTAAGCTTTGGAAAGCTTACTGTGTGATTTGTTTATCTGCTTTGCAGTGTCAGTAAAGCTAGCTCGGATCTGGGGATCGTCAGCTTTTCAATCACACTATCGGTAAACTATTTTGGGTACCTTTGGATAGATGTACATAGTTGGAATATGGCATGTATAGGCTAGTTTTTTTGAGACATATTTGATATGTGTAAATAGCCATGTGATGTGGCTAGATATATGATGGCATTGAGCATGAATGGCTTTGATATATGATGCATCTTTTGGTATGGATTGTGAGTTGAGAAATTGACTTGTGAATGGTAACTTTGTGTTGATAAAATGCTAGTATGATTTAGTGAAATTGAGAAGGAATAATGTTTAGTATTGAATGTGTTCAAATTGTATATGTTAGCTTATAAGTTGATATGGTTAAAAGTGAGTTTGTATGAGTTGATAGATTGATCATATGATAGGAAATGGTTGCCAAAATGCATGTATAAACATACTTAAGTGTGCTTGTAGTGTAATATCCCGGGTTAGGGGCTATTTTTTGTTATGACTTTGTTTGCTTGTGTCTGGTGTGCTATGTTGTTGTTTTGGTGTATTGGGGGCTTAGTTATGAGCTAGGTGTAAGCCTGAGTGGTACAGAAAATTTTTGTTTCTAGGCTTAGGTGAAAGGAGCTGAAGGAGCTGGGGTTAATAAATATTATTTGGTAAATTGTTGCACAAGAAATAAGCTGGTGGAGTGGCAGGAAAGGCGCCACTAAGGGCTTGTGGGTGTGACGCCACTTGCAAGGGGTGAGGTCCTGAGTTCAAGCTGCAGGATGCCCACTTTTTGTTCCATTTTGACGGCATGGAGGGGAGAAGTTGTAGGCAGTTCAAACTCTGCCTAAGACCAAGTCAAATGACTTGAATGGTGGGTGGAGAGTAAATTGTGGAGGTGGACTTGGTCAAGGTGATTTGAAGTGATGGTGTGGAGTGGTTGGGGGAGATGTGGCCGAAGTTTAGGAGAGTTTTGGGGAGTGGCCGGTTGGGTGAGTAAGCTAGAGGGCTAGTGCCGAAATGCACTTGGCATTTTGTGCATTTTCGGTCAAGTGTTGGTAAGCAAAATTCTCCCTTTTGTCATAGTTAGCCGAATTTTTCTAGAGAAAACTCCTTCATCTTTTCTTCTTGAAACCGAAAGACCAAACCCCCTAAAACTTGCCGAATGTTGCATTGTGTTTCATAAAATTTTGTGTGGGGCCGAATTCTCCCTCTCACTTGTTTCTTTTTGTTCATTTGTGTTGAACCGAAACTAGTCTCTCCTCTTCTCAAACTTTCTTTTTCCTTCTTGAAACCTTGTAAGTCGAAACTCCATTCTCCAAAACACCTTCTCCATTCCTTCTCTTGCAAGCCGAAACCTCACCCTCCTATACCTTTTCATTTCTTCTTCTTTTCCCATTTCTGTTGTTGACCGAATATCAACCCCTATCCTTTTGCATTTCGATTTCGCTTTTCTTTCACTCTGACCGAATCTTGTTTGGTTATTATAAATCACCCTATCCGAATTCTTTGCTTTTCCATCTTGTTTTAAGAGTTGGCCGAACCTTCCCTCTCTTCTAGTGGTGTTTATTTTGGCCAAACATTGGTGCAGTGTTGATCTTGTTTGTTTCTTCCAATCGTCGAGGAAGGTAAGTCCATAGCCGAAGGGTATTTCTTTTCTCCCTTGTTCTTTGTTGTTATTGGTTTGGCTAAGAACCGATTGTGGTGATTGGTGAGAGAGGTTAATCTCTTGTTTTGTGTGAACCGATTCCATTACAAGACCATTGGATTTTGGAGGTGATCAAGTGAAGCCTTTTCGTTGAGTGATCGGTCGGTAAGTGGTGGTAAGAAGCAGTTCTTTGGTGTATTCTTGTAGTTTCGATTAAGTCTAAGGTTTCAAAGGATTAACCATTTTCTTTTTAGGGTGTAGCCAATTGGTAAGAGGAACCATTGTCGGTTCGGGTTTGGTAGGAAACCAAATCGTTTGCAAGGTAAGGGTTCGGATGATAACCCTTTGGTTTATTTGGTCTTGGCCGAATGGTATGAGTGACTAATCCATGTTGGACCGATTTTAGGAACAAGGTTGTCGACGTGATCGAGGGATTTAGACGGGTTCTTTGGGATATAGACTTGCGATTTACCATGTGTGTAAACTAACACACTAATTTCCTAGTAATATGTTAATAACCTGTTTGTGTAAAGTGAAACAATATGGTTGACGGATATGGTACCCAATGGGGTATGTGAACGGATCCGGGTAAGTCCGTTTCATTACGAGTTCTATTGTTGGTATATGATATCATGATTGCTGATGTATGTGATATGAGATGCGATATTAAACATAATGGCATGATTGCATAATTTACATGATTTGCATCAGTATGACATGTATGGGTGATATGAGAGGAGGGGGAATATGATATCCGTGTCTTTGGGACACCAGAGGTTTGGCACCTCCAGTGGTTTGGTACCACAGATGATATTTTGTGACTTTGGGTCACCAGAGGTTTGGCACATCAGCGTCTCGTCCCAGTGGCTTAGCACCACAGTGGGTTGGCCCCACAGTTGATTATACGGGATTGACGCCAGTGATTTGGTATCACACGATGGGTTGGCCTCATCATCCGATTCGTGACTTTGGGTCACCAGTGATTTGGTATCACACTTGTGTCTTTGGGACACCAGAGGTTTGGCACCTCATTGCGACTCGTCCCTGTGGTTAACACCACCGTGGGTTGGCCCCACTTGAGAGATACGGGATTGTCGCTAGTGATTTGGTATCACACGTGGGTTGGCCCCACAGTTGGTTATTTGTGACTTTGGGTCACCAGTGGTTTGGCACCACATTGGTGGATATCGTGACTTTGGGTCAGCAGTGGTTTGGTACCACACGGGGTAGAAAAGGTGTTATGGATGGTTAGGAACGGGTGCATTAATTGTATTGCTCTGTTATGATGTGTGTTAGCATGTTGTATTATCGGGAGGGGGATTTATGCACTGAGTCTTGCGACTCACCCTCTCCTTTGACATTTCAGGTGACACTTAGACGCGGACATGGAGCCGGGATGGACTCGAGGTGCTCATGCCATGCCTAAATAAGGATTTGCTCAGACTTTAACAAAATTTGGTACTTTAGTTTATTTATTACTATTTGGTTTTATTTTGGATTGTAAACGGCCTTTAAAATTATGTTTTGCTATGTTTATGCTTAAAGTCGATTTTTAATATGCCTTAACAAATTAATTGGGTTAAAATTTGCTAGAACTTGGAAAGATAAAGATTTCAAAACTACAAAGCGATATGTTTTAAACTATACCATCGGGTATCACACTGTAATTTGTGATAAAGGAAACTCAAACGTTTTTCAAACTTAAACTCGATTTTCTACTAAGTCAATAATTATGTTTTAACTTCATAACTGATTAAGTTTTCGAAATTTCTGGATTTACAAAATACATCATCGGTTTTTATACAATCATGCCCAAGATTTCTACAAGTATAAAATACAAGCAAAGTGTTTTACCAAGCTTTTAAACGCAAACCCATCTTCTTAAAGTTACGATTTTCCTCGTAACATACCAGATTCGGTCGTGGTGTGTTGACCGGGTCTGGGGTGTTACAATTGTGGTATCAGAGCCAAGTTCAAAAGCTCGGTTGTGGGCCTGAGGCCCAACATGTATTAAAAGTCTGTTTTAAGAATTTTGTTTTAAAAAGCATGGTTTGAAAGGCATGGCACCGAGTCTCCGGCACCAATCTGCCCAGGTAAGAACCCTCACTATTACTTGTGATTTTGATATTGATGAGATGTGATTGAATGATTTGCAATAGTAATATGACTTTAGAAACTGAAACTGATAGGATTCTGTGAACTTGCGAAAACAAAGCTTCTTTACTATTCATAAGACTTTGCTTTAAAACAGTGGAATAAATACTGATGCATAAAACTTCTAAATCAGATACGTAGAGATTTTAGTCATGAGCGCTAGAGGTGGACGTGGTCGTGGACGCGGTCGTGGTAGGATGACAGTTTCTAAACCCGTAGGATCTGGTCAGGGGTCAGAAAATGAGATACCGGTACTGCCACCAGCTGGAGGTGGTGAGTTTCAAGATCAGACTGGGGATGATGCACTGTCACAGGCGATGCTGCGAGTGTTGGAAAGGGTAGCTGGAGTAGGTGGAGGCGCAGGAGTTAGGAAATCTGTGCCTGAGCGACTTCGGGCAAACGGAGCTGAGGTTTTTCAAGGTGTTTCTGGTGTTGCTCCCAGCACGGCTGAGTATTGGCTGGAGGCGACCGAGCGGATTATGGACGATTTAGACCTGACTGCTGAGGAGAAGCTGAAGGGCATAGTATCGCTTCTTCGGGATGAGTCATACCAGTGGTGGCTCACGGTTCGGGACAGTGTGGCAGCAGAGGATCTTACGTGGGATTATTTTAGGGCTGCTTATCAGAAAAAGTACATTGGAGCTAGCTACATCGACGCGCAACGAAAAGCATTTCTGAGGCTAGTCCAGGGGAGTAAGTCTGTGTCAGAGTACGAGGCTGAGTTCTTGAGGCTGAGCCGGTATGCTAGGGGCATTGTGGCTACAGAGCACGAGAGGTGTGTTCGTTTTGAGGATGGTCTGAGAGACAAACTGAGGTTGCTGATTGCCCCACAGCAGGAGCGTGAGTTTGCTGTCCTGGTTGAGAAGGCTAAGGTAGCCGAGGGTGTTAAGGAGTCGGTAAGGCAGGGCATGGACAGGAACAGGCATAAGAGGAGCTTTGGGTCTTCTGGGTCGTCGGGTAATCTTCAGAAAACGGCTAGGCAGAGTGGGCCGAATCAGTCTGGTAGGAATGTTGCTGCTAGTCAGGGACCGCCGCAGTGTAACCGTTGTGGGAAATATCATTGGGGAAGCTGCTGGACCGGTGGAAAAGGTTGCTTTGAGTGTGGTTCTCTGGATCACCGTGTGAGGGACTGTCCGCGTAAGTTGGCTAGGATTCAGTCTGAGGGTCAGGGCCATACTCAGTTCAGGAATAATGGACCGCCACCGCAGAGGGGTCGTAGTAATGGTAGAGGAGGTAATGGTTCTGGTCGGGGCCGTGGAACACCGGGCAGAGGTACGGGTAGTTCTGAGGCCAGACAGCCTGCGTTAGTGTATGCAGCGAGGCGCCGAGAGGAGGGCGATGCACCAGATGTCATAACCGGTACGTTCTTGATCTTTGGTTCTCCATTTACTACTTTGATTGATGTGGGTTCGACGCATTCTTACGTTGCTAGTAGTATAGTAGAGACCATGGATTTAGACTCTGAGATATCTTCTAGGCAGATGACTGTAATTAGCCCTTTAGGTCACTCTGTAGTAGTGGATAAGCTGTTTAGAGATTTACCCCTAAAACTCCAAGGGGTAGTGTTTGCTGCTGATCTGATGGAACTGCCGTTTGGGGAGTTCGATCTGATTCTTGGGATGGACTGGTTGGTTAAGTACTAGGTGAGGTTGGATTGCGCGGCTAAGCGTATGGTTCTTAAGACGGTTGAGGGTAATGAAGTGGCTATGATAGGTAATAGGAGAGATTACTTATCTAATGTGGTATCTGCTCTGAAGGCTGAAAAGATGGTCAGAAAGGGTTGTGAAACGTATGTGGTTCATGTGTATGCCTTGGAGGCTAAAGAGTCTGCTGTAGAGAAAGTTTGGACAGTTGGCGAATTTGCTGATGTGTTTCCTGAGGAGCTTCCGGGGTTGCCGCCGGATCGTGAGGTAGAGTTTGGGATAGATTTGTTACCCGGAACTGCGCCAGTGTCTATTGCTCCGTATAGGATGGCGCCAAAGGAATTGGTGGAGCTTAAGGCTCAGATTCAGGAGTTGTTGGACCGAGGTTTTATCAGGCCAAGTGTTTCGCCTTGGGGAGCCCCGGTACTCTTTGTCAAGAAGAAAGATGGTACGATGCGGATGTGTATAGATTACCGCCAGCTGAATAAGCTGACGATTAAAAACAAGTATCCGTTGCCACGGATAGATGACTTGTTTGATCAGCTGAAGGGTGCAGCGGTATTCTCGAAGATCGACCTGAGGTCTGGGTATCATCAGTTAAAGGTAAAGGAGGCGGATATCCACAAGATAGCGTTTCAGACTCGGTATGGGCACTATGAAATTCTGGTAATGCCGTTCGGGTTGACTAACGCGCCGCAGCATTCATGGATATGATGAATAGGGTGTTCAGCAGTATTTGGATCAATTCGTCGTGGTTTTCATAGACGATATCCTGGTATACTCGAGGACAGAAGAAGAGCATGATGCGCATTTGCGTGTGGTACTACAGATTTTGAGGGAGAAGCAACTTTATGCTAAGTTTAGTAAGTGCGAGTTTTGGCTTAGAGAAGTGACTTTCTTGGGTCATGTAGTGTCGGCTGAGGGGATTAGAGTGGATCCTCAGAAGATTGAGGCAGTTTTGGATTGGAAGCCGCCGAAGTTAGTGGCTGAGATTCGGAGTTTTTTGGGTTTGGCAGGATACTACCGAAGGTTTGTAGAGGGTTTCTCGTTGATCGCAGCGCTGATGACTAAGTTGTTAAGGAAAGAGGTTCCATTTGTTTGGACTGAGAAACAACAGGAGAGCTTCGACAAGCTTAAGAAAATTCTGACAAAAGCTCCGGTTTTGATTCAACCTGAGGCTGGTAAGGAATTCACAGTGTACTGCGATGCATCACATACGGGATTGGGTTGTGTGCTGATGCAGGAAGGTAAGGTGGTGGCTTACGCATCTCGGCAGCTGAGGCCACATGAGGTTAACTATCCGACGCACGATTTGGAGCTAGCGGCTGTAGTCTTCGCCTTGAAGATCTGGAGGCACTACTTGTACGGAGAGAGATCGATAGTCTACACAGATCATAAGAGTCTGAAGTACCTTTTGACTCAAAAGGATTTGAATTTGAGGCAGCGCAGATGGGTTGAGTTGCTAAAAGATTACGACTGTTCGATTGAGTATCATCCGGGCAAGGCTAACGTGGTGGCAGACGCGTTGAGCCGTAAGGTTGTTTCGGACTTAAGAGCGATGTTTGCCCATTTGAGTTTGTATGACGACGGAAGTATTCTGGTAGAATTGCAGGTTAAGCCTACTTGGGTTGAGCAGATCAGATAGAAACAGTTAGAGGATGAGGTTCTGAGTGCGCAGAGGTTGCAGGTGCAGGATGGTGGTTTCGAATGTTACAGTTTGTCTAGTGATGAGGTGCTGTGTTTTCAAGGTAAAGCTTGTATGCCCAAGGATGTTGAGCTGAGGCAAAAGATTCTTCAGGACGCACATAGCAGTCCATATGCTATGCATCCTGGAGGTAGTAAGATGTATAGGGATCTTAGAGAGCAGTTTTGGTGGCCTGGTCTGAAAAGGGAAGTGACAGAGTTTGTAGGAAAGTGTCTGACTTGTCAGCAGGTCAAGGCTGAGCATCAGTTGCCGCCAGGGTTGCTTCAGCCAGTGAAGATTCCTCAGTGGAAGTGGGAAAGGATAACCATGGATTTCGTCAGTGGATTACCGCTTACGCCAAGCAAGAAGGATTCAGTTTGGGTATTTGTGGATCGACTGACTAAATCAGCTCACTTTATTCCGGTGAGGGTTGACTACTCACTTCAGAGGTTAGCGAAGCTGTATGTGTCAGAGATAGTGAGGCTGCACGGTGTGCCAGTATCGATAATCTCAGATAGGGATCCCAGATTTACGTCAAGGTTTTGGAAAGCGTTGCATCAGGCTCTGGGTACGCGTTTGGATTTCAGCACGGCTTTTCACCCGCAGTCTGACGGACAATCGGAAAGGGTTATTCAGATCTTAGAGGATATGCTGAGAGGTTGTGTTCTGGATTTCAGAGGTAGTTGGGAGGAGTTTCTGCCATTAGCCGAGTTTGCCTACAACAACAGTTACCAAGCGAGCATCAAGATGGCACCGTACGAGGCGTTGTATGGTAGGAAGTGTCGCTCACCTACGTGTTGGACGGAGTTAGGTGAACATCAGTTGTTGGGACCCGAGTTGGTTGCAGAGACTGAAGACAAGGTTAAGTTGATTCAGGCTAGATTGAAGGAAGCTTCGGACTGGCAGAAGTCTTATGCCGATCTTAAGCGGAGAGATATAGAGTTTGCTGTGGGGGATCAAGTTTTTCTGAAGGTCTCGCCATGGAAGAAAGTATTGAGGTTTGGAAAGAAAGGCAAGCTAAGTCCAAGATTTATTGGGCCGTATAAGGTACTGAGACGAGTGGGACCAGTAGCGTATCAGCTTGAGTTGCCAGCAGAGCTTAGTCAGA
The DNA here is from genome assembly GCA_005393395.2 of Gossypium australe. Lineage (NCBI taxonomy): Eukaryota > Viridiplantae > Streptophyta > Magnoliopsida > Malvales > Malvaceae > Gossypium > Gossypium australe. The sequence continues at coordinate 83,429,528 of CM016621.1, read as the reverse complement.
TTCACGATGTATTTCACGTTTCGATGCTTCGGCGTTACCGTTCAGATCCATCGCACGTAGTAGCAGTGGAAGAGATCGAGGTGAATCCAGATTTGACCATGGAGGAAGAACCTGTGCAGATTCTAGATCGGGATGTGAAGGTTCTGCGTAGGAAGTCTGTGCCTTTGGTAAAAGTTCTTTGGCGGAATCATGGCGTGGAAGAAGCTACGTGGGAACCCGAGGATATGATGAGACAGCAATACCCGCAACTCTTCTGATCAGGTAATTTCGAGGTCGAAATTATTTTAAGGGGGTAGAACTGTAATATCCCGGGTTAGGGGCTATTTTTTGTTATGACTTTGTTTGCTTGTGTCTGGTGTGCTATGTTGTTGTTTTGGTGTATTGGGGGCTTAGTTATGAGCTAGGTGTAAGCCTGAGTGGTAGAGAAAATTTTTGTTTCTAGGCTTAGGTGAAAGGAGCTGAAGGAGCTGGGGTTAATAAATATTATTTGGTAAATTGTTGCACAAGAAATAAGCTGGTGGAGTGGCAGGAAAGGCGCCACTAAGGGCTTGTGGGTGTGACGCCACTTGCAAGGGGTGAGGTCCTGAGTTCAAGCTGCAGGATGCCCACTTTTTGTTCCATTTTGACGGCATGGAGGGGAGGATTTGTAGGCAGTTCAAACTCTGCCTAAGACCAAGTCAAATGACTTGAATGGTGGGTGGAGAGTAAATTGTGGAGGTGGACTTGGTCAAGGTGATTTGAAGTGATGGTGTGGAGTGGTTGGGGGAGATGTGGCCGAATTTTAGGAGAGTTTTGGGGAGTGGCCGATTGGGTGAGTAAGCTAGAGGGCTAGTGCCGAAATGCACTTGGCATTTTGTGCATTTTCGATCAAGTGTTGGTAAGCAAAATTCTCCCTTTTGTCATAGTTAGCCGAATTTTTCTAGAGAAAACTCCTTCATCTTTTCTTCTTGAAACCGAAAGACCAAACCCCCTAAAACTTGCCGAATGTTGCATTGTGTTTCATAAAATTTTGTGTGGGGCCGAATTCTCCCTCTCACATGTTTCTTTTTATTCATTTGTGTTGAACCGAAACTAGTCTCTCCTCTTCTCAAACTTTCTTTTTCCTTCTTGAAACCTTGTAAGCCGAAACTCCATTCTCCAAAACACCTTCTCCATTCCTTCTCTTGCAAGCCGAAACCTCACCCTCCTATACCTTTTCATTTCTTCTTCTTTTCCCATTTCTGTTGTTGACCGAATATCAACCCCTATCCTTTTGCATTTCGGTTTCGCTTTTCTTTCACTCTGACCGAATCTTGTTTGGTTATTATAAATCACCCTAGCCGAATTCTTTGCTTTTCCATCTTGTTTTAAGAGTTGGCCGAACCTTCCCTCTCTTCTAGTGGTGTTTATTTTGGCCAAACATTGGTGCAGTGTTGATCTTGTTTGTTTCTTCCAATCGTCGAGGAAGGTAAGTCCATAGCCGAAGGGTATTTCTTTTCTCCCTTGTTCTTTGTTGTTATTGGTTTGGCTAAGAACCGATTGTGGTGATTGGTGAGAGAGGTTAATCTCTTGTTTTGTGTGAACCGATTCCATTACAAGACCATTGGATTTTGGAGGTGATCAAGTGAAGCCTTTTCGTTGAGTGATCGGTCGGTAAGTGGTGGTAAGAAGCAGTTCTTTGGTGTATTCTTGTAGTTTCGATTAAGTCTAAGGTTTCAAAGGATTAACCATTTTCTTTTTAGGGTGTAGCCGATTGGTAAGAGGAACCATTGTCGGTTCGGGTCTGGTAGGAAACCAAACCGTTTGCAAGGTAAGGGTTCGGATGATAACCCTTTGGTTTATTTGGTCTTGGCCAAATGGTATGAGTGACTAATCCATGTTGGACCGATTTTAGGAACAAGGTTGTCGACGTGATCGAGGGATTTAGACGGGTTCTTTGGGATATAGACTTGCAATTTACCATGTGTGTAAACTAACACACTAATTTCCTAGTAATATGTTAATAACCTGTTTGTGTAAAGTGAAACAATATGGTTGACGGATATGGTACCCAATGGGGTATGTGAACGGATCCGGGTAAGTCCGTTTCATTACGAGTTCTATTGTTGGTATATGATATCATGATTGCTGATGTATGTGATATGAGATGCGATATTAAACATAATGGCATGATTGCATAATTTACATGATTTGCATCAGTATGACATGTATGGGTGATATGAGAGGAGGGGGAATATGATATCCGTGTCTTTGGGACACCGTGTCTTTGGGACACCAGAGGTTTGGCACCTCCAGTGGTTTGGTACCACAGATGATATTTTGTGACTTTGGGTCACCAGAGGTTTGGCACCTCAGCGTCTCGTCCCAGTGGCTTAGCACCACAGTGGGTTGGCCCCACAGTTGATTATACGGGATTGACGCCAGTGATTTGGTATCACACGATGGGTTGGCCTCATCATCCGATTCGTGACTTTGGGTCACCAGTGATTTGGTATCACACTTGTGTCTTTGGGACACCAGAGGTTTGGCACCTCATTGCGACTCGTCCCTGTGGTTAACACCACCGTGGGTTGGCCCCACTTGAGAGATACGGGATTGTCGCTAGTGATTTGGTATCACACGTGGGTTGGCCCCACAGTTGGTTATTTGTGACTTTGGGTCACCAGTGGTTTGGCACCACATTGATGGATATCGTGACTTTGGGTCAGCAGTGGTTTGGTACCACACGGGGTAGAAAAGGTGTTATGGATGGTTAGGAACGGGTGCATTAATTGTATTCCTCTGTTATGATGTGTGTTAGCATGTTGTATTATCGGGAGGGGGATTTATGCACTGAGTCTTGCGACTCACCCTCTCCTTTGACATTTCAGGTGACACTTAGACGCGGACATGGAGCCGGGATAGACTCGAGGTGCTCATGCCATGCCTAAATAAGGATTTGCTCAGACTTTAACAAAATTTGGTACTTTAGTTTATTTATTACTATTTGGTTTTATTTTGGATTGTAAACGGCCTTTAAAATTATGTTTTGCTATGTTTATGCTTAAAGTCGATTTTTAATATGCCTTAACAAATTAATTGGGTTAAAATTTGCTAGAACTTGGAAAGATAAAGATTTCAAAACTACAAAGCGATATGTTTTAAACTATACCATCGGGTATCACACTGTAATTTGTGATAAAGGAAACTCAAACGTTTTTCAAACTTAAACTCGATTTTCTACTAAGTCAATAATTATGTTTTAACTTCATAACTGATTAAGTTTTCGAAATTTCTGGATTTACAAAATACATCATCGGTTTTTATACAATCATGCCCAAGATTTCTACAAGTATAAAATACAAGCAAAGTGTTTTATCAAGCTTTTAAACGCAAACCCATCTTCTCAAAGTTACGATTTTCCTCGTAACATACCAGATTCGGTCGTGGTGTGTTGACCGGGTCTGGGGTGTTACAATTGTGGTATCAGAGCCAAGTTCAAAAGCTCGGTTGTGGGCCTGAGGCCCAACATGTATTAAAAGTATGTTTTAAGAATTTTGTTTTAAAAAGCATGGTTTGAAAGGCATGGCACCGAGTCTCCGGCACCAATCCGCCCAGGTAAGAACCCTCACTATTACTTGTGATTTTGATATTGATGAGATGTGATTGAATGATTTGCAATAGTAATATGACTTTAGAAACTGAAACTGATAGGATTCTGTGAACTTGCGAAAACAAAGCTTCTTTACTATTCATAAGACTTTGCTTTAAAACAGTGGAATAAATACTGATGCATAAAACTTCTAAATCAGATACGTAGAGATTTTAGTCATGAGCGCTAGAGGTGGACGTGGTCGTGGACGCGGTCGTGGTAGGATGACAGTTTCTGAACCCGTAGGATCTGGTCAGGGGTCAGAAAATGAGATACCGGTACCGCCACCAGCTGGAGGTGGTGAGTTTCAAGATCAGACTGGGGATGATGCAGTGTCACAGGCGATGCTGCGAGTGTTGGAAAGGGTAGCTGGAGTAGGTGGAGGCGCAGGAGTTAGGAAATCTGTGCCTAAGCGACTTCGGGCAAACGGAGCTGAGGTTTTTCAAGGTGTTTCTGGTGTTGCTCCCAGCACGGCTGAGTATTGGCTGGAGGCGACCGAGTGGATTATGGACGATTTAGACCTGACTGCTGAGGAGAAGCTGAAGGGCATAGTATCACTTCTTCGGGATGAGTCATACCAGTGGTGGCTCACGGTTCGGGACAGTGTGGCAGCAGAGGATCTTACGTGGGATTATTTTAGGGCTGCTTATCAGAAAAAGTACATTGGAGCTAGCTACATCGACGCGCAACGAAAAGCATTTCTGAGGCTAGTCCAGGGGAGTAAGTCTGTGTCAGAGTACGAGGCTGAGTTCTTGAGGCTGAGCCGGTATGCTAGGGGCATTGTGGCTACAGAGCACGAGAGGTGTGTTCGTTTTGAGTATGGTCTGAGAGACGAACTGAGGTTGCTGATTGCCCCACAGCAGGAGCGTGAGTTTGCTGTCCTGGTTGAGAAGGCTAAGGTAGCCGAGGGTGTTAAGGAGTCGGTAAGGCAGGGCATGGACAGGAACAGGCATAAGAGGAGCTTTGGGTCTTCTGGGTCGTCGGGTAATCTTCAGAAAACGGCTAGGCAGAGTGGGCCGAATCAGTCTGGTAGGAATGTTGCTGCTAGTCAGGGACCGCCGCAGTGTAACCGTTGTGGGAAATCTCATTGGGGAAGCTGCTGGACCGGTGGAAAAGGTTGCTTTGAGTGTGGTTCTCTGGATCACCGTGTGAGGGACTGTCCGCGTAAGTTGGCTAGGATTCAGTCTGAGGGTTAGGGCCATACTCAGTTCAGGAATAATGGACCGCCACCGCAGAGGGGTCGTGGTAATGGTAGAGGAGGTAATGGTTCTGGTCGAGGCCGTGGAGCACCGGGCAGAGGTGCGGGTAGTTCTGAGGCCAGACAGCCTGGGTTAGTGTATGCAGCGAGGCGCCGAGAGGAGGGCGATGCACCGGACGTCATAACCGGTACGTTCTTGATCTTTGGTTCTCCATTTACTACTTTGATTGATGTGGGTTCGACGCATTCTTACGTTGCTAGTAGTATAGTAGAGACCATGGATTTAGACTCTGAGATATCTTCTAGGCAGATGACTGTAATTAGCCCTTTAGGTCACTCTGTAGTAGTGGATAAGCTGTTTAGAGATTTACCCCTAAAACTCCAAGGGGTAGTGCTTGCTGCTGATCTGATGGAACTGTCGTTTGGGGAGTTCGATCTGATTCTTGGGATGGACTGGTTGGTTAAGTACCAGGTGAGGTTGGATTGCGCGGCTAAGCGTATGGTTCTTAAGACGGTTGAGGGTAATGAAGTGGCTATGATAGGTAATAGGAGAGATTACTTATCTAATGTGGTATCTGCTCTGAAGGCTGAAAAGATGGTCAGAAAGGGTTGTGAAACGTATGTGGTTCATGTGTATGCCTTGGAGGCTAAAGAGTCTGCTGTAGAGAAAGTTTGGACAGTTGGGGAATTTGCTGATGTGTTTCCTGAGGAGCTTCCGGGGTTGCCGCCGGATCGTGAGGTAGAGTTTGGGATAGATTTGTTACCCGGAACTGCGCCAGTGTCTATTGCTCCGTATAGGATGGCGCCAAAGGAATTGGTGGAGCTTAAGGCTCAGATTCAGGAGTTGTTGGACCGAGGTTTTATCAGGCCAAGTGTTTCGCCTTGGGGAGCCCCGGTACTCTTTGTCAAGAAGAAAGATGGTATGATGCGGATGTGTATAGATTACCGCCAGCTGAATAAGCTGACGATTAAAAACAAGTATCCGTTGCCACGGATAGATGACTTGTTTGATCAGCTGAAGGGTGCAGCGGTATTCTCGAAGATCGACCTGAGGTCTGGGTATCATCAGTTAAAGGTAAAGGAGGCGGATATCCACAAGATAGCGTTTCGGACTCGGTATGGGCACTATGAATTTCTGGTAATGCCGTTCGGGTTGACTAACGCGCCGGCAGCATTCATGGATATGATGAATAGGGTGTTCAGCAGTATTTGGATCAATTCGTCATGGTTTTCATAGACGATATCCTGGTATACTCGAGGACAGAAGAAGAGCATGATGCGCATTTGCGTGTGGTACTGCAGATTTTGAGAGAGAAGCAACTTTATGCTAAGTTTAGTAAGTGCGAGTTTTGGCTTAGAGAAGTGACTTTCTTGGGTCATGTAGTGTCGGCTGAGGGGATTAGAGTGGATCCTCAGAAGATTGAGGCAGTTTTGGATTGGAAGCCGCCGAAGTTAGTGGCTGAGATTCGGAGTTTTTTGGGTTTGGCAGGATACTACCGAAGGTTTGTAGAGGGTTTCTCGTTGATCGCAGCGCTGATGACTAAGTTGTTTAGGAAAGAGGTTCCATTTGTTTGGACTGAGAAACAACAGGAGAGCTTCGACAAGCTTAAGAAAATTCTGACAAAAGCTCCGGTTTTGATTCAACCTGAGGCTGGTAAGGAATTCACAGTGTACTGCGATGCATCACATACGGGATTGGGTTGTGTGCTGATGCAGGAAGGTAAGGTGGTGGCTTACGCATCTCGGCAGCTGAGGCCACATGAGGTTAACTATCCGACGCACGATTTGGAGCTAGCGGCTGTAGTCTTCGCCTTGAAGATCTGGAGGCACTACTTGTACGGAGAGAGATCGATAGTCTACACAGATCATAAGAGTCTGAAGTACCTTTTGACTCAAAAGGATTTGAATTTGAGGCAGCGCAGATGGGTTGAGTTGCTAAAAGATTACGACTGTTCGATTGAGTATCATCCGGGCAAGGCTAACGTGGTGGCAGACGCGTTGAGCTGTAAGGTTGTTTCGGACTTAAGAGCGATGTTTGCCCATTTGAGTTTGTATGACGACGGAACTATTCTGGCAGAATTGCAGGTTAAGCCTACTTGGGTTGAGCAGATTAGAGAGAAACAGTTAGAGGATGAGGTTCTGAGTGCGCAGAGGTTGCAGGTGCAGGATGGTGGTTTTGAAAGTTATAGTTTGTCTAGTGATGAGGTGCTGTGTTTTCAAGGTAAAGCTTGTATGCCCAAGGATGTTGAGCTGAGGCAAAAGATTCTTCAGGACGCACATAGCAGTCCATATGCTATGCATCCTGGAGGTAGTAAGATGTATAGGGATCTTAGAGAGCAGTTTTGGTGGCCTGGTCTGAAAAGGGAAGTGACAGAGTTTGTAGGAAAGTGTCTGACTTGTCAGCAGGTCAAGGCTGAGCATCAGTTGCCGTCAGGGTTGCTTCAGCCAGTGAAGATTCCTCAGTGGAAGTGGGAAAGGATAACCATGGATTTCGTCAGTGGATTACCGCTTACGCCAAGCAAGAAGGATTCAGTTTGGGTATTTGTGGATCGACTGACTAAATCAGCTCACTTTATTCCGGTGAGGGTTGACTACTCACTTCAGAGGTTAGCGAAGCTGTATGTGTCAGAGATAGTGAGGCTGCACGGTGTGCCAATATCGATCATCTCGGATAGGGATCCCAGATTTACGTCAAGGTTTTGGAAAGCGTTGCATCAGGCTCTGGGTACGCGTTTGGATTTCAGCACGGCTTTTCACCCGCATTCTGACGGACAATCGGAAAGGGTTATTCAGATCTTAGAGGATATGCTGAGAGGTTGTGTTCTGGATTTCAGAGGTAGTTGGGAGGAGTTTCTGCCATTAGCCGAGTTTGCCTACAACAACAGTTACCAAGCGAGCATCAAGATGGCACCGTACGAGGCGTTGTATGGTAGGAAGTGTCGCTCACCTACGTGTTGGACGGAGTTAGGTGAACGTCAGTTGTTGGGACCCGAGTTGGTAGCAGAGACCGAAGACAAGGTTAAGTTGATTCAGGCTAGATTGAATGAAGCTTCGGACTGGCAGAAGTCTTATGCCGATCTTAAGCGGAGAGATATAGAGTTTGCTGTGGGGGATCAAGTTTTTCTGAAGGTCTCGCCATGGAAGAAAGTATTGAGGTTTGGAAAGAAAGGCAAGCTAAGTCCAAGATTTATTGGGCCGTATAAGGTACTGAGACGAGTGGGACCAGTAGCGTATCAGCTTGAGTTGCCAGCAGAGCTTAGTCAGATTCACGACGTATTTCACGTTTCGATGCTTCGGCGTTACCGTTCAGATCCATCGCACGTAGTAGCAGTGGAAGAGATCGAGGTGAATCCAGATTTGACCATGGAGGAAGAACCTGTGCAGATTCTAGATCGGGATGTGAAGGTTCTGCGTAGGAAGTCTGTGCCTTTGGTAAAAGTTCTTTGGCGGAATCATGGCGTGGAAGAAGCTACGTGGGAACCCGAGGATATGATGAGACAGCAATACCCGCAACTCTTCTGATCAGGTAATTTCGAGGTCGAAATTATTTTAAGGGGGTAGAACTGTAATATCCCAGGTTAGGGGCTATTTTTTGTTATGACTTTGTTTGCTTGTGTCTGGTGTGCTATGTTGTTGTTTTGGTGTATTGGGGGCTTAGTTATGAGCTAGGTGTAAGCCTGAGTGGTAGAGAAAATTTTTGTTTCTAGGCTTAGGTGAAAGGAGCTGAAGGAGCTGGGGTTAATAAATATTATTTGGTAAATTGTTGCACAAGAAATAAGCTGGTGGAGTGGCAGGAAAGGCGCCACTAAGGGCTTGTGGGTGTGACGCCACTTGCAAGGGGTGAGGTCCTGAGTTCAAGCTGCAGGATGCCCACTTTTTGTTCCATTTTGACGGCATGGAGGGGAGGAGTTGTAGGCAGTTCAAACTCTGCCTAAGACCAAGTCAAATGACTTGAATGGTGGGTGGAGAGTAAATTGTGGAGGTGGACTTGGTCAAGGTGATTTGAAGTGATGGTGTGGAGTGGTTGGGGGAGATGTGGCCGAATTTTAGGAGAGTTTTGGGGAGTGGCCGGTTGGGTGAGTAAGCTAGAGGGCTAGTGCCGAAATGCACTTGGCATTTTGTGCATTTTCGGTCAAGTGTTGGTAAGCAAAATTCTCCCTTTTGTCATAGTTAGCCGAATTTTTCTAGAGAAAACTCCTTCATCTTTTCTTCTTGAAACCGAAAGACCAAACCCCCTAAAACTTGCCGAATGTTGCATTGTGTTTCATAAAATTTTGTGTGTGGCCGAATTCTCCCTCTCACTTGTTTCTTTTTGTTCATTTGTGTTGAGCCGAAACTAGTCTCTCCTCTTCTCAAACTTTCTTTTTCCTTCTTGAAACCTTGTAAGCCGAAACTCCATTCTCCAAAACACCTTCTCCATTCCTTCTCTTGCAAGCCGAAACCTCACCCTCCTATACCTTTTCATTTCTTCTTCTTTTCCCATTTCTGTTGTTGACCGAATATCAACCCCTATCCTTTTGCATTTCGGTTTCGCTTTTCTTTCACTCTGACCGAATCTTGTTTGGTTATTATAAATCACCCTAGCCGAATTCTTTGCTTTTCCATCTTGTTTTAAGAGTTGGCCGAACCTTCCCTCTCTTCTAGTGGTGTTTATTTTGGCCAAACATTGGTGCAGTGTTGATCTTGTTTGTTTCTTCCAATCGTCGAGGAAGGTAAGTCCATAGCCGAAGGGTATTTCTTTTCTCCCTTGTTCTTTGTTGTTATTGGTTTGGCTAAGAACCGATTGTGGTGATTGGTGAGAGAGGTTAATCTCTTGTTTTGTGTGAACCGATTCCATTACAGGACCATTGGATTTTGGAGGTGATCAAGTGAAGCCTTTTCGTTGAGTGATCGATCGGTAAGTGGTGGTAAGAAGCAGTTCTTTGGTGTATTCTTGTAGTTTCAATTAAGTCTAAGGTTTCAAAGGATTAACCATTTTCTTTTTAGGGTGTAGCCGATTGGTAAGAGGAACCATTGCGGTTCGGGTTTGGTAGGAAACCAAACCGTTTGCAAGGTAAGGGTTCGGATGATAACCCTTTGGTTTATTTGGTCTTGGCCGAATGGTATGAGTGACTAATCCATGTTGGACCGATTTTAGGAACAAGGTTGTCGAGGTGATCGAGGGATTTAGACGGGTTCTTTGGGATATAGACTTGCGATTTACCAGGTGTGTAAACTAACATACTGATTTCCTAGTAATATGTTAATAACCTGTTTGTGTAAAGTGAAACAATATGGTTGACGGATATGGTACCCAATGGGGTATGTGAACGGATCCGGGTAAGTCCGTTTCATTACGAGTTCTATTATTGGTATATGATATCATGATTGCTGATGTATGTGATATGAGATGCGATATTAAACATAATGGCATGATTGCATAATTTACATGATTTGCATCAGTATGACATGTATGGGTGATATGAGAGGAGGGGGAATATGATATCTGTGTCTTTGGGACACCGTGTCTTTGGGACACCAGAGGTTTGGCACCTCCAGTGGTTTGGTACCACAGATGATATTTTGTGACTTTGGGTCACCAGAGGTTTGGCACCTCAGCGTCTCGTCCCAGTGGCTTAGCACCACAGTGAGTTGGCCCCACAGTTGATTATACGGGATTGACGCCAGTGATTTGGTATCACACGATGGGTTTGCCCCATCATCCGATTCGTGACTTTGGGTCACCACACTTGTGTCTTTGGGACACCAGAGGTTTGGCACCTCATTGCGACTCGTCCCTGTGGTTAACACCACCGTGGGTTGGCCCCACTTGAGAGATACAGGATTGTCGCTAGTGATTTGGTATCACACATGGGTTGGCCCCACAGTTGGTTATTTGTGACTTTGGGTCACCAGTGGTTTGGCACCACCAGTGGTTTGGTACCACACGGGGTAGAAAAGGTGTTATGGATGGTTAGGAACGGGTGCATTAATTGTATTGCTCTGTTATGATGTGTGTTAGCATGTTGTATTATCGGGAGGGGGATTTATGCACTGAGTCTTGCGACTCACCTTCTCCTTTGACATTTCAGGTGACACTTAGACGCAGACATGGAGCCAGGATGGACTCGAGGTGCTCATGCCATGCCTAAATAAGGATTTGCTCAGACTTTAACAAAATTTGGTACTTTAGTTTATTTATTACTATTTGGTTTTATTTTGGATTGTAAACGGCCTTTAAAATTATGTTTTGCTATGTTTATGCTTAAAGTCGATTTTTAATATGCCTTAACAAATTAATTGGGCTAAAATTTGCTAGAACTTGGAAAGATAAAGATTTCAAAACTACAAAGCGATATGTTTTAAACTATACCATCGGGTATCACACTGTAATTTGTGATAAAGGAAACTCAAACGTTTTTCAAACTTAAACTCGATTTTCTACTAAGTCAATAATTATGTTTTAACTTCATAACTGATTAAGTTTTCGAAATTTCTGGATTTACAAAATACATCATCGGTTTTTATACAATCATGCCCAAGATTTCTACAAGTATAAAATACAAGCAAAGTGTTTTATCAAGCTTTTAAACGCAAACCCATCTTCTCAAAGTTACGATTTTCCTCGTAACATACCAGATTCGATCGTGGTGTGTTGACCGGGTCTGGGGTGTTACATGTAGTGGTTGACCCTAAGTGGGTGGCATTTTGGGTCTTGCAAATGACCTATAATGTCACACGGTCATGGCACACAGGCGTGCATGGTGACCGTGGGCGTAAGTCAGTATATGGCCTAGTAGTACACGGCCTTAGCACAGGGGTGTTGGATAACCGTGTTGGTTTTGGCAGGATCGACCATGGTCAGGGTACACGGGTGTGCTTTGTGACCGTGGGGGCCAAGTCAGGATAGTCCACGGCCAAGGCACACGGGCGTGCTTGGTGGCCGTGGGAGTGTAGTCATGATAGACCACGTGAAGGACACACAGGTGTGTCTATTAGCTGTGGAAGGCACACGGCCTGCCCACACGGGCGTTTAAGCCCTGTAACTTAGAAAAGTTTTAAATTTTGAGAAGTTTCTGTACGTGTTTCGGTTTAGTCCCGACCCCTCCCTAGCATGTGTTTAAGGTCTTATACGCCTTAAAAAGGGACTATTTGTTTATATTTGATATATTGTGATGATGAATGACTTCGTGTTGTAAATGGGTTGTGAAATGATCCTATTGTCCAGTAATGCCTTTGACCCTAATCCGACGACGGTTTTGGGTTAAGGGTGTTACACAAAATCCATTTATCTCTTGACTATATCTCTATGTCAATTTAACTGATTAAACAAATTTTAATAAGCAAATGTTTTAATGCACATACATACTTATGAAATTAAAATAATCTCTTGTACACATCCCTATTTCAATTCAAACAATTAATTCAATCTCATAAGCACATAAAAGATTACGCGAGGTAACAATGTATTTCTACCTTGAAACAGTTTAATTACAATAATCTTGCAAGTTATGCAAGGCTAATGTATGGTTAGATATCGTTGCTAATTTAACCCTCAGCTATCTTAGATGAATAAACATGCACTAATTAAGTATCGTGTCAATTAATTATAATTTCATTCCATTTAAATAATTAATTCATTAGTTACCTTACAATTTTAATGCAAAAATAACTTAGTCATGGTTTTACTTAATCAAACATCTTACCGAGGCCTATAACAACACAAACACAATTTTAATAACTCAAGTAGATGAAATGCAATCAACCCAAATTAAATTTAACCCATATTAATTAAATTAAACACATCAACATCACAAATATTCATAGACATGTTCATAACAACAACAATAAAATTAAAAGGATAAGGAACAAGAATCAAATCCAGTGTTTCTCCAAGGCTTGACTAGTTTGCTCCGCTCCTCCTTCTCCGCTTGTTCTTGTTGAACCAAGGCTTCCATGAACACTTGAATGCTACTCCAAATGGTGGTTGAATGACTCTTTTTCAAGAGGCGAAATCGATAAGGGAATGGGGAAGAAAATGAAGAACAATTAAGAGAGAAAAGTGAAAGAAAAGTGAAGAATGAATGGTTTTGAGATATGTTTGAAGTGGGCATCCAAGGGGGTATTTATAGGTCGAGAAGGCTGCTAAAAATAGCCAAAATCAGAAGCCAAAGACTCCCCCCATGGCCGGCCACACATGTGGCATGTTTGAAGATTTCAAACATGTTATTTTTAGGTAGGGGTAAATCTTGAAAAGCATGAATAGTAGAAGGGTTTGAATGCAAATTGAAGGAGTCTTCAAGGGCCATTTTGCAAGCCAAATAATCAGCCAAAAAAGCTGATTGGGTCAGCATGTGGGAGGATTTTGGGCTTCCCAGTGCTCAATTGGATCAATTTTCTCGGTTCAGCTCAACTAGGCCCTTTTTCATAATTAATTAATAATAATTTATTTAACCCAAATTAAATTGTATTAAAATTAAAATTAATTATATTATGAATTAATACACATAATTTGGACCGTCTTAGGTTGAAAAATTAATTCACCTTGATGCGTCAAAATTGCTTCTTGGTTTTGAGCTTCTAGTAGTGTCTGCCGAGCTGCTTTTCGCCCTTTGTGCAAATCTGTTGAAAATAATCAAAATTAATTAAAATTTGATATAAAATTAATTAAAATTCAACATGTTCATAATTTGAGTGCAATTTAATTATTTTATAATTATTATATATTTTTTCAACAAGAATTTTACCGAAACTACATGAATTTGAGTTAAAAAGGGCATGAAAAGGTGTGTATATTTTTGTGTTTCCACACCCCCAAACTTAATTCATTGCTCGTCCCGAGCAATGCACAAATTTGAAAAGAATTTCTCGGAAACACCTTTGAAAAAATTCCTTCAAAACAACATTCTTCCCAAAATTATGATTTTAGTATACTTATGCTCAAAAACAAGAATTTTGAGATTTACGCTACTTAAGTATACATATCATTCAAATTAATCGCAATCATTCTTATGATAGCAAAAGTAGACTAAATGCTTCCAAATAAAGACATGTTAAATCCCTACCAATTTGATTTTATTCCCTTATTCAAGATTAAGCTGCAACCATTAAGTTTAACTTATGCCTTCATATGTTAAACATAGCAATTTCTCTCCACTAATGTAGGTAGCATAGAAACTTGACTCAATAGGTCTTTAAAAAGGTTGTAACGTAGCTAGGCTAGGGGTAGGTAAAAGATAGATAAATATAGGCTAAAAACCCTAAACTCAGCTTCAATCAGACCTTCGGAATAATTACCTTCAATAGACCAATTTACTTTGCTTTCACATGCTATTTTGTACATCTATTTTATTTCAAGTACATATGCTCTCTCTTTTTGTTCTTTTTCTTTTCTTTTCTTTTTCTTCTTTTTTTTAACGAGTTTTTACTATATGTACTACAAATTTTTTTTGAGCATTTGATACTTCTTTTCAACTCCCCCAAACTTAATTTCAAAGAATATTCTAAATAGTACTGAGTATAGTGTTTGGGACAATTTAAAGATAATTAAGAGAGAAGTGATGGCTATATATTGTAAGGGTTCAAATAAAATTAGGCCATATATTCTCAAAGTTAGGTTTCAAGGGATAAAATTTCATCAAGGTTGGCTTGAAAGGCTTAAACGGTCCAAACAAAAGTTGCCTAAATCATTTTCAACATCCCATGTTTCCTAGGATTTCGCCTCAAGAAACTACTAAGTCAATTCTAGAGACTTAAACTTTCATGCATGCCTAACTTTCACTTCGTGGAATGGTGCTAGATAAAGGGACTCTCAACGTTGAATTTGGGAAATCTGTTAAGGGTGGTTTCAGTTTTGGGCAGGTGGGTGAGTAGCTGAGGGTAAGGTTTAGAGTTGAAGAGGGTGGCGGTTTTAATGATAGTTTAGGTGATGTAGTTGGTGACTTCGAATGAAGGTGTTTGGGGTGGTGATTTAGGGAGTTAAGGGCTGCAACATTAAGGGGTTAAATGAGATGCACTATTGGGCTACTTGGGAGTGGCGGTGGAGCAAGATAAGGGTTATAGGTTTGTGCTGAAAAGGGTTGAATATCTCCCTTCTTAGTAGGTTTGTGCGGAAAAGGGTTGAATATCTCCCTTCTTAGTTGTGTCTTAAGCCCAATGGCAGCTCTTTTTTGGATCCTAAGCTCCTATACTGAAAATAAACTAAAAAAACTCAAAGAAATTAGTGCTTAGGTTAAAAGTTGACCCTTTATTTAACAAAACAAATACTTAAATTCTTTGGGCTACTTAGAAAAATATTTTTTTGAAAAATTACATTAAATTAAACTCCCAGAAAAGACTGGAGGGGTCACAGATGGTCCCGCTTAAGTCCCAATCTCCTAGACAGAGTTTTAATTAATGTAATGTACAAAAGAAAAGTTTATCTAAGTCTACCATCTTATTCAAATGAGAGAAAAAAAAAACTAAAAATATAAAATAACGATAGAGAAAGTGAATAGAACTCCCTCCATTTTATTCAGGATCATCATTGACCATGGTGGTGTCATTGGCCCTTTGTCATACCAACCATAACCATCTAGGAAGAAATCATATTCTTTCCCATCAAATCTGTCCGACATCTTATTAGGGAAATAAAACCTGGAATGATCTTTCCTAGTGGCCATGTTAACTTCCTGTAATTCTTACAAATCCTCCAACTCGTGACTCGAATATCTGCAATAATTCATCCGACACCTTTCTTGTGCTTTTCCAAAACAACAAATGACTCTTCATCTTGATTCTTGGTAAACTCAACTGAAATCATGATAGGTAAAAATGGAGATAAACCCAAATAATCATATTTCAGATGAAGAGGCAAAGTCTTCAGTTCCAATTCGATTGGCTCTTCAATCGAAACTTTTGGTTGTGTGTACTCCTAAGATAATAATTCTAGTGATTCCAGTGGAACTTCCTGAGTGAATCCCTTCGTTTTAGCTTCTAACAAAGCCAAACATTCCTCGTCTTCATCATCACTTCGCGAATTCGCTAGCAGAATACATTCTAACGGATCATCTACAGAATTAAGCTCCAGTTCTATAGAAGCCACCGACTCCATCTTGGAAATAGCAAAACAGTCTTCAACTACATCTAAGGATTGAGCAGCATCGAAGTCATTAAAAGTCACCTCGTCATCAAAAATTTCTTTCAACTGAGTATCCCATTGACGCTTTTAGAATCGTTGAGGATATGGCAATGGTGGAATCTTAGCTTTAACCGAACAACTCTTCTATGGAAATTTTTCTGCATCTGACAAGGGTGTTAGATAATTGGAACTAACTAGTTTAGAGTTTACCTCATCCAAGGATTACTGAATTTGACTTCTATGATACAGGAGTTTCAACACTTGGTTGAACTTCCTCTTTGTCTTGAGCTACAACAGGCTCGTCTTGAACCTCAACCACCTTGGGCTCCAATGTCTTTCCACTTGGCAAAGAGACTGCTTTGCAATGTTCTTTGCCTAAAATTCTTGGATTTTCTGTGTCGCTCGGCCAAATACCTTGAGGTTTATTTCGAAGTTCATTGGTTAGCTGACCCATTTGATTATCCTAATTTCTTAAAGTGTTATCATTCTTCGCTATGTATGCCTTCAGTAGATTCTCAAGATCACTTGAACATTTAGATGGTGGGGGTTGTTGCACTTATTAAGAATATTCTGACTGACAATTTGGTTGAAATGGCATAACAGAATCGCTATGGTCCACCAATTGATTACTCCATAGAGAAATTGGATGATTCGGCCATGAAGAGTTGTAAAAATTTGATTGCGGACCATTCCAATTCTGATTTCCCATGTAATAATTTGACTCTTGATTCGATGGGTAATTTTCAAAGAAATGGCCATCTCCACAGTATTCATAAGAAATATTCTAAAACTGGTTCAGCTGCTGACCTGACAGATTACCATTGAAATCATTAACAATTACGTTCTTAAGCATAGAAGACATAGAGGATACTTGGGCTGCCAAAGGAGCAAATGTGTATACTTCATGTACTCCTGCTACTTGTCTTTCTAAAGATGCTCGGTTGGTTGGCCACTGATAGTTATTGTTGGAAATTCTTTCAATAATCTCGTAAGCATCGTTATAAGACTTAGAAAGAAGGGCTCCATTTGCCGAAGCATCCATCATCATTGTAGTATGAATATTGAGAGCAATATAGAAAGTCTCCATTTGAACGCTGCAAGGAATGCCGTGATGAGGGCACTTTCGCAATAACTCCTTGAACCGTTCCCATGCCTCATATAAAGATTCTTCATCAAGTTGCTGAAATGAAGTAATTTCATTTTGGATATTGGGGGTTTAAGATAGAGGGAAATATTTCATTAAGAAACGTACAACCAACTTTTGCCATGTAGTTATGGAACCGGACGATAGGGAGTTCAACCACGCTCGTGCTCTATCTCTTAAGAAGTATGGAAATAATCCCAGTCTTAAGGTTTCTTCACGCACCCCGACTAGTTTAAATGAGTCACTCACTTTCATGAATAGCCGAAGATAAAGATGTGGATCTTCAGTAGGAATCCCACTAAATTGACCCATATTTTGCAACATTTGGAACATGACAGGCTTCAGCTCGAAATGTTGTGCCTCGATTTCAGATCTCATAATACTCGAATTGAGCTTGTTGAATAAAGAAATGGCATATTTTGGATGGCACAGTTTCTGTCATCGGCAAGAGTGATCAGATTGTGAGTATTATTAGCAAATGTTCCTCCTCGATTTTGGTTTGGATTTTAAAAATTCATATCTTCAGTCCTTATTTGGTTCGCTTGTCTTCTCCTTTGCAGAAAGTCCTTTCAATTTCAAGGTCTACGAGGAGCAAGTCAATAATTTGATCAATACTCATAAACACCCGAAACAAACACAAAAGAAAATAAAATTAAAATTTAATAGAAAAAAAAGACCAAAATGAAAAATTAACAATTTCACAAATAATGTCTTTTAAAATAGTCCCCGACAACGATGCCAAAAACTTGGAACGACGGAAACGTGTAAGTGTACACAATCACAACAAGTAATAAATTGTCAAGTAAATGTTGAGTTATCGTACCCACAGGGACTGTGAAAAGAATTATTTATGAATGCAATTAAAAACACTTTGGTGAAGAAAAATATTTCCATTTGAGGAGGTGATTAAAAACTAGGATTTTTTTGTAACACCCCTTACCTGTATTCGACGTCGGAAACAGGGTGCGAGGCATTACCGGACTTATACGCAAGCAATCATACAAAACCAAGACATGAATTTCCATTCAAATTTAAAACTTTACATTCATTTTCATATTGTTCCTATTACGGGCCTATAGGCCCAAAACATACATTAGGAACGGTTCGGGACTAAACCGAGAACTTTAGAAACTTTCGAGAAACTTAGAAAATTTTCATCATGAAACAGGTCCACACGCCTGTGTGGCATATCACACGCCCGTGCTTCAAGCCGTGTCCACCTTAGGGTGCATTATATTTATGACATCATCATCAATTTGAAGTCACACGGCCAAGTCACACACCCGTGTGCTTAGGCCGTGTCCTCCACACGTCTGAGACACACGCCTGTGTCTCTACCCGTGTGTTGAACTTCTGGACATTCTGTTTTTCCAAAATTAAGGTGCAGGGGACACACGGCCGGAACACATGCCCATGGGGCAGACTGTGTGTCACACACAGCCTAGACACATGCCCGTGTGTCTACCCGTGTGGACAAATACAAGGCTATTTTCCAAGCCATTTTGTCACCTTTACTTGCACACATTCACACAACATCCCATGGCACGAATCATGGCATATAAATGCCTTCAAAAACAACTACAATCAAGCAATAAAGTATCATTTTTATACCATCATCTATCAAGAAAATATAAACCACATCACCAAACATTGACACATGCACATACATACTTATATGAGCTTACAACCATTTAGCCAATATAAGCCAAATTGCATGGCTACAAATTACCTCCAACCTTTAGCCATGACAAGCTAATACATTTAGAGAAATCATAATGACTCATACACCAAATGGCTAAGTCCCTATACATGCCATAAACTCAAAGGGGTTTGTATTCACTTATACCCAACATGATAGCTTGATAGTGTGATAGCATCACTGGCGATCTCCAACTTGAGCTAGCATACAACCCTATAAGATATGGGAAAGGAAGGGGAGTAAGCTATATAGCTTAGTAAGTTCATATTTTAAGCCCACATTTAGTATGCTTTTGGATGAATTAAGCCTCGATTTATGTAAAAAGGTGCTCTTAATCCTTTGTTTTCATGTTATATACTCAGGAAAGCACCCTAGGATGAAAAGAACAAGAAACGGGCTTAAAACGGACCAAATTGGGCCAAAGAGGAAATCGACACGGTCTGGACTTAAGCCCACACGGTCGTGCCACGCCAATCAACTAGAACACGGCCTGATCTCGACTTACACAGCCATGCTTCATTAAAGAAGTCTTGTAACACCCTGGTTTTAGGGGTTGGATTTTTGGTGCTTAGCTCAAGTGTTGGCACACTTCAGTGTGTGGTTGGGTAAGTTTTAGGGGTCCTGAGAACCCTAGGTGATGGTAGAACGCTTTGGAAAATTTTTAGTTTTAGGGGCTAAAAAGGGGAACTTGGATAGAGGGGGTCTTAAGAGAATTATTTGGGAGTTTATGTCACAAGAATTGGGCTGGTGGAGTGGCAAGGGAGACGCCACTAAGAGCTTGGGGAAGTGACGTCTCAGGTGCAAGGGAAGGGGGCCAGTGTTCGATTCGCAAGGGTAGCAGGGGGCTTTGTTTTTGCGTCATCTAGGTAGAGTGTTGGACGGTTTTGGGAGGCTTAAAAGATGGGCAAAGACTTGGTCAATTTTTTTTGAATTTGGCTAGATAGGTTTGACTTTTTCAAACTTTTAAAATGGATGGAGGGGAGGTGTTTTAGGAGTGATTTTAGGATTTTTTTTTGGGAGCTTGGGGCTTGGCCGAATGCTATATAAAGGGAGGGGGTGGTGCTCATTTTTCATTCACCATTTGCTTTCTCCCTTAGCAAAAAGTTCTTCCCTTTATTTTTATTTATTCTTCCCTTCTCCATTGCCGAAAGTTAGTCCAAGCAAACCCCTTTTCCATCCTATTTCCTTGTAGCCGAAAGTAGCAGAGGGCTTAACCTTTTATGAACCTATATCCCTCTCCCTTCTCACCTTTTTCTTTTTAAACCTTGCTTAAACCGTAACCATCCATAGAAAACTACCATTGCTGAATATCCCAAACACTGTTTAAGAGCCTTGCCGAATCACCCATTCTCACATTTCTCTTCACTTTGGTTACAAGTCCCTGAGCCGAACCTTACTTCCTTGGTGGTGGTCGTTTCTAGCTGGAGCAATAGGGAGTGGTTAGCAAGGTCGTTTAGTCAGCAGTTGCAGTGGCATAGAGTAGCGTTCGGGATTCAAGTTGAGTTGGTAAGAGATATTTATTTAGATTAAATGCTTAAGTGGTGTTTTGGGGGTTAACCTGTTTACCTGATTAAGCTTTTTGATGGAGGCCACAACCAGTCAAAGTGGGCAAGGGAAGGTCCCTATCCCAAAGTTCAAGAAAAGAGCGGTTTCAGCAGTTCGGGATTGGCCACCGGGGTGTGGGCCAGCGGCAGGAGATAGCTATAGGCAGATAGCGGTAGTCTCGCTAGTCGATAGCGTTGGGATCGAGGGTTTAGAGCTCCAGGTTATAAGGTGTGTAGTTAAACCATTGTTTCCGGGATTTGAGTATATCTGTTTATGTTGTATGATGCTAATAAGTGCAGTTAAATGTGAAAATGGTACCCTTAAGGGGTATGAAGATGATCAGGTTAGTAGCAAAGTTTGTAAATATGATCACTGATTTTATTATGTGAGTATGCCTATGATTGTGTTTAATATGTACATGCACCACCTTATCATCATTTATGTTACATGTGCATGGGCGGGTTATGAAAAGAAGGTACGGGTGTACTTCGAGTACGAGGTTGGTGTCAGCTTTGTGCTACATCGTGGATTGGCGCTGACTGAGGTCGCGTTGTGGATCTTTGCGATTTAGTTCGCGTGGTTACCTTGATTGATATCGGCTTATGCCATATCGTGGCTTGATGGATTGCTATGTGCTCCATCGTGGTTTGATGTTAGCTATACGCTACATCGTGGATGGCATTGGTTGCCTTTTTGGAGGGAAAAGGAGAGGGTGACTCGATAGTCCCCTGGTGTGTGGTAGGCTGGATCAGGGGGTGTGTAGCGGATGGACCCTAGGCTTGGGTTGGGTTTCATGATTGCATTATTCCGTTTATGAAATAATATGAAAATGGGCCAAGCCCAATGAATAGGTATGTTTTGGGAACATACGTGGACATGGGCCAAACCCAGTGATCAGTGGACTAATGTGAAAAGGGCCTAGCCCAGTAATTGTTATAATTTGAAGGTGGGCCAAGCCCAGATTGTGGTAATGTCTAATAATTATACTTGCATGTTGCATTTGATAATTGGGATGTTATGTGGTTAGCATGTGGGTGGATTTCGATGGTTTGGTTACACACTGAGTCTGTATGACTCACCCAACTTTTTAAGCATCGCAGGTGACACGTCGATCGGACCGGGTTGGAGTGGACACATGGTGGCCCATGCAGAAGAAGAGATTAAATGTTTTAGGCTTACTTTAAGTATTTGGGTTTAAATAGAATATGTAATAAAGGCCTTTTAACTCTTATTTATTTTTGTTATGATTATATTAGTATTTATTATGGTTTGAAGAATTTGAAACACTATGTGAAGATAAGTATATTTTTTCCAACCTACTTATTCAATTTGGCTTGTATATATTAATCTTTTAGTATGAGTATATTTTAATAACAAAGTTTTAATCATAAGTTTAAATAAACATGGATTTTTCAAAAGTTAGCAAGTTTTAAATTTTTCTAAGTTAAATAGATTTTCCACCGACTTTTCCGCACTAACATAACCAGATTCGGTCGTAGTGAATGGGTCGGGTTTGGGGATGTTACAAGTCTGAACATGGCCTGACCACTAGTCACACGGGCGTGTGACATGGCCGTGTCCCTGTCGTGGCAAAGAGCAATTTCATTCGGATTTGGATACTTTGGGGCAAAAAAACATATTTCAAAAGCCTATATAAACCCCCTAATGTTACATGAAAGAAGGCGGTTAGCTAGGCCAAGGAGCCAAGCCAAAAAGACCAGATTTGTGGAGAATCACTCGAAGATAGCCAGTTGATCCATCTCAAGAAGCCGGAATTCTATTCAAGACGGCGAATCTCTCCTTCAATTCCTTCAGGGAGTTTTAGGGATTTCTTATGTTTTGCTTTATCTTTTCTTCTGAGATGTTTTCTTTATTTGATATGAACTAAACCCTTCAGATACCTGAAGGGGATGAAACCTAAGACAGATCTTGTTATTGTTTTCTGAACTATATGATAAATATTTGACTTGTTCTTAATTATGTGTGCTTAATTCTTGTGTTGATATTTCCGGGATATTAATTCAAGTATATGTGCTTAGGTGGAGGAGCAAAAGTCCCTGGTTAAGAGTAGATCTAGAATAATTAAGCGGAGTTGATCCCGCGCCTAGAGATAGGGTGACGAGATTTTTCCGAATTAGGGTGAAACCTAATATGGGAGTCCATAGATCGAGTTAATGCGATTCTAGGGGTTTTAATTAGAAAGAGATTTCAATTAATCAACCTAGGGCTAGACGTTATTCACTTCGAGAGAGGATTTAATATAACTTTGGGAATCTTACAGATCAAGTCAAATGAATACATCGTCTGGTTCAGTGTTAGATAACAAGTGAAGTCTAGGTGGATTCTTCCTAAGGGTATCGTCTTAATCAATTGGTTTTTCTTCCAAGTTATTTTTTCTCAATTCATTCTTTTTGTCTTTGTGTCTTTAGTTTAGTTGATAGTTAAATTTAGATTAGATAACATTCACTTAATTCTTAGGCTAAATAATAGAAAGAGAGTTAGTATTAGTACTTTTGGTTCCTTTGGGATTCGATATTCTGGTCTTGCCTAAGCTATACTACTGTTTGATAGGTGCGCTTGCCTTACAAACGTTGTCAGAGTTAGTTTCCAGGTTTGATCATTCCCATTATAAATTTTAAAGCTCTGATTTCGACGATCAATAAGCAACCTCAACCATACATATATCATACAATTAACATAATGTAAAACCATACGGATGCCATTTAAGTCTCATAAGTACAATTTACTCATTCACATCTTTCCAAGTGTTTATCATATTCAACAATATGAACACAAATTATTATAATCCACCATAATCTCATGGCTATAATTTTATTCAGTCACAATGTTTGCTTTATCAACCTATATGCATAAATTAACATATTCTGGCATTATCCCAACAACTGAAATCCTTTCTTTGTAACTTATTACAACAATTAACAAATCATTTCAAACCACATAATAAACATGCACATTAATTAAGTGTACTCATATTTCGAAGCATATATCTTAACATCTTTCGATTTCATAATCTTTTATCCTCCCATACTTTCATAACCATTTCTATAGGTAATTATGCCAATCTTTCATTTTTCTCTTATATGATAAATCACAATTTGCATGAATGACACATGCTATATCATAACTTCATTTGGCCCGAAAGCCAATCACATAGTCATCAAATAACTTTACCATGTATTTCATACATCACAAGTATAGACCAATAATCACAATGTCAACAAGTATCATAGATACATTGTAAATCATGTCATTTACATAATGTACAATAAAACCCATGATCATGATTCATTCACTCACTTCTTACCAAGATCTCATCGATTTATAATCTCAATACTTATGAACTTTGTGTACATGCCTGTACTTTTTCAACATGATCATTGTAACACCCCGACCCGTATCCGTCACCGGATTAGGGTTACGGAGCATTACTTATCAAATCGTAACCCAAAATAAGCATTCATAACTAAATAAAAGATATACTTCAAAATGTTTTATATAAACGTATCATATTTCTTTAATACCAAATTGAATCAAACGAACTTCCATCGCATAATTATCAAATGCCTAATTCATATTCAAACATATGCCTATCATTTCATTGATCAATGTTAACATAGAAATCTATCATATAAATGGTCGTATTCGAAGGTACCACGAATAAATTTATACTTTCATAGTAAGCATAAACCTTAAAGAACATTTCACAAATCTATATTACCAATTTCACATAAAAGTAATGTTGATCATATAGCAAAAGTACTATTCATTTGGTCATTTAGTTATAATAGCTAAACATGCACATGCTTATAATCTCTTTACCGAAACAAGTATCAAATACCAAAACCACATATACCTGTATGGAAAAAACTTTTCTTAACCGAACCTAAGGTACACCAAATTCAATACCAATTTCCGAAAGCATTTATCTACTACATTAACTACCTCTCTTTAATTAACATAGTCAAATATATTTTTCAATGACCTAAAACATATAAGTACCCAACCAAAACATTTACCAAGTCACTTTAATACCTCTCATATCCTAGTACATAAACACGTTTTAATCAAATTACCAAAGAAACTACAAGGCCGAATATGCACAAAATATTACATTTCCAATAATCTAATTTAATGAACACCTACATTAGTACCCTACTTAACTTCTCACCACATTCATAATATACCATATGACATATTTCTAAGATGAACCAAATACTTGACCGATTATGCATCATATATACATATAACATCAATATCACGCCATAACACCAACCACAAGCATTTATATATATACACATCATGTACTATACTTCCATAATAACTAATACCATAACCGACCTCACAAATATCTATAATATCAAGATAGTTAACCTTAAGATCATTCTAGCCACCTTTTCATATATCAAACACAAATACATAAATGCACTTTCATATTAAACAAACATCAAGGCCGAATTCAAACAAGACCAAGTTACCATAATTTAGCCATTTTCGCATGGCATAAATACACATATACATCATTTGGAAACAATCCAAAAGTACCTTAGCCTATACATGCCATAATAGTCATAGTTTACTACTTCAAAAAAAAGAGTACCAAAAGAGATGATAGTATGGTGAGCTTCCGAGGTGATTCTCGAGCATAAGTCGAGCTTCCAAAAGTAACCTACGCACACAAGAATTAACCAAAATAAAGTAAGCTTTCATAGCTTAGTAAGACTTAAGCAATTTGCATACATTCACATAAGCATATACGAATTCCGAAAGAAATACTCTTACTCATTTACGACCATCGTACATTATATCCGAACCCTCATTAATTAAATTCATAACCACCCTATAAATGAATCACATACATAACATATGCATACCAAGTAATCAACCACAATTCGGACCATTTCTCAACCTTAATCTTAATGGAAATGATACTTACCTCAAGTATACTCACCTTTCCGAGCTATTCGTTACTGCGTAACATATAATGATACCTGTCACCTTTTTCGTACATGTATTAAGTTAATAAAAATAATAGTCTTCTTATGAGCCTCGACTTTTATATTCGTCAATTTTGATTTGGTAACGTATCGCACACTTAGTGTCGTTACCTATCAATTCCGCACACTTAATGCCGATTTTCTCGTAACGTACCGCACACTTAGTGCCGTTACTTGTCAATTCCGCACACTTAGTGTCGTCCGACCGATTTCACACACACAGTGCTTGGTATAAAGCTCGCACACATAGTGCCATTAAATTTGTAACACCCCAAACCCGGTCAACACACCACGACCGAATCTGGCCTGTTATGGAGTGAAAACATTTTTTTTTGAAATACTAGTTACCAGTTAAAAACTTTATGAAACTCTTTCATTGGATCAGATGTTTGGAAAATTTAGTAATAGGTGGTGTCAAAAATAGATTTATAGTTGTTTAAAACTTGGAGAATCCCATAATTGAAAATCCCTTTACTAATACCAATTTAGAAAACATTTGTTACTTATTAAAAACTAAGTGTGACTAGTTTAATCAAATTTTAACCTATTTGCCTTAGAAGTTGATTGAAAGATTTAGAGTTTGAAAAACATGCAAGTTACCTCTTATTATATGCATTTTGTTACCCGATGGTAATGTTTGAAAACCCGAAAGAGTTATAGCTTTGAAAACATTACTTTTTACCGGTTAATTTAACAAGTTCATAAATCCAAAATATGAATGATATAATCAAGTAAAAACAAGTAATTAAAACCCAAAGAAAATACTAGCGGCCTTATTACAAACCCAAAACCAAATTAAAAGAAAACTGATGAAACGAAATAGCAGTTTAAAATCCAAAATCAAACCAAGATGCATGGCCACCTCGAGTCCTCCCCGGCTCCATGTCCGCGATCTAAGCCTCATCTGCAAAATGTAAGGGAAGGGGTGAGTCACCAAGACTCAGTGCATACATCCCCAACCCGGTTATTCAAGCACTTACACAGATCATCAGTAAAACATGCAGATTATGCAACCCATAACCTAGCCATCCAAACACCTTTACTACCCCGTGTGGTCAAAACCACTGGTGGTCAAAACCACTGGTGACCGAAGTCACAAATATATCAAGTGATGGGGCCAACCCATCGTATGGTCAAAACCACTGATGACAATCCCGTAATAATCATGTGGGGCCAACCCACTGTGGTACCAAACCACTGGGACGAGTCACAATAATCCATGTGTGGTCAAAACCACTGGTGACTGTAGTCACAAATATCACAAGTGTGGTCAAAACCACTGGTGGTCAAAACCACTGGTGGTCAAAACCACTGGGACTAGTCACAAATCATATCAATAGTGTGGTCAAAACCACTGGTGACCGTAGTCACGAATTAACTGATGGGGCCAACCCATCTTGTGGTCAAAACCACTGGTGACAGTCCAAATATATCATCCCCCTCCTCTCATCACCCATTATCATCATGCTCATATCATAAGTGTCGTAATCGCATATATCATGCATTTATGTGTAACATAGCATTTAACAGCACATGATGGTATATACAAACATACATTGTAAATCACGTAGCAGGGGACTTACCCGGAATCCAAGCTTATGCCCATAAGGCAAAGTTGCTAACACAAAGGTTATACAGTAACACAATAAGTATCGTTTAAACTAATAAAGTGTGTAAGCATTTACACACCTGTCACTAACGCTACCACTGAATCTCGTGACCCGATCTACCGCACTAGACCTCCTTGCCCTATATTCAGCCAACACCAGAGTTATCAACATAGGCTATTCGGTTCTACCATTAAATCCAAAGGGTGAGATTACGCATAGATTACACCATCCTTACCTTTTGCCTTACGAAAACAAACCCCAACACAACGTATGTGAGACTGCTTCTCTCCCTACAATCGGCCAACAACCAAATCTTAATATTAATAGCCTTCGACTTTCCAGGACTTAAGGAATGAAGAACCAATAGAGATATCCTTACCACTTGACTTACCACAACCGATTGTTTAGGGAATAGAGGGCTTAGATCGACTGCTTCACAATCCCGGAGTACCTAGATGAGATTGGTCTCAAAAGGTGATTAGAGACCTTGCTAACCACTGCCGAAATCGGCTTTGCCCTTAAGAAAATCGACAGAGAGCAGAGAAGCAAAACATGAAACATTCGGCAATGACACTTACCTTCTCTTAAAACCGATTAGAGAAAACCAAAAAGTAGATCTGCCCTCATTGTTATTCGGCTAAGATCACAATAGAAGAAGAAAGGAAATTTCGACAAGGTGGAGTGACCAAAAAGATTCGGCTACACCAATGTAAGGAAGAAAGAGGGACTTTTTGACAGAGAGTTGAATAGTGAAGGGAGTTTCGGCTAAGGTTGGTGGAAGCAGACAAATATGGTTCGGCTAGAGGGGAGAAAGACAAGGGAAAAGAGAAGTGAAAGTGGGAGAAGGAATTCGGCAAAGACAGGTAAAGTGAATTTCGACCCCAGAGTTTGAGAAAGGAAGAAAATAAAAGTAAGAGAGGAAAAAGATGGATGCTTTCGGCTTAGCACAAATGGGAAAAGAAAAGAGAGAGATGGGAGGGTAAGGGATTCGGCCAAAGAACAAAAAGAAGAAAAAATATAAAATAAAATAAAATAAAATGAGATAAAGAGTAAAGAACCTAATAGAATAATCGACTAGGTGCAACATAGGAAAAGAGTTTCAGTTTTCTTCAATATGAGCACAAGAGGATAAAAATCGGCAATGCTTCAAGAATGGTTTGCTTTCAGCTTTGCCACACAACAAGAGCTAGCCGAAATGCCCCAATAGGTGCCTAAGAGAATTCGGCACCCTCCCCTCACTAAGCTTCCTCAAAACCGAACACTCCTCCAAGGAGGAGTTCAAAATTCGGCCACTTCCTCAAATCACTCCTAACCACCAATTCAAACGAGTTTGAATTAGTCAAGCTCCTAATTTTTCTCTTTGCCATCAATTTGAATTATTTGACTGAGTCCAAGCTTCATCCACCAGAGTTTGTGCTGAGCACAACTCCTCCCCCCTCTTGGCGTCAAAAATAATAAGCAAGGGTGGGATTTCTGCTGCTCGAACCTGAGACCTCCTTCCCATGCGAGTGGCGTCAATCACAGGGCTCTAAGTGGCGCCTCCAAGCCATTTTACCAAGCCCCAATTTGTGCTAAAATCCCCCTTGAAATACTTATAACCCCTAGCTCCCTTCAGCTCTCTTTACTTACAGCTTAAAAACAAAATTCCTACTACTCAGGCCTGCTCTAGACTTATAACTAGATCTTAGAACATCACTAATAACAACGCCACCATCCAAACACATACAAAACAACCAATTTAAAATTAACCCCTAATCCAGGATATTACAGTTCTACCCCCCTTAAAATAATTTCGGCCTCGAAATTACCAGGTCAAAAGAGTTGAGGATATTGCTGTCTCATGACATCTTCGGGTTCCCACGTGGCCTCCTCCGTACCATGGTTTCGCCATAACATTTTCACCAAGGGAACTGACTTCCGTCGCAGAACCTTAACATCCCCATCTAAGATCTGTACCGGCTCCACCTCGAAAGACAAGTCAGGATTCACCTCTATCTCCTCAACTGGTACAACATGTGACGGATCCGATCGATAGCGTCTGAGCATCGAAACATGAAAGACATCGTGAATCTGACTTAACTCTGCTGGCAACTCGAGCTGGTAAGCTACTGGTCCCACTCGCTTCAACATCGTATACGGCCCAATAAACCTAGGGCTTAGCTTGCCCTTTCGACCAAATCTTAACACTTTTTTCCAGGGCGATACCTTCAGAAAGGCCTTATCACCCACTGCATACTCAATATCCCTGCGCTTGAGATCGGCATAGGATTTCTGCCTGTCCGCCGCTTCCTTAAAACGAGCCCGAATCACCTTAACCTTGTCCTCCGTCTCTGCAACCAACTCTGGCCCCAACATCTGACGTTCACCCAACTCTGTCCAGCACGTAGGTGAGCGACACTTCCTACCATAAAACGCCTCGTATGGTGCCATCTTGATGCTTGCTTGGTAACTATTAGCGAACTCAGCTAATGGCAGAAACTCTTCCCAGCTACCTCTGAAGTCCAAGATACAACCTCTCAGCATATCCTCTAAAATCTGTATAACCCTTTCCGACTGCCCGTCAGACTGTGGATGAAACGCCGTACTGAAATCCAAGCGTGTACCCAGAGCCTGATGCAACGCTTTCCAAAATCTCGATGTAAATCTGGGATCCCTATCTGAGATGATCGATACTGGCACCCTATGCAACCGCACTATCTCTGCCACATACAACTTGGCTAATTTCTGAAGCGAATAATCAACCCTTACTGGTATGAAGTGAGCTGACTTAGTCAGACGATCCACAACTACCCAAACTGAGTCCTTCTTGCTAGGCGTAAGGGGTAATCCATTGACGAAATCCATAGTGATCCTTTCCCACTTCCACTATGGAATCTTCACCAACTGAAGCAAACCTGACGGCAACTGGTGTTCAGCTTTGACTTGCTGACACGTCAGACACTTACCCACAACCTCCGTTACTTCTCGCTTCAGACCTGGCCACCAAAACTGTTCCCTCAAATCACGGTACATTTTACTGCCTCCAGGATGCATAGCGTATGGACTGCTATGAGCTTCCTGAAGAATCTGCTGTCTCAACTCAACATCTTTAGGCATGCATACCTTCCCTTGAAAACACAGTACACCCTCGTCATCTACGCTGAAACCTTCGGATTCACCATTTTGCACTTGCAACCTCTGAGCACTCAAAACCTCATCTGACAGCTGTTTCTCCTTAACCTGATCAATCCATGACGGCTTAACTTGCAATTCCGCCAGAAGGCTCCCATCACCATAAAGACTAAGGTGAGCAAACATCGCTCGCAAATCTGCTACCACCTTACGGCTTAACGCATCAGCTACTACGTTAGCCTTACCCGGATGATACTCGATCGAACAGTCGTAGTCCTTCAACAGTTCGATCCACCTTCGCTGTCTCAAATTTAAATCCTTCTGAGTCAGGAGATACTTCAGACTCTTGTGATCCGTATACACTATTGACTTCTCCCCATACAAGTAATGCCTCCAAATCTTCAAGGCAAAGACCACCGCAGCCAATTCTAAGTCGTGAGTCGGATAGTTGCCTTCATGAGGCCTCAACTGCCTAGATGCATACGCTACCACTTTTCCATCTTGCATCAGCACACACCCTAAGCCAGTATGCGATGCATCACAATAAACAGTGAATTCCTTTCTTGCCTCAGGTTGAATCAAGACTGGAGCTTCAGTCAGAATCTTCTTCAACTTATCGAAACTCTCTTACTGTTTCTCAGTCCACACAAACGGAACCCCTTTTCTCAACAGCTTAGTCAACGGCGCTGCGATTAAAGGAAACCCTTCTACGAATCTCCTGTAGTATCCTGCCAAACCTAGAAAACTCCGAATTTTCGCCACCGACTTAGGTGGTTTCCAATCCAATACTTCCTCAATCTTACGAGGATCCACCCTAATTCCCTCAGCTAATACAACATGACCCAAGAAAGTCACCTCCTTAAGCCAGAACTCGCACTTACTAAACTTGGCGTACAGTTGCTTCTCTCTTAAAACCTGCAGAACCACTCGAAGATGCGCGTCATGTTCTTCCTCTGATCTTGAGTACACCAGGATGTCGTCTATAAACACTACGACAAATTGGTCTAGATACGGCTGAAACACCCGATTCATCATGTCCATGAATGCTGCCGGATCGTTGGTCAAACCAAAAGGCATTACTAGGAACTCGTAGTGCCCATACCGAGTACGGAACGCCGTCTTATTAATATCCGCTTCCTTCACTTTAAGCTGATGATACCCCGACCTAAGGTCAATCTTAGAGAAAACCGATGCACCCTTGAGTTGATCAAACAAATCGTCAATCCTAGGCAGAGGATACTTGTTCTTAATTGTCAACTTGTTCAACTGGCGGTAGTCTATACACATCCGCATCGTGCCATCCTTCTTCTTGACAAAAAGAACTGGAGCTCCCCAAGGTGATACACTCGGTCGGATGAAGCCTTTATCCAACAATTCCTGAATCTGAGCCTTCAACTCCACCAATTCCTTTGGCGCCATCCTATATGGAGCAATAGATACTGGCGCAGTTCCAGGTAACAAGTCTATACTGAACACAACCTCGCGATTAGGAGGTATACCTGGGAGTTCCTCAGGAAACACATCCACAAATTCTCCTACAGTTCGGACATCCTTCACCACTGCATCCTTAACTTCCAAAGCACAAACATGCACTATGAATGCCTTACAACCTTTCCTAACCATCTTCTCAGCCTTCAGTGCAGAAACCACATTAGATAAACAATCTCTCCTATTACCTATCATTACCACCTAATCACCCTCCATGGTCTTCAACACCATGCGCTTAGCTGCGCAATCCAAGTTAGCCTGATACTTTACTAACCAATCCATCCCGAGAATCAGATCGAACTCCCCAAACGGCAATTCCATCAGGTCAGCCAAGAACACGACCCCTTGAAGTTCTAGGGGTACATCCCTATACAGGGTACTTACTTCTACAGAATGACCTAGAGGGCTTATCACAGTCATCTTCCTAGATGTAGTCTCAGAGTCTAAGTTCAGAGTTTCCACTATGCTACTAGCGACATACGAGTGCGTCGAACCCACATCAATTAAAGCATTATAAGGTACTCCAAAAATTAAGAACGTACCAGTTATGACGTCCGGTGCGTCGCCCTCCTCTCTACGCCTCGCCGCATAGACTAGCCCAGGCTGTCTCGCCTCTGTTCCACCTACACCTCTGCCCGGTGCTCCACGACCTCTACTAGAGCCATTACCTCCTCTACCTGAACCTCGGCCCCTCTGTGGTTGTTGATTATCCCTCCTATACTGTGCACGACCTTGATTCTCAGACTGCAGCCTAACTAATCTTTGTGGACAATCCCTAACTCGATGCCCCATTGATCCACACTCAAAGCAACCTCTGTTCCCATTCCAGCATTCCCCTGTGTGAGACTTTCCACATCGCGCACATCGTGGCGGCCACTGTGTATTAGTAGCAGTCGACCTAATAGCTTGATTTGGCCCACTATACCTAACCCTTTTCTGCTGATTCCTAGAAAACCCGGATGATCTAGAACTTCTCTTGTTCCAACCCCTATCCTGATTCCGCCTCAGTGATTGTCTTACCCCTTCAGCTACTTTGGCTTTCTCCACCAGAACGGCGAACTCTAGCTCCTGCTGTGGGGCTATCATCATCCTCAGCTCGTCCCTCAGCCCATCCTTGAATCTGACACAACGCTCATGCTCTTTACTCACCATACCCCGAGCATACCGACTCAACTGGAGGAATTCTGCCTCATATTCCGCTACAGTCTTACTACCCTGAACCAAGCTCAAGAAAGCCCTGCGCTGCGCATCAACATAGCTAGCCCCTATGTACTTCTTTTGATAGGTTGTTCTAAAGAATTCCCAAGTTAGGTCATCTGTCATCGCGCCATCCCTAACCGTGAGCCACCACTGATATGACTCATCCCGCAACAGAGATACTATACCCTTCAGCTTTTCCTCAGCTGAAAAATCCAGGTCATCCATGATACATTCTGTCGCCTCTAACCAGTATTCCGCTGCACTTGGTGCCACCCCGAACACACCTCTGAATAGCTCTGCACCATTAGCCCTAAGTCGCTCGGCCATAGATTTCCGAACTCCAGTTCCAACGCCAGCACTAGCAACCCTTTCTAATACCCGCAGTACAGCCTGTGACACCGCATCATTACCACCCGTCTGATCCTGATATTCCGCGCCCACAGCTGGCGGCGGTGGTACCTCATTTTCTGATCCATGACTAGACCCTGCCGGTTCCGAGACCGTCATCCTACCCCTACCTCATCCACTAGTGTTACGCCCACGTCCACGTGCACTCATATCTACCGATATTCAAGCTGATTAAGAGTTTTATGCGTTAGACTTTTATTCCACTGTCTCTTAAAGCACAGTCTTATGAAAAGTTTTAATAAGGGGGTTGTTTTCGCGAGTACACATCATCCTATAGTTCCAGTCTCTATAGTAGTTCCTACGTCTACTCAATCATGCCATCCATCATAATCGTATCAACAAAAGCAACAGTTTGGGGTACTTACCTGGGCGGATTGGTGCCGGAGACTCGGTGCCATGCTTTCATCCCTATACTTTTCTCATAAAAAGCCTTTCATAATCCTTTTTTTAAAACATTTTTGGGCCTCGGGCCCACAGCCGAGTTGTTGAACCTGGCTCTGATACCATAATTGTAACACCTCAAACCCGGTTAACACACCACGACCGAATCTGGCTTGTTACGGAGTGAAAACATTTTTTTTGAAATACTAGTTACCAGTTAAAAACTTTATGAAACTCTTTCATTGGATCAGATGTTTGGAAAATTTAGTAATAGGTGGTGTCAAAAATAGATTTATAGTTGTTTAAAACTTGGAGAATCCCATAATTGAAAATCCCTTTACTAATACCAATTTAGAAAACATTTGTTACTTATTAAAAACTAAGTGTGACTAGTTTAATCAAATTTTAACCTATTTGCCTTAGAAGTTGATTGAAAGATTTAGAGTTTGAAAAACATGCAAGTTACCTCTTATTATATGCATTTTGTTACCCGATGGTAACGTTTGAAAACCCGAAAGAGTTATAGCTTTGAAAACATTACTTTTTACCGGTTAATTTAACAAGTTCATAAATCCGATATATGAATGATATAATCAAGTAAAAACAAGTAATTAAAACCCAAAGAAAATACTAGCGGCCTTATTACAAACCCAAAACCAAATTAAAAGAAAACTGATGAAACGAAATAGCAGTTTAAAATCCAAAATCAAACCAAGATGCATGGCCACCTCGAGTCCTCCCCGGCTCCATGTCCGCGATCTAAGCCTCATCTGCAAAATCTAAGGGAAGGGGTGAGTCACCAAGACTCAGTGCATACATCCCCAACCCGGTTATTCAAGCACTTACACAGACCATCAGTAAAACATGCAGATTATGCAACCCATAACCTAGCCATCCAAACACCTTTACTACCCCGTGTGGTCAAAACCACTGGTGGTCAAAACCACTGGTGACCGAAGTCACAAATATATCAAGTGATGGGGCCAACCCATCGTGTGGTCAAAACCACTGATGACAATCCCGTAATAATCATGTGGGGCCAACCCACTGTGGTACCAAACCACTGGGACGAGTCACAATAATCCATGTGTGGTCAAAACACTGGTGACCGTAGTCACAAATATCACAAGTGTGGTCAAAATCACTGGTGGTCAAAACCACTGGGACTAGTCACAAACCATATCAATAGTGTGGTCAAAACCACTGGTGACCGTAGTCACGAATTAACTGATGGGGCCAACCCATCTTGTGGTCAAAACCACTGGTGACAGTCCAAATATATCATCCCCCTCCTCTCATCACCCATCATAATCATGCTCATATCATAAGTGTCGTAATCGCATATATTATGCATTTATGTGTAACATAGCATTTAACAGCACATGATGGTATATACAAACATACATTGTAAATCACGTAGCAGGGTCCTTACCCGGAATCCAAGCTTATGCCCATAAGGCAAAGTTGCTAACACAAAGGTTATACAGTAACACAATAAGTATCGTTTAAACTAATAAAGTGTGTAAGCATTTACACACCTGTCACTAACGCTACCACTAAATCTCGTGACCCGATCTACCGCACTAGACCTCCTTGCCCTATATTCAGCCAACACCAGAGTTATCAACATAGGCTATTCGGTTCTACCATTAAATCCAAAGGGTGAGATTACGCATAGATTACACCATCCTTACCTTTTGCCTTACGAAAACAAACCCCAACACAACGTATGTGAGACTGCTTCTCTCCCTACAATCGGCCAACAACCAAATCTTAATATTAATAGCCTTTGACTTTCCAGGACTTAAGGAATGAAGAACCAATAGAGATATCCTTACCACTTGACTTACCACAACCGATTGTTTAGGGAATAGAGGGCTTAGATCGACTGCTTCACAATCCCGGAGTACCTAGATGAGATTGGTCTCAAAAGGTGATTAGAGACCTTGCTAACCACTGCCGAAATCGGCTTTGCCCTTAAGAAAATCGACAGAGAGCAGAGAAGCAAAACATGAAACATTCGGCAATGACACTTACCTTCTCTTAAAACCGATTAGAGAAAACCAAAAAGTAGATCTACCCTCATTGTTATTCGGCTAAGATCACAATAGAAGAAGAAAGGAAATTTCGACAAGGTGGAGTGACCAAAAAGATTCGCTACACCAATGTAAGGAAGAAAGAGGGACTTTTTGACAGAGAGTTGAATAGTGAAGGGAGTTTCGGCTAAGGTTGGTGGAAGCAGACAAATATGGTTCGGCTAGAGGGGAGAAAGACAAGGGAAAAGAGAAGTGAAAGTGGGAGAAGGAATTCGGCAAAGACAGGTAAAGTGAATTTCGGCCCCAGAGTTTGAGAAAGGAAGAAAATAAAAGTAAGAGAGGAAAAAGATGGATGCTTTCGGCTTAGCACAAATGGGAAAAGAAAAGAGAGAGATGGGAGGGTAAGGGATTCGGCCAAAGAACAAAAAGAAGAAAAAATATAAAATAAAATAAAATAAAATGAGATAAAGAGTAAAGAACCTAATAGAATAATCGACTAGGTGCAACATAGGAAAAGAGTTTCAGTTTTCTTCAATATGAGCACAAGAGGATAAAAATCGGCAATGCTTCAAGAATGGTTTGCTTTCAGCTTTGCCACACAACAAGAGCTAGCCGAAATGCCCCAATAGGTGCCTAAGAGAATTCGGCACCCTCCCCTCACTAAGCTTCCTCAAAACCGAACACTCCTCCAAGGAGGAGTTCAAAATTCGGCCACTTCCTCAAATCACTCCTAACCACCAATTCAAACGAGTTTGAATTAGTCAAGCTCCTAATTTTTCTCTTTGCCATCAATTTGAATTATTTGACTGAGTCCAAGCTTCATCCACCAGAGTTTGTGCTGAGCACAACTCCTCCCCCCTCTTGGCGTCAAAAATAATAAGCAAGGGTGGGATTTCTGCTGCTCGAACCTGAGACCTCCTTCCCCTGCAAGTGGCGTCAATCACAGGGATCTAAGTGGCGCCTCCAAGCCATTTTAC
This sequence comes from Gossypium australe, assembly GCA_005393395.2. Lineage (NCBI taxonomy): Eukaryota > Viridiplantae > Streptophyta > Magnoliopsida > Malvales > Malvaceae > Gossypium > Gossypium australe. The sequence goes on along the minus strand of CM016621.1, from coordinate 83,393,008 downwards.
CAAGCCCCAACTTGTGCTAAAATCCCCCTTGAAATACTTATAACCCCTAGCTCCCTTCAGCTCTCTTTACTTACAGCTTAAAAACAAAATTCCTACTACACAGGCCTGCTCTAGACTTATAACTAGATCTTAGAACATCACTAATAACAACGCCACCATCCAAACACATGCAAAACAACCAATTTAAAATTAACCCCTAATCCAGGATATTACAAAATTTAATTCCTCTTCAATACGAAATACATACATATTCTAATACTCATTTACAAATATGTCCATATGATGAAAAGTTTACAAGCAACCATGCATTTTAACACCCACTAGTCCATTCTGCACCTTAATATATATATAAACATAATTCCAACATTTTTTCTAACATTCATTTCTCATATCGTTCGTACATATAACCATCCCGTATCTCATTCAAACATATTCATTTTTGCTCCACTAGTCAAAGCATACTTAAGCAAATACCAAATCTTATATTCGGCTATTCAAGCTAAATTCCTCAATTCCCATTCTACATTATAAAGATTTACATACCTAAAATTATTTAAAATAGGTACATAACATAGAATAAAATTCAATTAAGTCCAATTGCTTAAAATCTTACCTCGAATATCAACGAGTTCAACTTCCCGGTTAGTCGTTCAATTTAGTTTTTCCCCGATCCAATCCTACCTCATTTTGTTCTTAATCTAGATACATTCAATTTAAGCTCAATCAAACACATTTATATTCAATTTAGTCCTAAAACACCTAAATAGGCAAATTACCATTTTGCCCCCATTATTTCACACTTTTACAGTTTAGTGCTATTTGCACAAAACACAAATTACACAAAATTTGGCCACACACCTCAAGGGCCGAATATTCATAGCATTCATACAAGTCCATGCATTTCATTTATTTCACAATTTAGTCCCCCCTAAAATTTATTTTTACAATTTAATCCAAAATACCCAAATTCATCACAAATCTAAAGACAAAACATATTAATTTAACACATATAATTCATAATTCATCCTCAAATAACTTAAACAACCAACTATCATCAATGGCTCAACTCAAAATATTCATCAAACTCAAAAATTAAAGCATGGGTCTTGAAGATTTCTAAGCAACGATCTCAAAAACGTAAAAATTATCAAAAACCGAGCTAGGATCATACCTTGATTAAGCTCAACTATGGCCGAAAGTTTGCTTAGGTTTCTTCTTCCCTTCCTTTCTTTAGTTTCGTCTTTTAATAGTGGAATAAAGATGATAAACACATGGTTTCTTTATTATATTATTATCATATTTTATATATAACCTTTTTAACATATAATATAATATATAATTAAAACATATCATAATAATTTTAAAGCCAAATGCCATCCACTATAAGGAAGTTGGTTAGTTTACCACTTAGGTCCCCACATATAAGAAGTCAAATCAATTTAACCATTGAAATTTAATACAAGCTAGTTTTACCAGTTATGCATTTCAGTCCTTTTTCTTTAATTAAACACACAAACGGGCAAATTAACTCACGAAATTTTAACACATGCTCAATCATAGATTATAGACTCAATATAAAATATTAAAATATTCTACTAACTCGGATTCATGGTCCCGAAACCACCGTTCCGATTAGGGTCGAATTCGGACTACTACAACCATACCTTGTCATTTTGTTGACATAATCATTGTAACACCCCTTACCCGGGTTCTACGCCAGAACCGGGCCCGAGGCGTTACCTTAAGAATCTCGTGATCGCCACTTAGACCCATCATAACTACTCTCTCTAGTCGTCCTATCAACCTCATTCTCGACTTACAAAACCTCACTATTACACACAAAGACTCTCGGGACTATATCATGACCTTTTCAACCTCTACAAATTTTCTCTTCTATACAGGGATCACACGCCCATGTAAAACAAGACACGCCCGTATGTACACACACACGCCTTACTCCACAACCGTGGTGAATACTGACTTCACACACACAGTTTCAAAGCCTAGTCACACGCCCGTGTTTGACACCCATGGGCGACACTGACTAAATTCACACGGTCTAGACACGCCCGTGTAGGTAATTCGTGGTCTATTCTGACTTAAAATGCTAACATGCAGGGGGCACACGGCCAGGTTGCACACCCATGGGCTAACTGTGTGTCACACATGGTCTAGACACACGCCCGTGTGCCTACCCATGTGAACAAGAACAAGGCTGTTTGCCAAGCTCCTTGCACTCCAATAGCTTACACTACATGAATCAATTCAACATACTAATAAACATCTCATAGATAACTTTGAAATTTCATAAATAGTAAAATGACCATCATTCAAGGCAGTTTACAAAAGAAACGTCTTAACAAGAGCCAATACACCTTTGGCCAAAATGACGAAATAATTTAACTAGTCTAGCCCCTATACATGCCATACATAAAATCACAGAGTCTAATTATACCGAAGTGAGAAGATAGTGTGGGCAGTCTCCTGGTTATCAGCGTATCCCGGCTCGGCTCTTAAGCTCTATAAAACAAGGGAAAGAGAGGGGAGTAAGCTTTACGCTTAGTAAGTTTACGTATAAACAATATAAGCATTTTAACATGTATTAAACAATTTCATAACATTATATGCTAAGCAAGAAACAATCTACATTCATGATCATGCTTACTCATTTCCTCCATTCACACATTCCAACCACATCCCAAGCATAATGCATAATTTCATTAACAGTTCCCCTGCACTTGGCATCACAAGGTCACATAATACAACACATCGCTATATCTAAATCCATTACTCATACTCGAATTACTCGATGGTTTCGAACTTAGCCCATCAAAAAGTTAGTCACGGTAGTATCGCACACAGCCCACCAAAAGATTAGATACGGTGGTATCGCACACAGCCCACCAAAAGATTAATAGACGATGGTATCGTACATAGCCCATCACGATTAGTAACGAGGTGGTATCACACATAGCCCACCATCAAATGTCGTCATTACACATTCATATGGTTATTTCGCTATTCATACAATAAATATTCAATGACTATCACATTCAATCCACTAGAACCACATATGTTCTCAATCATGTCATACACTAATTAGCAACATAATGTTTATGAAAATATACATTGCTTACACATAAACTTACCTCGGTGCAAAAAGTGTTAACCAACGACTTAGTCCGTCACCTTGCCTTTTCCATGGTCAAGGTTGATTCCACGCTCTTCTTGGTCTATAACAATAAAATTCAATTCGTTTAGATCATTGTATGATCATAATACATCAAATTCTACACTTGGGCAAAAATGACCATTTTGCCCTTGTACATTGGTAAAATTACAATTTTGCCCCTAGGCTGGTAATTCATTTCTCATCACATATTCTTAACAAACAAGCCTAGCTGAACATTTATTCCTCTTACAACAACCCACAAATCTAACTATTTCATGCATTTATTACCAATTTACAACATTTACAACTTAGTCTCATTTAGGTGTTTTCATGACAACACCTTTCACAAAAGTTGTTTCTCATCTCCCCAACATTCATTTCCTTCCATAAAAATTTAGCTAACATAACTACTTTCATGGCAAGTCCTTAGACTTTCAACCATATCTCAAATTAGTCCCCTCATTAGCTAGCTCAAGCTTTGGGGACTCCAAAAGTACAAAAATTATCAAATAAAACCACCAAAATCACTTACTTGCAAAGAGATAGCTTAGCTGAAAGTTTGAACTCCAAAAACTCTATTTTTCTTTTCAATTTTCGGTGGAAGGAGGGTGAATAGTGAAAGATGATATCTTTCCTTTTTAGCATTTTTTTATTCATTTTTTATCACCTAATTTCACCAAATTTGACCAACATTTAATGCTATTGTCCCCCTTCATTCCTATGGCCAGCCATGCCCTCCTAATGGCCTAATTGCAGTTTAAGGACCTTCAATTTAATATTCTATGGCTATTCGACACCTCTACCTTGCAAAATAGAACTTCCGCACTTTATGCGATTTAGCCATTTTTTCACAATTAAGCATACTATTGCTAAAATTAAAGCGCCAAAATTTCCATATAGCCATATAGTAATACCATAACACATAAAATAATTTTCCTCAACCTCAGATTAGTGGTCCCGAGGCCACTGTTCCGACTAGCCCCAAAATCGGGCTGTTACAACTCCCCCTCTTTTAGGGATTTTCGCCCTCAAAAATTTACCGGTAAAGAGATTTGGTTATTGCTCTCTCATGGCTTCTTCCGGTTCCCATGTAGCCTCTTCTACACCGTGTCTTTGCCACAACACTTTTAATAAAGCTATGTCTTTATTCCTCAACTATTTCACTACTCAAGCCAAGATTTTAATCGGTTCTTCCTCATATGTCATATCCGGTCGTATCTCAATTTCTGTTGGAGGAATCACATGCGAAGGATCGGAGCGATAACGCCTTAACATTGATACGTGAAACACGTTGTGGATTTTCTCTAACTCTACCGGTAAAGCCAATCAATATGCCACTGGCCCAATCCTTTCGGTAATCTCATACGGCCCTATAAATCTCAGACTCAATTTACCCTTTCGACCAAATCTCAACATTTTCTTTCACGGGGACACTTTCAAAAATACTTTGTCACCCACTTGAAATTCAATTTCTTTTCTTTTCAAATCCGCGTATGACTTTTGTCGATCTGAAGCAGTCTTCAGACTATCCCGGATCACTTTCACTTTCTCCTCAGTCTCTTTAACTAAATCAATTCCATGAATTTGCTTCTCGCTCAGCTCGGTCCAATACAAGTGAGTCCATCACTTACGACCATATAAGGCTTCATACGGTGCCATCCGTATGCTCGATGATAACTATTGTTGTAAGCGAATTAGACCAAGGGTAGGTATCTTTCCCAACTACCTTCGAACTCTAATACGTAGCATCAGAGTATATCCTCAAGAACTTGGATCACCCTATCAGACTGTCCGTCAGTTTGAGGATGGAATGCAGTACTAAAATTCAACCTTGTACCTAAGGCCTCTTGTAACTTCTTCCAAAACCTCGAAGTAAACCTCGGGTCTCTATCTGAGATAATGGATATAGGCACTCCATGCAATCTTACCACTTCCGCAGTATACAATTCGGCTAACTTATCTAGCGAATAATCAACACTCACTAGTATAAAGTGAGCTGACTTCGTTAACCTATCAACAACAACCCACACAGCATCTTTCTTTTTCGGAGTCAAAGGCAACCCTGTCACGAAGTCCATGGTGATCCAATCCCACTTGCATTCGGGAACCATCACTGGTTGAAGTAATCTCGAAGGCACTTGATGCTCAGCTTTCACTTGTTGACAAATCAGACATCTTGTTACATACTCCGAGATATCTCTTTTCATTCCCGGCCACCAATAAAATTTCTTCAGAACATTGTACATTTTCGTACTGCCCGGGTGTACCGACAAGTAACTACTATGTGCTTCTTGTAAAATTTCTCGGATCAATTCGTCATCTTTGGGTACACAAATCCTATCATAGAACATTAAGCAACCATCCGAACTCACCTGGAATTCAGGATTAATTCCTGATTCACACTTATCTCTTTTAGCTAGTATTTCACTATCATTCCTTTGAGCCTCACATATTCGTTGAACAAATAGTGGTCTAGCTCTCAACTCGGCCAGTATAGCACCATCATCTGACAATGACAATCTCGTGTTCATAGCTTTCAAAGCATACAAGGATTTTCTACTTAAAGCGTCCGCAACTACATTCGCCTTCCCCGGATGGTAATCGATCACTAGCTCGTAGTCCTCCAATAATTCAAGCCACCATCGTTGTCGTAAATTTAACTCCTTTTGATTCATCAAGTACCTCAAACTCTTATGATCCGTGAAGATTTGGCACTTCTCACCATGTAAGTAATGTCGCCAAATCTTTAACGCGAAAACAATTGCGGCCAACTCCAAGTCATGAGTCGGATAATTCTTCTCATGTGGTTTTAGCTGTCTCGAGGCGTAAGCGACTACCTTACCCTCTTGCATCAACACACAACCGAGACCATTTAACGATGCGTCACTATAGACCACAAACTCTTTCCCCGACTCAGGTTGTACCAAAACCTGTCAACAACGTTTTCAATCTCTCAAAACTCTGTTGGCATTTTTTAGTCCATTCAAACTTAACATCCTTGTGTAATAGTTTCATCATTAGAGTAGCAATCATAGAGAATCCCTTCACAAACCGCCTATAGTACCCCGTTAAACCCAAAAAGTGTAACATCCCGAATTAGGGCCTAGTCGAAACAGTGGTTTGGGGACCACAAATCCAACGTAAGAAAATTTATTTTTATTATATTTTTATGGTCTACAATTTCACGGAACGATTTCATGAAAATTTCGTTCGAAAATTTTGACGTTTGGCCACTCAATTTAGTCAAAAGGACTAAATTGTAAAAAGTTTAAAACTTGACTTCTAGAAGTTAGAGGTGTCAAATTGCTATGAAATTTTAAAGTAGAGGTTCTTAAATGGTAATTAGCCCATTGGTTAAATTGTTGGACAAAAATGGATATGATATATGTTAGATAAGATATTTTTTGTAAGGGCATTTTAGTCTTTTTGTAAATTAAATGAATTAAAAACAAAATTAAAATGCCAAATTTGTCCATCTTCTTCATATGGACGAAATTTACCAAGGGAAGACATGGCTAGGGTTTTCTTAACTTTCCAAGCTCATGGTAAGTCCCGGTAGCTCGATTTAGCTTATGCTACCAATAATTCATGCTAGGGTTCATCTTTGGAAAATTACCCATAGGTGAAAAGTGTGTATTTTGATGTTTTATGGTAGAATATGAAGCTTGAAATTATGTTAAACAACTTTTACTAAGCGATTTTAAGTGAACGAGTAAAACGACATACTCAGTAAAAATACCTAATGCCCATAAGTGTATGTTAGAGTAAGAATTTGATGTTTCCATAGAAGGGAAAAATGATCAGTATGTTATAAAACATAAGAATAAGGGTTGAAGTATAATTTTCGAGTATTGGGGCAAAAGTGTAAATATGTAAAAGTTTAGGGGCAAAATTGTAATTTTGTAAAAGTTTGAGTTAGGGACTGTTTTGAGTAGTATATTAATTAAATAAGTAAAATGTGATTTTTTAGACTCCGAAAAATGAGATTTGGACCTAGAACGGGAGGAAAATAAAAAATCGAGAAAGTTGGTAAATTGTCGTTTCTGGACCCGAGGTAAGTTGGTGTGTAAATAATAATGCAATAATGTCGTACTGTATGTTTGAAACCTAAATTGTGGTATTAAATTGATTTTGCTGAATTACATGTTTTGTATATTATGTTGGTGAATTGATTTAACAATAATGTTTATGATAAAAGGTGACATAGGTGACATGGAAAATGGGTCGAAATGTTGTGCTTAAATGTGTTTTCTATGACTCTGGTTATTATGTGAAATGGAAAGTTGATATGTAAATAATGCATTTATTTTACTTGTTCAATAATTATTTTGCTAGATATTATGGAAATCATTGGGTGATAACTACAATATGAAAATGTATGGAATGTGAAATTCTCGATTGAACCTTCGAAAAACCGAGAGATACGGACAATATGTAGCTAGGTCACACGAGTGATAAGGGACCTTCACCCACAAGAAAGCTACGAGATGGAAAAATTTGATATGTAGCTAGGCCACATGGATGATAAGGGACTTTTACCATGTGTGAAAGAAAGCTACGGGATAATAATTTCATATGTAATTAGGTCACATGTGTAATACTGTGTGTATACCATGTGTATAAGAAAGTTACGGGTTATGAGTAGCTAGGTCACATGAGTGGTTCCTAGTGTTGGACACCATGTAGACAAGAAAGCTACGAGATGGAATGGCTAGGTCACATGGGTGATAAGAGACCTTCACCATGTGTACAAGAAAGCCAAGTTATGTGTAGGTGGAGCTATGTGCTGAGACCACCGAGTATCGGGTGTTTTCCAAAGGGGTTCAATGAGATAAATTACTAATGGTGATTGGTGCAATCATGTTATGAATAAGTGCAAGAGTGAATGTGATCAATTGAGAAATGTGGCAAATGTACGTGTGAGCAAGGGTGCATGTGACTATGTGTATATGTGCATAATGTGTTTGATATGTGATACGTGATTGAAATTGTGGTAAGGCTAATATGGTGTGAGCGCCATTATGAGTACTCGTAAATATTAGTGATGATTATTCATTTGTATGGCTAGTATTGAACATGCTTGGTGTTATGTGTGCATATATGGAAGTAATATAAAGAAAACACGGGAGAGTACTATTTTCAGTAAAATAGATTGAAACAGCAGCAGTAATGTGATTTTGAAAATTCACCATAAATAGTATAAATTGAATTATATGTTGGATTAGATATCTGTTTAAATCTTATTGAGTCTATTTTCATACAAAAGAAACAGAGACAGCAAAGAATTTGTATATTTTGAGATGTTTAGATTTTTGTGAGACTGGTTCAGAGTGATTTCGAGATCCCCTGTTCTGACTTGGAAAAACCATTGCAAATTGTACAAAAATAATTTTGGTACATAATTTATATGGTTAGATTCCTTATTGAGTCTATTTTTATAAGAAACAAACTAGAACATAATTTGAATTCTTTACTAAAAGATAATTAAATTTTAGGGAAGAATGGTCGGAACTATTGGATAGCAGAACAGAGGATATTTTGAAGAATAAAATGTACTAATTGGATAAACCAAAAATTCTGAAAATTTTATGGTAATAAGATATTTGAGTCTAGTTTTAGGGAAATTTATCAGATTTTAATTTTCAGTTCTGTAGCTCAAGATATAAATAATTTAGTGACTATGACTCGAGTAGACAACTTGAGATGAACATGAATAAAAAGTGGAACTATGTGCAATTATGATTGTATTATCTTGAGAACATATTGTGAAGATTTATAAAAGCCTGTTAATAAATCACTTATTATTTACATACTTACTTACTAAGCTTTGTAGCTTACTTCCCTTCATTTCCCATATCTTATAGGGTTGTATGCTAACTCGAGATGGAGATCATCGGAGATGTAATCACACTATCGAGCTATCATCGTGGGGTAAAAGTGAATACAAACCTCTTAAGTTTATGGCATGTATAGGGGACTTAGTCATTTGTATATGTTATAATTGGTTTGGCTTAAAATGTTGGCCTTTAATATTTAGCAGTTCATTTTGTATAATTTGGATGAAATTTTATGACTCAGTTTAATACGTTTACAAGTGTATGTGTTTTGGTAATGCCTCGTGCCCTATTCCGACGTTGAATACGGGTAAGGGGTGTTACAAAAAGCTTCTGACCTCCGACACGTTCCTCGGCGGTTTCCACTCCACAATAGCCGAGACCTTTCTCGAATCAACTCTAATACCCTCACCCGACACAATGTGTCCTAAAAATCCAACCTCTCGAAGCCAGAACTCGCTCTTACTAAATTTAGCATATAACTGCTTGTCTCTCAAAATCTGTAAGACAATCCTCAGATGCTCCACATGATCACTCTCATCTCAAGAGTAAACCAATATGTCATCAATAAAGACAACCAGGAACTTGTCCAAATACGGTCGAAAGACAGGGTTCATTAAGTCCATAAAAACCGCAGGAGCATTCGTTAAATCAAACGGCATGACCATAAACTCATAATGGCCATACCTCGTCCTGAATGATGTTTTCAGCACATCTTGTTCCTTAACCTTCACCTGGTAATAACTGGACCTCAGATCTATCTTGGAGAACACCGTAGCTCCCTTCAGTTGATCAAATAGATCATCTATCCTCGGTAATGGATAGCTGTTCTTCACAGTTACTTTGTTGAGTTGTCTGTAGTCTATACACAATCTCATTGACCTGTCTTTCTTCTTTACAAAGAGTACTGGGGCACCCCACGGTGAATAGCTCGATCTTGCAAAACCATTATCCGTCAACTCTTGTAACTGAACTTTCAGTTCTTTCAACTCTAGCAGGGCCATCCTATACGGAGCGACCGAAATGGGTGCTGTTCCCGGAATTAACTCAATTCCAAACCCGACCTCCCTAACTGGGGGTAATCTGGGCAACTCTTCCGGAAATACATCCGGATACTCACATACAACCGGTACTGTTTCAATCTGTACTTCAGACTCTTGAGTGTTTAATACAAAAGTGAGATAAGATTTGTACCCTTTTCTCAGATATTTCTCAGCCATCATAGAAGAAATCATCACCGGTAAACTATCGACTCACCTGATTCAACTCGAACAACATCCCCATTTTCACATTTCAATTTAATGAATTTACTACCACAATTCATTAAAACACTATGGGTATTCAACCAATCCATACCAAGAATCAAATCAAAATCATCAAACGGCAACAACATAAGGTTTGCCGGAAAATAATACCCCTAATTATCAAGGTACAGTTTCTACACACCTTATCCACTAACACATGTTTTCCTAACTGGTTGGACACCTTTACCACAAATTTAGTAGACTTAATAGTCATATTCAAACTAGATGCCAATCTCATACAAATATAAGAATGGGTTGACCTCGGGTCAATCAAAGCAATAACAAAGGTGTCATGAAGAGAAAAAGTACCCGTTATTACATCTAGCGACGATGCCTCTTCTCGAGCACGAATAGCATAGGTCCTTGCTGGCGCCCGACTCTCTGACCTCAGAGTAGAGTCTCGTGATACACCTCTACCGCTAGTCCCACCTCCCGGGTTCTTTTGTGACCTACCTCTAGAGGATACATTGCTTGATCTCACCTCTTGCTTTTTCTCTTTATCATCTCTTTCAGGGCGATTTCGGATGAAATGGTCGGGGGAACCACGTTTGTAACAATTTCGATTATTTCCCCAACATTCCTCAGTATGATGTCTGCCACAACTTGGGCACTCTGGTTTGGACTTTGGATTGCCCACACTTGCCATTGAGGTGGCCTGAACTCTTGAACCCAAATACGTGTTGCCTCGCTCTCTCTACGAATACCCGACTGATGTAGTCATCCGAGGGTTCACTTCCCTAGACCTCTTTGATTGAGCTTGGTATGATTTGCTCATCGGCCTCTTCCTCGCTTCCCGAGTCTCACTAAGGGCTTTCCTCTTTTCTCTTCTACCTTACTAGCCCTATCCACCAATACCACGAATTCCTTTAGCTCTAAAATCCCAACTAAAAGTCTGACATCTTCGTTCAACCCATCTTCAAATATCTTGCATAAGGTAGCTTCCGTGGATACATATTCTCGCACATACTTGCTGAGCCTAACAAATTCGCGCTCATATTCCACCACAGTCATTTTTCCTTGCTTCAACTCAAGGAATTCTTTTCGTTTTTGGTCTACAAACCTCTGACTTATATACTTCTTTCGAAACTCTTCCAAAAAGAAGTCCCACGTTACCCTCTCCTTAGGAACCACTGAGATCAACGTTTTCCACCAATGGTACGCCAAGTCCCTTAGCAAGGACACCGCACATTTTAAGCTCTTCTCAGGTGTACAGGAGAGTTCATCAAAAACCCTCATTGAGTTCTCCAACCAAAACTCTGCTCGTTCAAGGTCATCATCTATATTAGCTCGAAAATCCTCAGCCCCTTGCTTCTGAATTTTGTCTACCGGGGGCTTAGTTGTCCTCACCATTTCTATACCTTGGGGAGCCACAGGAACTGGCTGAGGTATAGAAGGAGGTGGAGGAGGTTGAGCATTGGGGTTTGCTCGTACATACTTAGTGTACCAGTTACTCATCATTTGGAGAAAGGCTTCTCTAGCCTCTTCTCCTTGACCCATAGTCTCGGGTTCACTCTGCACAGGCGCGGTCCCTTGCGCGAGAGCCGGCGCATTACTAGCTGCGTCGTCAGCAGCCGACTGATCGGGATCCATATAATACATAAAACAAATTTAAAATCATCAGAAGCCACCACACTATCATTATACACTTATGGCATGTATAGCTAGACTCCTACACATGCTACGGTAGTTCAAGAACCGACTAAACCATAGCTCTAATAAACCTTGCACTCCTATAGCTTACACTACATGAATCTATTCAACATACTAATAAACATCTCATAGATAACTTTGAAATTTCATAAATAGTAAAATAAGCCATCATTCAAGGCAGTTTACAAAAGAAACGTCTTAACAAGAGCCAACACACCTTTGGCCAAAATGATGAAATAATCTAACTAGTCTAGCCCCTATACATGCCATACATAAAATCACTGAGTCTAATTATACCGAAGTGAGCAGATGGTGTGGGCGGTCTCCTGGTTATCGGCGTATCCTGGCTCGGCTCTTAAGCTCTATAAAACAAAGGAAAGAGAGGGGAGTAAGCTTTAAGCTTAGTAAGTTTACGTATAAACAATATAAGCATTTTAACATGTATTAAACAATTTCATAACATTATATGCTAAGCAAGAAACAATCTACATTCATGATCATGCTTACTCATTTCCTCCATTCACACATTCCAACCACATCCCAAGCATAATGCATAATTTCATTAACAGTCCCCCTGCACTTAGCATCACAAGGTCACATAATACAACATATCGCTATATCTAAATCCATTACTCATACTCGAATTACTCGGTGGTTTCGCACTTAGCCCACCAAAAGGTTAGTCACGGTGGTATCGCACATAACCCACCAAAAGATTAGATACGGTGGTATCGCACACAGCCCACCAAAAGATTTATAGATGATGGTATCACACATAACCCATCGAGATTAGTAATGAGGTGGCATCACACATAGCCCACCATCAAATGTCGTCATTACACATTCATATGGTTATTTCGTCATTCATACAATAAATATTCATTGACTATCACATTCAACCACTAGAACCACATATGTTCTCAATCATGTCATACACTAATTAGCAACATAATGTTTACGAAAATATACATTGCTTACACATAAACTTACCTCGGTGCAAAAAGTGTTAACCAACGACTTAGTCTATCACCTTGCCTTTTCCACGGTCAAGGTTGATTCTACGCTCTTCTTGGTCTATAACAATGAAATTCAATTCGTTTAGATCATTGTATGATCATAATACATCAAATTCTACACTTGGGCAAAAATGACCATTTTGCCCTTGTACATTGGCAAAATTACAATTTTGCCCTTAGGCTCGTAATTCATTTTTCATCACATATTCTTAACAAACAAGCCTAGCTGAACATTTATTCCTCTTACAACAACCCACAAATCTAACTATTTAATGCATTTATTACCAATTTACAACATTTACAACTTAGTCTCATTTAGGTGTTTTCATGACAACACCTTTCATAAAAGTTGTTTCTCATCTCCCCAATATTCATTTCCTTCCATAAAAATTCGGCTAACAACATAACTACTTTCATGTCAAGTCCTTAGACTTTCAATCATATCTCAAATTAGTCCCCTCATTAGCTAGCTCAAGCTTTGGGGACTCCAAAAGTACAAAAATTATCAAATAAAACTACCAAAATCACTTACTTGCAAAGAGATAGCTTAGCTGAAATTTTGAACTCCAAAAACTCTATTTTTCTCTTCAATTTTCGGTGGAAGAATAAGAGTGAATAGTGAAAGATGATATCTTTCCTTTTTAGCATTTTTTTATTCATCTTTTATCACCTAATGTCACCAAATTTGACCAACATTTAATGCTATTGTCCCCCTTCATTCCTATGGCCGGCCATGCCCTCCTAATGGCCTAATTGTACTTTAAGGACCTTCAATTTAATATTCTATGGCTATTCGACACATCTACCTTGCAAAATAGAACTTTCACACTTTATGCGATTTAGCCCTTTTTTTCACAATTAAGCATACTATTTCTAAAATTAAAGCACCAAAATTTCCATATAGCCATATAGTAATACCATAACACATAAAATAATTTTTCTCAACCTCGGATTAGTGGTCCCGAGACCACTGTTCCGACTAGCCCCAAAATCGGGCTGTTACAATCTTTGGATTACCCGTTGAACCACTTGGAATACTAAAGGATACTCGGATAGTCTTTACATATAAGTGCCACAGATGTAGCCAATGCTAACTCATATCTCATAACACATAGGGCTCGCTCTCGAGCTAATCATGGGTCTACTCATACAAGCTGTCAGTCAAGACGTAACTACGCAGTGTTGCTCACACAAGTTGTCAGGCATTCGCAAACACATGCCGAACTACCCAGCCACTGGCAGATGTAGAAGACCAGCACCCGAATCACATAAACACATAATCACATGAAAATCCTAGTGACATGTCACTCGTATCCTATTCTATTCCTAACGTTCAAATGAGATTTTTTCTCTTGTCGGAACTTTGTCGAACTTGTCGAATGTATTCAGAACGTCAAATATACCATTCATACAATATCAAAACATTAAATAAATAATCACAACATTGCATTATTAACATATGAACTTACCTCGAACGGCGAAAAGGACCTATTTGTCCAATATTTATTTTTCCTCCGATCTAGACTCGAACTCGTTTTTCTTGATCCATAAGATCAAATTTAGCTCACTTATTAGTCATATTATTCAATGTGACCCAAAAATCAGCTTATGGCGAAATTACGTTTTGCCCTTAAAGTTTGACATATTTACATTTTTGCCCCTAGGCTCTGAAAATGAATTTCATTCAATTTGTTTAACATACAAGCCTAGCCGAATCATTTTCATAACTATAGTAGCCCACATTTTCCATTAAAACACACTTTTACTACATATTTTATAACTTTTACAAATTAGTCCTTTTAGGCATTTTCACCGAAAATTACTTAGCAAAAGTCGTTTAACAAACAAATAACATGCATATTCTACCATTAAACATCCAAATACACACATATTCATCATGGGTCAAAACCCTAGACTTTACTCATGCTTCAAAGCATATACCAATCCTGGCTGTCTTGCATCCGTGTTACCTCTAGGACCATTGCCTCGACCCGCTGCACCTTGACCACGTCCAGCCCCATTACCACCACGACCTGGTCCACGACCTCTCGGTGGTTGCTGAGTTCCTCTTGCTGGTTATGCATCAGTATTACGAGCTTCTTGAGTTGTATCCATTCGTCGAGGGCAACTCCTATATTGATGATCCATTGAACCACATTTATAACAAGCACCCGTTTTCCTCCAGCATTCTCCAGAATGCCTTTTCCCACACTCAGCACAGTCTTGACTCTGATTAAAAGCTACAGGTGTTCTACCTTGAGCTGGCTCATCATTCCGAGGCCTCTTCAGAAACCTTTTTGAAAAATCCGAATACTTTATATCTCTCTTGCCTCTATCTTGTTCCCGATTCTGACGTTCTGAATTCTTAGCCTCTTCGGCTATCTTGGCCTTCTCCACAAGCGTGGCAAAAGTTCTAACTTGTTGTGGGGCTATCAGAACCCGCAACTCATTTTTCAACCCATCCTCAAAGTGTACACAACGCTCATGATCTGTTGACACTATTGTTCGAGCATAGCGACTCAAACGTAAAAACTCAGCCTCATATGCTGCCACCGTCTTATTTCCTTGCACCAGATTCAAGAATTCCTTCCTTCGGGCATCCACATAACTTGTTCCCACATATTTCCCCTGAAAGGAAACTTTGAAGAATTCCCAATTAACTAATGCAGCATCAGTGCCTTCTCGGACAGTAAGCCACCATTGGTATGCTTCGTCCCTTAACAAGGACACCGCTCCTCTTAGTTTTTGTTCCACAGTGCACTCGAGATCGTCCATAATTCTCTCCACTGCCTCAAGCCAATATTCAGCGACATTTGGAGCTACACCTGAGACGCCTCTGAAGACCTCAGCACCACTTGATTTCAATCGCTCCGATATTGACCCACGAGCTGTTGGCCCAGTTCTGGTTCCAGCGACCCTTTCAAGAACTCGCAACATGGCTCGTGTCAAAGCATTATCTTCTTCCATATGATCATGTGATCCCGTCTCACTCTCGAGTGACGCAGGTGCATCCATTTTCGGCATATGACCCGGCGCTTCAGTTACGCCCCTAACACCTCGTCCTCTACCACGGCCACGTCTACCGCGTCCACGACCCCGTCCTCTTGTGCTCATAATGACTAATTCGATTTAATCTAATTAAGAGTTTTATGAATCAGATTACTATTTCAGTGTTTATAAATGATATTTTATGATATATAAAAGAGATAGAGTTGTTTTCGCAATCATATCCTATTGTCTCAATCTCTACGGTTTTCAACACCTAAAACTAGAAGTTCTAGAGTGTTTTTAAGATCATATCACAATAATAATAAACAATCAATATACAGATACTTACTTGACTTGGTACGGGATGCTCATGATGCCATACTACCTTTAAATCAAAAGAAATTTGAATTGTTTCTCAAACAAATATTGTTGTTGAACCCAACCACAGTCGAGTTTTGAAACTGGCTCTGATACCATTAAATGTAATACCCCAAACCAGGTCTATGCGTTAAGACGAGATTTGGTTTGTCACACCGATCGAACATCCATGTAATTTTCTAATGTTTAAAGTAAAATAATACTTCAAAATCTTTTGAAGATAAAGTTTAATAAAAACTAAGACCAAGATTTGAAAATTTGTAAATTAAGGAAAAACTTTGTTTGAAATCTTATCCTATAGAATATATTTGTCAAAAACATTAAAGCAATTTAAGAGAATTCGGAAGAAATTTAAAAGAAATAATTAAGGTGTTCAAATTGTTGTAAAACTCAATATTTTTAAGAAACTATATAGATTTAAGAAAAACCCAAAGTAAAAGTCTTAAAGCAAAATTTAAATCCATCCACACATAAAAATCCATAAAAACATAATTAGAGGCCTTATTACATCAAACCCAAAATAGTAATTAAAATAAGTAATTTAAATAAAGTCCATAGTTTATAAACCCATGCTCGTAGTATGGCCTCCACCAAGTCATCTCCGGCCCAAGTCCACATCAACTGCCATTACCTGAGATGGATAATAAAATAGGGTGAGTTACTAAGAACTCAATGTGCAACTCACTTACCACCATTATTGGGCCAGATCATCGAGACATTAACTTGGGCTTGAACCTAATTTCATTTTAACAATATAAAGTAAAATAAATAGAAATGCATGAAAAATGAATTTCCCAACCAAGCCTAATATCCATCCGCTACACACCCCCGTACCAACCAACACACCTGTGGGGATCAAGTCAACCCACCCCGCCAAACACACCAATCGTAGGCATTAAGCCTTTAAAATAATTTTGTAGTGCACTATCGAACTAGATTGTGACATAGTCACCAAACTAGAGGTATTAAGCCAAAATAATTTGTGGCAGAGCCACCGAATTAGATTTTTGGCAACAGGCCATTCTTCTCTTCATCAAATACCCCGCCCCATGCAATCATGTATGCATAACAAAATATAGCCATATAATAATTTATCAAATAATCCATAATATAAATGGGTATATAATTAAGCATTTCATTTGGGCCCATAAAACAAATTAGTATTTTGCCCATTTAGCAATTTAGCAAACTTTGGCCCATATATCGAACTAGAATATTTTTGGCCCATTTAACGATCTAGCAGTTTTTCGGCCCAATTTAATAATCTAGCAATTTTTCGTAGAATTCTCGGTTTTAACCGTTTTCATGTATTTATGCAAAAGTATAACTTACTATGTATTTTCCGATTTTTCCATTTTTTACGATTTTATCACAAAACTTACGGATTGGTATCTAACCCGAGAGATAAGTGTGAAGTTACACACCTGGTTATAGAGAGAACTAGACTTTCCCGCTCGTCGATACCTATACGCATCACGGTAATTAAAACACTATATTTTATTAATAAAACCAATCTTAGAAATAGCGATCTAAACTTTTACCCTCGAAATTTCGAACGACTTCTAATTGTGATTTCTCCTCGATTGATGATTCGTTAACCGATGCAAATCCACGAACAAATAAAGGTTCGGGAGTACGAACGACTTCAAACAATTGATTCTCCCCGGATAAGCGTCCGCAACCCGGTGGAAAATCTCGGATTCCCGAAATAGCCCTTTGCTTATACTTAGGGGGATTAATGGAACCTCCCTTCTTCCGAACACTAAACACTGCCCTTTTCTTCCCTATCTTGAATGTCTTTAATGACAAAAGATCATTAACCCAAACTAATATTATATCAAAAATATAACTAAAGGTTTTAAGGGTGTGATTTTCGTACCACAATATCCCTGTTCCACAATATGAGAGTCGACCAACACGTTCTCTTAACACCTTAAATCGATTCTAACGTTCTATGATACTCACGATCACTTGATTTCCGGTCTTCCACTATCGCTCTAAAATTTAACAATTGGAAACGTTTAATAGAAGGAATGATAAATTTCGGTCCAAGAAATCCTCTTTATCACCATCAAAAATTCGGCCAAAACAACTATAAACTAAAAAGAACTCTTACCTATTGTCCACGGTTGAAAAGAAGGATTGAGATGGAGGTTTATGAAAGATGGAAGATTCGGCTATGTATAACCAAAGAAAAGAGAAAATGGTTCGGCTATGGGCACAGTAACATTCGGCCATTGGAGAAAAATAGAGAGAGTATGATTGAAAAGAAATAAAAGATGAGAGAAGAGATAATGATGAGGATTCGGCTTTCCAAGAGAAGAAAAGAGAAAGAAAGAGATGAGTTTAGGAGCAAAGTACATTCGGCAATAGGGAAAAGAAAAGAAGAGAATGGCCTTTTTGGTATTGGAAGTTTCGGCACTTTGAAAAGGCATACAAAAGAATACTAAAGTGACTTGCAAAAATGACCAAATGGTCAAAAGATTAAGGCTTACCAAAAGATCAAATTCGGCCAAAGGAGAAGGGTTGAGAAAGAGTTGCAAAACTTGCACAAAAACTAAGAATGACCGAAAAAAAACAACTCCTAAACCTTACCAAGCTACTAGCATATTCGGCCAACCTCCCCCAAGCCACAATACTGTCCAAATTCATTGGTCAAATGACCATGAAATAATTTCCAAAACCTTTTCCTTGATACATGCCTTATGTCCCCTTATCTTGCCAAAAATTCTTGATTCCCTACCATAAGTTAACAATTTCCTTATTCCTTTAATCTACTAACCAAAAATAACAAAGTCAACACTTACCATAATTAAGCTTGGTCGACACTTACCATTCTAGAGCAAAAATAAAAATTATCTGGATGCTAACTAAGGGATTCGAACCTCTCCCCTCATGCTAATACCCATGCGCATACACCACCTTGCCATTTACTCATCTTGTGACACTTATTGACACTTAAATTAACTTAAGTATTAATGTCACTTGATCCACTTCAATAAATTCTCAAATATAAAAATTATTCCATACCCTAATACTTCTATATTGTTCTTCAAGGCTATAATAAACACAAGAAAGAAGTAAGAAAATTTTCCTTCATAATCTAAACACCAAAACATGCAATATATATCGATACTTGAATTTTAGGGTGTTACACAATTAACTCATTTTTAAGTTAGTGGGTGGCATATGACATAAATAACCTTAAGTTATATATTAGTTTTATTTTATTTGAAAGGTTAAATTAGTAATTAAACAATTACTTATCTTATATGTTAAAATAACATAAAATAAAGCCATCATCTTTTTGGTTCTTTCTTGGCCGAATATTGGAGGAAGAAGAAAGCTTTGAGTTCTTATGATTTTTGGCAATTCTAGGCTTAAATTCAAGGTGAGTTTTTAGTCAGTTTTTGTTAATTTTTACGTTTTTGAGATCGTTGCTTCGAATATTAATTGACCCATGTTAGAATTTTTGAATTTGAGCATGCTTGATATTCGGCCATGGCTAAATGTTGGTGTTTTATGATGTTTGATGGAAAAATATTAAAGTTATGTTAGAAATCTACAAGTTTTGAAATGGAAATTTCGGTAAAATTGAGTATTTAGGGCTAAATTGCAAAAGTCAAATTGTTGAAGGATTAAAATGCAAAATAGATGAAATAAATGGACTAGTGCGGTCCCTATGAACATTCGGCCCTTGTATGGTTTAATGAAATTTTGTGTATTTTGTGTTTTATGCAAATAGGACTAAATTGTAAAAATGTGAAACAATAAGGGCAAAATGGTAATTTGCCCGTTTATGTGTTTTGGGACTAAATTGAGATGAAATGTGCTTGAATGAGCTAAATTTTAATGTGTTTAGGTCAAGAACAAAGAAAAACAGATTTGGATCGGGGAAAAGCGAAGGTTATCGAATAGCCGGCCTACGTTGTCAGTCGATAGTCGAGGTAAGTCTTTTAGCAAATATTTGTCGGAAATTATTTACGTACTTTATTAAATGTTGAAATTTGAAAATGTTGGGAATAAATATATGAAGTGGCCGAATGTGAATTTTATAAGGATGAATTGATTTTATTTATGTAATATGAATAAGCTTAACTGAATTCGATAATATGTGATAGAATTATGAAATATAAATGATTCAAGTGGTGGTGACATTATGAAACGTGTATGGAATGATTAACTATATTAATACTCGGGCTTAGAGCCTAGCAGGCCTTGTGCCGGTGAAATTTTATCGGGCTTAAAGCCTAGCAGGCTTTGTGCCGGTGATTTATATCGGGCTTTATGCCTAGCAGGCCTAGTGCCGGTGAATTATTTCAGGTTTATGGCCTAGCAGGCTAAATGCCGGTGTTCAAACTTCAGACCTTGAGTCTAGCAGGCCTAGTGCCGGTGTGTAAGATTCGGGCTAATGCCTAGCAGGTTCTATACCGGTGAGTTGAATTTTCAAGCCTAGATTATATTAATAAGTTATGAAATGAATCATGTAAGTCTGAATATTTGAAATTGAACTTGTTGATCTATTACGAGGTATGTGTTATTCAACTATATATGTGATGTTAATGATCAAAATAGAATGTCGAAAGAAATGTATTATTTATGTGGTTGAGGAATATTGTGTATAAACTATGCCAAGTGGAAATTGATTGTTCGAGAGCATGAAAATGATTAATCATATTCGTATAAGTATAATTATATACATAAATATGTGTTTATTTTATATTCAGAAAATGGAGTATTTGGGTAAATAAATGAAATTGGATAGGATAAATGAGGTAAGGATATTCGGCTGTAGTGACATTATAAGTTAAGTTGTGTACATTCAATGTTATAAATTGATTGCTTTATATGTTTGAATGATTGAATATTATAAAGTAATGTGTAACATCCTGAATAGGGCCTATGCATTTCCGGTTTAATTGTACGAAATGACAAGTCTTAAGTACTATGAATAAATTTTTGAATATTTTGGAAACCTAGAAATGCATGGAAATGGAAATGAACATTTTTGGAAACTTGAACTTTTTTGGAAACCTGAACATTTTTGGAAATAATTCAGAAATGGAAAGTAAACATTTCTGGAAATTTGGAAATGTAAGAAAATGGCAAGTTTACAGAGCCGATCGAAAATTTTAGGAAACTTAGAAATGATGCCGAAATGTCAAATTTTAAAGTTCAAAATAGGAAATAAGGGCTAGAGGGCCTTAAAAGAAAAAGTTGGAGAATTTTGACACACAAACAGGCTTGGAAAAGTGGCCTGAAGATGCCACTTAGGGCCTAAGGAGATGGCGTCACATGCAGGGAAATAGGCCTGAGTTCGAGTCACTTGAGAAGCAAATAAATAAGTTTTATTTTTGCTTCCAGAAGGCTGAGGTGGACGGCATGGGTTTCTAGAAAAGGAAGAGTTTTATTTGCATAAATATGTGAATAATAAGTGATAAATAAAGGATTTTTCTTTTAAGATAATTGAAGAGATAATTGATGGATTAAAGGCTTTTATCTTTTAAATAAAAGAGATAATGTTATCAAAAAGAGGAGTGGTGGCCAAGTAAGGGACTCCTAGGCTGATAACTTTGGCTATAAAAGGAGGGCAGGAGGGCTACTCATTCACTTTTGCTTCCTCTTTGCCGAAATTTTCCTAGCTCTCTCCCCCTCTCTGCGGAATTTTTCTTCAAACAAAATCCATCTTTTCTTCTTCTATTTTCTTCTCTGTTTCTACTGTCAAAGCCAAATCTTTGTTGATTTTAAGTAAAGGAGCAATCAACTACAACATCAAAAGGGTTTCTACAACTGTCGAATACAAGGATCAAGGATCTAAGGTAAGATAAATTTATTTGATTAAAGGTTATGATGTATATGTTAGATTAGATCTAACATGAAGATTTCGACAGACATATAGGGCAAGGAATCCTCTTCAGATTTGGAATTTGTATGGTAAGTGATATTCGGCCAAGGCTTAATTTTGGTATTTGGAATTATTTTTCATTATTTCAAAAAGCCGAAAACTCACATGGTTACATGAATTAGTGTTAGCCGATTTCAAGGAAAAGGATACTAGCAATTTTGGGATTTGATTTACAATCATCCAATTCGGCAACAAGGTAAGTAATACAAATCCTACTAGGATTTGGTTTTTAAGCCAAATAGGTTTGTTAATATTTTTTTAATAATTGGTCGAATATAGGAGATAAAGATCTAGATCGGTAGATCGTTCTTCGGGATTTCAAGGAATCTATTAAGCCAATCAGGTGTGTACTCACATTAATTTTCGATATATCATATGGCAATTATTTTTAATATACGAATATGCATAAGAATGTGAATGTGGCTAAGTACCACAAATGTGGTAAGAGTACCCAGGTACGTTTCCTACTTTCGATAGGATTACGAATATGTTATATTGTTAACATGTGAATAATGAGAAATTAAGTATGTTATGCATGATATATGGGGCATTCGGGATATATGTGAAAGGGGAAGAAGGTGTTGACTTCGGTCTCACCAACGGAATATGGTGACTACGGTCACATTATTTGAATATGGTAACTCCGGTTACATTATCTGAATTTGGTAACTTCGGTTACATTACTTGAATATGGTGTCTAATGACACAAATTATATGGGCGATGAGCACGTCGACTGCAGCGACTGCCTTCGATGGTGTGTAGCGGATGGAGGGTTGACTTAGTAGTCCTCGCGGTGTGATTGGCAGGTACGGGTGGTGTGTAGCGGATGGACCTTTAGGCTTGGGTTGGGTTGCATCATTATTTTATATGAATATGAACTTGTATGCCTGATTGTTGAATGTTAATGTTATGTACACATTGAGTCTGTTGACTCACCCCGTTGTGGGAACTATTTTCAGGTGATGAACAGTGACGGACCGGGACGGTAGACCTTGAGGTGGCCATGCATCAATTTGAAGATTTTATCTCTTTTGGACTTTGTTTCTTTTTAGTACATTTAATTTTATTATCGGGTTTTATTTGATGTAATAAGGCCATAAGGCCCAGTGGATTTTATTTATTTCTGCTTTATTTTTTTAATTATTTTGTTACAAACGATTGTTGGATTAAATTTTAAGTGAAATATATTTTTATAAACCTAAAGGAAATTATTTTGTCACCTTAATAAAATTGGATTTTTAAATTAATTAAATGGGTTTCCCAACCTAAGCCCAATCTAAAACAATATTTCCTAGAGTTTTACAAATTTTCTCTAAGTAACAAAGAATTTTGAAAACCGGTTTACTTAAGGAACATACCAGATCCAGTCCGGGCTCGTGGGCCGGGTGTGGGGTGTTTCAGCTTGGTATCAGAGCCCAGTTTTAAAACTCTTGGCCTGTGGGCTAAGGCCCAAAACGTTTTGAATTCGAGCCCAAATGATTTTCTTTGAACATAAGCAGGTCTTATGGCATGGCACCTAAGTCTCCGACCCGCAGTCCACCAGGTAAGTACCCCTAACTTTATGTGTGATTCTGTGATTTATGAATTGTGTAGGGGTAGAACAGGCATGGAACGTAGAATAGAATGATAGGAACTTGAACCCTAGGACTAGACTACTCAAACACAAACCCACATAAGACTTAATGCACTAAACAAACCTATGGCTAAGTCACTGAGCTAGGGTGTGGTAACCCCTGTACGCATGTCTAGGATTGGACCCGGAAGAGCCTGGTATTTAAGCAGTCCTAGTGACTCACCTCCTCTTCGTAGGAATCCTACCTGGTGCGTAGCTTCGATTCACCCTAACTCAGAAGGCTCAGTGGTGTGGCAACCTCTGTGCGCATGTCTAGGAATGGTTTCGGTGGGAGCTTGGTATTTAAGCAGTCCGCGTGACTCACCTCCTCTCCACACGAATCCTGCCTGGTGCGTAGCTTTGGTTCACCCTGACCAAAGAGGGCTCGGACATAGGCTAAACATAATGACTAAAACCCGAAAGGGAACTAGCCATGTTTTTTTTTTAAAAAAAAAAGAGAGAGAACAAAACAACAAACCCTAGTTTTTTTTTCAAACTTTTAAAACTTTCTTTTATATCTGAGAAAATTATTTTACAACATTTTCTGAAAAACTCCTGATTTGCGACAATTACAAAAAATGCCCTCAGTGGTGAAATTACCAAAATGCCCTTGGTTTATAAAATGTTCAACTACTCAACAGCTTTACCAAAATTTCATTATTTTATAAACATTCAAAAACCCTAATTTGTAAAATATCAAAATACCTTGATTTTGGAAAATTACAAAATTGCCCCTAACTTGCAAAATTACCAAAATGACCCTGATTTCCAAAATTTTTGCAACATCCCTATTTTTTGAAGGAACAATTTTTAAAAAGAACCCTTAAAGTTTTACAACTTTTGAAATATCCCTAATTTATTAAATTATACAAATTTACCCTGATTTGTGAAAAATTACCAAAATACCCTTGAGGTCAAAAATTACCAAAATACCCCTGGATTTTGAAATTTTTCCAAGTTACCCCGAGACTTTGAGATTTTCAAAATACTTTTTGACAAAAACACCAAGGAACGTTTTTCTTCTGAAAAATTACGAAAATGCCCTGTAGGACAAAATTACGAAAATACCCCTGGGTAGTGGAAAACAACAACAACAAAAACTACAACGTTTCTCTGAATGAACGAAAGTTCATACTTGTTTGATGGATGAATGAATGAATGGAAAAGACTGTGTGTTTGTATGAATACGAAAGAACCACTCTTAAATCCCTTTTTCATAAAACTCTTTCGCGGTAAATAAGTGGAACAATGACTAATCCATAAAATTCCTTAATCAGATCTCGACGCTAGAAAATGAGCTCTAGAGGACGTGGTCGTCGTGGACGAGGTAGAGGAAGGATGACCGTGTCGGAACCCGTCAGATCGGGTCAAGGGTCTGATAATGAAATACCGCCACCACCACCCCCAGCTGTTAATGTTGAGCAGCAGGCTCAGACGGGGGAAGATGCTGTGTCGCAGGCGGTGCTGCGAGTTTTGGAATTGGTGGCTGGTGCGGGAGGAAATTCAGGAAATCGTAAGTCTGTGCCTGAACGGCTCCGAGCTAATGGAGCTGAAATGTTTCGAGGAGTATCTGGAGTGGCACCCAGTACAGCTGAGTACTGGTTGGAAGCAACGGAGCGCATCATGGATGAGCTCGATCTGACTCCTGAGGAAAAGTTGAAAGGGATGGTGGCGTTGTTACGCGATGAGGCGTATCAATGGTGGCTAACTGTTCGAGATGGTGCCACGGCAGAGGACCTGACCTGGGAATATGTTAAGGAGGCATTCCAGAAGAAATATGTGGGAACCAGGTATACAGACGAGCAAAGGAAAGCTTTTCTGGGGCTGGTTCAAGGGAACAAGTCCGTAGCAGAATACGAGGTAGAATTTCTGAGGTTGAGTCGTTATGCTCGAGGTGTAGTGGCAACTGAGCATGAGCGCTGTGTCCATTTTGAAGACGGACTGAGAGACGATCTGAGACTGTTGATAGCACCGCATCAGGAGCGGGAATTCTCTGCTTTGGTGGAAAAGGCCAAGGTGGCCGAGGGGATTAAGGATGCTACCAAACAGACTGTGGATAGGAATAAGCCCAAAAGAGGTTTTGGGCTATCTGGAAAAGGTCACAAGAGGCCTAGAGTTGACGGGCCACGAAATCAACAAGCTGGTACGGGATGGCAGTATCGCCCTTGTGAACATTGTGGAAAGAGGCACTTGGGAGAGTGCTGGAGAAAGACGGGAGGATGTTTCAAGTGTGGGTCCAAGGACCATATGCTTAAGGACTGTCCCAAGCAATCAGATGAGAGCCGACCGGTAGTTCAGAATGCTAGCCAAACTGGTAGAGGCGGACTGATACGAGCTCACCTACGACGCCTGTAACGGATGTTAACAATGACCCGATGAGACTACCTAATGGACCAATTACACGTTCCCGAACCAAACAATTCAAAGATGCCGCAATGGTGTTGGTGGCACAAATTTGGAATGGCGATAGAAAAGATTCCAAAAACATGCTGAGCTATTACAATTTCTTTAGAGTTGAATATACTAGCTAGTCCAACTACTAGAATATTTAACGCTATAAAATACGCATGTTTGATTAAATTTTCAGAAGTTGTTACATTTTCTTAAATTCTCATTATTTTGTTTAAATAACACAAGTTTTTAATAAATCCCTTGTCATAGTGAATAATAGTGTGTTTTATCTAGTATTTAAATAAATTGATTAAAGTGTGTGTTAATTTATGTTCAGTCGAAAATTTTACTAATGATGGTTTGTATCTTGTAGTTTGATCCACGATTGATGACAACAATGGAAGCCCTAGATTACACGTATAAATGATGCAAGACCAATTGGTAGATAGAGGACAAACATGAAGAGCATGCGGCACAATGGTGGAGAAATTAACTAGCTGAAGAATGAATGGATAAAATCAAAGTGGAAGGTGTATAATAAATAAATGGAAGAACCATGGTCTTTTCAAAGATGGACGGTGCACTTGGGATGAGCATGGATTTGGTGAATGAAGAATTTTAATTGAATATATGTTGGACGGCACATAAAATATTTAGTGCTTGAAGAATGAAGAATAATTAAACTTGGTGGTGGAGAAATAAACAATGGTGAAATTAATTGAAGATAATTGAAGAATAATTAAACTTGGTGGTGGAGAAATAAACAATGGTGAAATTAATTGAAGATAAAATATTGGCCATATTTTTAACTTAATGGGACGGCAATTGGAGCAATTGAAGATAAAATATTGGCCATTTTATTAACATAATGGGACGGCACAATCTTTTTAAAATTAGGATAATTTAAGTGTTTTATTTTTAATTGCAAGTGGCCATCATTAATAAGGCCTATAAATATTACACACTTACATTCTTGTAGAACAAGTTGAATTTGAATGAAAAGAAGAATTTCTTTTGGTGAGTTTTCACTCTCCTTATTTTCGAGGTTTGAATTGATTTATCTAGTTTTCTAGTGGCGTCGTTTCTTTCCTTGTTTTCGAACTTATCATCCTTTCGGGTGTGGCGTTCATCTATCTATACCGTTGGTTCCTATCTCGCTAGATAGTGGGTCTCGGTTTTATTTCGAAATATCATACCGTTGGTTCCTATCTCGCTAGATAGTGGGTCTCGGTTTTATTTTGAAACTCATTCCATCCATTTGAAACTTATAAGATTCGGGTCTTTAATTTTTATTAAAGGTTCTTTCTTGTTTCAAATACGTATCCATCACCTATCTTGCATTTCAAATATATTATTTCCAATAAGATTATCCCTTTGTTAGTTAAACGAGAAACTGTCTAATTTACGATCGGGCAACATTTACGATTCGCCTCCTAACCCGAGACGGACCGTTATCATCTGGTATCAGAGCCAATCAAATTAGGCACGTTTTGATCGTCTTGAGTATTTCCGAGTAAGTTTCAAAAAAAAAAGGTTCAAAAAAAAATATCGAGGTTAAAAAAAAAAAATTTCCGAGTTAAAAAAAAAAAAATCCTACCTTAGCCTGTTTAGATTGTCAAGTTCTTCTCTAAGAAGAGAAACGACATTTGTTTGCTTATATTCCCAGTGTTTTACAAAGTATACTAACTGAGACGAGCCCTTGTCTGTATAATTAGTTAGCTCTATAAGATGTTGGAAATCAACTATAGTTGACTTCCTCGCAATTGTTACCTCCTTCAACATATCTTGGTCATCTCTTGGCTTTTCTACATTAAACTGCTTCCCAGCTATCAACCAAACTTACCTTTTTAACTCTCGAAACGACCTACGAGTAGCTAGTAAGTCAAAGACAACCTTCTAGAATCTAGAAGAGTGAATTCGAGCGGTAAAAGGCAAGAGTGAATACATTAAGAAAAAAAAAAGCCAGAATTGAGTAAAAACACGAGTGTGAGTGTGATAATTTTCTTTGTGAGTGAACAAGTAAGGATTGTAGTGAGGAATTCATTAAATTTGTTTTAAAAACATGTCTAGGAACCTCGAACATCGAGTAATAAGTGACGAAGCATCCGACGCCGCCGGAGGTGGGGGAGGATTACAACCCCGAAGAAATGATCCCGAAGGGAGAAATCAGGATGTGCAAACAGCATTGCAAGAAATCACACGTATGTTCAGAACAATCACCGAACAATTATATCGAAGAGAGGAACGAAGACCTCGAGCAAACACCCCTCCAATTCCAAGAAGGGGACGAGAACAACCTTGGTTACGTGACAACGAAGTCTACGAACCAAGTGAAGCCGACAGCAACCCGACTTTTGAACACGATGAACGGCGAAGAAATCCTCGAGCCCGTGAGCGAAGGGATCGAGAATGGGCCGATGACGATTTAAAAAACATTAAAATGACGATTCCTGCTTTCCAAGGGCGATCCGATCCGGAAGCCTACCTTGAGTGGGAAAAGAAGGTGGAATTAATTTTCGACTGTCACAATTATTCAGAAAATAAGAAGGTAAAACTTGCTGCCATCGAATTTTCTGATTACGCCCTTATTTGGTGGGATCAACTAACGACGAGTCGAAGACGGGATGGTGAACGCCCAATATCCACATGGGCGGAAATGAAGGCACTAATGCGGAAAAGGTTCATCCCAACCTACTATCACCGCGAGTTGCATCAAAAATTGCAAAGTCTAACCCAGGGTCACCGAAGCGTAGAAGATTACTACAAGGAGATGGAAGTAGCCATGATCCGAGCCAATGTGGAAGAAGAACGAGAAGCCACCATGGCACGTTTTAGCGCTGGCCTCAATCGAGATATCGCAAATATTGTAGAATTACATCATTACATCGATATTATCGAAATGGTTCATATGGCTATAAAGGTAGAAAAACAGCTGAAACGAAAAGCTACGCCTAGAGCAAACCCCAATCAAGCTTCAACATCGAAGTGGGGGCAAGTGGCCAACAAAAGGGACATACCGAATCGAGCCAAAGAAACCAGTGGCGCACCCAAGTCTAACAAGCCGATCGGTGAAACGAGCAAAGGCAAAATGGAAGCTCTTCCGAATCGATCCCGAGACATTAAGTGTTTCAAATGTTTGGGACGAGGACATATTGCAAGTCAATGTCCAAATCGAAACACTATGTTTGTCCGAGATAATGGCGAGATTGAGTCCGGAAGTGAAGAGGAAGATGAAGCCAGTGAGACCTCCCAAGAAGAGGAAGAAATGGAACAAGCAGAAAGTGGAGAAATCTTGGTGGTAAAAAGGAGCCTCAGCTTACAAGGTGTCGAAAATGAACAACAACGCGAAAACATTTTCCATACGCGTTGTCAAGTAAAGGGGAAGATTTGTTGCGTCATTATTGACGGAGGAAGCTGTACTAATGTGGCAAGCACCCTATTGGTGGAGAAACTTGGATTGACTACCACCAAACATCCTCATCCATATAAGCTACAATGGCTTAATGACGCAGGAGAACTTAAGGTCACGAAACAAGTTTTGGTTCCCTTTACAATAGGGAAGTATCAAGACGAGGTCTTGTGCGACGTGGTTCCAATGCTAGCAGGACATCTCCTGCTTGGACGACCTTGGCAATTTGATAAGAGAATAATCCATGACGGCTACACTAATCGATACACTTTTAAGTATTTGGGCCGGAATGTGACACTAGCCCCGCTGAGACCCAAGCAAGTTTACGAAGACCAGTTAAAAATGAAGGCATCAATAGAAAAATCAAAAGAAAGCGAGTGGAAAATTGAGAAAGAAAAAGAGAAGAAGTTTAAAAAAAAGAGGGACAAGAAAGTAAGTGATAAAACAAGAGAGTGTGAACAAAAAGAAAAGGAAACGAAGGAAGAAAAAGAAAATGGAAAAATGAGTGTTTTTGCAAAAGCAAGAGATATTCGAAAAGCCTTGTGTGTGAGATAACCGATGTATGTCTTACTATACAAGGAATTGTTTTTGAACACTAACGACTTACCCAAGAATCTTCCTTCTTCTGTGTTGTCTCTGATTCAGGAATTCAAGGACATATTTCCAGAGGAGTTACCAAGTGGTTTACCGCCCATTCGAGGCATAGAACACCAAATTGATTTGGTGCCGGGAGCTTCACTGCCCAATCGACCTGCGTACCAGAGCAATCCCGAAGAAACAAAAGAGCTCCAAAAGCAAATCACTGAATTGCTAAAAAAGGGATATATCCGAGAAAGCCTTAGCCCGTGCGCGGTACCGGTGTTATTAGTGCCAAAGAAAGATGGATCGTGGCGAATGTGTGTCGACTGTCGCGCCATCAACAAAATCACCGTCAAATACCGACACCCGATACCCCGACTTGATGATATGCTCGATGAGCTGAGCGGAGCTCGAATCTTCACAAAGATTGATCTCAAAAGTGGCTATCACCAAATTAGGATGCGGGAAGGCGATGAGTGGAAAACGGCTTTCAAAACAAAGTTAGGTTTGTATGAATGGTTGGTAATGCCATTCGGACTTACAAACGCTCCGAGTACTTTTATGAGACTTATGAATCATGTTTTACGAGCTTTCATTGGCAAATCATGTGTTGTTTATTTTGATGACATATTAGTGTACAGCAAGTCTTTGGAGGATCACCTCCAACATTTACGTGCGATCCTAGAAACACTGCGAAAAGAGGTATTGTACGCCAATCTTGAGAAATGTTCCTTTTTTACTAACAAGGTTATTTTCTTAGGATACGTCGTAAGTGCAAATGGATTAGAAGTGGACCAAGAGAAGATTAGAGCAATCCAAGAATGGCCCCGTCCTACAACGGTGAGCCAAGTACGAAGTTTTCATGGGTTGGCTAGTTTTTACCGTCGATTCGTGCCCAACTTCAGCACGATAGCCGCTCCTTTAACGAGCGTGATCAAGAAGAATTCAGCTTTCCATTGGTCCGATGAGCAAGAACGGTCTTTTAAGGCTCTTAAAGAATGCCTTGTTAAAGCTCCATTGTTATCCCTTCTTGACTTTACTAAAACTTTTGAAATTGAATGTGATGCATCAGGAGTAGGGATCGGAGCCGTTCTAACTCAGAATGGAAGACCGGTGGCGTACTTCAGCGAGAAATTGAACGGAGCTGCACTCAATTACCCCGTGTATGACAAAGAGATGTACGCTCTAATAAGATCGCTTGTAACGTGGCAACATTACTTGAGGCCGAAAGAGTTTGTTATTCATTCCGATCATGAAGCACTCAAGTATATTAAAGGTCAGCACAAGCTCAACAAACGACATGCAAAATGGATCGAGTATTTAGAATCATTTCCATACGTAATTAAGTACAAGAAAGGTAAGGAAAATGTTGTAGCAGATGCGTTATCACGAAGGTACAATCTATTAACCTCTCTTGATTCTAAAGTACTTGGTTTCCAACATATTAAGGAATTGTATGCTAACGATGCTGATTTTGGCAATGCCTATAATGCTTCTGAGAGTGGTGTTTTTGATAAGTTTTACAGGCATGAAGGATTCCTTTTCAAGGAAAACAAGATTTGTATACCGCAAGGTTCTATACGAGACATGCTTGTGATAGAAGCACATAGTGGTGGCCTTATGGGTCACTTTGGACGAGACAAAACATTGTCCACTCTTCAAGAACATTTTTTTTGGCCAGGAATGAGCAAAGATGTTGAACGAATTTGTGAACGTTGCATTGCTTGCAAACAAGCAAAATCACGGGTCCAGCCTCACGGTTTATATACGCCCCTTCCTATTCCAGACACTCCGTGGGTCGACATTTCCATGGATTTCATCCTTGGATTACCAAGATCAAAAACTGGGAAGGACTCGATTTTTGTTGTAGTTGATCGTTTCTCTAAAATGTCCCATTTTATCCCTTGTTCTAAGACTGACGATGCTGTGCATATTGCAAATTTGTTTTTTAGGGAAATCATACGATTGCATGGAGTTCCGAAGACGATCGTATCTGATCGGGACGTAAAATTTTTAAGTCATTTTTGGCGAACTCTGTGGGGAAAGTTAGGGACGAAACTACTATTTTCGACCACGTGTCATCCTCAAACGGATGGACAGACCGAAGTAGTAAACCGAGTCCTAACAACCTTGTTGCGAACTTTGGTGCAAAAAAATCTCAAAACATGGGAAGACTGCCTACCCCATATCGAATTTGCTTACAACCGAACTGTTCATTCTGCAACTAAATTTTCGCCTTTCGAGATTGTTTACGGATTTAACCCTCTCACGCCTCTTGATTTATTGCCATTGCATTCAGATAAATTCATCCATCCTGATGCTAGGAAAAAGGCAGAATACATAAAGGAGCTGCATCGAAAGGTGCACGAGAATATTGAAGCAAGAACCAAGCAATACGTCCAACGAGCTAACAAAGGTCGTAGACGAATTCTCTTTGAACCAGGGGACTGGGTTTGGGTTCATATGCGAAAAGAAAGGTTTCCTAAGCAAAGGCGATCTAAACTTCTCCCAAGGGGGGACGGTCCATTTCAAGTCATTGAACGCATAAATGACAACTCGTACAAATTGGACTTGCCAGGTGACTATAATGTGAGCGCGAGTTTTAATGTTTCTGATCTTTCTCCTTTCGATGTAGGTGATGATTCGAGGACGAATCAACTTAAAGAGGGAGGGGATGATACGAGCTCACCTACGACGCCTGTAACGGATGTTAACAATGACCCGATGAGACTACCTAATGGACCAATTACACGTTCCCGAACCAAACAATTCAAAGATGCCGCAATGGTGTTGGTGGCACAAATTTGGAATGGCGATAGAAAAGATTCCAAAAACATGCTGAGCTATTACAATTTCTTTAGAGTTGAATATACTAGCTAGTCCAACTACTAGAATATTTAACGCTATAAAATACGCATGTTTGATTAAATTTTCAGAAGTTGTTACATTTTCTTAAATTCTCATTATTTTGTTTAAATAACACAAGTTTTTAATAAATCCCTTGTCATAGTGAATAATAGTGTGTTTTATCTAGTATTTAAATAAATTGATTAAAGTGTGTGTTAATTTATGTTCAGTCGAAAATTTTACTAATGATGGTTTGTATCTTGTAGTTTGATCCACGATTGATGACAACAATGGAAGCCCTAGATTACACGTATAAATGATGCAAGACCAATTGGTAGATAGAGGACAAACATGAAGAGCATGCGGCACAATGGTGGAGAAATTAACTAGCTGAAGAATGAATGGATAAAATCAAAGTGGAAGGTGTATAATAAATAAATGGAAGAACCATGGTCTTTTCAAAGATGGACGGTGCACTTGGGATGAGCATGGATTTGGTGAATGAAGAATTTTAATTGAATATATGTTGGACGGCACATAAAATATTTAGTGCTTGAAGAATGAAGAATAATTAAACTTGGTGGTGGAGAAATAAACAATGGTGAAATTAATTGAAGATAATTGAAGAATAATTAAACTTGGTGGTGGAGAAATAAACAATGGTGAAATTAATTGAAGATAAAATATTGGCCATATTTTTAACTTAATGGGACGGCAACTGGAGCAATTGAAGATAAAATATTGGCCATTTTATTAACATAATGGGACGGCACAATCTTTTTAAAATTAGGATAATTTAAGTGTTTTATTTTTAATTGCAAGTGGCCATCATTAATAAGGCCTATAAATATTACACATTTACATTCTTGTAGAACAAGTTGAATTTGAATGAAAAGAAGAATTTCTTTTGGTGAGTTTTCACTCTCCTTATTTTCGAGGTTTGAATTGATTTATCTAGTTTTCTAGTGGCGTCGTTTCTTTCCTTGTTTTCGAACTTATCATCCTTTCGGGTGTGGCGTTCATCTATCTATACCGTTGGTTCCTATCTCGCTAGATAGTGGGTCTCGGTTTTATTTCGAAATATCATACCGTTGGTTCCTATCTCGCTAGATAGTGGGTCTCGATTTTATTTTGAAACTCATTCCATCCATTTGAAACTTATAAGATTCGGGTCTTTAATTTTTATTAAAGGTTCTTTCTTGTTTCAAATACGTATCCATCACCTATCTTGCATTTCAAATATATTATTTCCAATAAGATTATCCCTTTGTTAGTTAAACGAGAAACTGTCTAATTTACGATCGGGCAACATTTACGATTCGCCTCCTAACCCGAGACGGACCGTTATCACGGACAGCAGCCTAAACGGGGTCGTGGTTCGGCTAACAGAGGTAGTGGTGCTGGCAGAGGCCGTGGAACACAGGGCCGAGGTGCTACTAATGCTAATGCAGAAGCAAGACAACCGGGTTTGGTTTATGCGGTTCGCCGAAGGGAAGATGGTGACGCACCGGATGTAATAACCGGTACGTTCTTTATTTTTGGCAAACCCTATTTTGCTCTGATTGATGTGGGCTCGACCCATTCCTATGTTGCATGTAGTGTAGTGGAAACACTAGGCCTAGACTCTGAACTTTTTGATAGACAGATGACTGTAGTAAGCCCATTAGGCCAAACTGTAGTGGTAGGCAAGATCTTTCGAAATGTGCCCTTAGAAATTCAGGGAGTGAACTTTCGGGCAAACTTAATGGAGCTACCTTTCGGAGAATTTGAACTTATACTCGGAATGGATTGGCTAGTAGAACACCGAGCCGTGTTGGATTGTGCGGCTAAACGTATGGAACTAAGAACCCCGGAGGATGAAATGGTAGTAATGATCGGAGAAAGGAGGAACTACTTGTCTAACGTAGTCTCGGCACTGAAGGCTGAGAACATGGTTAAGAAAGGATGCAAGGCATTCCTAGCCTTTGTAAGTGCGATAGGTGGAAAGGAAGAAGGTATTAATGGAGTTAGGACGGTAAGAGACTTCGTGGATGTATTTTCAGAGGAATTACCAGGAATACCCCCAGATAGGGAGGTGGAATTTGGGATAGATTTGCTACCAGGAACAGCTCCTGTGTCAATCGCTCCATACCGAATGGCGCCAAAGGAGTTAGTGGAGCTCAAGGCTCAAATCCAAGAGTTGTTGGATCGTGGGTTCATCAGACCCAGTGTGTCTCCATGGGGAGCACCGGTTCTATTTGTAAAGAAGAAGGACGGAACTATGCGTATGTGCATAGACTACCGTCAGTTGAATAAGCTGACCATTAAGAACAAGTATCCTTTGCCAAGGATCGATGATTTATTCGATCAGCTGAAGGGGGCCGCAGTATTTTCAAAGATCAACTTAAGGTCGGGATATCATCAGTTGAAGGTGAAGGAGGCTGACATCCATAAGACCGCTTTTAGGACAAGATATGGCCACTTTGAGTTTGTAGTGATGCCGTTTGGGTTGACGAACGCTCCAGCCGCGTTCATGGACATGATGAATCGGGTTTTCCAACCCTATTTGGACAGGTTCGTCGTTGTGTTCATCGACGATATTTTGGTGTACTCAAAGTCGGGAGAGGAGCATGATAAGCATCTTCGAGTTGTGTTGGAAGTGTTAAGGGAGAAGAAGCTTTATGCCAAATTCAGCAAGTGCGAATTTTGGCTTAAGAAGGTGGCATTCTTAGGACATGTGGTATCCGCAGAAGGAGTAAGGGTGGATTCTAGGAAGATCGAAGCCGTGTTGGATTGGAAACCACCTAGGTCCGTGGCTGAGATCCGAAGTTTCTTAGGCTTGGGAGGCTATTACAGAAGGTTTATGGAAGGGTTCTCTTCAATAGCCGCGCCTTTGACAAAGTTGCTAAGGAAGGAAGTACCCTTTGTGTGGACTAATAAGCAGCAGGAAAGCTTTGAAAAGCTTAAGAAGGTGCTGACGGAAGCTCCAGTGTTAATTCAGCCAGAGGCAGGAAAGGATTTTATGGTGTACTGTGACGCTTCGCATACGGGGTTAGGCTGTGTGCTAATGCAAGAAGGAAAAGTAGTCGCTTATGCGTCTCGGCAGCTAAGGCCGCATGAGGTTAACTACCCAACTCATGACTTGGAACTACCAGCAGTGGTTTTTGCCCTTAAGGTTTGGAGGCACTACCTTTATGGAGAAAGGTCAGTTATCTACACAGATCACAAGAGCCTTAAGTATCTGTTAACTCAGAAGGAGTTGAACTTGAGCCAACGAAGGTGGGTGGAATTGCTAAATGACTATGATTGTTCGATAGAATATCATCCGGGCAAGGCGAATGTGGTAGCTGATGCCCTGAGTAGGAAGGTTGTGTCGGATTTAAGGGCTTTGTTCGCTCACTTAAGTCTGTATGACGATGGAAGCCTGTTGGCAGAATTGAAAGTCAAGCCCACATGGCTAAAAGAGGTGAAAGAGGGACAGTTGGCTGATAAGGACTTAAGTGCTAAGTTACAGCAAGTACAGCAAGGAGGATTAAAGGACTATGGCGTCAATGATAAAGGAGTATTGTGCTACAAGGAAAAGGTCTGTATGCCAAGGGATAAGGAGTTGAGACAAAGGATTCTTCCGGAAGCGCATGGTAGCCCTTATGCTATGCATCCCGGAGGCATCAAGCTGTATAGAGATCTAAGGGAACAATTTTGGTGGTCTGATCTGAAACGGGAGGTGACTGAATTTGTGGGGAAATGTTTGACGTGTCAGCAAGTTAAGGCTGAACACCAAGTCCCATCAGGATTGCTTCAACCAATCGAAGTTCCTCAATGGAAGTGGGAGAGAATTACCATGGACTTCGTTAGTGGGCTTCCCCTTACGCCTACTAAGAAGGACTCGGTATGGGTGATAGTGGACCGTTTGACCAAGTCCGCGTACTTTATCCCAGTAAGAATGGATTATTCTCTTCAGAAGTTGGCCAAGTTATATGTGGCGGAGATTGTGAGGTTGCATGGAGTACCAGTGTCAATCATCTCTGATAGAGACCCAAGGTTTACGTCTCGATTTTGGAAGGCACTTCATCAAGCTTTAGGCACTAAGTTGGACTTCACTACGGCTTTTCATCCACAATCAGACGGGCAGTCCAAACGGGTTATACAAGTGTTGGAGGATATGTTGAGAGGTTGTGTAATGGATTTTCGAGGAAGTTGGGAAGATTACTTGCCTTTAGCTGAGTTCGCCTACAACAACAGCTATCAGGCCAGCATTCGGATGGCACCATACGAAGCCTTGTATGGTAGGAAGTGTAGAACACCTACTTGTTGGACCGAGTTAGGAGAACGCCGAGTTTTGGGTCCAGAGTTGGTGGCAGAAACTGAAGAGAAGGTTGAGTTAATTCAGACACGGTTGAAGGAAGCCTCTGATAGGCAGAAGTCGTACGCGGACCTTAAGCGGAAGGAAATAGAGTTTGAAGTGGGAGACCAAGTATTCTTGAAAGTCTCGCCTTGGAAAAAGGTAATGAGGTTCGGTCGAAAAGGGAAGTTAAGCCCAAGGTTTATAGGGCCTTATCGAGTATTGAAGCGAATTGGGCCAGTGGCATACCAATTAGAGTTGCCACCAGAATTGCAGCAGATGCATGACGTATTTCATGTGTCCATGCTGCGTCGCTACCGATCGGACCCATCTCATGTAGTACCTGTTGAAGAGGTGGAGCTAAGGCCAGACTTATCCTACGAGGAAGAGCCGATTCGAATCTTGGAACATGTGTGAAAGTATTACGAAGGAAGTCCGTACCTCTAGTCAAAGTGTTATGGCGCAATCATGGAACGGAAGAAGCTTCGTGGGAGTCAGAAGAGACCATGCGACAACAATACCCTCAATTATTTTAGTTAGGAAATTTCGGGGACGAAATTTTGTTTAAGGGGGGTAGAACTGTAACATCCTGAATAGGGCCTATGCATTTCCGGTTTAATTGTACGAAATGACAAGTCTTAAGTACTATGAATAAATTTTTGAATATTTTGGAAACCTAGAAATGCATGGAAATGGAAATGAACATTTTTGGAAACTTGAACTTTTTTGGAAACCTGAACATTTTTGGAAATGATTCAGAAATGGAAAGTAAACATTTCTGGAAACTTGGAAATGTAAGAAAATGGCAAGCTTACAGAGCCGATCGAAAATTTTAGGAAACTTAGAAATGATGCCGAAATGTCAAATTTTAAAGTTCAAAATAGGAAATAAGGGCTAGAGGGCCTTAAAAGAAAAAGTTGGAGAATTTTGACACACAAACAGGCTTGGAAAAGTGGCCTGAAGATGCCACTTAGGGCCTAAGGAGATGGCGTCACATGCAGGGAAATAGGCCTGAGTTCGAGTCACTTGAGAAGCAAATAAATAAGTTTTATTTTTGCTTCCAGAAGGCTGAGGTGGACGGCATGGGTTTCTAGAAAAGGAAGAGTTTTATTTGCATAAATATGTGAATAATAAGTGATAAATAAAGGATTTTTCTTTTAAGATAATTGAAGAGATAATTGATGGATTAAAGGCTTTTATCTTTTAAATAAAAGAGATAATGTTATCAAAAAGAGGAGTGGTGGCCAAGTAAGGGACTCCTAGGCTGATAACTTTGGCTATAAAAGGAGGGCAGGAGGGCTACTCATTCACTTTTGCTTCCTCTTTGCCGAAATTTTCCTAGCTCTCTCCCCCTCTCTGCGGAATTTTTCTTCAAACAAAATCCATCTTTTCTTCTTCTATTTTCTTCTCTGTTTCTACTGTCAAAGCCAAATCTTTGTTGATTTTAAGTAAAGGAGCAATCAACTACAACATCAAAAGGGTTTCTACAACTGTCGAATACAAGGATCAAGGATCTAAGGTAAGATAAATTTATTTGATTAAAGGTTATGATGTATATGTTAGATTAGATCTAACATGAAGATTTCGACAGACATATAGGGCAAGGAATCCTCTTCAGATTTGGAATTTGTATGGTAAGTGATATTCGGCCAAGGCTTAATTTTGGTATTTGGAATTATTTTTCATTATTTCAAAAAGCCGAAAACTCACATGGTTACATGAATTAGTGTTAGCCGATTTCAAGGAAAAGGATACTAGCAATTTTGGGATTTGATTTACAATCATCCAATTCGGCAACAAGGTAAGTAATACAAATCCTACTAGGATTTGGTTTTTAAGCCAAATAGGTTTGTTAATATTTTTTTAATAATTGGTCGAATATAGGAGATAAAGATCTAGATCGGTAGATCGTTCTTCAGGATTTCAAGGAATCTATTAAGCCAATCAGGTGTGTACTCACATTAATTTTCGATATATCATATGGCAATTATTTTTAATATACGAATATGCATAAGAATGTGAATGTGGCTAAGTACCACAAATGTGGTAAGAGTACCCAGGTACGTTTCCTACTTTCGATAGGATTACGAATATGTTATATTGTTAACATGTGAATAATGAGAAATTAAGTATGTTATGCATGATATATGGGGCATTCGGGATATATGTGAAAGGGGAAGAAGGTGTTGACTTCGGTCTCACCAACGGAATATGGTGACTACGGTCACATTATTTGAATATGGTAACTCCGGTTACATTATCTGAATTTGGTAACTTCGGTTACATTACTTGAATATGGTGTCTAATGACACAAATTATATGGGCGATGAGCACGTCGACTGCAGCGACTGCCTTCAATGGTGTGTAGCGGATGGAGGGTTGACTTAGTAGTCCTCGCGGTGTGATTGGCAGGTACCGGTGGTGTGTAGCGGATGGACCTTTAGGCTTGGGTTG
This sequence comes from Gossypium australe, assembly GCA_005393395.2. Taxonomy (NCBI): domain Eukaryota; kingdom Viridiplantae; phylum Streptophyta; class Magnoliopsida; order Malvales; family Malvaceae; genus Gossypium; species Gossypium australe. The sequence goes on along the minus strand of CM016621.1, from coordinate 83,353,147 downwards.
GGTTGCATCATTATTTTATATGAATATGAACTTGTATGCCTGATTGTTGAATGTTAATGTTATGTACACATTGAGTCTGTTGACTCACCCCGTTGTGGAAACTATTTTCAGGTGATGAACAGTGACGGACCGGGACGGTAGACCTTGAGGTGCCCATGCATCAATTTGAAGATTTTATCTCTTTTGGACTTTGTTTCTTTTTAGTACATTTAATTTTATTATCGGGTTTTATTTGATGTAATAAGGCCATAAGGCCCAGTAGATTTTATTTATTTCTGCTTTATTTTTTTAATTATTTTGTTACAAACGATTGTTGGATTAAATTTTAAGTGAAATATATTTTTATAAACCTAAAGGAAATTATTTTGTCACCTTAATAAAATTGGATTTTTAAATTAATTAAATGGGTTTCCCAACCTAAGCCCAATCCAAAACAATATTTCCTAGAGTTTTATAAATTTTCTCTAAGTAACAAAGAATTTTGAAAACCGGTTTACTTAAAGAACATACCAGATCCGGTCCGGGCTCGTGGGCCGGGTGTGGGGTGTTTCATAATGCTTAAGACTTACTAAGCTAGTGAGCTTACTTGTTGTGTGTTCATCGTTTGTTTTATAGATTTCTATCAAGCTACGAGCTCAGGGGATCGTCACCGAAGTCATTCACACTATCGGCTCTTGTTGATACCTAAAATGTTAAACTCTTGGTTCTTAAGGCATGTATAGGCTAGCTAAGTTTTTGAATGATATTTTGCTAATGTATAAAAGCCATGCGAAAGTGGCTAGTTCTTAATGTTAATGTTTGATGATATAAATCTATCCTTGATGTGAGATGCGTGTATGTTTTATTTGGAAAATGAATGAGTATGTGATATTTATTTATACTTATATTTATATATGTTTCATGCTGAATAGGTAGGTTTTATGACTTATATTTGAAACGATTGAGTTATAAGTAAGTTTTGAGTAGTAAATATTAATATGGTTGTTCGGTTATGAAATGAACTTATTTGGAAGTGTATTTTATGATAAAGCTTGTGTGTGAAGATGAACAAATGTCTCGGCTTGCATGATATAATAGTAGAGGATCGAGTCTTAGATTTATGTTCCATGAATCTATGAGTTATGGGATATCTTTGTTATAAATCGGGAAGTTGGTATATATATATGTGCATGCATTGTATGTTCGGCTATACTATTTGAATAGTTAGGTTTGGGTTAGAAATGCATGAAAATATATGTTTTAAATGTTATAAAATGATAATGAAATAAACAGGATTGGTATGAAGTGAAATTTGTAAATGTGGATGCTCTAGTGACAGGTTTGAAATGATATAGGTGATGAGTCTATAATTAATGGTATAATGGACAATCTTGATTTAGATGTATCGGTTTAATATATATATGTATCTTGATACATATGTGATAAATTTATTATCATAAAAAGGAAATTTGGTGAAGTTGGTTATGTTATATGCAAACTTAGATTAAATCTTTCATATCTGAATGGATAAACCATAGAGTGCTATGAGAGTTTATGATCAAATATGTATATGTGTATGACTTGTAAAATGACAAGATGATAATTGAATAAGTAATAGATGTATTTATATTTACTATATATGTATAAAGTGAAAGGTGCATACTCAAACTTGTAATAAACATTTGAATAACATATATTCGATGATTCAATGGTTTGAAATGTACAAGTATGAATTAAATCTCTTTTGGGTTTGATAAATGTATGATTTGTGATAAATGACTGTGATAATCTGAGTTGGGTTCGGTAATGCCTCATAACCCTAATCCGATGACGGGTACGGGTTTGGGGTGTTACATTTGATTGGTATCAGAGCCAAGTTTTGTCGATTCTAGGACTACTGTAGCACGTGTGAGTCTAGCTATACATGCCTTAATTATATAAACGATAGTGTGGTGACTTCTGACATTTCAAACTGTGTTTTATATAGTAAATGGATCCTGACAGAGCCGTAGCGGATGATGTAGAGAGTGTAGCGCCTGATCGTGCACGCGGGTCAGCGCCGGTAGACTCTCGACCTGCTTCGGGTAACCATGAGGGGGAGGCTAAGTAAGCCTTCTACCAGATGATGAATGAATGGTTTACCCAGTTTATTCAGACTAACCCCGCTGTACAACAACCTCCACCCCCGAATAATCCAACTCCGGTACCTTCAGCACCTCCGATGTTAGATCCGATGAGATCTAGTAGGCCTCCTGTTGATAAAATTAGGAAATATGGGGCCGAAGAATTCAAAGTTAATGATGATGACGACACAGAATGAGCTGAGATGTGGCTCGATAACACTATTCGGGTACTTGATGAGCTATCCTGTACTCCAGATGAATGCCTGAAGTGTGCTATATCTCTACTTTGGGACACTGCATATCACTGGTGGAATACACTAGTATCAGTGGTTCTGAAAGAAAAAGTGACTTGGGATTTCTTCCAGATCGAGTTCCGTAAGAAATATATCAGTCAGAGATTCATTAATCAGAAACGAAAAGAATTCCTGGAACTAAAACAGGGTCGTATGACTGTGACAGAATATGAGCGGAAGTTTGACAGATTGAGTCGTTATGCCTGAGAGTGTATATCAACTGAAGCCATTATGTACAAAATATTTGAAGACGATTTGAATGAAGAAATAAAGTTGCTTGTTGGCATTCTTGAAATTAAAGAGTTCGTAGTACTTGTCGAACGAGCTTGCAAAGCTGAAGAGCTTGGGAAAGAGAAAAGAAAGGCTGAAATAGAAGCTAGAGACACTCGAAAAAGATCATCGAGTAAGACTTTCCATTCAGCGTCTAAGAAGTTCAAAGATGACTTCGGCTGACATAAAGCTACTTCAGACCTGTCTAGACGAGATCGACCTCCAGTGAGTTCTTGACACACTTCGATGGCTAGTGTTGGTAATGTTCAGCAGAACCAGGCTGAGTGCAAGCATTGTGGAAAATGGCATTCTGGGAGTTGTAGATTCCGTGATCGGTCCTGCTTTAAATGTGGATCGTCGGACTATTTTATTCGAGAGTGCCTGATCCTAGCTGACCAAAATACGGTTCAGAACACTAAACCGAGCAACACGTCAGCACGAGGTAGACCACCCAGACATTCAAGCAATGTAGGTGGCAGTCAGAGAGGGACGAAGGACATTGCAATTCGATCAGAGGCCCGAGCACCAGCTAGAGCTTATGCAATACGAGCTAAAGAGGATGCTTCTTCCCCAGATGTCATTACTGGTACTTTCACACTTTATGATACTACTGTGATTGCATTGATTGATCCTGGTTCGACTCATTCATATGTGTGTGAAACTCTAGTATCCAATAAGACTCTGCCTGTTGAGTCTACTGAGTTTGTGATCCGTGTGACCAACCCTTTGGGTAGATGTGTTTTCATTGATAAAGTGTGTAAAGGTTGCCCGTTGATGATTCGGGATTCCTGCTTTCCAGCTGATTTAATATTGTTGCCTTTCGACGAGTTCGATAAAATTTTGGGAATGGAGTGGTTAACTTTGCACGATGCAGTGGTGAATTGCAAAAGAAAGATTACTAATTTGAGATGTCAGAACAGTGAGATCATCCGGATTGAATCTAATGACTTGAATGGGTTACCGGTAGTAATATCCTCGATGTTAGCTCATAAGTATGTGAGAAAAGGATGTGAAGCTTACTTGGCTTATGTGTTGGATAATAAAGTGTCCGAAAAGCAGATTGAATCCGTACCAGTTGTATGTGAATACCCAGAGGTGTTCCCTGAAGAATTGTCGGGTTTACCGCCAGTTCGAGAGATAGAGTTTCGTATTGAATTAGTACCAGGGACGACTCTGATTTTGATAGCTCCGTATCAGATGGCACCTACTGAATTGAAAGAGTTGAAAGCATAGTTGCAAGAGTTGACAGATAGAGGCTTTGCACGACCGAGCTTTTCTCCTTGGGGTGCACCAGTTATATTTGTGAAAAAGAAAGATGGAACTATGCGAATGTGTATTGACTATCGGCAGCTGAATAAGGTGACTATAAAGAATAAATACCCGTTGCCTCGGATGACTTGTTTGATCAGTTCAAAAGGGCTTCAGTGTTTTCGAGGATAGATTTGAGATCGGGTTATTATCAGTTGCGAGTCAGAGATTCCAATGTGCCAAATACTGAATTCCGAACGAGGTACGAACATTTTGAGTTCCTAGTCATGCCTTTTTGACTTACTAATGCACCTGCTATTTTTATGGATTTGATGAATCGGGTGTTTAGACAGTATTTGGATCGGTTTATGGTCTTGTTTATAGACGATATCCTGATCTACTCCAGAGATGAAATCGAACATGTCGAGCATTTGAGATTGGTGCTACAAACTTTGCGAGATCAACAGTTGTATGCAAAGTTTAGTAAGTGTGAATTTTGGATGAAGGAAGTCAGCTTTTTGGGTCACGTCGTTTTAGCATCAGGTATTCGGGTTGATCCGAACAAAATATCGGCTATACTTGATTGGAAGCCACCAAAGAATGCTTCTGAAATTCGAAGCTTTTTGGGACTTGTGGAATACTACAGACGATTTGTCAAAGGTTTTTTCTATGATAGCTACACCTTTGACAAAGCTACTGTAGAAAGATATCAAGTTCGAGTGGTCGGAAAAGTTTCAGAAAAGCTTCGATCAGTTGAAAGCCCTTTTGACCGAAGCTCTAGTGTTAGTTCAGCCTGAATCGGGTAAAGAATTTATTGTTTATAGTGATGCTTCTTTAAATGGTTTGGGTTGCGTTTTGATGCAGGATGGCAAAGTCATAGCCTATGCCTCGAGACAATTGAAGCCTCATGAAAGAAATTATCTGACTCATGATTTGGAATTAGCAGCCATTGTGTTCGCATTGAAAATTTGGCGTCATTACTTATTCGGTGAGAAATGTCATGTCTATTTAGATCACAAAAGTCTGAAGTACTTGATGACTCAGAAAGATTTGAACTTGAGACAACGCAGATGGTTGGAGCTGTTGAAAGACTATGAATTAGTGATTGACTACCATCTGGGGAAAGCTAACATTGTTGCGGATGCTTTAAGTTGAAAATCATTGTTTGCTCTTCGTGCATTGAACGCACATATGGTTATGTCTGGTGATGGTTCGATCATAGCCGAGTTGAAAGCAAGATCGATGTTTATTCAGCAAATTTGTGATACACAGAAAATTGACAAAGATATGATTGCTAGACGAGTTCAGTGTGAAAAGGATGCAGAGTTAGAGTTTCGAATTGATGCAAATGATTGTTTGAACTTCAAAAGCCGAATATGTGTTCCGAGGAATGTGGATTTGATTCAGATGATTTTGAACGAGGCTCATAATAGTCGACTATCGGTACATCCGGGTAGCACGAAAATGTATAATGATTTGAAATAGTTCTATTGGTGGCCTGGCATGAAACGAGATATATCTGAATTTGTTTCAAAGTGTTTAATTTGTCAGCAAGTAAAAGCCGAGCATCAAGTGCCTTCTGGGTTACTTCAGCCGATCATGATACCTGAATGGAAATGGGATAGAATCACTATAGATTTTGTATCCGGTTTGCCTATGACACCAAGCAAGAAAGATGCAGTCTGGGTTATAGTGGATAGACTGACCAAATCAGCTCACTTTATGCCGGTTCGTACAGACTATTCGCTCGATAAACTTGCTGAGTTGTATGTATCTCAAATTGTGAGATTACATGGTGTGTCGAGTTCCATTGTTTCAGACAGAGACCCGAGATTCAATCGCGGTTTTCGAAAAAGTTGCAAGATGCTTTGGGTACTAAACTCCACTTTAGCACAGCCTTTCATCCGCAGATTGACGATCAATCTGAACAAACCATTCAGATACTTGAGGACATGTTGAGATGTTGCATCCTTGAGTTTGAAGGTGCATGGGAAAGATACTTACCTTTGATTGAATTTGCTTATAATAACAGTTTTCAATCTAGTATCAAAATGGCACCTTACGAAGCTCTATATGGCCGCAAGTGTCGTACACCGTTGTACTGGACCGAGCTCAGTGAAAATAAGATACACGGGGTTGATTTGATTAAAGAGACAGAACAGAAAGTGGCTATAATCAGAGATAGTTTGAAAGCTACCTCGGAACGTCAAAAGTCCTACGCTGATTTGGAACGCAAAGACATTGAGTTTCAGGTCGGAGACCGGGTATTCTTGAAATTTTCTTCGTGGAAGAAGGTATTCCGATTTGGTCGAAAAGGCAAACTAAGTCCGAGACTCATCGGACCGTACGAGATCATCGATCGTACTGGGCCTGTTGCTTATAGATTGAGGTTGCCCTCTGAATTAGAAAAGATACACAATGTATTTCACGTTTCAATGCTTCATAAATATAGATCAGATCCGTCACATGTGATCGCTCCGTCTGAGATTGAAATTCGATCCGATATAACGTATGAGGAAGAACCGATCCGTATTTTAGCTCGGGAAATGAAAGAGTTGAGAAACAAGAGGATTCCATTAGTGAAAGTACTATGGAATCGGCACGGAGTTGAAGAGGCTACGTGGGAGCCTGAGGATTTAATGAGGCAACAATATCCGACTTTGTTCAACGGTAAGATTTTCGGGGACGAAAATCCCTAAGGGGGAGAGAGTTGTAACAGTCCGAATATGACCCTAATCGGAACGGTGGTTTCGGGACCACAAATCCGAGTCTGAAAAATTTTTAAATATTATTTTTGGTGCTAATTATATGTGATTTATGATGTGTGAAAATTTCGTATAAAAATTTTATCGTTTGAGTGTTTAATTTAACAAAAAGGACTAAATCGCGTAAAGTGTAAAAGTTGCATACTATAGTGGAAAGTGCTTAAATGATGATGGCTTTTTAATATGGGGTATTAAAAGGGCAATTAGCTCATTTTTAAGTTAGTGGGTGGCATATGACATAAATAACCTTAAGTTATATATTAGTTTTATTTTATTTGAAAGGTTAAATTAGTAATTAAACAATTACTTATCTTATATGTTAAAATAACATAAAATAAAGCCATCATCTTTTTGGTTCTTTCTTGGCCGAATATTGGAGGAAAAAGAAAGCTTTGAGTTCTTATGATTTTCGGCAATTCTAGGCTTAAATTCAAGGTGAGTTTTTAGTCAGTTTTTGTTAATTTTTACGTTTTTGAGATCGTTGCTTCGAATATTAGTTGACCCATGTTAGAATTTTTGAATTTGAGCATGCTTGATATTCGGCCATGGCTAAATGTTGGTGTTTTATGATGTTTGATGGAAAAATATTAAAGTTATGTTAGAAATCTACAAGTTTTGAAATGGAAATTTTGGTAAAATTGAGTATTTAGGGCTAAATTGCAAAAGTCAAATTGTTGAGGGATTAAAATGCAAAATAGATGAAATAAATGGACTAGTGTGGTCCCTATGAACATTCGGCCCTTGTATGGTTTAATGAAATTTTGTGTATTTTGTGTTTTATGCAAATAGGACTAAATTGTAAAAATGTGAAACAATAAGGACAAAATGGTAATTTGCCTGTTTATGTGTTTTGGGACTAAATTGAGATGAAATGTGCTTGAATGAGCTAAATTTTAATGTGTTTAGATCAAGAACAAAGAAAAACGGATTTGGATCGGGGAAAAGCGAAGGTTATCGAATAGCCGGCCTACGTTGTCAGTCGATAGTCAAGGTAAGTCTTTTAGCAAATATATGTCGGAAATTATTTACGTACTTTATTAAATGTTGAAATTTGAAAATGTTGGGAATAAATATATGAAGTGGCCGAATGTGCATTTTATATGGATGAATTGATTTTATTTATGTAATGTGAATAAGCTTAATTGAATTCGATAATATGTGATAGAGTATGAAATATAAATGATTCAAGTGGTGGTGACATTATGAAATGTGTATGGAATGATTACCTATATTAATACTCAGGCTTAGAGCCTAGCAGGCCATGTGCCGGTGAAATTTTATCGGGCTTAAAGCCTAGCAGGCTATGTGCCGGTGATTTATATCGAGCTTTATGCCTAGCAGGCCTAGTGCCGGTGAATTATTTCAGGTTTATGGCCTAGCAGGCTAAATGCCGGTGTTCAAACTTCAGACCTTGAGTCTAGCAAGCCTAGTGCCGGTGTGTAAGATTTGGGCTAATGCCTAGTAGGTTCTATACCAGTGAGTTGAAATTTCAAGCCTAGATTATATTAATAAGTTATGAAATGAATCATGTAAGTCTGAATATTTGAAATTGAACTTGTTGATCTATTACTAGGTATGTGCTATTCAACTATAAATGTGATGTTAATGATCAAAATAGAATGATGAAAGAAATGTATTATTTATGTGGTTGAGGAATATTGTGTATAAACTATGCCAAGTAGAAATTGATTGTTCGAAAGCATGAAAATGATTAATCATATTCGTATAAGTATAATTATATACATAAATATGTGTTTATTTTATATTCAGCAAATGGTGTATTTGGGTAAATAAATGAAATTGGATAGGATAAATGAGGTAAGGATATTCGGCTATAGTGACATTATAAGTTAAGTTGTGTACATTCAATGCTATAAATTGATTGCTTTATATGTTTGAATGATTGAATATTATAAAGTAGATGCTTAAGACTTGCTAAGCTAGTGAGCTTACTTGTTGTGTAACATCCCCAAACCCGGCCCATTCACTACGACCGAATCTGGTTATGTCACTGGGAAAAGACGGTTGAAAATCTTCTCCACTTTTGAATAAACCTTGAAGAAATTAACTTTTGAAAACCTTGTTCGTTTATTACCTTATGAAAAACTTTGAAGTTATAAATTAGCTGAATTAGAAAAACTTTATTAAACATATTCTTCATAAATAGGTTGCTAGGATAAAAATCATTTTCACATAGCAATTTAATTTAAATAAACCATAGTTAAAGTAATACCAAAATAATAAAATGGCCTTTTATTACAACCCAATACTTAAAATGAAATACTAGTATCAAAATCAAGCATAAAATATTAAATCATCATCTTTGGCATGGGCCACCTTGTCCTCTCCGATCCCGGTCCAGCCTTATGCACTACCTGAAATGGTTAAAGGAAAAAGGTGAGTCACCAAGACTCAGTGTGCAACCCTTTTTCCCGGATTAGCAAAATATCATATGCAAACAGAAACATGATCATCATGCATCCCATTAATATGCACCCAACCTAACCATCCATATCACCTTTCTCTACCCCGTGTGGTACCAAACCACTGGTGGTGCCAAACCACTGGTGACATATAGTCACAGATGTGATGCCAAATCACTGGATGTGCCAAACCTCTGGTGTCCGAAGACACAATATCCGCCAATGTGGTGCCAAACGACTGGTGTCCCAAAGACACAATTGTGATACCAAATCACTGGTGACCGAAGTCACAAAACAATTGATGGGGCCAACCCATCGTGTGATACCAAATCACTGGCGTCAATCCCTCAATACCGCCTTGTGGGGCCAACCCACTGTGGTGTGAAACCACGGGGACGAGACGCTGAGGTGCCAAACCTCTGGAGGTGCCAAACCTCTGGTGACCCAAAGTCACAAAGTGTGTTACCAAAACACTGGTGCCCGTCGGCACAAAATATCACTGCCCCCTCCACTCGTACAACCCACATCAATCATGAACATGCATCTTAATAAAAATACCATCATGCTTGTTTAACAACATACATATTGTTTATAAACAATAAAGTATTATAGCACACATATCAGATATAACATGCTTACCAAAAGCATCAACATGACAACCCATAACCGGGTCTTACCTGCCCCCTCTTGCCTCATACCTTAATGGTATTTCATCCACTTTTCCCATGGATCCAAACAACACTCAACATGTATAAACATATAATAACAGAGCAGTGTGTTTAAGTACACAATATAGTAAGCACATTTATTACTAGAAGAGTGTGTGTGTTGTACACACCTGCAAGCCTTAATCGAAGAACCAAACTAAGACCCTTGATAGCCTCGATACCCTTGCTCCTAAAATCAGCCAAACAGGGGATTAGCACCCTAGGCCATTCGGCCAAAACAGAACATACCAAAAAGGGTCGACTCTCGAAACCCGAGACCTTACCCACGCGCTTTCGAACACTAGCCAACACCACCAATGCTCCTGCTTCATTGCCCTACAAACGGCAACCAAACCATCATAATAGCTTACGGCCTAAACAATTACCAACCGAATAGACTGTTAAAGCAATCATTTACCACTACTTACCAACGATCAACCAAAACAGAGGCTACGCTTGACTGCTTCGAATTCTGGATATCCTATGCCCAAAACGATTCCAACAAATGATTAACATACTTCCAAATAAAAGCCAAACCAACTCTTACTCTTAAAGATGTCGACAGAGAACAGAGACCTTACCATAAAACATTCGGCCTTACCTATACACCTTCTCCGAGGCTAGACACCAAAATCCAAAAACAGACCACACCACACTTAACAATCGGTCAAGACGAACACCAAAAGGAGAAGCTAATTTCGGCAACCCAAAAGCAATCCACTCCACCCTTAGATTCGGCCAAAGAACAACACTAAAAGGAAAGGGAAGATTCGGCCAACACCTTAATCAAAAGGAAGAGAATTCGGCCTTAGGTGTTTAACACTACCTAAGGTTCGGCTTGAAGGAAAAACGGATGCAAAGGGATAGGGGTTACGGCAATAGAAAAGAAAATGAAGGTTTGAGGGGATAAAATGGAGTGGTTTCGGCTCAAATGTAATGGGGAGAAGAAAATAGCTAAATGACCTTGAAGTTTCGGCCAAAGGAAATAGTGAAGCAATTTTCGGCAAGGAGAGAAAACACAAGAGGAAAAGGGTGCCCAAAAAAATGAACAAGTGAAGAGTACACCCCTATTTATAGGACTAAGGTTCAGCACACACCTACTCACATCCCACAAAACCGAAAAACCACCCCCCCAAGACTCCCACATTCGGCCATTGCTTCAACCCCCCACCAAATCCCTTATTTCTCTCCCCTTTTTCCTCCCTAACACTCATTCAAAAAGATTTGAATGAGTCAAACCTTCCTCCTTACCTACCTAGCCGAATTTAAAATGGAAGACCAAGTCTTCCTCCATTATTTAAGCATTCAAAAACCATCCAATCACCTTACCAACTTGACGCAAAAACAAGGCCTCCCTGCTGCCCTTGCAGCTCGAACACTGTCCCCTTCCCTTGCACCTGAGGCGTCACTTTTCTAAGCTCTTAGTGGCGCCTCCCTTGCCACTCCACCAGCCCAATCTTTATGCCCAAAACTCCATCAAAAATTCTCTTAAGACACCCTCTATCCAAGCTCCCCTTTTAACCCCTGAAAGTCAAAATTTTCCAAAGCCTTCCCCTTTTAGCCGAGCATTCTCAAAACCTCTAAAACACCTCCAAACACATCCAAAAACCTTCCAACACCTGAATTATACTCAAACTGCTTAGCCCCTAAACCAGGGTGTTACAATTCTACCCTCCTTAAAATAATTTCGTCCTCGAAATTACTTGGCTAGACTAGCGGTCCACATCCTAATTCCCCACACTACGCTATCGCTGCGCACTCTGATTTCCAAGAGCTAACATCTTTCTAAGCGTTCTTTCTAAGTCTATACCACAAGTTCTTGATACTTACTAGCAACAACAAACAAGCAGTCACCAAAACGAATAAAACAACAAGGAATATTCCAACCAAGAGAAGCTTACCCGCAGACACATCAGGCACATCACTATCCTTCTTCCGATGAACCAATGCTCCACGACCCCGACCGGAACCATTCCCTTCATGGTTCAGACCACGACCTCTCGTCGCTTGCTGACCACCTCTGCCAGGCTGCACAAAACCTTGACCCACTGTCCGAGTCCTTTTCGGGTCCAGGGGACAATGCTTAACCAGATGCGACTTGGACTGGCATCTGAAACATTCTCGAACACGATTCCAGCACTCGCCAACATGATACCTTCCGCACTGAGCACACGGACGATCTGAATTCCCAGCAACTGACTTAGAACCACGAGCGGATGTCTCGACCCTCGGTCTTTTCTGAGACCTCTCAAACGATTCTGACGATCCCGAGCTCCTCTCATTCCGATTCCTTATTCTATCTCTATCCTGCCTTTCAGTCCTTCTGACTTCCTCAGCTATCGGAGCTTCTTCCACGAAAATAGCGATACCACTGACCACATTGGCTCCTGCCACCCGCTCGAGCACCCGCAGCATAGCCTGTGATACTGCGTTATCTCCTCTGGTCTGATCCTGCTGCTCAGCCTCAACAGCTGGTGATGGTACAACGCTCTCTGACCCAACCGGTTCCGCTACTGCCATCCTGCCTCTACCATGTCCACGAGAACCGCGACCACGCCCCCTAGAACTCATATCTAGCGCCTCGATTTAATCTGATTAAAAATTTTATGCATTAGAAATTCTTGTTTCACTGTTTATCCACGAGCAATTTTATGAAAAGAGGTTTCCAAGAGTAGTTCTTTCGAGCAATCAAGGTTCCATTCCCAACCCAGGGGTAATTCCGACATTTTTCCTAAAGGGTATATCGGTAATAACTCAGAGTCAATTTTGAAAATAGTTTTCCCAGCTTAAAGATATTTCAAAATTTACAAAATCTCAGGGGTCATCTTGAAAATTTGTGTTTCAAACCGGATGTGTTGCAAAAATTTCAGAAAGTAGGGTTATTTTTGTAATTTTGGAAATCATGGGCATTTCCGTAATTTCTCCAAATCATAATTTCACAATATTTCACAAAATGGGATTTTCTAACATTTGGCAGAATAAGAATATTTCGACAAAAATCGAGAGAAATCTGAAAATTTAGAACCCAAGGGCATTTTGGTAATTTTATCAACCAGGGGTATTTTCGTAAATTTCCACAAACCAGGGTATCTGAATATTTCAAAACCATAAAATTTTGGTATTTTATAGAGTAACAATCATTTCTTCAAAAAAAAAATAATTGAGGGTAGTACGGTAAATTTTATAACACAGGGGCTTTTTGTAATTTTGCCACTAGGGCATTTTGGTAATTTTGTAAACCGAGAAAACATCCTTCAGAATCTGATTTAGAGTTTTACAAACCAAAGGGGTAAAGTTGAAAATTTTAAAACGAGAATTTTAAAACAATCAGGCCAAATCCCTTTCGGGTTTTAATGTTCGGTTTAGCCTATGAACAAGTCCTCTTGGTTAAGGTGAACCGTAGCTACGCACCAGGTAGGATTCGAGTGGAGAGAAGGTGAGTCACGCGGACTGCTTAAATACCAAGCTCCCACTGAATACCACTCCTAGACATGCGCACACAGGTTGCCACACCTTAACACGGCGACTTACTTCATAGGTTTGTTTACGAGCTTTAAGTTTTATGCATATGTTTGAGTAGACTAATCCTAAGGTCCAACAGATCCTAGCATTCTAATCTACGAGCCCAAACTAAGCCCAAATCAACTCATATAAACAAATCACTTCAAGAAAGTCCGAAGTACTTACCTGATGGACTTCGGGTCGGAGACACAGGTGCCATGCCAGAATAACCTGAAAACTTTTTATAAAAGCCCATTTTTCAAAAAGCCCATTTTGAAAACTGTTTCGGGCCCAAAACCCTCAAAGCCGAGTTTTGAACCGGGCTCTGATACCAAACTGTAACCACTTGGCCACAAGCTCCTCTTTTAACCCCTGAAAGACCAAAAATTTCTTAAAGCCTTCCCTACCTTCCAGGGTTCTCCAAACCCCCTAAAAACTTGCCCAAGCACACAAGAAGCCTACCAACACCTGAGATATGCACTAGATGCATAACCCCTAAAACCAGGGTGTTACATGTTGTGTGTTCATCGTTTGTTTTATAGATTTCTATCAAGCTACGAGCTCAGGGGATCGTCACCGAAGTCATTCATACTATCGGCTCTTGTTGGTACCTAAAATGTTAAACTCTTGGTTCTTAAGGCATGTATAGGCTAGCTAAGTTTTTGAATGATATTCTGCTAATGTATAAAAGCCATGCGAAAGTGGCTAGTTCTTAATGTTAATGTTTGATGATATAAATCTATCCTTGATGTGAGATGCGTGTATGTTTTATTTGGAAAATGAATGAGTATGTGATATATATTTATACTTATATTTATATATGTTTCATGCTGAATAGGTAGGTTTTATGACTTATATATTTGAAACGATTGAGTTATAAGTAATTTTTGAGTAGTAAATATTAATATGGTTGTTCGGTTATGAAATGAACTTATTTGGAAGTGTATTTTATGATAAAGCTTGTGTGTGAAGATGAACAAATGTCTCGGCTTGCATGATATAATAGTAGAGGATCGAGTCTTAGATTTATGTTCCATGAATCTATGAGTTATGGGATATCTTTGTTATAAATTGGGAAGTTGGTATATATATATATATATATATGTGCATGCATTGTATGTTCGGCTATACTATTTGAATAGTTAGGTTCGGGTTAGAAATGCATGAAAATATATGTTTTAAATGTTATAAAATGATAATGAAATAAACAGGGTTGGTATGAAGTGAAATTTGTATATGTGGATGATCTAGTGACAGGTTTGAAATCATATAGATGATGAGTCTATAATTAATGGTATAATGGACAATCTTGATCTAGATGTATCGGTTTAATATATATATATATATATATATGTATGTATCTTGATACATATGTGATAAATTTATTATCATAAAAGGAAATTTGGTGAAGTGGGTTATATTATATGCAAATTTATATTAAATCTTTCATATGTGAATGGATACACCATAGAGTGCTATGAGAGTTTATGATCAAATATGTATATGTTTATGACTTGTAAACTAACAAGATTATAATTGAATAAGTAATAGATGTATTTATATTTACTATATATGTATAAAGTGAAAGGTGCATACTCGAACTTGTAATAAACATTTGAATAACATATATTCGATGATTCAATGGTTTGAAATGTACAAGTATGAATTAAATCTCTTTTGGGTTTGATAAATGTATGATTTGTGATAAATGACTGTGATAATTTGAGTTGGGTTCGGTAATTCCTCATAACCCTAATCCGGCGACGGGTACGGGTTTGGGGTGTTACATACCTAAAACTACTAGACCTATTTTTGGGGCCTTATATATCGCGATCTGCCAGCTCGATCTACACATTATCAAAGGCTACACCATGAATATGCATACATTCATATCTTCCCATGGGTCTTATCCACATGGAGTTACAAACTTTTATGTATCATGATCTACCAGTCCAATCTTCATTATACTAGAGGCTACACCATGAGTGTTTTCATATCATTTTAAGATGTCATGGGTCTCAACCTCATAGTCTTACACTTGTTTTCATATCGTAACCTGCCAATCTGGTTAGCAATATAATTGCCTTACCAGAAGCATCACAGAGGGACATTTACCCAGCATTCACTTACCTAGATTTGTTCATGTTCCTGGTTGATTCATACTTTTTGTTTGAAACCTTACTTGCATACTTAGCATCAACATTCTATTAAACAAAACCTTGCAAACTTCATCATAACACGTATATCATTTTTATAATGCTTCTTACACTTACCAACTACTAGAGATATCATCGTCATTCAGATATACTTATATTTGAACAGTACACATGCAAAATTCGGGATAGAGACTCACCTGATATTCACTTACTGTAGTTCAAAGCTCCAGACTGACACATCCTTCTCAAATTAGCAGCAAAAACTGCTTCAAGAACATAGGATTACCAAATTAAGACTCGTTTACATACAAATTATTATCAATTCAATTACTAACAACCCCCATGCAAAGTTTTGTGCTTACAACTTACTGTTCATTTACCTCTTATATACTTGCTCTTTCACAACTTAACATGTAGAGCTGTAATACTTACCCATAAAGGGAATGACCACTGATTAAACCAAGAACCTTACCTTCCAGTTTAAATGAGAAAGAGATACATTTAAATTTAAGAAAAGAATCAGATAGTAGTATTGAAGAAGGAAAAAAACCTTTTTCTTGAACCTTTCTCATGCATATATATAACTCAATCCTGCTTAGTGGAACTTAACAAGTGTCACTTAATTCAGAACTTGTCCTTATTAATGGTCTACAAATTCCGAGAGAAACATAAATGAAAATCTTGCATAATAGATATTGGACCAGTCAATCTAGTTGGTTCCTAACCAGGTCACTTTATAACCCAACCAGCATAATACCAAGACAAATAGGGCGTACTATGCATTTGGTTATAATCCATACCATAAATACCATTTTGCTTAGTAAAAATCTTTCTCTTTTAATAGCAGAATAATCTAAAATAGAATCTTCACTTACTTACACGACGATTACTATACGTCCACACATATCGCCAAAAGAAACAATTGGGAGGATTACACTTCGCCAATCATATTATTTCACCACTACACTCTTGAATCTTGAATCCGCTAGATTTGGGGTGTGACAGTTGCTATTCCATTCGAGTTTGTTTCCACTATACTTTGGTGCCTTAGAGAATTTCTGCGAGAATTTTTACTTTTGTGAAAGTTAGGCTGATTTAGGCAAATTTAGAGCACAGAAATCGCTTAAGGCTATGCAGTTTATGAGACTAAAGTTCTAGCCCCGTGATACTAGCACCATGCTAGAATGTGTCCAAAGAAAAAAAGAAAGGAAAATGAAACATTTCCAAAAGTAAACCAATCTCTTGGACTCCTACAAAAAAACACCATCGAATTTCAAAGTAGCACGATCTAATTCAAAATTTTCTTTTATTACAAAAATCATTTATTTAAGTTTTAATTCTAAAACTTGCTTTTTGCATTTTACAATTTTCTATAACTTTCAAACTTTTAAATAATTTTTATATTTTTGAAATTTTTAAATAACTTTAATAATTTTCTATATTTTTAAAATTTTTAGAGTTTTTAATCAATTTTTAAAATAATTTAATTAATTTTTTTAAACAAAGTAACCACGTCAACAAAGTTAACAATTATTAATTTTTCCATCCAATTTTGAGCATTAAGAGAAAAATAAAAAATTTGAGGGCTAAATGAAGAAAAAAAAAGAGGCAACTTTTTTTTATAGTTCAAGGGCTAAATAAATCATTATGCCTAAAAATTTTGGTATACTATCGATCCCCACATGCGGGCGGAAAAAGAAAATTTTTATTACACCAAAATATCTAAAAACTTTCATTAAAAATATTAATAACGTGTTAAAAATATTAGTATTTAGTTATAAACTTTTATATCTATTAGAAATTTTAATATACAAAAATATCTAACCATATCGCTGAAAAATTTTGGTAAGCTTTAGATATCTATTAAAATTTTTAGGGTAAACTACTAAAATAGTCACTTTTGTTTGCCTCATGTTATATTTTAGTCACTTATGTTTGAAATGTTACGTTTTAGTCACTTACGTTATCGTGTTGTAACATTTTAGTCTCTAAGCGTTAATTTTCATTAACGGTGTAACGATAAACTAACGTGACACATTAAAGCATCATTTTAAACGAAAATTTTAGGTTAAATTATACAATTTGTCCCTATTTTTTTTCATTTTGAGCAATTTAATATTTTCTTTTATATTCTTTGAACTTTCCTTTTTTTTTCCATTCTCTTCTCTTTCTCTCACTATTTTCCTCCGTTTTCCATTTATTTTAACATAGTTTTTCTATGTTTTCCATTTGTTAAAACTAGTTTTTATATTTTTATTTTTTGAACAATTTAATTTTTTATTTTTCTTTTATTCTTCCCATTTATTTTTCTGTAACACCCCTTACCTGTATTCAACGCCATAACAGGGTACGAGGCATTACCAGACTTACAAGCAAGCAACCATACAAACCGTTACATAACTTTTCACCCAAATTTAAAACTTTCTGTAGACATTCATATCACTCCTTAAATGAGCCTACGAGGCCCAAAACATACTTAAAGTGTAGTTCGGAATTGAACTGGGAACCCACAAACACTTAGAAAATTTTTGCTCAAAACAGGGCCACACGCCCGTGTGGGCAGGCCGTGTTATCGTACAAGCCCATGTCTCTTGACCGTGCAAATTTATTTCTCAATTCGAACCTACAGGGGTTTTCATACGGCCTGACACACGCCCTTATCCATGGCCCGTGTACCTCACACGTCCATGACACGCCCGTGTCTTAACCCATGTGTAAAAACCTTGACATTCTGTTTCTGATGCCATCATCTCCATAAGGTCACACGGCCAGGGCACACACCCGTGTCCTTAGGCCGTGTGGCAAATTAAATTCCTAAATTCAAGTACAGACTTCACACGGCCTGGGCACATGCCCATGTCCTAAGGCCATGTATACCATACAGTTGAGACACAGGGCCGTGTCTCAACCCGTGTGATTCCTACTAGGCATTCTATTTTGCCAACTTGGAATACAAGGGGACGCACAGCCAAACTACACGCCCATGGGGCAGGTTGTGTGTCATACACAGCCTAGAAACACGCCCGTGTGTCTACCCGTGTGGACCAGAACAAGGCTATTGACCAAGCCCTTTCTGCCACCCCTACTTGCACCATCATAAGCCACATTAAGCAACCAACTCATTCATGCATAAGTAAACCAATGAATCAACCAAGCAACTTGCACGTTCATGAATAACATCATCATCTCATAGATTAATAAGAAAGAGCCATCAACTATGGCCTTATACAAAAGAATTCATCTCAAGACAAGCCAACACATCTGGCCAAAATAAAATAACACTTAACAAAGACTGAGTCGTAAGACTGAGTCTCTATACATGCCATACTCAAAAGGTACTTGGTGCTCGGCTTTCACTTGTTGACAGATCAAACACCTTGTAACAAACTCGAAGATGTCCCTTTTCATACCCGGCCACCAATACAACTTCTTCAAATCATTATACATTTTTGTACTGCCCAGATGTACTGACAAACAACCATTGTGTGCCTCATGTAAAATTCTTTGAATCATCTCATCATCTTTTGGTATACAAACTCTATCACGAAACATTAAACTATCATCTGGACCAACCCGAAAATTAGAGTTATTTCTCTATTCACACTAAGCTCTCTTAGCTTGCACTTCATTATCATTCCTTTGAGCTTCACCAATCTGTTGGAGAAACAATGATCTAGCCCTCAACTCGGCCAATATAGAACCATCATCAGACAATGTCAACCTCATACTCATAGCTCTCAAAGTACACAAGGATTTTTTGCTCAAGGTACCAGCGACCACACTCGTTTTTCCTGGGTGATAATCAAACACCAGCTCATAATCTTTCAATAATTTGAGCCACCTCCATTGGCGCAAATTCAAGTCCTTTTGGTTCATCAAGTACTTCAAACTTTTGTGATTGGTAAATATTCAACATTTCTCACCATACAAATAATGACGCTAAATCTTCAAAGAAAAGACGATGGCAGCCAATTCCAAATCGTATGTCGGATAACTCTTTTCATGTGGCTTTAGCTGTCTCGAGGCATAAGCTACTACTTTGCCCTATTATATCAACACACAACCAAATCCATTCATTGACGCATCACTATAGATCACAAACTCCTTTCCCGACTCAAGTTGTACCAAAACGGGGGCTTCAGTTAATCGTGCCTTCAACTTCTCGAAACTTTGTTGACATATATCGGTCTATTCAAACTTAACATTCTTTTGCATAAACTTAGTCATCGGGGAAGAAATCATCGAAAATCCTTCGACAAAAGGCATCACAAATACAAACTTATCCAAATACAACCGAAAAATCCGGTTCATCAAATCCATAAACATAGCTGATGATTAGTTAGGCCAAAAGGCATCACAAGAAATTCATAGTGTTCATACCTGGTTCTAAAAGCAGCTTTCGACACATCGGATTCTTTGACCCTCAACTGATAGTAACCAGATCTTAAATCTATCTTGGAGAACATGGTTGCTCCCTTCAGTTGGTCGAACAAATCATCAATTCTCGGCAATGGGTTCTTGTTCTTTATAGTTACCTTGTTAAGTTAACAGTAATCAATACAAAGCCTCATTGTTCCGTCTTTTTTCTTCACAAATAATACAAGAGCACCCTAGGGAGAAAAACTCGGTCTAACAAATCCCTTATCAGTCAAATCTTGTAGTTGAGCTTTTAAATCTTTCAATTCAGCCGGAGCCATCCTATACGGAGCAATGGAGATCGGTGCTGTCCCAAGTACCAGATCGCTAGCAAACTCAATTTCTCTAACTGGAGTTAATCCAGGTAATTCTTCCAGGAACACATTTGGAAACTCACAAACTATTGGCAGAGATTCAAGCTTCGACTCAGTCATCTCGGTATTCAACACATATGCAAGGTATGCTTCACACCCTTTTCTCATACACTTCTGAGCAGACATGTACGAAATCACCACAGGCATCTTATTTGAGTTATCTGTTTCAACCCAAAGAATCTCACCATTTTCACATTTCAACTCAAGAGTTTTCTGTCTACAATTTACCTTAGCATCATGTAATGTCAACCAATCCATACCCAAAATAACATCAAACTCGTCAAAGGGTAACAACATCAAATTGGCCAGAAAACAGTGACCTTGAATCGTCAAAGGACAATTCCTACAAACCTTATCTACTAACACATACTTGCCTAAAGGATTTGACACCTTAATCACAAATTCAGTCAATTCAACAGATAATTTCTTACTATTTACTAAATTCACACAAAGATAAGAATGAGTGGATCCGGGGTCAATTAAAGCAACGACATTAGTATTGTAAAGAGAGAATATACTCATAATCACGTCGGGGATGATGCCCCTTGGCGAGCGCGAATGGCATAAGTCCTTGCAGGCGCTCTACCCTTTGATCTCACAACAGAATCTCTAGGTGCACCTCTACAGCTAGTCCCACTTCCCGGATTCTTCTGTGGTCTACCCCTCGAAGGGGCATTACACACTCTCACTTCTTGTTTTCTGTCCTTCCCGTCCATCTCAGGACAATTTTGAATGAAGTGGTCTAGCGAACCACATTTGTGGCAAGCTCGGTTGTTTCCCCAACACTCTTCAATATGTTGTCTACCACACTTTTGACACTCTGGTTTATTATGCTTCACATTACCCACACTTGCCATTGAGGTGGCTTGAACTCTAGAACCCGAATATGTTTTACCATGATCTCAGTGTGAATACCCAGCTGAAGCGGTCGTCCGGGGGTTCACTTCTTTGGACCTCTTTAATTGGGGTTGGAACGACTTACTCATCGGTCTCTTCTTTGCATCTCGGGCTTCAATCATAGCTTTTCTCTTTTCCTTATTCAGTTCTTCAGCCTTGCGAGCTCTATCGACCAATACCACGAATTCTTTCAACTCTAAGATTCCTACTAATAATCTAATATCCTCGTTCAGCCCATCTTCGAATCTCTTGCACATAATAGCTTCAGTAGATACACACTCTTGAGCATAATCACTGAGTCTAACAAACTCACATTCATACTCTGCCACAGACATTTTGCCTTGCTTCAATTCAAGAAACTCTTTCCATTTCTGATCAATGAATTGCTGACTTATGTATTTCTTTCGAAACTCCTCTAATAAAAAGTCCCATGTCACTCTCTCCCTCGGAACTACAGATGTTAGCGTTTTCCAGCAACGGTATGCCAAGTCCTTCAGTAATGATACAGTACATTTTAAGCTCTCCTTGAGCGTGCAAGAAAGTTCATCAAATACCCACATAGAGTTCTCAAGCCAGAACTCTGCTTTCTCAGGGTCATCATCTATGTTGGCTCTAAATTCTTCGGCCCCTTGCTTTAGAATTATCGACCGGGGGTTTACTCAGTCTTACCAAATCAATACCTTGAGGAGCTACGGGGACCGGTTGAGGTATAGGAGGGGGTCGAGGAGGTTGAACATTAGGATTTGCTTGTACAAACTCAGTATACCAATTACTCATCATATGGAGAAAGGCTTCTCGAGCCTCTTCTCCTTGACCCACAGTCTCGGGTCTACTTTTTACTGGCGCGGTCCCTTGCGTGGGAGCCGGCACATTACTAGCAGCATCATCAGCAGCAGCTCAGTTGGGATCCATTTATTAGATAAAAAACACAATTTGAAATTGTCAGGAGTCACCACACTATCATTATATTTTTATGACATGTATAGCTAGACTCTCTCACACACACGCTACGGCAGTCCGAGAACTGACTAAACCATAGCTCTAATACCACTAAATGTAACACCCCTTACCCGTATTCAATGTCGGAACAGGGTACGAGGCATTACCAGACTTACAAGCAAGCAATCATACAAACCGTTACATAACTTTTCACCCAAATTTAAAACTTTCTGTAGACATTCATATCACTCCTTAAACGAGCCTACGAGGCCCAAAACATACATAAAGTGTAGTTTAGAATTGAACCGGGAACCCACAAACACTTAGAAATTTTTTTCTCAAAACAAGACCACACGCTCGTGTGGAAGGGAACACGTTTTATCGCACACGCCCATGTCCCTTAACCATGCAAATTTATTTCTCAATTCAAACCTACAGGGGTTTTCACACGGCCTGACACACGTCCATATCCATGGCCCGTGTACCTCACACGGCCATGACACGCCCGTGTTTTAACCCATGTGTAAAAACCTTGACATTATGTTTCTGACATCATCATCTTCTTAAGGTCACACGACTAGGGCACACGCCCGTGTCCTTAGGCCGTGTGGCAAATTAAATTCATAAATTTAGGTACAGACTTCTCACAGCCTGGGCACACGCCCATGTCCTAAGGCCGTGTATACTACACGATTGAGACACATGGCCGTGTCTCAGCCCGTGTGATTACTACTGGGTATTCTATTTTTCCAACTTGGAATACAGGGGGACACACGACCAAATTATACGCCCATGGGGCAGGCCGTGTGTCTACCCGTGTGGACCAAAACAAGGCTATTTACCAAGCCCTTTCTGCCACCCATACTTGCACCATCATAAGCCACATTAAGTAACCAACTCATTCATGCATAAGTAAACCAATGAATCAACCAAGCAACTTGCACGTTCGTGAATAACATCACCATCTCATAGATTAATAAGAAAGAGCCATCAACTATGGCCTTATACAAAAGAATTCATCTCAAGACAAGCCAACACATTTGGCCAAAATAAAATGGCACTTAACAAAGACTGAGTCTCTATACATGCCATACTCAAAAGAATGACCTAACTATACCAAATGCGTAGATAATGTAGGTGATCCTTTGACGGTCTCTATATCCTGAGCTAGCTCCTCGACACTATAAAACAAGGGAAAAGAAAATTGAGTAAGCTTTAAGCTTAGTAAGTCTATATGTAAAAAATGAACATCATACGACATACTTATCAATTGAGATCACTACTTACTATTTAAGAACAATTCAACTCCTCATAATTATGCTTACTCATTCAAATCTTACCACATCCCAAACACATATCATAACCATTGCTCACATTTACATGCACTTATACCCTGCACTTATCACCACAAAGCCACACGAATTTCACTTAGTCAAGTTTCTCGATGAACACTTCGGAATAATACCTGACACACAGTGGTTTCGCACACAGCCCATCATTTATAAATAACACGGTAGTATCGTACAGAGTCCACCTATAATCACATGTCCGCGGTGGTATCACACACAGCCCACCAATAATAATAAATACAATGGTATCGCATACAGCCCACCAATAAAAAATAAATACAGTGGTATCGCACACAACCCACCAATAATAACATGACCACGGATATTTATTCGTATCCTTTTTCCTATTCCGAAGGTTCATCCGAGAATTTCCTCACTTTCTATCATTTTATTTGATACCAATATTATTCATTCACATTTCACACAATGCATTAATATGTAAAAACATAAGTAAAAAGGATGTATCATTTACATATAAACTTACCTCGATACAAAATGTGTTAATTTGCAATTTAGTCTGAAACCTTACATTTTCCTCGGTCAAGGTTGATTCCACGTTCTTCTTGATCTATAAAGATAAAATTTACTCATTTAATCACTATATAAATCAAGACACTTTAAAATGTCTACTTTGGCAAAAATTACCGTTTTGCCCTTAGACTTTGGCAAAATTACGATTTTGCCCTTAGGCTCGTAAAATGAAATGTATTCATTTTTCTCACACCCAAGCATAGTTGATTCATATTCCCTCTTATAGCAACTCAAGATTTCAATTATTACACACATTTATCACTTATTTTACAACCTTTATAAAAAGGTCCTTTTTAAGTGTTTTCATGAAAACACCTTTCACAAAAGTTGTGTATTTAACAAACAAGATTCATTTTCTTCCATATTTCAGAAATAAACATGAATATTCACATGGAAAAACCCTAGACTCTCTACCATTTTGCAAAATAGTCCCTTCACTAGCTAGCTTAAGCTTTAGGGGTTCCAAAAGTATAAAAATTTTCAAGAAAGACCACCAAAATCACTTACTTGCAAGAGGATAACCTGTTGAAAATTTGAAGCTTCCAAAACTCCTCTTTGGCTGATATTTTCAGTGGAAGATGATATGTGATATCATCTTTCTCTTTATTTTATTTTAGTTTATCAATTAAGTCACCAAAACCACACCTAACCATTGACCATGTCTTTTCTTTGTCCCTATGGCCGGCCATCACCCTAAACAAGGCCTAATTGCACATTAGGGACCTTCAATTAAAATTCTATAGCTATTTGATACCTTTAGCTTGTAAATTAAAACTTTCGCACTTTAGGCGATTTAGTCCTTTTTCGCAATTAAGCATGAAATCACTAAAATTAATTCACCAAAATTTTCATGCACTCATATAATCATGCTATCACACATAAAATAATATAAAAAAATAATTTCTCCAACCTCGGATTAGTGGTTTCAAAACCACTGTTCCAACTAGCCCCAAAATCGGGCTGTTACATTTTCTCTCTTCTCATATTCTTCAATGCAGAAACATAATCTTTACCCACCAAATAAACCAAGTTTTTGTTTCTTTCACATGATTCCTAAATTGAATTTCACTCAAAACTGTATATCAATCATTCTTAATCAAATCTTGATTTGAATAACTTAATTTTGAAACTAAAATTGGATCTAACTAATCAATTAATATAAAAAAACCATATCATTAATCAAATCTAAATTTAAATTTAATTATTTATATTCAATTTTTTTTCTATTTCCAAAATTTTACAGAATCATGTAGATTATCCATTTCCTTTTCTTTTTTGATGAATAAAATTAAGCAAATAATAAAATTGATCTAAAACTTCTTGGATATTCCTAAGAAAACTTGATAGGAAGCTGAGTATGGATGAAGCGAAGAGAGAAAGGGAGCATGGAACCAAACTAGTTTGGGGTAAATTTGAGGGTAAGTTTCATACGGTAGTCGTTTTAGTCATTGAGAGCTCGTTTGAAGAATCCGTGAAGCAATGTAGTTTCCAGAGGGGGAGAATGTTGTAGGTAAGATATATATGGTGGTCGTGGGGGTTGGTCAGGAGGTTAAGGGAATGAGCTCGAGAAACTTTGTCGAGGGTGGACTGCTATAAGTCACGACTGGCGAGGTCTTCGAGTGAGGTGAGCTTGTGGACTAGGCCATTGAGAGATCCAAATTGGTTTGTTAAAGTGATGATGGACGATGAAGCTTTATAATTGTGGGGTGAGAATTTGCGATGCATGTTTTATTTTGGTTTCAGCTTTCGCCTTTTTTTTTTCGTAAACATAAAAATGTTTTAACAAATGGAAAATATAGAAAACAAATATGTTAAAAGAGATGGAGAAGGGAGGATAACAGAGGTAGAAGCAGAAGAAAATGAAAAATAAAGAAAAAAAGGAAAATTAAAATAACATAAAAGAAAAACTTAAATTGCTCAAAACAAAAAAAATGGGGACCAATTGTATAATTTAACCTAAATTTTTTGTTTGCAATGATGATTTAACGTGCCATATCAGCTTACAATTACACTGTTAACAACAATTAATGACTTAGTGATTAAAATATTACAACACATTAACGTAAGTGACTAAAACGTAACATTTCAAAAATATATAACTAAAATGTAACTTAAGGTAAACAAAAATGATTATTTTAATAATTTACCCAAAATTTTAATATCTAACTATTCTCCCCACCAATTTTAATACTTAGTTAGAAATTTTAATATTAACTTACAAGAGGTTAATTAGGTAATTTTATTTTCGAGCCTCACCAAAATATATATTAACGAATGAAAAGAAAACGTGCGAGGAATGGAGTTGGATCCCTTAATAGCGCACTTATAAAAATGCCAAAATGCAGTTGCCGGGCTCTGGCCTTTCAAAACAGCTTTGCTATAGAAGCCCCAACACAATAATAGCCTGAAACTGCACTTCAATCTCGACATAGATAATGGCGGGAAAGCAGATCGGCGGCGAGGGCTTGCCAGCCAACATCGCTGGAATGTCGAAGAATCAACTTTACGAAATCATGTCCCAGATGAAGGCACTCTCACTTTCAATTTTCTATTTCATTTCTTTTTCCTTTGTTCCAAACGCCAGTTCCTTCGCCATCAAATATAATGGTAATTTAATTACTAGTTTTTAATTGATCGTTTTTTGTCTATATGCAGACGCTTATAGAACAAAACCAGCAACAAGCGAAAGAGATCCTTATTCAAAACCCTCTCTTGACTAAAGCCCTATTCCAGGTTTTTCTTTTCTTCTCTATTTTCTTTTTCAGTTTTCTTTAAAACTCTCTTCGTTTCCCTTTCCGATTTATTCTCTATTCTTTGAAAAGTTTTTATTCTGATACCGATAGTAATTACACGTTGCTATTATATGTTGGTTCGAATGAATTGTCCGTTGCTATAACTGTGAGAATTGCATGAACTTTTGGTATAGTTGTTGAGAGTAGCTAGTCACTAAGAACCCGAGCAACTGGGACACTGAATACGGTTGTATTCAAGAACCTTTGTACGGTCAATTAGGTTTCTGAAGTTGCTTTTGTATTTAAGGGATGCCTGTAGTTCTTTATCTTTCTTGGTGGATTAGTTGTAATGCTGTAATAGCCCTTCTTTTGCTTTTAAATGCATGTTTTTAGATGGTGTACTGTTGAAAATCTTTTGGAGCTTCCATGCCTGAACAGGTTTTTTTTTTTTTTTTTTTTTTTTTTTTTTTTTTTTACTCCAGGCTCAGATTATGCTTGGAATGGTTAAGCCCCCTCAAGTGGTATGTTTTTTTATTTCTGTGAAGTTGTCTTGAAATTTTTATGTTGGGGACTGTGCCTGTGTTATGAATTTTTGTTTGTGTTTAGATTCCTACAATTCAGCCACCTACATCGCAGCAATCTCAGTGTCAGCAATCAGCACAACCTCCTCCAATGCCAAACATCCAGCCAGCAAAATCATTGCCAGGTCAACCCGGGTTGCAGGACCAAGTGGCTCCATTTCAGACCCAACCTCCTTTAAGGAAACAGCACCAAAACCAAGCTGGGGCACATATCTCAGCTGCTGCTGTTCCTCCAGCCAGCATTCAGTCTCAACCCACGCCGTCACATTCCCTTCAGACACCACAGCAGATGAAGGGGCATCTGAATCCTCCGATGTCCCTTCCACAATCATCTCAACTGCCAAATGTACCTCTAGTTCCTCTTCACTCATCTTCACAGCCCCATCATCATCAACAAACACACATGCCAATGGCCACTGGCCAGTTGCAGCAGTCTTTGCAGACAACCGGAATTCCTCATATGCCTCTCCAGCCACCAGTGCCGCAACAGGCTATACCACCTACACTGCCAACTTTACATCATCAGTATACCCCCCAAATGGGTCCTAATGTTGGTTTCCAGCATCCTGGTGCTCCCCAGCATCTTTCACAGCCTATATTCCATGTAAGTCAGAAGTTGAATTTTGGAAGCCTTGGGTTCTCCCTAG
The DNA here is from genome assembly GCA_005393395.2 of Gossypium australe. Lineage (NCBI taxonomy): Eukaryota > Viridiplantae > Streptophyta > Magnoliopsida > Malvales > Malvaceae > Gossypium > Gossypium australe. The sequence goes on along the minus strand of CM016621.1, from coordinate 83,325,216 downwards.
TAACATATTCTGCAATAATTCCTTTTATTTTTGAATTGTCCAGTCAAGTAATAAACCACCTTCTGGCCTTGGACCTTCTTTTCCACAAGGACAGCCACCACACTCAAATCAGCTGCCACCTCAACCAATGTATCAAAATCAAGTATGTGCATAATTTAGTTGTTGATTTGTATTGGTTTGACCACTTAGCAAGCATTCTTTATCTTTCGTGGCTGATTATAAAAGTAAGCTCATGTTTTTTATTTATGCTTAGTGGCCATAAATTAAGTGGATAATTCTAAGCACTCCATGGTCTACCTTGCATTTAGAATAGATTCAATTACTTTTTATCAGGCGCAAGGCAATATGTCAATTTAGATCTCCCTTCTGCTAGGTGATTGGTTGACTAGTTTATGCTTTGAAGTTCAATGAAATAAAAATAGTGGATTCCTTTCTGTGTATCTGAAAAAGTTCGACAACATTTGCCTCATTAATTCACCTTAACTTTTTGGGTTTGTGCCTCATTAAAAATTGTGGAAATCTTTTTTTTTTTTCATTATAATTCTTGCACGTGAAGATGGTAATATAATTGGTAGTTAGAAATGCATGCAACTGTGATTGCAATAGCACTCAATTCCAACTTGTTGTAATTCAAAGTAAAGAAAGGTGATTGCCTGAGGTACCTCGATGCATTTTAATCAAGTCAGTGAGGAGAAATATTTGTAGCACTCGATTGCAACTTGTAATTCAATGACTTTGATTCAAATTATTCTAATCATGAAATCAAGATGGCTCTTCATTGTCTAGCTCATTCAGTACTTTGATGTTGCGTTTGTAGGTAGTAGTTAACTTATTTTACTTATTCTTTTTCCTTACCTTTTCCTTCCAAAAGCAAAAGGTAAGCGAAGAAGGCCTTTTAGATGCACGCACGCACACATAGTGACACATACCATATATATATATTTCTTAAGAAGTAAATGCTAATAGTTTCATGATAATTATGCATGATTTAGTTTTCTATGGAGCTGATATTTGAATTTGTGTAACACTTTAAAGTTATTTTTCGTCAATCAAATATGATGTATTTTTTAGTAAAGAGTAAGCGATAAAGAACTTAACGAGAGTTTAAAATCTCCAAAACTTGATTTTCTATATTTAGTGCAAAAAAGTTCCATGTCGCATGGAATAGCTTGTAGGAAATGTCTATTGCTTAATTGACGACATTTTTGGCATGTGCACCGGTTATTCTTTCAGGCAGGAGGCTTACATTTAGGATCTGATTTTAGCAACCAAGTTCGAGGTTCAATGCAGGCTGATAGAGGATCTTCTTGGATGTCAAGCCAACCAGATAATTCAACACTAACACAGCTTCAAGGACCCTCAGCATTGGTTCCCAGTCAGATGGGTTCTGGAAATCAGCCCCCTCGGCCTGCATCGGTGATTATCCAAATTCCAAACTATGAGTTTAATATTGAGCAAAGATTAACCATCAATAGCTGAAGTTGATGTACTAACTAATTGGTTTTTCCTATTGGCTGATTATAGTTGACTCCTGAGATGGAGAAGGCCCTACTTCAGCAGGTAATGAGCCTCACTCCAGAACAAATTAATCTCTTGCCTCCAGAGCAAAGGAATCAAGTACTTCAGCTCCAGCAGATTCTTCGCCAATGAGAAGGTCAAGTAGCAGAAAAGATTAATCTCCCCCCCCCCCCACCCCGACATTGCATGCGGGGAATTGATGATCCAGATTGAAGGAATTGTTTAGCTTGCATTTAGCATTTGCTGCCAAACCTTTGCAAGCCTTAGATATTTAGTTGAAGGTTTATAGATATAGAGAGATTATTAAAGTTGAACCTTGTTATGGGGCGAATTTACAGGCTCTTGTTTTCTTTCTAGTGTTGTAAGTTGACAGATTAAAGATCTGTAACACCCCTATTCCGTCGTCGTTGTCGGATTAGAGTTACGGAGTGTTACCAAGCAAAACAGAACATTTAACTATTCAGCAGACATAATTTTTTAACTAAGCACTAGCATTTGCCAAATAATTTAATTCCTAGCATCCATACACAAATAGGCCTTAAATCGAGCATACAAGTCCCTAAAAACAATTTGAGAACAATCTAAGATCAAATTGAGCATACAGGACCCTAAAACAGTTTGAGACCAATTTCTTGACCTTAAGGATTAACCTAACCAAAAACAGATACACATCCAAAACCAGCCATTTAACTGATATATCATCATAACATAACATTTTAAAAATTCACAACTTAACTGTCTATATACATGCCGCATCCCAAAATAGAAAACATCTACCAAAATAGTTGAATACTGTGAGCTTCCAGTCGATCCATACTGCCAGTCCCTACAAAAGAACATAAATGAAACAAGTAAACTAAAGAAATTTAGTAAGCTCATAGCTTAAACATCAAATTAACTTACATTAATTGAAATAAATATTCAAATAGAAAATTTACAAGTTCACAAACCACTATAAATTCAATGTATTAATGTCAATAATGTGCAATCACAAGATTTGCTACCATCAACTATTCATTTTCATATGTACTCAATTGCAATAATCGATATCATATAGGTAACAAATAAAATTTCACATACATATACACAACTAATTAGATAAAAATGACATAACAACAAGAAATTTAGATTTACATATCAAAACACTATGAACTTACCTACGATCACTTCCGGTTAAAAAGTAAGGACTACTTCGTAAATTTCCCCTTTCCTCGATTATTGTCTTTTTGACTCGTTTCTTGATCTATATAGTAATTCAATTCAATTTATTGAATTCACATACATTTCAAACTCAATTCAATGCATCAGACCCTAAAGTTTTTATTATTTATACATTTTTCCTAAACTTTTACATCTCACAAATTAGTCCCTAAATCTGAGATTCCAAATTTAACAAAATTTTACAATTTCCCAAGTTAGCCGAATTTATTCTTATGCTAGGGCAGTCCATAATTATTCAAAAATTACACAAATTCCATAAAATTTTAATTATTTTATCAATTTACTCCATTAACTAAAACTATAAAAAATCATTCAATAAACTAATTTTAACTAACTAACTAACAATATCTCAATTTCACCAATTAACATAAAAAATAACTAGCAATCATCAATGGCAAAAACAAAATTCCTTAACAATTTCAAACAAAGCTACAGGTTAATTGAACCTAATTGCAACGATCTCAAATACACAAAAATTACAATAAATAAGCTGAAAAAGGACTTACATGCAAGGAGGGTTATGGCCGAACCTCTCAAGTTCAACAATGGAGCATTCTCTTTCAATTTTTCGGTGGACACAACTGAGGATGATGATAAATTTTATTTTTATTATTCATTAGTTTAGGTTTTTAAATTACAAGTTTACCCTTTTAAATTATCATGCAGTTTACTTAATTCCAAGTCCAAAACCGTCCATCAACCTTTACTATGGTTCAATTACCATATAAGTCCTCCCTCATTTATTAATTTAACACCTAATCCCTACAATTCAATTATGACTAGATTTTTTTATCTTTTGTAATTTAGTCCTTTTTCTTAAATTAACTAGGTAAATATTAAAATTTCTTCACCAAAATTTAATATGACCTTAATGTAACTCCATAAACATTAATTAAATAATAAAACACAACCTCAGATATCAGAACTGTGGTCCCGAAACTACTGTTTTCGACACTATTGAAAAATTATATATTACAAGATGAATGTTGGCCTTAGTTTGAAAAATGGCCTAAAACGTTACAATAACTCAAATGACAATTGCTCTCTTTCCAAAAACGACACAAGCAAAATTCGGCACAACACTAACCAAAACCGAAGGCACCCTTACAAATGACCACTTCCCCCATACGGCACACTTCTACACACACCCCACATTCGGCCATATTCCCTACACACATCCAACCCCCTGATTCTCTCCCCTTTTTGCTCCCCAAACACTCTCCACCTCCCATTCAAACGATTTGAATGAGTCTTCAACCACCAAGGCAGAGTTCTAGCTGAACTCTACTTCTTCCACCTGCTCAGCACAAAATAAAAGCTCCCCACATGCTGTTTGTGGGATTTGAACACCCTCCCACTTTGCTTCCCTATTGACGCCATCACCACTATGCCACCTTGCTCCTTGTGTTAGCAAACATATTTAATTAAACCTTAAGTCCTGCTTCCACTAGCTCTTCCCACTAAAGTGCCCAAAGACCAAAATTTCACCAGGGCTTGGGCTCGAACCCGAGCCTCCCCAGGACCCCCAAACACACCCAAACAACCCGCAGAGCAAACATATCATGCATTTACACAAATATCACAGACCCCTGAATTTTAGGATGTTACATAAAGCGCAATAAAATTCTAACCGAATTAGATCACTTTTAATTTGGGCTAACCTATCATGATAGTAAATAATAACATGTAATTACCCTTAATATATATGTAATGTCCATATTTTCTAACAATCTCCCACTTGGACCACATATATATACTAATTACTCTATAATTACATGTGATTATATAACCTTATGAGCTAAAAATTTTACTATCATATCCAAAAAGTATTTCGAACAATCTCGTCCATTAATTATGTTAACATAGAACCAAGGTGGCTTTCGTTACATATACTGTAACTAAATCCATCAATGATCACGTATATTAACACAACCAAATGACATAGATCAAGTATGGATGTGTAGCATGAAAATTACATGCAATATGATATAAACATGTCTATTACCAACTGGTCCTCTTTAAACTTAAGTAAGGTCAATAGCAAAATAATAAACATAATGAATAAATTGAATACTTTATTTCTGATCAGAAAATAACTAAATACATAAATGTCTGAAAACAAACATAAAACAAATAAAATATAAACTCCCACTAAATCATGATATCCTAAAACAATGTAACACCCATATGAGCAGTGTGCTCATGAATGACATTGGGTGGTAAACCTTTTGTGAGCGGATCTGTTATCATGGAGTTTTTCCCAATGTGCTCTATGGATATTTGACCATTTTGCACTCTTTCTTTTACAACTAGAAACTTTATGTCAATATTCTTTGACTTAGATGAACTCTTGTTATTATTGGAATACAACACTTCTCACTTATTGTCACAAAATAATTTGAGTGGTCTTTCTACATTCTTCAAAATGCGCAGCCCTGTGACAAAGTTCCGCAACCATATTCCATGGTTTGATGCCTCATGGCATGCTACAAATTTTGCTGCCATAGTGGACGAAGCTACAAGTGTCTATTTGACACTTTTCCAAAATATAGCTCCTCCAGCTAACAGGTAAATATAGCCCCTCCAGCTAACAGGTAAATATAGCCTAATGTAGATTTCCTACTATCTTGGCATCCAACGAAATCAGAATCAGAATACCCTATGACCTCCAAAATATCTGATATCTTATAAGTAAGCATGTAATATTTTGTTCTCTGAAGATATCTCATAACCCTTTTGGCTGCTATCTAATGGTCTATACCAAGGTTGCTTAAATATCTGCCTGACATCCCAACAATGTACACAATGTCCGGACGCGTACAAACTTGATCATGCATTAAACTCCCAACAGCCGATGCATAGGGAATCTTTTGCATTTCCTAAATTTCAAGGTTACTTTTAGGGCATTGTGTAAGACTAAATTTGTCTCTTTTAGAGATAGGGGTGTCAACTGGTCTACAACTTTGCATGCCAAACCTTTTGAGTACTTTATCGATATAGCTCTTTTATAATAATCCAAGAATACCTTGAGATCGATCTCGATGTATCTGAATTTCTAAAACAAAAGAGGCATCCCCAAGATCTTTCATCTCAAAATGCTTAGATAAAAACCTCTTGGTTTCGTGCAATAAGCCTATATCATTAGCGGCAAGCAAAATGCCATCAACATATAGTATCAAAAATATGTACTTACTCCCATTGAATTTGTGATACACACAATCATCAACAATATTCATCTTAAAATCGAACGAAACAAATACTTGATGAAACTTGTGGTACCATTGACGGGAAGCTTGTTTGAGTCCATAGATGGATTTTGTCAATTTACAAACCATATTCTTTGAGTCTTCCGACTCAAAATTTTCTGGTTGCATCATATAAATTGTTTCTTCAATGTTGCCATTAAGAAACGCAGTCTTAACATCCATCTGATGTAATTCAAGATCAAAATGAGTAACAAGCGCCATGATTATCCTAAAGGAGTCTTTCGATGAAACTGGAGAAAAAGTCTCTGTAAAATCAATACCTTCTTTCTGAGTATATCCTTTCGCTACAAGACGCACCTTATACCTCTCCACATTACCATTTGCATCCCTCTTGGTTTTAAATATTCATTTACAACCAATTGGTTTTGCACCTTTAGTTAATGTGACAAGTTCCCAAACTTTATTCTTTTGCATAGATTTATACTCATCTTTAATGGCATCAATCCATTTTTGAGAATTAGAACTTTTCATGGCTTGATGAAAGTTGATTGGATCATCTTCCATCATTCCATTATCATCCTCATGTTCTTGGAGAAATACAATATAATCATCTGGAATAGCATTTCTCCTTTCTCTTATGGACCTCCTTAATGGCACTTGTTTTTGAGGTTGTTGAGTTTGTTCTTCTGGAACAATTACCTCATTTTGAATTAGGAGTTGTTCAACATTGTCTTGTAGAGGTTCTGGATTCACTTCTTGATCAATGATAGGTATAAGAGCCTGAACATCGTCAAAAGTGATAGTAGAAATTGAGGTAGAATCCAATTTCTCCTCAAAAGCAATGTCTCTAACCTTATTTCTCCCCCCAAACTCAACATCTTTAAAAAATGTTGCAGTTCCCGTCTCAAAAATATTCCTTATTATGGGATCATAAAATTTATAGCCCCTAGATCGCTCAGAATAATCAATAAAGTAGTTGCTTACTATTTTGGAGTCCAATTTCTTTTCATGCGGCCTATAAGGCCTTGCCTCAGCTGGACATCCCCAAATGTGAAAGTGCTTTATACTAGGCTTTTGACCTGTCCAAAGCTCATAAGGTGTTTTTGCAACTGCTTTATTGGGTGCTCTATTCAGAATGTAAGCTACTGTCTTTAATGCTTCTCCCCAGAGGGACTCAGATAAGGTAGAATGAGCAATCATGCTCCTTACCGTATCCTTAAGAGTTCTGTTTTGTCTTTCAGCTACAACATTCATACTAGGTGATCTTAGCATGGTGTATGTAGGACAATACCGCATTCCTCTAGGAATTTCACAAATGGTCCTGGACATTGTTCACCTGTGCCATTATATCTGCCCTAGTACTCACTACCACGATCAGATCTGATGTTTTTAATCCTTTTGTTGAGTTGATTCTCAACTTTAGCTTTATGAGCTTTGAACATGTCCAAAGACTGAGATTTCTCATGAATGAGATATAGGTACCCATAACGTGAGTAATCGTCTATGAATGTTATGAAATATTGTTGACCATTCCAGGATGCTGTATGAAATGACCCACAAATATTTGTATGAATTAATTCTAAGACGTTTGAAGATCTGTTGGCACTCAATCTCTTGGTTTTGGTCTGTTTTCCCTTAATGCAATCAACACAGACATCAAAGTCTATGAAGTCAAGGGACTCTAAAATACCATTAGACACAAGACGTTCAACTCTAACTTTTGAGATATGACCTAAGCGCCTATGCCATAATTGTAACATCCCAAAATTGGGCCTAGTAGGATTGGGCCCAATGGGCCTTGAGCCTAGGAGTGTTTAAAATTTTGAGAACAAGAGAATGGCATTATTGCAAATTGGACTTATTAGTTAAGTAAATTTGGAAGGTTACGAGGTTTCTATGAAGTCTTAGGTTTAATTGGGCCTTAGGAAATATTTGGTATTTTAGCACTTTAAGGAGAAATGGTAAGTAGCTTCAAGACTTATAGAAATAAATGAGTAAAATGCTTGCATAAATGAGCTATAGTAAAGAGGTTAAGGCACCACTTATAATACCTTGAGGGGAGAGGTTCGAATCACCTTGTGTACAAATTTTGACTAGCAATTTTGCACTCTTTCCTTAAGTGTCGACCATGAGGTATTGATGGCAAGTTTGACCTCTTTATTTTTGGTAAGGTGGCTAGAGAGGAAGGGTTGAGGTTGGGGAAAGGAATCAAAAGGAAAAGGCAAGTAAGGAGAGCAAGTGGCCTATTTCATGGAGAATGTTATGGAAGGAATGGTTGGCATAATGTTGACTCTCATGGCTATGAATGTGGACGGTTTTTGGCGCTAAAGGGGTGTTGGCCGAATCTTGTTAGTGTCATGGTAAGAGTTCTGGGTACGTTTTTGGTCAAAACTTCTTCATACCACATTTGTGACATTTTTTCTTTTCTCTCCAAACTTTCTTTTCTTCTTTGTCGGATTTTAGAACTTTGAGTGTGCATAGTTTCTCCCTTTCTTTTCTTTCTTCTGGCCGTATAGACTTAAGCCATTGAGACCTTATTGTGCACCCTTTCTCCTTTGAAAAACCGAAACCTCACAAACCCTTCTTTCCATCTTTCTTCTCTTTTTACAAGATTTTCCAAATACCTTTATTCTTCCTCTCAAATCAATATTTTTCATAACCGAATATTATTGTTTGTTTCACCCCAAAGCCGAATCTTCTATCTCATCCATATTTTCTTCTCAACCATATTACTACTCATACTTTGATCAATCGGTAAGTGATTCATTTCAACATTTTATTTTTCTTCCTCCTCTTAGTGCCGAATTCATACCTTGGTGTGGGATGACCATATTGATCGAGACCATCACCTTACTTTCTCTCATACGAGATCATTTTCTTCTTCGTAGTGATATAGAGGGAGGCCGAATACCACAACATCACCTAATCATCTCTAATCATAGGACGATCGTGAGAAACGGGATTATAATCGATTAAGGTAAGGAAGATCTTTCATAGTCCATTCGATATCTCCATTTGGTTATTGAGTTAATCGGATTGAAGGTTGGCTAATTGATATTGTTGGTAGGATCGATTCTTGGTGCATCGAGGGAGATCACAATCGTGGTAAGTGGAGTTAGCCTAATAAAGTGTTTCTAGTTACGATTATCGAAGTTGAGACTAACCTTCTATCAACTATAATTATAGGTGTTGGAATCGGTAGAAAGCACAACTACTAATCAAGGTGTGTAATCCCGTACCCTTCCGAATATATGTTTGAAATGGTGAGTAAATCTCACATCTCTCTGAAAGTTTACATGAAATATTCTGTGATTCGGTAGAAATACCAAGGAAAACTGATAACCGGCATCCGTGATCACTGGGACGTGCGTATGCTCGTAGTGGTAAACGTATTTTGTAATAAAACAGTTTCAGTTAGAAACAGTGACATGTATTTGAAAAATCACGAAAAATAGGATAAAAGGAATTACAAAGTGAATAAGATATCAGATTAAAGCTTACTGTGTCTATTCTAATATGAAAGAAACAGAGAAGGAAAAGAAATATTATATTCTGAGATATGTTAATTTTAGTGAGACTGGTTATGAATGACTTTGGGGTATTCTATTCTATCTTGGAAAATTTGTATAAAATTGTACAAAGTGAATTAAGAGTTATAATTGATATTTATGGATTCCTTAGTGAATCTATTTTCAATAGAAATAAGTGGGAGCAGTATATGAAAAGCGTACAGTAAGATATTTGAGATTAAGGTAAGAGAGGTCAGAATCATTGGACAGTGAAACAAGGGGAACTTTAAGGAATAAAATGTATTAAATGGTTAAGCTAAAAATTCTAGAAAAATTATAGTAGAAAGATATACAAGTCTAGTTTCAAGGAAAATTTGCGGATTTAGATTTCGAGTTTCCTAACTCAAGTTATAGTCAGTTTAGTCAGTACAACGCAGATGGACAGTTTCAATTTTTATGCCCCAAATTAGTAATTAAGCCTAGGTTGCGAAAATTACCATCATACCCTTAGAGGATAAATTACCGAATTACCCTTAGTGGGTACGATTACCGAATTATGAAAATTCCCTTATGGGCCGAATTACGAAAATGCCCCTAATGGGCCGAATTACGAAATGTCCCTATGGACCGAATTACGAAAATACCCTTTATGGGCCAAATGTAATATGTTGCTATATGGGCCGTTTGGTATTTGCTATATGGGCCGTTTGATATTTGATATATGGGTCGTTTGATATTTGATATATGAGCCAAATGTGATATTTGATATATGGGCCAAATGTGATATTTGATATATGGGCCAAGTGTAATATGAGCTATATGGGCCAAAATGTGATATGGGCCAGATTGCGTAAATTTTTATAATGGGTCGTATGTTTGTAATAATTTTATGATTTGATATGAATAATTGAATGTGCATATTATATACATGATTTGCATGGGTTGGGCTATTTGACGAAGAGAAGTTCTGGTAGCTTTGCTACAAAATTCTGATGGCTTCGTGCCTAGTTTGATATATGGCTTCGTGCCCAGTTTGATATATGGCTTCATGCCCAGTTAATATATGGCTTAATGCCCAGTTTGGTGTGTTGGCGGGGTGGGTGACTAAAGCTCCCCACAGGTGTGTTGGTTGGTACGGGTGGTGTGTAGCGGATGGAAAACTAGGTATGGTTGGGAAATTGCATAACACATGCATGTTATATATATGATATTATGCTATGATTGTAATGGGCTTAGGCCCAAAATATTGCTATGTGTATTCTGACTCAGTGGATGATGGTAAGGGGATTATACACTGAGTTCTTGTAACTCACCCCCCTCTTTTCTTAATCCTTGTAGGTGATGCTCCGTGAGGTGGACTTGGGCCATGGATGACTTGGTGGAGGCCATACTTCAGAAATGGTGTTATTGAATTTTTAATTTCTATTTCTGTTTATTTTATTATTTTGCTATTTTGGTTTAAGTTGTAATAAGGCCTCTGAACTATTTTTATTTTTGCTTTATGGTTGGGATGTTTTTATTATTTTTCTTAAATTGTTTAAAACAAGAACTTTTCTAAAAAGGTTTTCCGAAATTGATTAACAAATGGATTTCAAAATAAACTTTTACAAATATGATTTAACTCTAACTTTCTTTCAAATTATTAACGACATTTTCAAAAGTCACGGATTTAAAGTTCAATTCCTTGATTATGATTCATCAATCAATCTCTCAAAAATACTTGTATTTTATCTACGTTTTCGCAATGTTTCAAAATGCTTTTGCAACTCTATTTCAAACGTCACATTTTCGTAAATTTATTTCAAATATGTTTTTGCAACCGAAAAGGTTTATTAAAGATAATTATGTTTTCACGTAGACACAATTGATTAAGTGTTATGGTTTTAACAAAGAGGCTGTAATTTTCAAACGAGTTTTTTTTGTGACACGCCAGATTCGGGCCTAACTTCTAGGCCGGGTTTGGGGTGTTACAATAATGATTCTGAATTTTCCTTATTTATTTTGCGTTTAATACCACATGATTCCACATGCAAGGTTTCATTATAGAATGCAACTGTTTTCAGCAAATAAATGTTGTCATAAGTATTTAAATAACCAGTTCCAATAACATTTGAATTTAAAGACAAATTAAATTGATTGTTTTCGAATGAACAATAATATCCAAATTTGTCCAATGAAGAAACATAAACTAAATTCTGTCTAAATGACGATACAATAAAAGTGTCTTTTAAATCCAAATAAAAACCAGTTCCTAATAACAACCTAAAATGCCCAATCGCTTCCACTTCTACCGGTTTTCCATCGCCCACAAAGATGTGTCTTTCACCATCACTTAGCTTTCGGTAACTCAGGCAACCCTGCATAGAAACACTTATGTGAGTAGTAGCACCAGAATCTATCCACTAAGTGTTTCTAGTTACTGAAGCTAAATTAATCTCAGAATAGACCAAATTAAGAATTATACCTTTCTTTACACGCCAAGCATGATATTTGGTACAATCTTTCTTCACGTGTCCAAACTTGTTACAAAAGAAACAACTTTCTGTAGCTTGTTGTTGTTTCTTTTGAGATGGACCCTTAGCAGCTTCATTCTGACATTTTCTTTTCTTGCCCTTATCTTTAGGGGCATTGGCCAAATGAGCACTTTTATACTTATCACGCTTCAACCTTTCTTGCTCTTGCACACAATGAGAAATGAGCTCATTTAGGGTCCATTTCTCCTTTTGACAGTTATAGCTAATTTTAAATTGACTAAACTGTGCAGGAAGCGATACCAAAACCATAAGAACAAGCATTTCCTCAGAAAGCTCAATCTTAATTGCCTTAAGTCTTGAAGCAGTATGGAACATCTCCATAATGTACTCTCTTACGTTTCCTTAACCCTTATACTTCATAGAAATCAAAGAAGTCGGAAGTGATGTCATTTCAACATTATCATTTTTAGCAAAACGTTTCTCAATTTCATCAAGGAAACCTTTGGCCTGAGTAATCTCTTCTGATTCTGTGCCCCTAAAGGCTTCTGGAATGCTATGTTTCATGATCATTAAACTCATGCGATTTGAACGATCCTGCCTCTCAAAATCCCTCTTAACATCAGGGGTGCTTTCCGCAATGAGAGGTGCAGGTTGTTCTTCCCTTAGTGCAAGTTCTATGTCTATATAGCCAAGCACTATAAGCAAGTGTCTTTTCCATTCCTTAAAATTAGTCCCATTAAGTATGGGTATAAAATTTATATTAGCAGATATTGTGGCAGCAGAAGATGGATTAGCTGAATATAGAACAAAAACAAGCTTAAATCAATATTCATAAGTAAACAATATATTCAAGATAATGCCTAATCCCATCTCAAGATACCAAACACAACATTAATATTAACAGTAAGCGGTACTCTTGTTGTAGCAATCAAACATTGACAATAAATCATGTCAAACAATGAATTAATCTTTGGACTAACTTATTACTCACATAAAATACCTTATAATTTTCACACATTTATCACTACATATGTCGTTGAAATTCTGCCAAATATTAACTTACCTTTGGGTCAATTAATAAACACATGAATCACAAAAACATATAATCATCTTAATATTTTAAATAAACTAATCTACACAAAAGAGGTCACTTTGGCGGTATTTTGTTTCAACTAATTTATTTAAAATATTAGACATCCTTAATTAAAAGCCAAAATTTGAATTTATTTATTTCAAAATATGAATTTATTTATTTCAAAATATTTACCTTAATTTTATCTTTCAATTAAATTAAAAGATAATCATATATATTTATAAAACTAACATGCATTAAACCAATCAAAGCATGTATATATTATATATTTATATAATAAAATATATATATTAAAGAATTAAACCATGCGTATATGTTAACCCCTTTTTTTTTAACATCAAAAATGAAAAAAAATATAATTCTTTCAAAAAAAAAGCACAAAGTGATAGAAACATGATTTTGCAAAATACAGTAGCACAAATCATGAATAAAGAAAACAATTGAATCGCAAGAAAAAGATTAAAACGTAAAAACTTTTGTAATTGAATTCATCAAGTCGAAAACCACTCAAATTAAAAAAAAATTAAACAAAACCCTAAAATTTTATGATGAATTCAAGATAATCAAGATCTTTAAAAAAATTACTTTAATATAAACCTTCAAAGATCAATATATAAACCCATGAAATTCCATGTATCAATCATTCAAAAGAAGAACCTTAATCAATTCTCAATGATTCGATATGAAGAGGCTCGGATGCCACTTGTTAGATTTGTAAAATAAATCTAAAATAAAACAGAATAAATTAGGATCTATCATGTTAAATCATTAAGAATAAATCAAGAATAAAACTAAATGCAGAAGCGTACCTGAATCTATGAATTCCTTGAAGTTTTACCAGATTTTGGGGATTTGATCTAATTTGATGGGATTTGGATCTTATGGTGGGAGCGCTTATGGAGGAGGATCTTCAAATTTATCAGCTTTAGCTCCACCTTTCACCGTCGATCGATCCATCCCAAAACCTTCTTCAGCTACCCCACTTGTTGATTTGGGTGAACCCTTGAATTGACTTGATACTAATCCTTATAATTTTAATTCACCCCAACCTGCTCAACGTTTGGACCCAGTTCCCACTTCTTCCTTCGACCAGAAATCGGATCTTTTTGAACCCAAGACTTATTTCCCTTCCTATGTCTCACCTCCCTTTCATGTTCCTACTTTCGATGAGCAGAGCTTGCCTGGCCTGGACCATACAGCTCAATGGGGTGTTGGCTCGTGGGGTTGGAAGAAAGGGAACCCGTCTCAGCTCGGTGGGAGTTTCTATTCAAAGGAGTCGAATGGATCTCCTTCCTCCACTTTCAAGGATCATATCAACCTTGGTAAGTTTTCCTTTTCTTTCTATCATCTATAATATTCGTGTTGTTTTTTGATAAAAAAACATGTTCCTGAAATTTGTATCTTTTTATTGCTTTCTTATGATTTACTTTTGTTCCTAGTGTTTTCTATAGTCTTTTGTACTATGTCTGGAATCATGAATCTGTAAATTTGGATTTGAATTTCATTTCTATATAAATTATGAGAATCAAACTCATGTACTGTGTATACATTAGTTAAATTTAACTTGATTACATATTTGAAAGGTATAAAAACATGAATTTCAAACATGTGTTGTGTAACACCTCTTACCCCGAGTCCGTCGCTGGATTAGGGATTTAGCGTATTACCACGCAAGCTAAAACTTTAGTTAAATCAATTGAATCATGGAAGATCATCTTTATTAAATATTTTCTAAAAACAAATAATAAACACATGTGTAACATATACTATATACTAGATCCAAATCATACACAAAAGAATCATCGATGAACATAATTCATCATACAGTGTATATTACGTCAATATCACATAACCAAGCAGATTTCATGAAAATTCATAAATGTCTAAACTTCTTATAGCATAAAGACTTAGTTACAAATAAACTAATGCATGCAACCATTACACATTAATTGTACACCCACTTAATTGGCCAAATATGCATGGTTTCATTTATAGCATTTCACGCACATTACCTAGCACAAACCGAGTTTAGCGGTTTCATGCACTCAATTAAAACAAGCAATTCAACAAGCCAAATACATATATAATTATATATATACATGTAAATGCGTACATCTCAATTATGCACTCTTTTTCATATTCGACTATGCCTAAACTATTTTAAACATTTTAACCACATTTGCAAAGGTCACCTAGGTTTGGCCGAATACACATTCACATTTTATTCAATATAATTCATCTTATTTAAAACAAACAAAATTGATACATATCTAGATACATACCTCACAAGCATATAACTCAATATCATATTCATATCAACTTCTTGATATTCAAATACCTAACATATCCATAAATAAATAAACTTATAACATTTTCATGAGATCAACTCAATAGTACCATTTTATAACCAAATGCATACCTAAGCATAACAAGTCTTCACAAATAATCATCCAAAATAAAGTAGTCACATTTCTATATATTTATCTATCACATATACATATGAATAAGATGCAACCTTAAACTATCAAGTTGTCTATCACATGTCAAAATATATATATATATATTATATACTATTTCATATAATGCCTACCACATCTGAACACCAACGAAAATTTATAGCATGAGCAAACCATATCATCGAAACACAAAAAAAAAAAAAAAACAAAGTTCAACCAAGATAGATAGCCATTTTCGCATGGCTAAGTATATTTACACGATTACAAATCATTAGTTATACTGCTTAGTCTAACCTATACATGCCCTTTTTAGTTTAAAACTAAGTTATTCAATACCAAAAGAAAGTCGATAGTGCGGTTGACTTCTTCCCAGATCCTTCGAGTCCGTAGCTTGAACAAAAAATCTATAAAATAAAAGTAGACAAAAACACGCAGTAAGCTGGCTAGCTTAGCAAGTCCTAAGCAATACTAATATCAATATGATGGTAAAACACTTAAACATCCAACTCATGACTTTAAATAAATGTTTCTTATCTTATACATATATATATACATTATAGCCGAATATGTATATATATATATATGTAACACCAACTTGTACATTTCTTTATACCATTATAGTTATCTAACCTCTTATGCTTTCATTTAATCAATATTTCTTATCATTTGACCTTTCTTTCTCTCAATAGCATCACTTGTATACATCTATAAATACATATATGCACATTCATAGTTCACTTAAATATGAATAACACATACCTTACAATCGAATTATAATTTCACTACTAAATGCTTAGGCAAACCTGATTCATTAGCTAGAACCTACTAAACATTACCTGAATCACACACACCGGCACGAAGCCTGCTGAACTCGAGGTCCGAAATCATAACACCGGCACGAGGCTGCTAGGCATAAAGCCCAAAACATATCACCGGCACGAAGCCTGCTAGGCATAAAGCCTGAAACATATCACCGGCACGAAGCCTGCTAGGCGTGAAACACCCCACACCCGGCCCACGAGCCTAAACCGGATCTGGTTTGTTCCTTAAGTGAACCGGTTTTCAAGTTCTTTGTTACTTAGGGAAAAGTTGTATAATTTTTAGAAAAATGTTGTTGTGGATTGGGCTCAGATTGGGAACCCATTTAATCTATTTGAAAATCCAATTTTTATTAAGGTGACAAAATAATTTTTAAGGTTTATTTAAAAATATATATATATCACTTAAACTTTAGTCATAAATAGTTCGTAACATAATAGTTATAAGCAAAGCAAAAGAAGGAAAAATCCACTGGGCCTTATGGCCTTATTACATCAAGTAAAACCCAAAAATAAAATTAAAGGTACTAAAGAAAAATAAAGTCCAAATTAAATATAATCTTCAAATGAAGCATGGCCACCTCAAGGTCCACCGTCCCGGTCTGTCACTGTTCATCACCTGAAAAATATTCCCCAACGGGGTGAGTCAACGGACTCAATGTGTACACAACACTAACATTCAACAAATCAGGCATACAAGTTCATATCAAGTTCATATTCATATAGAAATAAATGATGCAACCCAAACCCAAGCCTATTTGACCATCCGCTACACACCACCCGTACCTGCCAGTCACACCGTGGGGACTACTAAGTCAATCCTCCATCCGCTACACACCATCGAAGGCAGTCGCTGCAGTCGACGTGCTCATCGCCCATATCATTTGTGTCATTAGACACCATATTCAAATAATGTAACCGAAGTTACCAAATTCAGATAATGTAACCGAAGTTACCATATTCAGATAATGTGACTGTAGTCACCATATTCAGATAGTGAGACCGAAGTCATCACCTTCACTTCCCCTTTCACAAGTATCCCGAATGCCCAAATATTTTATAACATATATAACATACTTATTTCTCATTCATGTTACTAATCACATGTTCAAAATATATCATATTCGTAATCCTATCAGAAGTAGGAAACGTACCTGAATACCTCTTACCACATCTGTGGTACTTAGCCATATTCACATTCTTATGCATGATCACATATTAAAATAATTGCCATATGATATATCGAAAGTTAGTGTGAGCACACACCTGATTTGCTTAATAGATTTCCTTGAAATCCCGAAGAACGATCTACCGATCTAGGTCTTTAACTCCTATATACGGCCCATCATATAAACACATTAATACCCTTTTCGGTTGTAAAACCAAATCCTAATTGGAATAGTGTTACCAACACTTACCTTGTTTGCCGATTTGAAAGATTGGCGATCAAATCCCGAAGATTTGTGTTCTTCTCCCTTGAAATCGGCTAACCATTAAATCCATTGATTTGTTTAGTCTCTGGTTAAAACAAATAGATCTAAACATTTAAGAGAGAACCTTGGCCGATTATAACCACTTACCTTATGATGAGATTCTCAAAATCAATTCCTTGCTCCCTTAGTGATGTCGAAATTCCTATAATTCATATGTTAGATCTGATCTAACTTTAATAAATAAAATTTGGCCTTTGGCCGAATGTGCTTGAATCTGAAATCCCGAAACTCTTCCTTTGATATTCGGCCAAGAGACATAAAAGGGGTTATTTCCTAGATCTTGATTAAAAGAATTAGAAGAACAAGAATTAATTGTTCTTACCTTAATACCTTGATCCTTATATTTGGTAATTGTAGAAACCTGAGAGATCCTTGTAGATTCGGCCATGAACAAAAAAATAGAGATTAGGCCCTTCTCTTTCGGCAAATAGAAAAGAAAGGAATTTGAATAGCTTAACCTTACCTTAATGTCTTTAATCGATTGCTTCCTTGCCTAGAGTCACAGAGATTCGGCCATGGAGTTTTAATCAGAGATCAAAGAATGTTTTGGCTCGACAATAGCAAAGGAGAGGAGAAGAAAAGATGGAGTTTTGCTTAGGAAAAATTTCGGCAGAGAGGAAGAGGGCTAGAGAATTTTCGGCACACTTAGGGAAAAGATGAGAGAATAGCCTAACTCTCCTCCTTTAGCCGAAATTACTAGGCCAAGAGTCCTTGACTTGGCCACCAATATTCCTTGTGATAATATTATCTCTTTTATTTAAAAATAAAAGTGTTTAATCCATCATTTATCTCCTCAATTATCTTATTAAAAGAAAATCCTTTATTTATCACTTATTATTCACATATTTATGAGAATAAAAGACCTCTATTTCTAGAAACCAGTGCCGTCCACCTCAGCCTTCTGGAGGCAAAAATAAAACCTTCATTATTTGCTTTCCAAATGACTCGAACCCAGGCCCATTTCTCTTGCATATGGCGCCATTTCTCTAAGCCCTAAGTGACATCTGCAGGCCACTTTTCCAAGCCTGTTTGTGTGTCAAATTTTACCAACTTTTACTTTTAAGGCCCCCTTGCCTTAATTTCCTATTTTAAACTTTAAAACTTGACATTTCTCGATTATTTCTAAGTTTCCTAAAATTTTCGATCGGCTCTGTAACTTGCCATTTTTCTTACATTTCCAAAAATGTTCAGGTTTCCAAATATGTTTCAGGTTTCCAAAATGTTCAGGTTTCCAAAATGTTTTAGGTTTCCATTTCCATGCATTTCTAGGTTTCCAAAATATTCAAAAATTTATTCATAATACTTAAGACTTGTCACTTCGTACAATTAAATCGAAAATGCATAGGCCCTTCCTAGGATGTTACAGTTCTACCCCCCTTAAAAATAATTTCGTCCCCAAAATTTCCTAACTAGAATAACTGAGGGTATTGCTGTCGCATTGTCTCCTCTGGTTCCCACGAAGCTTCTTCCGCTCCATGATTGCGCCATAACACCTTGACTAGAGGAACCGACTTCCTTCGTAGTACTTTCACATCACGTTCCAAGATCCGAATCGGATTTTCCTCGTAGGATAAGTCTGGCCTTAGCTCCACCTTTTCAACTGGTACCACATGAGACGGATCCGATCGGTAGCGACGTAGCATGGATACATGAAATACGTCGTGCATCTGCTTCAATTTTGGTGGCAACTCTAATTGGTATGCCACTTGCCCAACTCGCTTTAGTACTCGATAGGGCCCTATAAACCTTGGGCTTAACTTCCCTTTTTGACCGAACCTCATTACCTTCTTCCAAGGCGAGACTTTCAGGAATACTCGATCTCCCACTTCAAACTCTATTTCCTTCCGCTTAAGGTCCGCGTACGACTTCTGTCTATCAGAGGCTTCCTTCAACCCTGCCCGAATTAACTCAACCTTCTCTTCAGTTTCTGCCACTAACTCTAGACCCAAAACTCGGCGTTCTCCTAACTCGGTCCAACAAGTAAGTGTTCTATACTTCCTTCCATACAATGCTTTGTATGGTGCCATCGAATACTAGCCTGATAGCTGTTGTTGTAAGCAAACTCAGCTAAAGGCAAGTAATCTTCCCAACTTCCTCGAAAATCCATTACACAGCCTCTCAACATATCCTCCAACACTTGTATAACCCGTTCAGACTGCCCGTCTGACTGTGGATGAAAAGCCGTAGTGAAGTCCAACTTAGAGCCTAAAGCTTGATGAAGTGCCTTCCAAAATCGAGACGTAAACCTTGGGTCTCTATCAGAGATGATCGACCTTGGTACTCCATGTAACCTCACAATCTCTGCCACATATAACTTAGCCAACTTCTGAAGAGAATAATCCATTCTTACTGGGATAAAGTGCGCGGACTTAGTCAAACGGTCCACTATCACCCATACCGAGTCCTTCTTAGTAGGCGTAAGGGGAAGCCCACTAACGAAGTCCATGGTAATTCTTTCCCACTTCCATTGGGGAACTTCAATTGGTTGAAGCAATCCTGATGGAACTTGGTGTTCAGCCTTAACTTGCTGACACGTCAAACATTTCCCCACAAATTCAGTCACCTCTCGTTTCAGGTCAGACCACCAAAATTGTTCCCTTAGATCTCTATACAACTTGATGCCTCCGGGATGCATAGCATAAGGGCTACCATGCGCTTCCCGAAGAATCCTTTGTCTCAACTCCTTATCCTTCGGCATACAAACCTTTCCCTTGTAGCACAATACTTCTTCATCAGTGACGCCATAGTCCTTTAATCCTCCCCGCTGTACTTGCTGTAACTTAGTACTTAAGTCCTTATCAGCCAACTGTCCCTCTTTCACCTCCTTCAGCCAGGTGGGCTTGACTTGTAACTCCGCCAACAAGCTTCCATCATCATGCAGACTTAAATGAGCGAACAAAGCCCTTAGATCCGTCACAACCTTCCTACTCAGGGCATCAGCTACCACATTCGCCTTGCCCGGATGATATTCTATCGAACAATCGCAGTCCTTCAGTAATTCCACCCACCTTCGTTGCCTCAAGTTCAACTCCTTCTGAGTCAACAAATACTTAAGGCTCTTGTGATCTGTGTAGATAACTGACCTTTCTCCATAAAGGTAGTGCCTCCAAACCTTAAGGGCGAAAACCACTGCGGCTAGTTCCAAGTCATGAGTTGGGTAGTTAACCTCATGCGGCCTTAACTGCCGTGACGCATAAGCGACTACTTTTCCTTCTTGCATTAGCACACAGCCTAACCCCGTGTGCGAAGTGTCACAGTATACTACGAAATCCTTGCCTACCTCTGGCGGAATTAACACTGGAGCTTCCGTTAACACCCTCTTAAGCTTTTCAAAGCTCTCCTGCTGCTTATTAGTCCATTCGAATGGTACTTCCTTCCTTAGCAACTTTGTCAAAGGCGCGGCTATTGACGAGAACCCTTCCACAAACCTTCGATAATAGCCTGCCAAGCCTAAGAAACTTCAGATTTCAGCCACGAACCTAGGTGGTTTCCAATCCAGCACTGCTTCGATCTTCCTAGGATCCACTCTTATTCCCTCTGCGGATACCACATGTCCTAAGAATGCCACCTCCTTAAGCCAAAATTCACACTTGCTGAATTTGGCATAGAGCTTCTTCTCCCTTAACACTTCCAACACAACTCGGAGGTGCTCATCATGCTCCTCTTCCGACTTCGAGTACACCAAAATATCGTCGATGAACACAACGACGAACCTATCCAGGTAAGGTTGGAAAACTCGATTCATCATGTCCATGAACGCGGCTGGAGTGTTCGTCAACCCAAACGGCATCACCACAAACTCAAAATGGCCGTACCTTGTCCTAAAAGCGGTCTTCTGGATGTCAGCCTCCTTCACCTTCAACTGATGATATCCCGACCTTAAGTCGATCTTTGAAAATACTGCGGCCCCCTTCAGCTTATCGAACAAATCATCTATCCTTGGCAAAGGATACTTGTTCTTAATGGTCAGCTTATTCAACTGACGATAATCTATGCACATACGCATAGTTCCGTCCTTTTTCTTTACAAACAGGACCGGCGCTCCCCACGGAGACACACTGGGTCTGATGAACCCACGATCCAACAACTCTTGGATTTGAGCCTTAAGCTCCACTAACTCCTTTGGCGCCATTCGATATGGAGCGATTGACACAGGAGCTGTTCCTGGTAGCAAATCTATCCCAAATTCCACCTCCCTATCTGGGGGTATTCCTGGTAATTCCTCTGAAAATACATCCACGAAGTCCCTTACCGTCCTAACTCCATTAATACCTTCCTCCTTCCCACCTATCGTACTAATGAAGGCTAAGAATGCCTTACACCCCTTCTTAACCATCTTCTCGGCCTTCAGCGCCGAAACTACGTTAGACAAGTAGTTCCTCCTTTCTCCGATCATTGCTACCACTTCATCCTCCGGGGTTCTTAGTTCCATACGTTTAGCCGCACAATCCAACACGGCTCGGTGTTCTACTAGCCAATCCATTCCGAGTATAAGTTCAAACTCTCCGAAAGGTAACTCCATTAAGTCTGCCCGGAAGTTCACCCCCTGAATCTCTAAGGGCACATTTTGAAAGATCTTGTCTGCCACTATAGTTTGGCCTAATGGGCTTACTACAGTCATTTGTCTATCAGAGAGTTCAGAGTCTAGGCCTAGTGTTTCCACTACACTACATGCAACATAGGAATGGGTCGAGCCCACAACAATCAGAGCAAAATAGGGCTTGTCATGAATAAAGAACGTACCGATTATAACATCCGGTGCGTCTCCATCTTCCCTTCGGTGACCCGCATAAACCAAACCCAGTTGTCTTGCTTCTGCATTAGCAGCACCTCGGCCCTGTGCTCCACGGCCTCTGCCAGCACCATTACCCCTGTTAGCCGAACCACGACCCCGTTGAGGCTGCTGCCCGCCTCTACTAGTCTGGTTAGCATTCTTACTGCCGGTCGGCTCTCATCTGGTTTCTTGGGACAATCCTTAAGCATATGGTCCTTGGACCCACACTTCAAACATCCTCCCGTCTTTCTCCAACACTCTCCCAAGTGCCTCTTTCCACAATGCTCACAAGGGCGATACTGCCAGCCCGTACCAGCTTGTTGATTTCGTGGCCCGTCAATCCTAGGCCTCTTATGAACCCTTCCAGATGGTCCAAAACCTCTCTTAGGCCTATTCTTATCCACAGCCTGCTTGGTAGAATCTTTGATTCCCTCGGCCACCTTGGCCTTTTCCACCAAAGAAGAGAACTCCCGCTCCTGATGCGGTGCTATCAACAGCCTCAGGTCGTCTCTCAGTCCGTCCTCAAAACGGACACAGCATTCATGTTCAGTCGCCACTACACCTCGAGCATAACGACTCAACCTCAGAAATTCTGCCTCATATTCCGCTACGGACTTGTTCCCTTGAACCAGCCCCAGAAAAGCTTTCCTTTGCTCGTCTGTATACCTGGTTCCCACATATTTCTTCTGGAATGCCTCCTTAACATATTCCCAGGTCAGATCCTCCGCCATAGCACCATCTCGCACAGTTAACCACCACTGATACGCTTCATCGCGTAACAACGCCACCATCCCTTTCAACTTTTCCTCAGGAGTCAGATCGAGCTCATCCATGATGCGCGCCGTTGCTTCCAACCAGTACTCAGCTGTACTGGGTGCCACTCCAGATACTCCTCGAAACATTTCAGCTCCATTAGCTCGGAGCCGTTCAGGCACAGACTTACGATTTCCTAAATTTTCTCCTGCACCTGCCACCAATTCCAAAACTCGCAGCACAGCCTACGACACAACATCTTCCCCCGTCTGAGCATGCTGCTCAACATTAACAGCTGGGGGTGGTGGTGGCGGTGGTATTTCATTGTCGGACCCTTGACCCGATCTAACGGGTTCCGACACAGTCATCCTTCCTCTACCTCGTCCATGACGACCACGTCCTCTAGAGCTCATTTTCTAGCATCGAGATCTGATTAAGAAATTTTATGGATTAGTCATTGTTCCACTTATTTACCCGCGAAGGAGTTTTATGAAAAGAAATTTAAGAGTGGTTCTTTCATATTCATACAAACACACATCTTTTCCATTCATTCCTTCATCCATCAAACAAGTATGAACTTTCGTTCATTCAGAGAAACGTTGTAGTTTTCGTTGTTGTTGTTTTCCACTACCCAGGGGTATTTTCGTAATTTTGTCCTACAGGGCATTTTCGTAATTTTTTAGAAGAAAACGTTCCTTGGTGTTTTCGTCAAAAAGTATTTTGGAAATTTCAAAGTCTCGGGGTAATTTGGAAAAATTTTGAAATCCGGGGGTATTTCGGTTCCAAAAACCAGGGTAAATTTGTAAAATTTAATAAGTTAGGGATATTTCAAAAGTTGTAAAACTTTGAGGGTTCCTTTTTTTTTGAGAGTTTCCCTTTTCAAATAGTGATGTTTGCAAAAATTTCGGAAACCAGGGTCATTTTGGTCATTTCGTAAGTTAGGGGCAATTTTGAAATTTTTTTTTCAAAATCAAGGTATTTTTGATAGTTTGCAAATTAGGGTTTGTGAACACTTATAAAATAAGGAAATTTTGGCAAAACTGTTAGGTAGGTTCATATTTTGTAAATCAAGGGCGTTTTGGTAATTTTGCCACTAGGGGCATTTTTGTAATTTTCCCAAATCAGAAATTTTTCAGAAAATTTTATAAAGATGGTTTTCTCAAATTCAAAAGAAAGTTTTGAGAATTTTAAAACTGGGGTTTGTTGTTTTGTTTTGTTTTTTTTTTCAAAACGGCTAGTTCCCTTTTTGGGTTTGTCATTATGTTTAGCCTATGTCCGAGCCCTCTTTGGTCAGGGTGAACCAAAGCTACGCACCAGGCAGGATTCGAATGAGAGGAGGCGAGTCACGCGGACTGCTTAAATACCAAGCTCCCATCGAAACCATTCTTAGACATGCGCACAGAGGTTGCCACACCACTGAGCCCTCTGAGTTAGGGTGAACCGAAGCTACGCACCAGGTAGGATTCCTGCGAAGAGGAGGTGAGTCACTAGGACTGCTTAAATACCAGGCTCTTCCGGATCCAATCCTAGACATGCGCACAGGGGTTACCACACCCTTAGCTCAGTGACTTAGCCATAGGGTTGTTTAGTGCATTAAGTCTTATGTGGTTTTATGTTTGAGTAATCTATTCCTAGGGTTCATGTCCCTATCATACTACTCTACGTTCCATGCCTGTTCTACCCTTACACAGTTCATAAATCACAGAATCACACATAAAGTAGGGTTACTTACCTGGTGGACTGCGGGTCGGAGACTTAGGGGCCATGACAGAAACATGCTTATTTTCAAAGAAAATCATTTGGGCTCGAATTCAAAACGTTTTGGGCCATAGCCCACAGGCCGAGAGTTTTAAAACTGGGCTCTGATACCAAATTGAAACACCCCACACCCGGCCCATGAGCCTGAACCGGATCTGGTTTGTTCCTTAAGTGAACCGATTTTCAAGTTCTTTGTTACTTAGGGAAAAGTTGTATAATTTTTAGAAAAATGTTGTTGTGGATTGGGCTCAGATTGGGAACCCATTTAATCTATTTGAAAATCCAATTTTTATTAAGGTGACAAAATAATTTTTAAGGTTTATTTAAAAAAAATATATATATCACTTAAAATTTAGTCATAAATAGTTCGTAACATAATAGTTATAAGCAAAGCAAAAGAAGGAAAAATCCACTGGGCCTTATGGCCTTATTACATCAAGTAAAACCCAAAAATAAAATTAAAGGTACTAAAGAAAAATAAAGTCCAAATTAAATATAATCTTCAAATGAAGCATGGCCACCTCAAGGTCTACCGTCCCGGTCCGTCACTGTTCATCACCTGAAAAATATTCCCCAACGGGGTGAGTCAACGGACTCAATGTGTACACAACACTAACATTCAACAAATCAGGCATACAAGTTCATATCAAGTTCATATTCATATAGAAATAAATGATACAACCCAAACCCAAGCCTATTTGACCATCCGCTACACACCACCCGTACCTGCCAGTCACACCGTGGGGACTACTAAGTCAACCCTCCATCCGCTACACACCATCGAAGGCAGTCACCGCAGTCGACGTGCTCATCGCCCATATCATTTGTGTCATTAGACTCCATATTCAAATAATGTAACCGAAGTTACCAAATTCAGATAATGTAACTGAAGTTACCATATTCAGATAATGTGACTGTAGTCACCATATTCAGATAGTGAGACCGAAGTCATCACCTTCACTTCCCCTTTCACAAGTATCTCGAATGCCCAAATATTTTATAACATATATAACATACTTATTTCTCATTCATGTTACTAATCACATGTTCAAAATATATCATATTCGTAATCCTATCAGAAGTAGGAAACATACCTGAATACCTCTTACCACATCTGTGGTACTTAGCCATATTCACATTCTTATGCATGATCACATATTAAAATAATTGCCATATGATATATCGAAAGTTAGTGTGAGCACACACCTGATTTGCTTAATAGATTTCCTTGAAATCCCGAAGAACGATCTACCGATCTAGGTCTTTAACTCCTATATACGGCCCATCATATAAACACATTAATACCCTTTTCGGTTGTAAAACCAAATCCTAATTGGAATAGTGTTACCAACACTTACCTTGTTTGCCGATTTGAAATATTGGTGATCAAATCCCGAAGATTTGTGTTCTTCTCCCTTGAAATCGGCTAACCATTAAATCCATTGATTTGTTTAGTCTCTGGTTAAAACAAATAGATCTAAACATTTAAGAGAGAACCTTGGCCGATTATAAGCACTTACCTTATGATGAGATTCTCAAAATCGATTCCTTGCTCCCTTAGTGATGTCGAAATTCCTATAATTCATATGTTAGATCTGATCTAACTTTAATAAATAAAATTTGGCCTTTGGCCGAATGTGCCTCACCTTAAATTCCTTGAATCTGAAATCCCGAAACTCTTCCTTTGATATTCGGCCAAGAGACATAAAAGGGGTTATTTCCTAGATCTTGATTAAAAGAATTAGAAGAACAAGAATTAATTGTTCTTACCTTAATACCTTGATCCTTATATTTGGTAATTGTAGAAACCTGAGAGATCC
This sequence comes from Gossypium australe, assembly GCA_005393395.2. NCBI lineage: Eukaryota > Viridiplantae > Streptophyta > Magnoliopsida > Malvales > Malvaceae > Gossypium > Gossypium australe. The sequence continues at coordinate 83,298,323 of CM016621.1, read as the reverse complement.
TTGTAGATTTGGCCATGAACAAAAAAATAGAGATTAGGCCCTTCTCTTTCGGCAAATAGAAAAGAAAGGAATTTGAATAGCTTAACCTTACCTTAATGTCTTTAATCGATTGCTTCCTTGCCTAGAGTCACAGAGATTCGGCCATGGAGTTTTAATCAGAGATCAAAGAGTGCTTTGGCTCGACAATAGCAAAGGAGAGGAGAAGAAAAGATGGAGTTTTGCTTAGGAAAAATTTCGGCAGAGAGGAAGAGGGCTAGAGAATTTTCGGCACACTTAGGGAAAAGATGAGAGAATAGCCTAACTCTCCTACTTTAGCCGAAATTACTAGGCCAAGAGTCCTTGACTTGGCCACCAATCTTCCTTGTGATAATATTATCTCTTTTATTTAAAAATAAAAGTGTTTAATCCATCATTTATCTCCTCAATTATCTTATTAAAAGAAAATCCTTTATTTATCACTTATTATTCACATATTTATGAGAATAAAACACCTCTATTTCTAGAAACCAGTGCCGTCCACCTCAACCTTCTGGAAGCAAAAATAAAACCTTCATTATTTGCTTTCCAAGTGACTTGAACCCAGGCCCATTTCTCTTGCATATGGCGCCATTTCTCTAAGCCCTAAGTGACATCTGCAGGCCACTTTTCCAAGCCTGTTTGTGTGTCAAATTTTACCAACTTTTACTTTTAAGGCCCCCTTGGCTTAATTTCCTATTTTAAACTTTAAAACTTGACATTTCTCGATTATTTTTAAGTTTCCTAAAATTTTCGATCGGCTCTGTAACTTGCCATTTTTCTTACATTTCCAAGTTTCCAGAAATGTTTACTTCCCATTTTTGAATCATTTCCAAAAATGTTCAGGTTTCCAAATATGTTTCAAGTTTCCAAAATGTTCAGGTTTCCAAAATGTTTCAGGTTTCCATTTCCATGCATTTCTAGGTTTCCAAAATATTCAAAAATTTATTCATAATACTTAAGACTTGTCACTTCGTACAATTAAACCGAAAATGCATAGGCCCTTCCTAGGATGTTACAAGGCATAAAGCCCGTAACATATCAATGTGGTCAATCATTCCACACACATTTCATAACTATATTACATATCCAATTCAACTAAGCTTATTCACATTAAACAAATAAAATCGTTACGTCATTGTACAATCCCACAATTCACATCGAGACACTTATTCATATCACATTATCAGATTATGCAATCAATCTAATATACTTATATACATTCGGCTATGACATAAATATGTACTAAAATTTATCAAACATTATCATTTAATATGTTCATAAATAATTCTTTGATATATTTTAGCTTAAGGACTTACCTCGACTGTCGGCGGACCGCGTAGACCGGCTATTCAATAACCTTCGTCTTTCCCCGATCCAAATCCGTTTTTCTTTGTTCTTGATCTAAACACATTAAAATTTAACTCATTCAAGTACATTTCATTTCAATTTAGTCTCAAATCACATAAATGGGCAAATTACCCTTTTACCCCTAAGGTTTCACATTTTTACACTTTAGTCCTAATTGCACAAAACACAAAATACACATTATTTCAATACCACACTCAAGGGCCGAATATGTATAAGGACTATATAAGTCCATTTCTTTCATTTATTTTACAATTAAGCCCTATCAAATTTTTACTTTTACAAATTAACCCAAAATACTCAATTTTACTAAAATTTCAAATGCAAAATATACTAATCTTTAACATATCATTTACATAAAATCATAAAACACCAAAAATCAGAAGAACCTAGCAATGGCCGAACCTCATACATGATCATTTTCAAAAATTCTAACATGGGTCAACAACAGTTCAAAGCAACGATCTCAAAAACGTAAAATTTATCGAAAACTAACTAAAAACTCACGTTGAATTTTAGCTTCAAAGTGCCGAAATTTCAAAGAAATAGAACCGTCCTTCCTTTCTCAACATTCGGCCATGCAAGAGTGGAAAAGATGATGGCTTTGTTTATGTTATTTTAACATATATATTAAGTAATTATTCAATTACTAATTTAACCTTTAAAATGAATTAAAACTAATGTATAACTTAAGGTTAGTTATGACAATTGCCACCCAATAACCTAGAAATGGGCTAATTGCCCTTTTAATACCCCATGTTAAGAAGCCATCATCAAATAGGCACTTTCTACTATAGATTGCAACTTTTTGACTTTACGCGATTAAGTCCTTTTTCTAAATTAAACATATAAACAATAAAATTTTTCTACGAGACTTTCAAACACAGTAATTCACATATAGTAAACACAAAATATACATTAAAAATATTCCTCGGACTCGGATTCGTGGTTCCGAAACCACCGTTCCGATTAGGGTCAAATTCGGTCTATTACAACTCTCCCCCTTTAGGATTTTCGTCCCCGAAAATCTTACTGTTAAACAAAGTCGGATATTGTTGCCTCATTGAATCCTCAGGCTCCCACGTAGCCTCTTCAACTTCGTGACGATTCCATAGTACCTTCACTAATGGAATTCTCTTATTTCTCAACTCTTTTATTTCCCGAGCTAAGATACGGATCGGTTCTTCATCATATGTCAAATCGGATTGGATTTCAATCTCTGACGGTGGGATCACATGAGACGAATCTGATCTGTACTTACGAAGCATCGAAACGTGAAATACGTCATGTATCTTTTCTAACTCAGAGGGCAACTTTAATCTATAAGGAACAGGCCCAATACGTTCGATGATTTCATACGGTCCGATAAATCTCGGACTCAACTTGCCTTTCCGACCAAATCGGAGTACTTTCTTCCACGGAGAAACTTTTAAGAATACACGATCTCCGACCTGAAATTCAATGTCTTTACGTTTCAAATCAGCATAGGACTTTTGACGATCCGAAGCAGCTTTCAAATTGCCTCTAATAATAGCTACCTTCTGTTCTGTTTCTTTAATCAAATCAACCCCATGTATCTTATTCTCGCTGAGCTCAGTCCAGTATAACGGTGTTCGACATTTTCGCCCGTACAAGGCTTCATAAGGCGCCATTTTGATACTAGATTGAAAGCTATTATTGTAAGCAAATTCAATCAAAGGTAGGTATCGTTCCCACGTACCTTCAAATTCGAGAACGCAACATCTCAACATGTCCTCAAGTATCTGAATAGTTCGCTCAGACTGACCGTCTGTCTGCGGATGAAAGGCTGTACTAAAATGAAGTTTAGTACCTAAAGCATCTTGTAACTTCTTCCAAAACCGCGATGTGAATCTCGGGTCTCTGTCTGAAACAATGGAACTCGGTACACCATGCAACCTTACAATCTGTGATACATACAATTCAGCAAGTTTATCAAGTGAATAGTCTGTACGTACTGGCACAAAATGAGCTGATTTAGTCAGTCTATCAACTATAACCCAGACGGCATCTTTCTTACTCGGTGTCATAGGAAGACCGGATACAAAATCCATTGTAATTCTATCCCATTTCCTTTCAGGTATCATGATTGGTTGAAGTAGTCCGGATGGCACTTGATGCTCAGCTTTTACTTGCTGACAAACTAAGCATTTCGAAACAAATTCAGATATATCCCGCTTCATGCCCGGCCACCAATAGAACTGTTTCAAATCATTGTACATCTTTGTGCTACCCGGATGTATCGATATTTGACTATTATGAGCTTTATCCAATACCATCTGAATCAAGTTAGCATTTCTCGGTACACACAATCGGCCTTTATAGATCAAACAGTCATTTTTATCAACTCGAAATTCTGACTCTGCATCATTTTCACATTGTGCTCGTCTAAAAGTCATATCTTTGTCAACTTTCTGTGCATCACTAATTTGCTGAATAAACAACGGTCTACCCTTCATCTCAGCTATTATCGAACCATCTCTGGACATAACCATATGTGCGTTCAACGCACGAAGAGCAAACAATGATTTTCGACTTAGGGCATCCGCAACAACGTTAGCTTTTCCCGGATGATAGTCAATTACCAATTCGTAATCTTTTAACAATTCCAACCACCTGCGTTGTCTTAAATTCAGGTCTTTTTGAGTCATCAAATACTTCAGACTTTTGTGATCCGAGTAAACATGGCATTTCTCGCCAAATAAGTAATGACGCCAAATCTTCAGTGCGAACACAATGGTTGCAAGCTCCAAATCATGCGTCGGGTAATTTCTTTCATGCGGCTTCAATTGTCTTGATGCGTAGGCTACTACTCTGCCTTCCTGCATCAATACACAGCCCAAACCACTTAAGGAAGCATCAGAATACACAACAAATTCCTTACCCGATTCAGGCTGAGCTAATACTGGAGCTTCTGTCAAAAGGGCTTTCAACTGATCGAAACTCTTCTGACAATTTTTCGACCACTCGAACTTTACATCTTTCTGTAGTAGTTTTGTCAAAGGTGTATCTATCACAGAAAAACCTTTCACGAACCGTCTGTAGTAGCCCACAAGTCCCAGAAAACTTTGAATCTCGAAAACATTCTTCGGTGGCTTCCAATCAAGTATAGCCGAAATTTTGTTCGGATCGACTCGAATACCTGATGCTGAAACAACATGTCCCAAAAAGCTGACCTCTTTCATCCAGAACTCACACTTACTAAACTTCGCATACAACTGTTGATCTCTCAAAGTTTGTAGCACTAATCTCAAATGCTCAGCATGCTCAGTTTCATTTTTGGAGTAGATCAGTATATCATCAATAAACACTACTACAAACCGATCCAAAAACTATCTGAAGACTCGATTCTTTAGATCCATAAAAACAGCAGGTGCATTAGTGAGTCCAAAAGGCATAACCAAAAACTCAAAATGTTCGTACCTCATCCGAAATGCAGTCTTTGGCACATCTGTATCTCTGACTCGCAACTGATAATAGTCTGATCTCTATCTTCGAAAATACTGAAGCCCCTTTCAACTGATCAAACAAGTCATCAATCCGAGGTAACGGGTACTTATTCTTTATAGTTACCTTATTTAGTTGCCGATAGTCGATACACATTCGCATAGTCCCATCTTTCTTTTTCACAAATAAAACCGGTGCACCCCAAGGAGAGAAACTCGGTCATGCAAAGCCCCTATCTGTCAACTCTTGCAACTGTGCTTTCAACTCTTTCAACTCGGTAGGTGCCATCCGATACGGAGCTATCGAAATCGGAGTCGTCCCCGGTACTAGTTCAATACCAAACTCAATCTCTCATACTGGTGGTAAACCCGGTAATTCTTCAGGAAACACATCTGAGTATTCACACACAACCGATACGGATTCAATTTGTTTCTCAGACACTTTATTATCCAATACGTAGGCCAAATAAGCTTCACACCCTTGTCTCACATATTTTTCAAGCTAACATCAAGGATATTACTGTAGGCAACCCATCCAAATTATTGGATTCAACCCGGATGATCTCACTATTTTGGCATCTCAAATCTATGATCTTTCTTTTACAATTCACCACTGCATCATACAAAGTTAGCCAATCCATTCCCAGAATTATATCAAACTCGTCAAAGGGCAACAACATTAACTCAGCTGGGAAACAAGAATCTCGAATCATCAACGGGCAACTTTTACACACTTTATCAACAAGTACACAGCGACCCAAAGGGTTAGACACACGAATCACAAACTCAGTAGACTCAACAGGTAGAGTCTTACTGGATACTAAAGTTTCACACACATATGAGTGAGTCGAGCCAGGATCAATCAATGCAATCACAGTAGTATCATAAAGTGTGAAAGTACCAGTAATAACATCTGGGGACGAAGCATCCTCTCTAGCCCGTACAGCATAAGCTCTAGCTGGTGCTCTAGCCTCGGATCGAATTGTAGTGTTCTTCATTCCTCTCTGACTACCACCTACATTGCTTGAATGTCTGGGTGGCCTGCCTCGCGCTGATGTGTTGCTCGACTTAATGTTCTGAACTGTATTCTGCTCAACTAACATCGGACATTCTCTAATAAAATGATCTGACGATCCACATTTAAAGCAAGACCGATCATGGAATCTACAACTCCCGAAATGCCATTTCCCACAGTGCTTGCATTCAACTCGGTTCTGTGGGACGTTACCAACACTGGCCATCGAGGTAGCTCGGGAGCCCACTGGAGGTCGATCACGTCTAGGTAAATCTGAAGTAGCTTTATGTCGGCTGAAGTCATCTCTGAACTTCTTAGATGTGGAATGGAAATTCTTACCCGACGATCTCTTACGAGTGTCTCTAGCTTCTATCTCAGCCTTTCTTTTCTCCTTCCCGAGCTCTTCAGCTTTGCAAGCTCGCTCGACTAGTGTCACAAACTCTTTGATTTCAAGAATGCCAACAAGCAACTTTAAATCTTCATTCAAACCGTCTTCGAACCTTTTGCACATAATGGCTTCAGTTGATACACACTCCCGAGCATATCGGCTCAATCTGACAAATTTTCGCTCATATTCAGTCACGGTCATTTGCCCCTGTTTTAGTTCAAGAAATTCTTTACGTTTCTGGTCGATGAACCTCTGCCTGATATATTTCTTGCGGAATTCATTCTGGAAGAAATCCCATGTCACTTTTTCTTTCGGAACCACTGATACTAGTGTCTTCCACCAGTGATATGCAGTGTCCCGAAGTAAAGATATAGCACACTTCAGGCATTCGTCTGGAGTACAAGATAGCTCATCAAGTACCCGAATAGTGTTATCAAGCCACATTTCGGCTCGCTCTGCGTCATCATCATCATTGGCCCTGAATTCTTCAGCCCCAAATTTCCTGATTTTATCAACTGGAGGCCTACTAGATCTCATCGGATCTATCATCGGGGGTGCTGAAGGTATCGGAGTTGGATTATTCGGGGGTGGAGGTTGGTGTACAGCCGGGTTAGTCTGAATACACTGGGTAAACCACTCGTTCATCATCTGATAGAAGGCTTGTTTAGCCTCCCCCTCGTGGCTACCCGAAACTGGTTGAGAGTCTACCGGCACTGATCCATGTGCACGGTCAGGCGCTACACTCTCTACATCATCCGCTACGGATCTTTCAGGATCAGTGTCCATTTACTATATAAAACACAGTTCAGAATGTCAGAAGTCACCACACTATCGATATATGATAAAGGCATGTATAGCTAGACTCACACGCGCTACGGTAGTCCTAGAATCGACTAAACCGTAAGCTCTGATACCAATCAAATGTAACACCTCTTAACCCGAGTCCGTCGCTGGATTAGGGATTTAGGGTATTACCACGCAATCTAAAACTTTAGTTAAATCAATTGAATCATGGAAGATCATCTTTATTAAATATTTTCTAAAAACAAATAATAAACACATGTGTAACATATACTATATACTAGATCCAAATCATACACAAAAGAATCATCGATGAACATAATTCATCATACAGTGTATATTACGTCAATATCACATAACCAAGTAGATTTCATGAAAATTCATAAATGTCTAAACTTCTTATAGCATAAAGACTTAGTTACAAATAAACTAATGCATGCAACCATTACACATCAATTGTACACCCACTTAATTGGCCAAATATGCATGGTTTCATTTATAGCATTTCACGCACATTACCTAGCACAAACCGAGTTTAGCGGTTTCATGCACTCAATTAAAACAAGCAATTCAACAAGCCAAATACATATATAATTATATATACATGTAAATGCGTACATCTCAATTATGCACTCTTTTTCATATTCGACTATGCCTAAACTATTTTAAACATTTTAACCACATTTGCAAAGGTCACCTAGGTTTGGCCGAATACACATACACATTTTATTCAATATAATTCATCTTATTTAAAACAAACAAAATTGATACATATCTAGATACATACCTCACAAGCATATAACTCAATATCATATTCATATCAACTTCTTGATATTCAAATACCTAACATATCCATAAATAAATAAACTTATAACATTTTCATGAGATCAACTCAATAGTACCATTTTATAACCAAATGCATACCTAAGCATAGCAAGTCTTCACAAATAATCATCCAAAATAAAGTAGTCACATTTCTATATATTTATCTATCACATATACATATGAATAAGATGCAACCTTAAACTATCAAGTTGTCTATCACATGTCAAAAAATATATATATATATTATATACTATTTCATATAATGCCTACCACATCTGAACACCAACGAAAATTTATAGCATGAGCAAACCATATCATCGAAACACAAAAAAAAAAAAAAAACAGAGTTCAACCAAGATAGATAGCCATTTTCGCATGGCTAAGTATATTTACACGATTACAAATCATTAGTTATACTGCTTAGTCTAACCTATACATGCCCTTTTTAGTTTAAAACTAAGTTATTCAATACCAAAAGAAAGTCGATAGTGCGGTTGACTTCTTCCCAGATCCTTCGAGTCCGTAGCTTGAACCAAAAATCTATAAAATAAAAGTAGACAAAAACACACAGTAAGCTGGCTAGCTTAGCAAATCCTAAGCAATACTAATATCAATATGATGGTAAAACACTTAAACATCCAACTCATGACTTTAAATAAATGTTTCTTATCTTATACATATATATATACATTATAGCCGAATATGTATATATATGTAACACCAACTTGTACATTTCTTTATACCATTATAGTTATCTAACCTCTTATGCTTTCATTTAATCAATCTTTCTTATCATTTGACCTTTCTTTCTCTCAATAGCATCACTTGTATACATCTATAAATACATATATGCACATTCATAGTTCACTTAAATATGAATAACACATACCTTACAATCAAATTATAATTTCACTACTAAATGCTTAGGCAAACCTGATTCATTAGCTAGAACCTACTAAACATTACCTAAATCTCACACACCGGCACGAAGCCTGCTGAACTCGAGGTCCGAAATCATAACACCGGCACGAGGCCTGCTAGGCATAAAGCCCGAAACATATCACCGGCACGAAGCCTGCTAGGCATAAAGCCCAAAACATATCACCGGCACGAAGCCTACTAGGCATAAAGCCCGTAACATATCACCGGCACGAAGCCTGCTAGGCATAAAGCCCGTAACTGTAACACCCCTTAGCCGAGACCTTTGCCGGAGTCGAGTATGTGGCATTACTAGACTTGACTACTAATTCGGGGCATAAAAATTAAAACTGTCCTACTGCATCATGCTGACTAAATTGACCATAACTCGAGTTACAAAACTTGAAATTTGGATCCGTAAATTTTCCTTGAAACTAGACTCATATATCTTCTTACCATAATTTTTCCAGAATTTTTCTTATGGCCAATTAGTACAGTTTATTCATCAAAGTTTCCCCTATTTCACTATTTGATGGTTCTGAGCTATCTTTACAAAAACTCAGTTATCTCATTATACAGAATTTCAATAATGTTCTTGTTTATTCTAATCAAAAAGAGACTCATTAAGGTTTCTAATCATATAAACTATGCTCCATGATTATTTTCGTACAATTTTTAACAATTTTTCCAAGACAGAACAGGGAATCACGAAGTCATTCAGAACCAGTCTCACTAAACTTTAAATATCTCATAATATAAAATTCCTTTTCCTACTTTGTTTATTTCATATAAAAATAGACATGATAAACTTTAATTCTATATCTTATTCACTCTCTAATTCCATTTCTCCTATTTTTGGTGATTTTTCAGAATCACGTTACTGCTGTTAACCAAAAACTGTTTCATTTAAACTCCAAACATTAATCATACTTATACACAAAAGTATAGCCATTTTCGCATGGCTTATATACATTACAAAATATCATCCAAATATTAAGCTAGCCTATACATGCCTTCAGTTCAGAAATCCGAACTTTAAATATACCAAAGTAAGTCGATAGTGTGGATGACTTCGTTGACAATCCCCTGAGCTCGTAGCTTGATCTATATCTATAAAACAGAATGAAAAATACACAGAGTAAGCTAACTTAGCTTAGTAAGTCTTAAGCAATTATAACTACATGATCAAACATTCATTATTATACACCAAATCATTTTATGACCTTAATAAAATGACATAGTACAATTTGATCATCTTAGCCGAATACCACCAATTTAATAAGTACCATATACAACTTAACTCCATACAATCGAAAGTACATATATTTATATAAGTAATTCCACATGTCCGAATGTATATCCATAAAATCTCCATATGGCCGAACTTATTTATGTATAAATACTCATACATTCATTGAATACTCTAATGTTGCAAGTAAACAACATCAAATCAATATCATATTATCCACATATCCAAAAATGTCGAATACACAAACACATTATCTATCAACTACATACCTTATGGCCAAATAATCAAATTCACTTGAATAAGCTTTAGCTTGTTCATTTGCCACCATAATTCAATCATTTCGTAAGCATAAGCTCGTATTATAAGTCACCGGTATAAAACCTGCTAGGCATGAGCCTGAATCACACACCAACACTAAGCCTGCTAGACCCGAGGTCTGATAATCATTCACCGGCAATAAGCCTGCTAGGCATAAAGCCCGATAAATTCACCAGCCCAAGGCTTGCTAGGCTCATAGCCTGAGTAGTAATACTTTAAATTTTCTCCCCTGAATCATTTCATATATCGAATCTTTTACGCATTTCGAACTCATTATACGAACATTCAATAGCACATATCACACAAATAACTTAACCGAATCAATTTTATACTTAGCTAAATTCGGCTAATTCACATATAATTACAATAATTCCAAATTTCAGCATATGCTAATTTACGAAAATAATATACGATGATTATTTGCTTAGAGACTTACCTGACACTTTCATTTACCTTTATTAGGTATTTTGGTCCTTGAAGAAATGAAAAACGGTAACTCACACACCCAGTGCTTGGTAATAAATCCGCACACACAGTGCCATTCTACCGATCTCGCACACACAGTGCTCGGTAAATAAATCCTTTCCTCAACCACATAAACATATATATATATATATATATATATATTCACTATCCATATTTTCTATGCCCCAATAAAACATCTATTAATCGTAGTTCATGCTCCCATCTTAACCCACCATATTCGGCAACCATCAATACATATACAACTATAATTATATATCAAAGTTAACTCTCGTTCATTATTGATTTCCATCACATTCGGCTAACATATAATATAAAAGCCAAATCGTCAATTTCAATACAACCATAATCCTTCTCTATTTATTTCCATATATACAATCTCCAAATATAAATATACATATATGCGCATACTTATATTAAACCCAAAATAAATTAAACTTACATATTCATATATATATATATATATATATATATATATATATATATCATTAGCTCATTCAACTTATGATTAATAATATAGATAAAAGAAAATTTAATTTCTCCAATTGCTTATAACTTACATCGGAAGTCGATAATTTTGGATTTCCCGGCTATTCGTCCACCTTTGTTTTTCCACGATCTAAAACTTTCTCCTTTTGTCATTGATCTAAATGATACATATTTATTCAATTAAAAGTAAAATCACACAAGTATACAATTTGCCAACTTACCCCCCAACATGTACAATGTTTATAAAGAAATTCTTAGAACTTAAAACTCAAATTATCAAGAATGTAATTGTCCCTTTCAATTGCCGAATGTTTGACATCTCCCTACAAGTCTTTATAAATCATTCATATAATTATTTAACACAATTAAATCCAATAAGGTCAAGTACACAAAATAAATTCCTTCTTCTCTTATGGCCGAATATGCTATCTCAATGAACACCTTCCTATTTTTATTATTTTCAATACATAACCAAACATTAAGCTAAATAAATATTATAAATGTTCATCCCATAATTTAACCGAATACAAAGAGCACTCCTATGCTCAAATCCAAGGTAATTTCATAACATTCATACACTTTAACCCACTACTCTCCATTCTATCTAAGTATTTTTTTTTTCAATCAAGCACAACATTTCAAGAGAACTCATCCATGGCCGAATCTTAACATGCTTAACTCCCAAAAATTCTAACATGATTTTGATAGCATGCAAGCAATTAACGTAAATATGTAAGGATTTTGCCAAAACAAAGCTCAAGCACCTACCTTATCACTACATGCAAAGCCGAATGATGGAGGTTTAAGCTTCCTTCATCTCTTTGTAAGAAAAATCGGTGAAGATGAAGATGGAAAAAGAAAAGATGAAAGAAAAAAAAATGTTTTTCTTTGTTTAATAATATCCATGCTTATTTTATTTATTTAACATTCACTAACTAAATAAATTATAAAATAATCAAACATTGATGATTCTCATCATGTTTGCCGTCCACTCACATTGACTTAGGGAAATTTGACATGCAAGTCCCTTGATCCAAGAAGCAATTCAATTTAATCACTCCTTTATAGAGATTAGCTATTTCACTAATTATGCACTTTAATCCTTTCAACTAAATTAGTCACCCAAACACAATAATTTATACATAATATTATAACATATACTTGACCACATAACATAAATATCAAATAAACAATTAAAATACTTTTCTAACTCGGATTCGTGGTCTCGAAACCACTGTTCCGACTAGGGTCGTAATTGGGCTGTTACAGTAACATATCAATGTGGTCAATCATTCCACACACATTTCATAACTATATTACATATCCAATTCAACTAAGCTTATTCACATTAAACAAATAAAATCATTACGTCATTGTACAATCCCACAATTCACATCGAGACACTTATTCATATCACATTATCAGATTATGCAATCAATCTAATATACTTATATACATTCGGCTATGACATAAATATGTACTAAAATTTATCAAACATTATCATTTAATATGTTCATAAATAATTCTTTGATATATTTCAGCTTAAGGACTTACCTCGACTGTCGGCGGACCGCGTAGACCGGCTATTCAATAACCTTCGTCTTTCCCCGATCCAAATCCGTTTTTCTTTGTTCTTGATCTAAACACATTAAAATTTAACTCATTCAAGTACATTTCATTTCAATTTAGTCTCAAATCACATAAATGGGCAAATTACCCTTTTACCCCTAAGGTTTCACATTTTTACACTTTAGTCCTAATTGCACAAAACACAAAATACACATTATTTCAATACCACACTCAAGGGCCGAATATGTATAAGGACTATATAAGTCCATTTCTTTCATTTATTTTACAATTAAGCCCTCTCAAATTTTTACTTTTACAAATTAACCGAAAATACTCAATTTTACTAAAATTTCAAATGCAAAATATACTAATCTTTAACATATCATTTACATAAAATCATAAAACACCAAAAACCATAAGAACCTAGCAATGGCCGAACCTCATACATGATCATTTTCAAAAATTCTAACATGGGTCAACAACAGTTCAAAGCAACGATCTCAAAAACGTAAAATTTATCGAAAACTAACTAAAAACTCACGTTGAATTTTAGCTTCAAAGTGCCGAAATTTCAAAGAAATAGAACCGTCCTTCCTTTCTCAACATTCGGCCATGCAAGAGTGGAAAAGATGATGGCTTTGTTTATGTTATTTTAACATATATATTAAGTAATTATTCAATTACTAATTTAACCTTTAAAATGAATTAAAACTAATGTATAACTTAAGGTTAGTTATGAAAATTGCCACCCAATAACCTAGAAATGGGCTAATTGCCCTTTTAATACCCCATGTTAAGAAGCCATCATCAACTAGGCACTTTCTACTATAGATTGCAACTTTTTGACTTTACGCGATTAAGTCCTTTTTCTAAATTAAACACATAAACAATAAAATTTTTCTACGAGACTTTCAAACACAGTAATTCACATATAGTAAACACAAAATATACATTAAAAATATTCCTCGGACTCAGATTCGTGGTCCCGAAACCACCGTTCCGATTAGGGTCAAATTCGGTCTGTTACATGTTGGGACCAAGCTGTTGGATAATTTAATTATGATTCCGTTTTGAAGCATAATGATAACATCTGTTTTGTCTTTGCCATTCTGTTGGACCAAGCTATTTTGTTATCATAATGCAAGTTAACAAGATTTTCCATCTTCGAAGGAAACTGTTGGAGGCAACCACATCCTCTTAAAATTAAAGTTTCCAAATAGTAAAGAGTACACAAAGAATCAGGTAAACATTTGATCTCAGTGTAAGAAAAATTTAAGTAGTGGAGATGTTTTAAATTTTCAAAAACATCAGACAACTCAATGATCTTATACCCACTCAAAGAAAGCAACCTTAGGTAGCCAAGTCTTGGTAACAAATCAACCAGGACAACATTAGTTAAAAAGAATCCTGGAAAACTTGGAGATATTAAGGCTAAAAGAGTACATAAAGAATCTGCTTTATCAAATGCTTCAAACTTCTTTGCCGTCTCATACCTGCTGACAATAAAAGAAGAATGTCGAGTGCGATTTGAGAACATTTGTTGCTTATCATCCTCCAATTTGCAGCATATTTCCCCTGCAACTGATTGTGCTAAGTCATTTATAAGATGATGCATTATGAATCGGGATTTATCTTTACTAGATATCTGAAAAAATGACCTTGACACTAGATCTTGAAAATATTGGTTTCCAGGATCTTTAAGTTGACCTTTTGCATTTAGTTGCAAGAAACCTTCAGCTCTCCATAACAAGATTATTTCTTCTTTCTGAAATTCATAATCTTTTGGAAATATGGAGCAATATGCAAAGCACCGTTTCAAATGCGGAGGAAGATGATGGTAGCTTAGCCGCAATGCTGGAATTATGCCACATTGATATTCTGGTAAGTCCCATATCTCGCTCTCACATATTTTTTCCCATTCACCAAGATCTTTAACAGTGCGTAGTAGGCTTCCAATGGCTTTTGCCGCCAAAGGTAAGCCGTTGCACTTTCTCACTATGTTCTCTCCAACTTCTTTAAATTGAAGATGCCCATTGAAATTTCGTGCTTTTAATGCATGCTGAGTAAATATGGACAAACAATCATCATGTGATAATTTATCCAAGTGAAAAGCTTTCACTGGATCCACATTAGATGAAACATTTTGAATGCGAGTTGTTACAATAATCTTGGTCCCTGCTCCAAACGGAGATCGTAAGATGGTCCAATCTTCGTAACTCTCATTCCAAATGTCATCTAAAACAAGCATAATTTAACGTTTGTGGGGAATAGAGTTTTGCGTGGGTTTTTTAAGTGTCATGTTTGAAAAGAGTGGCATCTTTGATCTTTATTACAGGGATACCGCAGGGCAGAAAAGGTTCAGGAGTCTTATACCAAGCTACATTAGGGATTCCTCGGTGGCAGTCATAGTTTATGATGTAGTAAGTATGGTATCATTTCACTTTGTTTTCTACTTTGATTATCTCACTGTATGTTTGCTTGTTCAAGTTATTGTGTTTTATGCATGTTTCTGTAGGTAATTACATTGCCAATTTTTAAAATGCAATCTCGCAGATTTATATTCCCTGCTTAGTTAATTGTTCGTAAAAGTGGGATGAAGTTTTACCAACATTTAATTTTGATGGTGTAGGCAGGCAGTCCTTCTTAAATACTTCAAATTGGATTGAAGAGGTGCAGGCTGAATGGGGAAGTGATGTTATCATTATTTATGCTTGTGGGGAACAAAACAGATGTTGGCACAATGTTGTTTTTATTATGTGGTGTACTATTAATTATGTATTTGGATAATATTATTTGTGGTTGAAGCTTATTTATAAATATTCAATCCTTGTTTTTTATTTTTTTTAACACAATTACAAATAATTTATTTAACTTTGGTTGTTTTCATTTTATGAAGGTTAGTAATGTAGTTTAATAATTGAGTGTTATTATATATATAATTAAATAAATAAATCATTGTAATATATGTAAAAACAATTTAAAATATAAAAATTTATTAATATATGTAAAAACAGTTTTTCCGGAAAATATTTTCAGGAAATCTGCCAAACAACAGAAAATATTTTACACAGATTCATCCAAACACCAGAAAATATTTTCTGTAAATCATTTTCCAGAAAAGTAAATCATTTTCCAGAAATCATTTTCCGGAAAACATTTTACTGCCAAACAAACAGACCCCAAAAGGAAAACAAAATCCAAAAGGCAAATAGAAATAAAAGGAAAGCAAAAGCCAATCGACAACCTGGCCAGCAACTTAGAACATTAAAGAAACCATCATTTTCAATACCAGATTTTTCCCTATCCATGGAAAAACCAGCAACCCATGGGGAAAACGACAGTTCCTTCATTCAGAAAAAATCAACAAGAAACTTGTCGTTCACTTTGTACCCTTTCGATCTGAACACATCAGCTACAAAAATCCGTAGGATCTGACAATCAAAATGATCGAAAAAGACCTTCGCTCTGCTTCTCCGTATTCTCTGTGCCCCGCCTCAACCAATCGTTCTCAGACGCATCTCTCGCAAACGAAGGCACCAGACCCACTATATTTTAAATCAATATGATAGAGATATTAAATCGATTCGAAATTTTACATGTATGACAAATAAAATTATATAGACAAATTCAATTATTGACTGTTAAAATATAAATTGCAAAAAAAAGTTATGAAAATGTGTTTTAAGAAGAAACACAGAAAACGTTGTGAAAAGGTAAAAGTACTAGAGTCAGATTATATTTTTCCCCCTCTACTTAGAAATGAGCAAATTAGTCCCTAAACTTTAGATCAAAAGAGCAAACCAATCCTTTTGTTTAAAAGATCCATCTATTTTTATTGTTAAAAATCAGTCTCTGCATTTTAGCATAAGATACATGTATGCCACATGAAATTGTCTGTTATTTCGTCAATCATGTCAATTTTTAACAGTATAAAAGGGTGAAATTTTTAGAAAATACCAAATTACTCTTTGATCTAACATGCAATGTCTAATTTGCTTATTTTTTTAGTAAAATTGGCAAAATGCAATTTAACTTCTAGTATAAAATCTTTTACCATCAAGGAAATGATCAATTTTAATCCATTTTTTTTTTAAAAATTCCCTCTTTAGTTGATTGAGTCTTAGCTCGATTGGCATGAACATTATTGTCAGTGCAGGAGGACGTAGGTTCGAGTATGTTGAAACGCACTATCCTCTCCCTATTTAAGAGTTAGGGAAGGACAATGAGTAGTTCTATTATCAGAACCAATAATGAGATTGTTCAAAAAAATTTCTCCTCTTTTTTCCGGTAATTAAAAAACCAAAAATTATATATATCAATAAAAAATTAAAAACTAAGCACCAATAAAAAAGTATACAATTTAAAATAATCTATAACTATATATAAAGGTGCCTTCTGCCTTTGAATTGCTCGATTTAAAATTGGAAGGGTGTGTTTTAATGACACCTAAGCATATGTATAAAATAAACCTATTACCTATATCGATTTTTAAACTTCCAAGTTATGATTTATTGATTAAGAGTGGGTTTGGATGGGCGATTGAGTGCGGTGCGGTGCGTTTAGCTTACTTTTTGTCTCACGCTACAGTATTGCTATAGTATCTAATCTCACCGCCGCCGCTATTTTTACACTAACCGCAAGTAAACGCACCACCCATCCAAACCCACCCTAAGTATCCACCTTTCTTAAAAATAGTTTAAATTTAAATTATAGTTATACTAAAAAGGATTAGTATTTATATTTTTAAATTTAAAGATTTAGTATCTCTATTATTTTAATTTAATAAAAAATATTTTCATGGTTAGTATCACACATGTGGAAAACCAAATAAAGAAAAAATGAAAATATTGAATCTAAGATGGTAAGGTTTTCGACTTGAATTAGGAGTTAAAAAAAAATAGTACATTTAGAGAACCGAAATGAAATTTAGATAGACTTAAATTAGTCACATGAATAATTTTATTTTTATTTTGAATATGTCACATAACTTAATTTAATGAAATTAATTTGGTAATATTATTAATTGTACTTTAATCATTCAAAAAAATTATATTTGTAGAATTAAAAATAAAAAGATAAAATTTTAAATGTAAAAAGAGTATAAGAATTGAAAATATAATTACATGAAGGGTTTTAACACCGCAAAAGAAAGAAAATAAATAGAAAATAAATACACAGAGAAAAGAACACTGTATTGAGAGCGAAATGTTTTAACTTGCTCAATGTAACATCTTTGAGGCTGCGCTAACTTAATCCTATCCTATCCCACCTTAATAGCTTTTATTATACTGGCACAGTTATTCACTCATAAACAAAATAAATTTCGGGGTTTCTAAATGTGAAGTCTAATATAAAATCTTATTGAATCTAAGACCAAAGTGGGGATCCTTGGGAGTGTAGCATGTGCAACCCTATTTGTTCCTATTGCTGAGCATCAGGCCTCGTCTTTTGATTCATCTCCCTCTCTCTCAAATCCTAATAGATAAACCCCACTTATTTTATAAAAGAAAAAGTAAAAGCAAAGTAATAAAGCTACCATTGTAGTATCTTTCTATCTTCATGTTCCTTGCTTTGTGTCTGGTCTTTCACTTTGAAAATAAACCAAAAAGCCACTTACGCGGCCTACCAATACCATATGCTTTACTACTCTTGCTTTCATTGCATGGATTTCCCATTTCTCCAATTTCCGTGTCATCCCCCACATGCAGTTAACTTTGATTTGTAGGACCCTTCTCTCTCCATTATTAGTATTTACAAAAAGCTTGCTTAGGATATTCATTTTGTGCAGCAATGCAGAGTCAGAATCTAGTCACCAAAGCAACAAGATTTGCATATGATGATATATAATAAAATGGTGGTGGGTCAATGTGCAGGGAAAAAAAGTGGTGAGGAATCTCTTTGGAGACCGCCTTCCAAAAGCCTCAATTTGTTCATCTTCTCTTCACACCAGTGCAACTGTTGTTCACTTAGATCTCTCATTCTCAACACCCTTGACACCACTTTTAGGTCAATTAGACCCATCAATATCTCCATCTTCTCCACCTTGTTTTTCCCTTTCCTTAAGCATTTGTGAGTCCTGCCAAGGTCTTTAAGCTTCATCTTCTTCTGCCATGTTTAAAGGAAATAATAATAAGGCTAATTAAATCCGATTACTACTCATCATTGGAATGAATATAATATGCTATATTATATCAGGGAATTCTGATTCCAACTTACTTTGGCATTAACTTTTTTCACGAGTCGGACAAGTGTTGGGTTAAGTGAACCTTTTCTCTTCCTTCCAAGCAATGCTTTAATGATTTGATATGGTTTCTCCTTGTCTGCCTTGAGAAATTTCATGAAGGTTTGGAATCCATCTTCCATTATCACCAGAAATGAATCTGCTGAAATTCTTGAGCCAAAACCTTCATCCCTTTGATCATCCTCGTAATCTTGAAAACAAAATATACATATGGAAACAAAAGAATGATGAAGGTATATAAATTAACGTAGCTAGCTAGCTATGTATATTAAAAAAAGAAAAGAAGCAACATATAGGTGCTGATTAGTTTAATGATCACCTCGATATTCAGGAACCAACAGCAACTTGGGTGCCAACAGCCTCGTCCTGACATAGACCACGGGTCTCCGCCCTTGTTCATAAGGCTCATTTTCAATGTATCTTTGTAAAAGAACTTGGAATTGCTGAAACTGCTGAGCAATCCCGGCGGGACAGTCAAAATCCTTGCTTGCAGCTCTTTTACGTTCAAAGTTTTTGTAATTCCAATTAAGAGCTTCCCATGTTAAGCAAATTTGAGCTACATACGCAGCTTCTAGTTCATGATATGGATTGTGTCTGATATCTGATGGCTTCTTGTTCATTGTGGCAAACTTGTGCACTATTCTTTCTGATATCGACCTTGGGCAAGCTTGGATGGACCTTAGTGACTCTACAAGTACAATTTCAAATACATCAATAAGCAGAATGGTAAATTAGTTTCTTCAACAAATTCTAGGTTGTTTTAAATTATATATATTACCTGTTTCCTGGAGTTTTTGCGCACTAACTCTGTGTAGGAACATCATCTCTTCATCATATTTTTGGAAAACCGTGTAGGACTCCCACTTGGGACAACTTCTTCTTGAAGAAGAAGAAAATGGATCATCAGTCCCTGAATCTCTGCAATTTATTGAGCTTCTCCACTCAGAGGAGCTCTTAGAAGTGGAGCCAACCGTGCAAGAGTCTCCATAGATTTCTTCATCTGTATCTTTGTCATGAACTAGTAACTTGTTGGATTCCAATTTCTTTGGTCCAATAACAAAATACTTGTCACTTGATCTTGAAAAATCTGTTTCTACCCGTTGTTTGATTTCTCGATTACTGCTAATATCTGCACCAAGTAGAAGCAATATGAGGTCGATCAGAAGCAAATGACGTACAGCATGGGATGATAATCACATACCATCTTCTTCATTGTGGACCTTATGATTACTTTTGTCTAGGTCTGTGAGTATTTGTGAGTCCATGGGGGTCTGGGTTGGACCATCGTGATTCACATCAAAGTTTTGAAGTGAGTCCGCATCTTTTCTTGGTATCTCTTCATCTTCAACTAGCAATTCTGTTTCATTGTCATCATGACAATGATGTTCAGAATCTGAGCAAGGTGATGAGTAATGAGCAGGCAACTCTTCGGTGGAATAGCTTCCATATTCTTGATCTTCACTTGTCAGCTCATCATCCTCAGCATAATTTGGAGTCCTTTGAAAACTATTATCTGATATGAATACAAGTGATTCCCTACCATGAATAATGTCTGCCACCAGGTGGTCACTTCCCATGCAGTTCACCCTATAATTATACCTATCACCACCATATTCTTCTTCCTCCTCCTCCTCTTCCTCGGAAAACTCGTATCCATCATGATCCCTGCAATATTAAGAAAACAATGAACTTTTTCATCAACAAGAAAGGATCGAAAAAACAAAAGAAAAAGAGGAATTAGGTGTTTGTTGAAAGTAGAGCGACCTCTGAATAAGCGGATAACTTCCAATGAAGTAGAAGAACTTGGAAAGCAAAATGGAAGAGCAGTAAAGGAAGAGAAGGAGAAGCAAGGAGGAGCTTGAGAGGTTGTAAAACAACCTAACCACAGCTTCCTTTGAACATTGCATACTTCTCTTCTGCAAATTAAAATCAGCTGCCAACAAATACTCCTACTCAAAAGCAATGCCTTGTGTACTAAACTGCTCACTCTTGCCTCCTTTAAAATGTCTAATCTGCCATCCCCTCTTAGTTTTAGCTCATTTTTGTTTTTCAATAATGAACTGTTTTTGGTAGGGCAAATTTGTCATACAAAATTATTAAGGTGGTTAGACGATGAAAGGGATTTGACTAATGTCTACGTTTTTATATTCGAGTTACTGAAGTGACTAAATTAATAAGTTGATAGCATTAATTTGGTTTTGGTGAGGGAAATGATAAAAATATATTTGGTATTTAAAATAAATTATATCATTCAATAATATTTTAGGTTTTTTACTTAAAAATTGTTTATGGTAGGATTTGAACTTGTCAATGGGTAGAAATTTAAATTTATTATTTAACCAAAATTTTATTTTATATATTTTAATTTTATTATGCACACTTTATTATATCTGTCAGTTATATATATTAATAATGTTGTTGATTGAGAATGCATCATAAATTAACTCGACACCAACTTATGATTGATGACGACACCATGGTTAATAATTGTTTTAATTTAGTATTCTTAATATGATATATTCATATGTTTAAATCTCGTTTTACTTACAATTTAATTATTTTTTATTTTAATATCGTACATATTTTGTGTATTATTATTAATTAGATTCAAACCATACGTTTCATTATTTGTTGTATGTTATTTTGAAATACAAATTTGTGTTGTAGATATATGGTTTCCACACACATACACGTGTGATAGAACTTATTATTTATAATTAGTTTGATAAAAATAATTCAGTCTGATTATATTAAATGCATGTAACTTCACCTATTGGTAAGTGATATCATATAATCATTCACATATTTACATATGCACTTAATAATATATTTAATTTAAT
This sequence comes from Gossypium australe, assembly GCA_005393395.2. Classification (NCBI taxonomy): domain Eukaryota; kingdom Viridiplantae; phylum Streptophyta; class Magnoliopsida; order Malvales; family Malvaceae; genus Gossypium; species Gossypium australe. Next base: position 83,276,340 of record CM016621.1, on the reverse strand, counting down.
ATAAAATCACTTTTGGTGCACTATCGAAGAGTAATAATATGACATATTATCATTAAATAAAAATGATAGAAAACTTATAATGTAATACCCTATACCTAACCTAGTCATTGAGTTTGAGCTACGAAATGTCACATTCATTACCGGAGCAACTACGATCACATTCGCAAATTAAGTAAATTGTTTACACATGTTATTAAGCTTAATACATAGTTACAATACGTTATAAAATTAAATTCGGAACTTGAACGAGATTACGAAAGCTCTTTCGATAAACCGAGATTGGTTTAGGACCATTCAAAACTCTATCAAATAAATGGTTAAAGACTAAGCCGAAAACTCTTTCAAAACTCTACTGATACTTTTTAGACAATTCAAAACTAACGTTCTTTTGTAGCAATCTGGTTAACAGAAGGGCTATTATTAAGAAACCTTTTAAGAATCGTTAGTAGTATCTCGCTAATCCTAGAAAGCTTATCACTTCGGTTACATTCTTTGGGGGGGGCTTCTACTCTATAATGGTTGAGATTTTACTTGGATCAACCTAAATACCTTCAGCCGATATCACATGCCCCAGAAATCCCACTTCTCAAAGCCAAAATTCGCATTTGCTAAAATTAGCATACAATTGCTTTTCTTGCATAATTTGAAACACATTGCTTAGATGCCGATTATGATCTTTTTCGTTTTTTGAATAAATCAAATTACAATTGATAAACACAACCACAAACTTGTCTAAATATGGTTGAAAGATTAAATCCTTAAAGGCGATAAAGCATTGGTAAGGCCAAACGACATTACCAAAAACTCATAATGTCTATAGCGAGTTCGAAAAACAGTGTTTGACACATCTGGCTCTTTAACTCTGAGCTGATAATACCCCTATCGGAGATCAATATTTAAAAACAAACTTGCTATTTTGAGTTGGTCAAACAAATTATCAATTTGGGGAAGGGGATACTTGCTCTTTATCATTACTTTATTCAATTGCCAGTAATCGATACACAATCTCAAGGTTCATTGCTTTTTCTTTATAAATAGAATCGAAGCTCCCCACGAGATACACTCAATTGGATAAATCCTCAATTTAGAAGTTCTAGCAACTAAGCTTTTAACTTTTTAAATTAAACTAGAGTGGTTCTATACGACGCAATAAAAATCGACATAGTTTTTGGTGGTGCCTTGATAGAAAATTCAACCTCTCTTTCATGGGGCATGCCTAGCAACTCATTGGAAAATACATCTGAGAATTATAGAACTGTAGGAACTTGATCCAATTCGAAACCTGATATTTGGGAATCCATGATATAGGCTAAATATGGCTCATATCATTTTCTAATCAATTCCCGAGCTAACATTGCAGTAATTATATTGGTTGGGCATTTTGATCTACCAACTTCTACATTTATCATCTCACCATTCACATATTTAAGTGAGATTCTTTTCTGCTTACAATTGACCACAACATTATAGTGAGTCAACTAGTCCATACAGAGGATTAGATTGAATTCATCAAACAAAAATAGCATCAGATTGAACAAAAATTCACGATCCTGGATTTTTAGTTGACAATTTTTACAAAATTTATTAACGATGACACTCTAGCCTATCGGGTTGGTTACACGTACATCAAACTTTGTCATTTTTACTAGTATATTTCTCTCCACTACTAATGATGTGCAGATGTATGAATGAGTCGGTCTAAGGTCAACCAATGCATGCACAGATATATCAAACAAAGAAAATGTACCAACAATAACATCAGGAGCAACAGTCTCTTTTATAGCCCGAATAGCATAAGCTCTAGCAAGCACATGAGCCTTAGATCTCAGTGATGTATCTCTAGCTCCTCCTTGCTTGCCACTAGTGCTACCACCACTTCCTGGCTTTCTACCTTTCTGTAGGATTAGCACCGACTTTATAGTCTGATCATTTCTAGAATCTGCCTTTCTCGAGTAATCTCTCATGAAATGTTCTATGGAGCCGCATCTAAAACATGCTTTTTTTTCAGCTTATACTCTCTCGAATGGCCTTTTCAACAATGCTCACAAACTGGTCTACTCACATTCCTTACACTACACATACTAGTTACTAATGTAGCTTAAGGTCATGGATTACTAGGCATTGGTACTTCTCTCCTCGAGATCCCTCTAGGAATGGAGAAATGACTTCGAAAATTCCTCATATTTTGGCTAGAGATGTCAGGAATGATCTGGCCATACTGCGCTTACCAAAATCCCAGTTCTTAGACTTATCTTGCTTATTTTCATTCCGCATATCATCTATTTTCTGAGCTTGTTTGGATAAAACAAAAAATTCTTTCAACTCCAGAGCTCCTACCAATATACGAATATCTTCGTTCAATCCTTACTCAAAACGAGTACACATATCTGCTGTGGTAAACACAAGCTCTCTAGCATATTTACTCAAACAAACATATTACTTTTCATATTCCGCCATTGTCATTTCTCCCTATTTTAGCTCTATGAATTCCATTTTCTTCTTTTCTAAATAGAATCGACTGATAAATTTCTTTTTAAACTTAGTTTTAAAGAACTTCAAATTCACTCGATCTTTTAGGGTGATGGATATCAAAGTCATCCACCACTGATACACTTGTTCTTATAGTAGAGATATGACACATCTCACGTTATCCTCTAGGGTGCACACCAGCTTGTCGAGGACCCTCTAGGTATTTTCCAACCAATACTCAGCTCTTTTTGAGTCATTGTCTTTCTTGCCTTTATACTTCTTTGCCTCGCACTTGTGGAGTTTTTTAATCGAAGGACGAACTATGTGTTACTCCCGGTGTAACACCCCTAACCTGTATCTGTCGTCGGATTAGGGTTACAAGGCATTACCGATCAAAACACAACTTAATACGGTCATTTAATTCAAATCATGCACAAAGTTATAATAACTCATTTACAATAAATTTTAAATTCAAATAGTAACCATCAAATTGATCATATAAATCACATTTAGTCATATTAAACACATAACCAACAAAATCAAAGCATGCTTATTTAACTCTTTCACATATACAAATTATGCTCCAAAAATTCAATCATTTTAATATCAACTTTTTGATCACATATTCGAATCAACTAGCCTGCCACAAGTCATGTTACACATGCTTTATAACTCTACTAATCAAACCATACATACATCTCACTCATGGCATTCGACTTATCAAATTATAAGAAAGCTTATTACACTACAATTCCATGCGCATACATTAATACATTATTACAACTTCTGCACATGCGTATATTAAAACTAATCAAATCATATTACACTACTTAATATGCATTCACATATGTGACATAGTAACATTACAACATAGCTGAACATACTTTTGATGCTATCCTATTATGCGCACATTACCTTAAAAAAAAAAGCCATTTCTATGCACAATTACAGAATTAATACTATCCTATTCCACTTACTAATTAATGGCTATACCAATTCACATGTTATGGACATTTGTGTATTAATCTAAATCAAGCTATCTCGCGCGACTTAGTAGACAAAATAAAATAAGCATAATCATGCATTACCATATGATTGAATTTCAATCGTATTTATAACTGATTCACGCACCACTCACTTGACTAACATTAGTCATTTTCTAAGTACCATTGCCGAATCAAAACATGTCAATTTCATATGCTATGCATCATGCCAAAATGTCATTTACATAACCAATTTGTTTTTTTTTATCTATTCGGCTAGAAAATTAACTATAAAAAAAATTTATATCAATTTCATAACCAAATAGTCATATTAATTACTCAAACAAATCCAATTACAGAAGCAATGATATATTTATAACTTAGCTTATCCAATTAAGCCACAACCGAAAACACATTCATCAATTGCATTGACATTACTCAAACCGGTTTATATATCAAGCACACCACACATAAGTACCCTGAAACATAAATCCCAACATGAACTTATATCATGATCAAAACTGCATAAACATAAGCATCATTTCTAGCCATTTTCACATGGCTTTATATTTACAATTTCAAAACCAACCAAAACATATGCTAACCTATACATGCCATAAGTTCATAATTCAAGCTTTTAAAATACCAAAATAACGATCGATAGTGTGACAAACTTCTTTGACGATCCCCGAGCTCGTAACTAGCTTTCCAAAATCTATAAAACAACGAACAAACACACATACAGTAAGCTTAAATAGCTTAGTAAGTCATAAGCAAATAAATTATCAAATGAACATTAGCATTATTATTTCAACTTGGCCAAATATGAACAATCTCATGTACATAATGAACACACCTTTAACATGCATAGTTTATATCATCATCTCAAGTACTATACTTACCTTATTTTCATGAACATTTAACTTTGCACGTACCTAAACTATTTAGCTCGTTTTCACATTCGATCTTAACTCAACATTGCCCGTTGAACCATTCAGAATCAATAAGGATACTCGGATAGCTCAAAAAGCTCGTACAATGCCAATGTCCCAGACGAGGTCTTACATGTAATCAAATATCGATGCCACTGTCCCAGACAGGGTCTTACATGAAATCATATATGATGCCAATGTCCCAAACATGGTCTCACACGTAAATCTCAAATCGATGCCAACGTCCCAAACGTGGTCTTACACAAAATCACATATCGGAATCCTATGTCATGACATATGTATCCTAACTATTCCTATGGTTCGTACGGGGCTTTCAGACATTGTAATTCGATTGTTTCAAGCTCGTACTTACTTCTCCCATTCCTATATCAATTCAGCATACACATATATAGTTACTAAAATTCAATTCGGCACAATTAAATACATTTTCATATGAATTTAACAACAATTATTTACTTACGAACTTACCTCGTACGGAAATGAATGGACCGAAATGTCTATTCGACAACTTTTGATTTCCCCCGATCCAAATCCGGTTTCCTCTTTTCTTGATCTAAATTAATATAATTTAAACTTATTTAATCACATATGTACTCATCCAAAAACACATAAAAGGGCAATTTACACTTTAGGCCCCAACATTTTACATTTTCCACAATTTAGTCCCTATTTCATAAAACACAAAATATTCAAAATTTCACCACACCCAAACTTGCCCGAATTTCACTAAGGTCCCTAGCAGCCAATTTATTTCACATTTTGACCCCTCAATTTACAAAATTCACAATTTAATCCTAAATAGGCATTTTTACTAAAAAAATCACTTAATTAAACATGACAATCTAACACATATATTTATTTTTCATCATCAAACACAAAAATCATCAAGCTATCAACAATGGAAAATCTCAAATTCATCATCAATTCTGAAAATTAAAGCATGGGCTAGCTAAAACACGAAGCAACGATCTCAAAAATGAAAAAGATTATCAAAAACTGAACAAATTACATACCTCAATCAAGCAAAACCATGGCCGAACCTAGCTTGTTCTTTTTCTTTCTTTTTCTTTTGTATTTTTGGTCATGAAAGATGAATATGCATGGCATTTTAAATTTTGTTTTATTTTATTACATATTAATATATTTTTTACTATTGTAACCTTAAAAATTTTAATTAGAAAACTATATAACACATGCCCAAAACCGTCTATGCTATTATTCAATGGTAAATTATTAACATAAGGACCCCACATTATAAAAGCCATAGCAATATAGCACTTTAACAAATAGCAAGTCACTTTTGCATTTTACGTGATTAAGTCCTTTTATCAAATCGAGCACATAAACGATAAAATTTTCACACGAAACTTTCACACATATCAATTCACATACTGTAAACACCAAAAATAATATTAAAATAATTTTACAACTTCGGATTTATGGTTTTGAAACCACTGTTCCAATTTAGCTAAAACCGGGCTGTTACACCCGGTTTTCATTAAAATCCCAAAGATAAGGGAGAGTCAGGAATTAATTGAATAAAATAGTAAGTCGATAGACTCTACTAAAAACTTGGAAATTTTTGTGATTGATTGGAAATTAGTTGAGTTTCAATTCTAGTTCAGTTAAATGATCGCCGATGAATTTCTTATTTGGAGCTTTGATGACCATGCAATGTGTTAGAGTATAGCCAAAGACCAATCATGAGATGATTGTAATAACATACTTGTTTTACCTCGTTTATTAATATAAGACATTGCCATTATTATTTAAGTTTCTTTTCTGTGTATATAAATAATTTTTTTATAATAATGTCCTGAGAATAATTTGATTATTCTTAAAAGGTCTTTAGTCGAGTATTATTGTGGGCTTGGGCAACAATAATGCATTAAGACTAACGTGTAGTTTATTGATGGCAAAGTGTTGTCATTGACATGGGATGCCAAAATCAATACGTGAGTATGTGTTAGAGAACAACATATTGGACTGACTCGCTATGAGTATGTTTCTTAGATTATTATGTAATAGTCATAACATTACTTATAGCGATTACTATGTATACGATCCTCAAACTTGAGATCTTCATTATCCCAAACATCATGAGTCGTATATTTTGATAGAGTCAAACGTACACCGTAACTGATTGTTCTATAAAGGCTGATGTTGGATATACCACAATCTATGTAGTAAGATATGGTTGATCAATATAGGATTTTTCCCTTCTACATAATGTGAGCAATATCTTAGACCACTTGATTGAGTGAGACTAGAAATGCATGGCCATGCTTGAATAAGTTGATATGAGATATCATACGTATTTGTTTATCATAGTCTACTCAGGATATCAAAAAACATTAGATAAACTATGCAAGTGTGACTATTCCATGACTTGTGTCCATTCTAGATATAAATGACAAAAGGATTTAATACATGAAGGGTTAATCACAAAGAGGTTATATTGAATCATGACTTCTTGCAACTTAGGCATCAATGATGCATTGTTAGATGCCACTTATTGTTTGTAATATTAGAATCATTCTAGTATTACTACTAACATTATAAGAACCTATAGAGTCATACTCTATGGTTGAAATGAACAGAATCCAAACATAATTGGTATTGTTTTTAGCTGTCACATGAATTAAACTGATTATAGAATTAATTTAATTGGGTCGTTAAATATTGAACGAATTATATGTATAAGTATGTTGTACACATAATGAGAACATGGTTAAATTAATATATATATATATGAATTTGATTCGTATAAAATTTAACTAAACATAATTTATCGAAATCCTTGTTATAATTATTGTAATTATAATTTACGATCGAATATTATTATAATTATTGTAATTGTAATTGTTCAATCAAACATTATTATAATTACGGTAGCTATAATTATTATATTAAGTTAATTATTATAATGAATTTTGATTCATATTAAAATATCAACTATTCCCGAATTAGGAAATATAGGGTTTTTAAGAAAATGTAGTATACCAAAAAAAAAAAAAACAAAGTGAGGTCTAGCAGTCGTTGTATAGTGAATTCTCTCTGAAAAGTTTAAGAGAGTTCTTGCCGTTCGTTGTCACACCGGGTGGATTACGTAGAGGCCAAAACTTTTTGTAGCGGCTTGGAATCGACATACAATTGCGTAATCAGTTTCAAAATAATTATCTTTGATTTTCCAAACAATTAAACGTAATCATTCATACCCTTCTCACCTCGATTTGTTCCTTGCACATGGATCCCTGGATGTGATTGCCAGATTTAATTTTTTCGCTACGCCATGGGATGCTCCGGTGTTCCAACACAAGGAGAGTTATGTATATGCGTGTGAGAAGCCTTATTCAGGGAGGAAAATTCTTATTCAAAATGCATATCTATTTTCCTCCTACCTGTATTGTCTTCTTCTATTGCTCCAAAGAAGAGAAAATTAAGGAAAATCTTGCACGGGGCAGTGATCATGAGGTTTAAGTCTGAAACGTAGTAAATATAGTGAACTGGTAGGTTTCTTAATCTTATTGTAATCGTGAAATTGAGGAAAAAGAAATTAAAGAGTGTAAAGAATCTTTGGAAATTTTTGCATAAAACTAGATTCAAGAATTTAAATTCAGGGATTTAAAGCCTTAATGCCTCTAATTTAACAAGTATATTTTATTGTCATGCTTAGCTGCCAGGACGAAGAAGGCTCTGGAGTTTGGACAAGCTAAGCTGGTGAGGATGAAAGATTTCAAGTGAGGTTTTGTACTCCACATGTGAGTGATTGATGGATGTTCTACTGAATGTATGATTTGCATCTATGCCTTTTCTGAGTTCTATTTGAATCCTAAGGTTGCTTGTGATCTTGTTGAATGAGAAAGTTAAGCATGTAACAAAATGTGTGTAATGAGTGAAAGCTTGCAAGTATGCTTGTGTGTTAGAATTGTGTTTTGTTGTATTGACATGTGGTGATGTCACACCTCATTTTATAAATTGTTATCGTTATCTTTTGAACAAGAACGAGTATCTAGCCTAGTGGTTAAGCAGTGTAGCTCTCCTATGACCCAAGTTCAAATCCCAATGTGTATTTTTTATAAATGATTCTGGCACACCCTTTGGTCAACCCCTTTGCCACCCAAATGAGTTTTCAAAACTCAATATTCTTTCCTCTCTTTTCATCCTCCTTTCCTTACTTTCTCCTCTTTTTACTCCCTTATCCCCTCCCTTCCCTTTCTTCTCCCTTATTTCACTCACTTGCTTATTCTTCCCCTTTGACTAATGCATGCCCCCCCTTCTACCAAAGAATCATCATCCATTTTTTTCTTTTGTTATTTTTTTCCTAACCACCACTTTCTGCCACCCCTTTCCTAAAACTTCTCATTTCTTTTATTTTTTCCACCACACTTCCTCCTTCTCCACCATTTGGACCACTATCGTACCACCTTGCCGCTGCTCACTTTCACTCCTTTTTGTTCATCGCCTTCTTTTGTTCCACATACACTACCATTATTGCCACCATTACCATCACCCATTGTTCTTTCGCTACGTTCCATTCTTCTCCCTTTTCTTCTTCCCCTCTCTTGTCGCAACTCTCATTTCCTCTTCCTTTCTTTTGCCGTGTCGCATTACCATCATATCGCCATTTTGTCACCACTATGCTGTCGTCGTGTCACCACTACAACACCATCACCATTGTTATTTTTTTCTCCATTTTTTCTTCTTTTGGTTGTAACTGAATTCCTATTATTATTCTTTTTTTTTTTCATTTTGAAATGTTATACAAATATACTCATATTTTCTCCATTATTGATCTTCTATAGCTGTTACTCCTTCATCAACTCAAGATCTCCATTGAGTCTCTCATTTCGAACTATTTCGGTGAAGAGTAAGTTGATTAAATTTAGAATACAATTAAATTTAGAATATATATTATCTTTTCGGTTCTATTAAGTCAACACTAATATGTGTGCATTCTATTGTCTAAGGTTCAAATCTAATCAGCTCATACTATCATTGATTACTAGACTAATCACATCCTTAATCCTGATTTTTGACATAGCGTAAGTGGTTGAATCTGATTCTATACAATTGTCCTAATCGACTCTATTTTTGTGGTTAAATCAAAACTAACATAGAGAGGTTTTGTGTGTCTTGTTTGTTTAAATTTCATATATTGGCGAAATCTGACCAAACCTACATCATAGGAGTATTGAGGATCGAAGTTTGTACATCGGATTTGTAATTGAAGGTCTGGGTTCTAACCAATTAAAGACTGTGAATGTTCTATCCATAAATAATATATGTATATTTAACAATAATATCTGTATAAACTCTTACCGTATTATTGATTAATTGATTGCATAAGTATTCTTGGTGAAGTGATCAATGAGTAATAAATCCATTATTAGGATTGGCTAAAAGTAAGTACCTCTGATTTACGTAATACCAACCATGTGTACAATGATATTAAATTATGCTATATTGCTTTGTATGATCTATGATGCTAAAATATGCCACTGTTCTGTTATTGATATTGATAGCATGGTAAATCATGTTCACTGAGACTGATAAATCAAAATGCATGTTGAAGACATGCCCACTATTTCTGTTAAAATCGATGACATGATAAAAACATGTTTACTGATTCTGAAATATTGAATGCATGATGTAGGAACCCATTTATGCATGGGCCCATACCAAAATTAAAACAAAATAAATGAAGTATAAAAATCCCAAAATTAAATGTCCAGTCCATTACAAACCCAAATACAAAAGCACAATCAGCCCAAAACCTAACCCTTAACCCACTTACAACCCAACAAACTGCCTAAACCCAATTCTGAAATTGGCCCGAATGGCCCAAAAAAATTTTGGCAGACAGAAACCTTAAGGGTTCCAGAAGCGATTTTGCGCCACGCGCGTGCCTCCACGCATGTCACCACGCACGCCACCACGCGCATGCCACGCGATCACTCCTCCACGACTGCCCGCCTCCATACAGCGCGATGCACGCCCGTACCTGCACAAAGAAAGAACAAACGACAACAAATCAAAAGGAAAAAAACAATTGTATTTTTTATTTTATTTTTTTCAAATTCGGTTATAAAAATCGAAGCAAAAACACTGTAAGGGGGATTTTTTTTCGAATACAGATATCAAAGCAGAGGTATTCACATATTTTTTAGGCTATTTTTATTTCGAACATATATTGTGTATAAAAAAGACATTTTTACCTTTTCTGTGACGACCGGAGCCTGAATCCAAAGCGTCCCTGGCCGTTGTTGGATTTTCAGTGGGTTTTTTGGCAGTGGCGGAGGTTTAAAGCGTCCCTGAATCCGAGTTTGGATTCGGGTTTAAAGGGTCTTAAAAGGCTAAAGTAGCCTTCTTTAGTCTCTCCGACTGCTGTATGCGGTGGCGGAGGTGGAGAGACTCAGTGGCTCGATGACGGAGTCAGGCCAAAACTGGCGAGTGCTTCGAGAGCCATCCAGAGCATCCCTTTTGTTTTTTTTTAGAAACAGTTTAAAAATGTTTTTTTTTAATGTTTTTGGTATTTATAGCCTCTCGGTGCGACGTCGTTTTGGTATGGCCCGTTAATGACCAAAACGACGTCATTTAAAAGGCCATACTCGCGCGAGTGACCCGACCCGGGGAAGGATCCGCGACTTTTATGGAATTGGGATATTTATTCTTTTAGTCCTTCCGCATTTTATTTCTTTTTAATTAAGTTTTATTTTATTTTTAATTTCTCCTTTAACATGTATCCCGTTTTCATTTTTGTCCCCGCTTAAACGCAACGTTTTCGAGACTGGGAATATTTACTAGTTTAATCCCTGATCATTTGCGCGCGCTTTATTTTAGTCCCTAATTCAGCCTTAATACTTTATTTATTTACTGATTATCCTTAAAATATTGTTTGGTTTTCAATCTCGTCCCTAGTTTTCTTAATTCATTTATTTATTTAGTTTTAAACTGTTTTATTATATGATATTTAAAAATATTTGTATACTATCTGTTTTAAATTATTTTGATATATTATTTATTCTAACTTATTTTAATATAATGTTTATTAAAATTTATTTTACTATTTAAAATAATTTTATACACATTACTTTTTCTAAACTTTTATATGTTATTTATTCTAGATTTTTTTTTCCATATATTATATAGTTTATTTCTGTTTTCCCTTTTTACGTATATTATCTTTTTAAAATTGTTATGTATTTTAATTTCCTCTTTTATATATTGTTTTAAAATTTTTATATTTTTATATTAAATTATTTTATATACCTTATTTTAGATTCTATCTATTTATTTTAAATGTTTTATATATCATTTGTTTTAAATTATTGTATATTATTGATCCTTAAAACTACTTTTTACATTATTTGTCTTAAATTTATTTATTATTTTAAATTGCTTATATTCTATTTATTTTTAATTTGATTTATGTTTATTTTCTATTGTTGGTATATATATTGTTTAATTCATTTTGAAAATTTGTTAATGTGAATGTTGGAATAATGTTGTAACACCCCAAACCCGGCCCATAAGTTTCGACCAGATCTGGTATGCTACGGGTTGTACATTGAAAACTTTTGCTTTGTTGGTTTTTGGAAATCGTAAGTTAATTAGGCAATATCGGAATAAATAAGTGGCATTTGAAAAGGAAACCTTGTATTATTATTATTTCGTATAATTAAACCTTTGACATAATTTCATAAGTTGCAAATATTAAAAACTACTTAGATGGATATAAACTATGGGGCCTTATTACATAAATACTCCCAAAATAAAAACTTAAATGAAAAACCGAAAATAAACTATAGAAATAAAAACTTGATGGCCCTTCGAGTCCGTCTCGGCTCCCATGTCCACGATCTACTGTTCATCTGAAAGAGTAGGAAAAATGAAAGGGTGAGTCACCAAGACTCAGTGTATAATTCCCGAACACAACGACCTGAGGCCCACAAACACATTATGAGCCCTGGCCCAAACATAAAGGCAACAATCATAATTACATGGTAAATAATAAATGATGAATAGCCCAACCCATCCTAGAATTCCATCCTCTACACACCAACCCGTACCAACCATCACACCTTGGAGATTTCTACAATCAACCCTCCATCCGCTACACACCATAACGACAGCCGTACTGCCTGTTCCTATTATTCAGGAATCATTTAACGTGGCATAGCCATCGGTCACTATGTGACATAACATTTGAATTTGTGGTTTAACCACCGATCACCAAGTGACCTATCATGCACTTCCCCTTCATTATCATAATCCCACCCCATGCATACACACATGAAAAATTGAAAACATCATACCATCTTTAAGAAAACAGGCTTCCATATATATATCGATACACATAGAGATTTCTATGATTACGTACCTGGCATCCTTTGCCTAACCCTTTTAGGGTTTTATTCGACTGTCTACACAACCTCTTTTCGGCTTTTTAGCCCATAACACATATACATTACAGTTAACTAGTGTGTTAGAGATCTACACACCTGATTACCGTTAGAACGAGACTTTCTAAGCCAACGCTATCCGTAGCCAACACCACCGCTATCTGCCTAAGGTGTTGTTCAGAAGCCGATAACGAAACATTAGGTTAAGGCACAACTAACGAAAAGAAAACAATTAATCATCTTAAGGAGAATTGAAATCCTTACCTTGAAATCCCGAAAAGTGATATGAGATTCAAGGACTAGTGTTTCCGGCTTTTAGATCTAAGAGATCTACTTCAATTCCCGAATGTCGCCCAACAAGAAAATACATAGAACCACTAAACCATTAGCTTTTCGACTTTGTCTTCCAAAACCCGAAAGAGAAAGTGAAGAGATAGGGAAATCGGCACTCACCTTAACACAAAGAATTCGACTACCCCTTAGAGATTCCGGCTTTTTGAGAAGATCAGAAGAGAAGATGATGGGAAGGAGTCTATGTAGATTCGGCTTTTAATGAAGAAATCGACAGGAAGAAGAAAAGAGAATTTCGGCAGACCAGAGGTAGGTTCGGCTTTAGCAAAGATCGACAGAAAAGAATGTAGAAAAAGGATTATGAGGTTTCAGTTTTTAGAAGAAAGAAGAGAAAAAAACAATGGAGTTTCGGCTTTTGAATTAAAGTGAAGATGAGGGAATAGGGTTAGGAATTTCGGCTTTTACTCAGCGAAGAAGAGAAAGAAAAGATGGAAACCCTAAATGCCAAAAAAAAAGAAGAGAACCCTCACCTGACTATTTAAAGTTTCGGCACTCCTTAGCCATATCAGAAACCGATTTCTCCTCCCCCTCAGAGTTTGAAATTCAGCCACCACTTAGCCTTGCAGATAATTCCTATCTTTTCTCCTTTATCTTCCATATTATCAACTATAATATCTACATTATCCTATTCACATAAATCCTCCTATTTTTGAGCCTTGTTGCCGTCCACTCCACCTAACCCTAATGCCAAAAATTAGCTAACTTAAATTAAAAGAATTGGGCTCCATGAAACTTAAATTTGGGCCCCTTACTCCCTTGTGTGGCGTCACCTCCTTGCTCCCTAAGTGGCGCCACTGACCACTGGGCCACAAGCCCATTTTGATATTTTAAACACAGATACCACCTTTTAAACCCTATAATGCCCAACAGATAATTTTAACCAAGGCCTCTGCTTAAGCCTGAGCCCAATTTGGACCCCTAACACTTAAATTAACTCATTACACATGTTCACCCATTAAACGCATAAGCCCAAAAATTCAGGATGTTACAAATGTAGGTTGAATGATTATATGTCTTGTGTGTCGCAATTTGAATTCATTGCTTTCATAATGTTCATTTGTATCATATTCGATCATTTATGCTTTCCAATACCATGTTTCGTTAATGTGTTTTGGCGATAATATGTCATTATTCATATGCATGTTTTAAAATTTTTCACTATGGATAGCCATTTAAATGTTTTAGTTCAATCAATTATCTTTTAATTAAACCATCAGCTCTTTTTTTTTATTTTAAAATAGCCCATTCAAAAATTCCTCAAAAACAAAGCGATATTTAGTGATTGGAAATTTGAGAAATCGTGCCCTAACGTGCTGGATTTCGATTTTCCATTTGACCAAATAACTAAGTATCCTTTCGTAATTTTGTCCATGTTTTCCTTTTAAAAGACAAGGCAATATTTCGTGTTTGGAAATCCAGAAATCGTACCCTAACGTGCTGGGTTTTAGTTTTTCGTTTGTCCAAATAACCAAATACCCTTTCAAAATTCCAATGCATGAGTTTTGAGAATTTTGGGATGATCTTGAATTCGAGGACTTAAATTGTCGTATCCTAATGTGATGGATGTGATATTTTATTCCTTTAGAACAAGAGAATCTTAATATTCAAACTCGAGTATCTTCAAATAGGTCAAAGAAGGTCATAATTCTAAAATTTTTTTCAATTTTTTTACATTAGGACATTAATTAATCAATTTGGTACCAATTTTGGGTGTTGCGAGGGTGCTATTCTTTCCTCATACGTAACCGACTTCCGAACCTGGTTTTTCTATTTAGTAGACCAAAATTATTTTTTTTACAAGGTGATCCAATCACACTTAAACAAGAAAGGTTGGTGGCGACTCCATTTTCTTTTTAAAGTCAATCCCTGTTTTTCCAAACAAAAAAATGGTTTCGACAGCTTGGCGACTCCGCCGGGGAATAAGAGAGTTGAGCTGTAAAATTGATTATTTTCTGTCCTTTGTCGGAAATCTGAAAATTTGGTTTGAAAATTTGATTTGAAAATTACGATCCTTTTGTTGCATTTGTTTGTGTCATTGCATATGATTGTTATTTTCTTGCGCACATTGCATTGCATGACCGTTGTGGTCACACCTTTAAGTGGGAGTGAGAAACTATGCCTTCGTGAGGTTTTCACCTCCGCATGGGCTAGTGGACTGCTTCCAGAATACATCCGTACCTATGTCTTTGTGAGGTTTTCACCTCAGCATGGACATAGGGGAATGTATTCCCCTGAACCAAACTTGATCCATATGAGCCAATAATGGGTGAGGATTAAGGAATCTGCTGGTTCAGATACCCTTTTTCTTAGAACTTTACCTCATATAGTGGACCATAGGAACCCACCAGATGTAGTAGTGCTAAGTGTTAGTGGTTATCCATATAGGTGTTTGATTATTTTCCGTTTGCCTTAAATCTTGTTATTTGATACTGACTTGTGTGTTTTGTTGTGATTGCATGACATTGCATATTTAAGGAGGAATCGGTTCGTGTTCAGTTGCTAAGATAGAAGGCTTAACATGGAGAATGAATTTCTTGATAGAGTCGAGGATAATGCGGCCATCCGTGCATGGTTAGAGAAGCTACAACTTGAGAAAGGAGACAGTCTGGCCGAAGGATACACATCGGAGCTGTGGGACTTTGCCCGCATCTGTGTGATACAAAATGAGCTATAAGAGTTGAAAGATATATGGGCCCATTGGGATGAGGGAACTAAGTAATTGTTCTACCAAAATTATGGCGATATACCCTATTTACTGGATGTCAAGGTAGACAAGCATTTGTTTCAGGCTATGACCCAATTTTGGAATCCTGCGTATAATTGTTTCACTTTTGGGAAGGTAGATTTGGTTCCCACTATTGAGGAATATACGATCTTGCTGCGTTGTCCAAAGATCCAAGTCGACAAAGCTTACTCTAAGGCCGCTAATGCCCCGACTTTCATGAAGAAGTTAATGAGTATTACCGGATGAGCGAGCCTTGGGTTACGGCTCGAATTCAGCAGAAAAGGGATGGTAAACGTATTCCTTGGGTGATTATGAGAGATTTGATCTTAGCACATCCAGATGTAGGGAAGAAAGTGGATAACTTCACCTTGACCATTTATGGTTTGGTAATTTTTCCTAAAGCTCTAAGGCATATAAACGAAGTAGTCACTGACTTATTCGATCGTCTGGACAAAAGAATCACACTGGTACCTATAATTCTAGCCGAGACGTTCAGATCTTTGAGCTTCTGTCGGAGGGCAGGCGAAGGTAGATTTATTGGATGTGCATAGCTGTTACTGGTATGGTTTCACGGACACTTCTGGAAGGTGGATAAGGTCTCTTACCGGGTCTTCTCCGAAAGTTATTCCCCATTAAAGGAAGAAGTAGCCACGCAAAGGAGAAGCGATATCTCAGAAGAAAGATGGATGGCAATTCTTCAAAATCTCAAAGAGGAGGATATTGAATGGAGAGCCTTTTGGATGGTCCCGGATGATATCCTTTATCGGTGTGGGTTTTTTTATTATGTGCCTCTGCCCGAAATTTGGGGGGCCATTGGATACACCCCGTTGCTTGCATTAAGGCAATACAAGTCGAGGCAATTTATACCGATAACTTATGGGCTTGCTCAATGTGAGTTCTCTTATAAAGGGGACAATTATAAGAAAAAGGTTCGAGAGATTTCGGATGCTTGGAAGCAGACTTGCTGGATGAAAAGATTAGCTGTCAGCTCTACGACGACGCCTGAATATAATGATTGGTTTAGCCGAAGGATTAATGATAATATTCCTGGGCCGAGTTTAGAAGGTGCTCGATCAATGGAAGAATGCTTACAAGTTGTCCCGCCAGAGCTAGAGATTATAAGACAAGACTTTGAAAAGAAGAGTCTCGAGTTCGGGAAAAGGATTGAGTAGCTGGAGGAAGAGAAAATGCACTTGAGATTAGATGTGGAAGTGCAGAAGGCAGAGGCTAAGAAGTTAAGAAAAGGGAAGAATAGGGTTGAAGAAGATCTGGATATTTTGAAGACAGACTATAAAAAGATGCGTCTATCGATGAGAACTGCTGGTTTAGGAAAAACTCCAGAACAGTGGCGTCAGGAGGCTCAAGACGAAAGGACAAAAGTTGATCAATGGGAGGAGAAATTTTGAGAGGCACAAGCACAAAATGAATCTGTGGAAAAAAAGCCTCTCAAAAAGCCGAAATGAATGAAGCGAGTTAAAGGCTAGAGTCGCGAAACTCGAGAAACCTCTTCATCATCACCGAAGCTGTAATTTTGTGAAAGAATTGAGAGCAAGCTTAAGTACGATAGAAAAAATGAAAGGGAAAATAGAAGAATTAGATACAGCATTACAGAGCTGTGAAATGAGGATTGAGTCCTTCGAAACAAGTGAAGAACGGTGGAGGGAGCAGCTTCATCAGTCACAAAGTCAAGTCAGAAGCAGGGATTACATTATGGGAGAAGCTATAACCCAAATTCGAGAGATAGCTGACCACCTACAAACTTTGGAAGTACAAGTAGATATATTGAGTGTGAAGTATGAGTTGTAGTCAGATCGGGGACAGGAGGTAGCTTCACTGCTTAGGAAAGTTAATGCTTTAGGTGCTAGGGCAAGGCCTTATTTGTAACTTGATTTTAAGTAAAGGACTTTGTTTTTTAGTAAAGTTTTCTAAATGAAATTGAATCAGAATCGACACCTTCTTTGCATTCATGCATTTGCATTCGTTTTCATTTCATTCATATGCATTAAAGGTCATTAAAAGATTCTAATTGATTAATAATTATTTCAGTAATCTGGAAACCGACCAAAATCAACTAAACACGCACCCTTATGACTCACGAAGAAAAACTAAAGCAATGGATAAAAATCTAGAGAGGTTGGAGCAAATACAGAAGGAGATGCAAGAACAGATGCAAGCACAAATGCAGGAGCAACTGGTTAAGATCCAGCAGGACATGATGGAAAAAATGATGGAATCTCAGAGGAATATGATGACTCAAATGACTCAGATGACGCAGCTGTTAAATGGGCTTATGGATAAAAGAAAGAGTCCAATGGTTAATGTTGAGGAGAATACTAAGTATCCTCAATATCCCCCTAGTTTTACTCCACCACATGTGCAAACACGACCTGAAGTAACTTTACAAAGGCCATCTGTCACTATCAGGCCTCAACAATACCAAGCGGGTGCTTCAATGAACCTCCAAACTAGCTCAGGTTCAGGAGATAATCCAATCATTACTAATGTCCCTGATTTGGATGAAATAGTTGAAGGAGAGAGGACAAAAGTAGAATTACCAAAGCAGCTAGAAGATATATGTAAATGGTTGGAGGAGAAGTTTAAGGCGATAGAAAGTGCTGATAGCTGTTATGGAATGGATGCCAAGGATTTAAGCTTGGTCCCAGACTTGGTGCTTCCATACAAATTCAAAATGCCTGAATTCGAGAAATATAATGGGACAAGTTGCCCTGAGGCTCACATTACTATGTTTTGTAGAAGAATGATGTGGTACATTAATAATGACCAACTATTGATCCATTAATTCTAGGATAGCCTGGTGGGAGCAGCAGCCAAATGGTATAACTAGTTGAGTCGTGCTAGAATAGGTTCATGGAGAGATTTGGCTCAAGCATTCATGAAACAGTACAGTCATGTGACAGACATGAATCCTGATAGAATCACTCTTCAAAACATGGAGAAAAAGGTGAATGAAAGTTTTAGACAGTATGCGCAAAGGTGGAGAGAGGTTGCCATCCAAGTCCAGCAACCACTTCTAGAGAAAGAGACCACAATGCTCTTTATTAATACACTGAAGGCCCCGTTTATCACTCATATGCTAGGAAGTGCCACAAAGAGCTTCTCGGACATTATGATGATGAAAGAAATGATTGAGAATACCATCAAAAGTGGAAAGATCGAGGCAGGAGAAAGTAACAAGAGAATGGCCACAAGGAAGAGAGAAAATGAAGTGAATAATACAAGCATGGGGTACTCAAAGTCGATTACCGTTAGTTAGCCAAGAGCAGTAACTACCAGGCATCAGGGTTCATCAAGGAAAGAATCTGGCACAAGGCAAAGCAATGGGAAACTCCAATTTACGCCTATACCCATGACGTATAGAGAGCTGTACCAAAATCTCTTTGATGCACATGTGGTGTCCGCTTTCTACTTGACACCGCTGCAACCCCCGTTTCCCAAATGGTATGGAGCAAACGCCCAATGCGAATATCATGCTAGAATCGCGGGGCATTCAATTGAAAATAGCACCGCGTTTAAGAAAGTAGTCGAAAAGCTAATAAAAATGGGGATCATAAAATTTGACGACCCACCCATACCAAATGTAGCGGGAAACCCCTTACCTAATCACACTGATCAATGAGTAAATGTAATAATGAAGGTGGGGGTAGGAAAGTCAAATACGAGGTTGCAGAAGTTAAAACCCCATTAAGACAAGTTTGGAAGAAGATGGTGGAGAGAGGACTGATCATATTGGATTCGGAAGAGAGGTTCGAGGGAAGGAGGAACCATTGCGAATTTCATAATAGAGAAGGGCATGGAATCCAGGAATGCACTGAGTTCAGAGCCATAGTGCAAAATTTGATGGATAATAAAGAGATGGAATTTTACGAGGAGATTGAGGGATCAGAAGGACGGGAGGTTTATGCTTCAGATGAAGGATCAATGGAATGGGTCCAAAAGGGCAACCACCCAATAGTGATCATCTCGAAGCCAAGAGTCAATGAAGTTGGAACACAAGTAGCACCGCGAGTCATAATTCAAAAGCCAGCAGTTTTTTCGTATAGGGATAGCAAGAGAGTCCATTGCAACTATAATTATAGTGTGACGATCCAAGGAAAAGAGAATTCAACTAGTGCTTCAGAGGAAGATCAAGATACAGGTTTTCACACTTGTAGTGGGAGACGCTACGATTCGGTAAATACCCGACCAGAATCAGCAAAAGGGAAAGATCCAATGGTAGAACAAAAGAAGGAAAAATCAGGCGAGCCTGAGTCACCTGTCAACGAACCGGTGAAGGAGGAAGAAGCTAAGGAGTTTCTAAAATTTTTGAAGCACAGCAAGTATAGTGCGGTGGAGCAATTGCATAAATAGCCAGCACGTATATCAGTATTAGCTTTTCTTTTGAGTTCAGACGTGCACCGAAACGCATTGATGAAGGTTTTGAATAAGACTTATGTGGCCAATGATATCTCGGTTAATAAATTGGATAGATTGATTGGTAACATAAACGCTGACAATTTCATCTACTTCAACGATGATGAAATTCCGCCAGGTGGCAGGTGATCCACTAAGGCTTTGCATATTACCACTAGATACAAAGGGTACACACTGCCGGGAGTCTTGATAGACAACGGGTCGGCATTAAACGTATTACCCTTATCCACATTAAACAGATTACCAGTGGATAGTTCACACATGAAAGAGTGCCAGAACATAGTGAAGGCGTTTGATGGCACGGAAAGAAGAGTCATGTGGAGAATTGAGATATCCTTGTTAATTGGTCCGACTACTTATGAGGTGGATTTCTTGGTCATGGATATCAAGCCTTCCTATAACTACTTACTAGGAAGACCGTGGATTCATTCAGCGGGAGTGGTACCTTCATCATTACATCAGAAACTAAAGTTAGTATCAGAGGGTCGGCTAGTGACAATAAATGCCGAAGAGGATATTATAGCAGCTGTAACCAGTGATGCACCGTATATGGAGACAAATGATGAGGCAGTCGAGTGCTCTTTTTGATCCTTGGAATTCGTAAATGCAACATTTATTACGGAGGGGAACATGATTCCAGTACCAAAGATATCTAAGACCACAAGAATGGGATTACAGATGATGGTAGGAAAGGGAGCTTTGGCGGGAAAAGGACTCAGGAGACATCTTCAAGGAAGAGTTGAGACTCCAATACTGAAGGACAAGCAAGACCGCTTTGGCTTGGGGTACAAGCCAGACTCTAGACAAAGAAGGAAGGAGTTGGAAAAAAGACAAGAAAGAAGAAGGGCACGCATGAGTGGGGAAGAAATCAAATGGGAACAAATGATTTTTCCCCACATATCCAAGACATTTGTATCAGGAGGAATCATCCACCCTGAGCGAGGGACCCGAAGAAAAGGAACCATGGGGGCACGTTGGAAAACTCGTACATCAATGCCATATCTGAGGAGGGAATCGGAAGAAGAAACTTGTCGGGCATCCACCCCTTTGAGCGGGGAGCGTTCTGGACAATTGGACTGTGGAAGAGATCTCTGTAGTGTTTAGAACTATTTCAGAGTAACGTCCCAGAACACTTATTGCTCTAGGCCTAGGAGTAATAAGCATCCTTTGTGAAATAGGCTTATGGCCCCAAAATCTTTAATTCAATGAAAATGCATTTTTTGAGCAAATATTCTTTATTCTTTCCAATTCATCCATAAAGACAATTATTCTTTATTCCAAATATTCTTTTATTCTTCATTCATGATCATACTACACAAATAATTATTCTTAAATTTATTCATTCTTTGTATATTCCTTTGTACCTATGACAGCCCCCAGATATCAACGACACGAATAACGCTGTTAGGGAATTAGAACTTTCTTTTGAGCGAGACATGTGTTCAGAGAGATCCCAGGACTTTGAAGATGACATAGACTGTGGCTTATCTCCAGACTTGTTAAGAATGGTAGAACAAGAGGAAAAACAAATTCTACCTCATGAAGAGACAGTAGAGGTCGTAGCATTGGAAGAAGGGAAGGTGGTGAAAATTGGAACGCGCATAACCAAAAAAACGAAGCGAGACCTTGTAGATTTACTTCAAGAATTCAAAGATGTCGTTGCGTGGTCATACCAAGATATGCCAGGACTAAACACTGACATTATTGTGCAGCGCCTCCCCATAAAAGAGGATTGCAAACCGGTTCAACAGAAGCTCCGGAGAATGAGGCTTGACATTGCGCTAAAAATAAAAGAAGAAGTTAGAAAGCAGTTTGACGCTGGATTTTTGCAGGAAGTCAAATACTCAGAATGGGTAGCCAACATTGTGCCTGTCCCTAAGAAAGATGGGAAGGTACAAATGTGTATAGATTATAGGGATTTGAATAAGGCCAGCCCGAAAGACAATTTCCCTTTTGCCTCACATTAATAATTTAGTAGACAATACAGCGGGCTATTCGTTGTTTTCCTTAATGGATGGCTTCTAGGGATACAACCAAATAAAAATGCACTCTGAAGAAATGGAAAAGCTACCTTCATAACCTTGTGCGGAACATTTTGTTATAAGGTGATGCCATTTGGGCTGAAAAACGCAGGAGCTACGTACCAAAAGGCTATGGTGACTTTGTTCCATGATATGATGCATAAAGAAATTGAGGTTTATATTGATGATATGATTGAAAAGTCTAGAACAGAAGAGGAACACATTCAAGTTTTGAGGAAACTGTTCCTGAGGTTGAGAAAATTCCAACTAAAGCTGTAACATCCCAAAATTGGGCCTAGTAGGATTGGGCCTTGAGCTTTTGGAAGATTAGAATATTATTTTATTATTGTTGGCTTGGGTATGAATTTGGTGTGTTAGTATAGTCTTGTGAAGGCTTGATTATAATTAGGAAGTTAGAATAAATTTTAGTATGGCTTATTTAATGAAGTGGATTAGGTGAGCTTAGCACTTAAGTTAATTTAAGTGTTCATTTATAGCACAAGAGGAGTAAGTGGCAAGTTGGTTAAGGAGCTTGAAAGGTAGCTTGAGGTTAGAGGTTCGAGTGGTATGTTTAGCATTTTGAAGGTTTATTTTTGTGTATTAGCATTGATGGCCGGTCAACCTATGTTTATGATAGGTTGGACTATTTCTTTTGGTAAGTTGAAATTATGATTAAGGAAAGCATGGAAAAAGGGATAAGATTCCTAAGGTTATGGAAGGATATCTTAAAGTTATGGTATATTGAGGGGACAAAAGGCTTGGCTTGTGGAAAATGTTTTGGAAACAATTCCTATGCTTTTAGTGCTTGAATATGGACAGTATGGGTGTCTAGGTGGGTGGCCGAATTTTGTTAGGTAGCTTGGGGGGGAATAGTTGGCCAATTCTCCTTTTGACCATCTTTTGCATTTTTGTTTTCCCTCTCCAAAAATCCTTTGTTTGGCCGAATGAGTATTGTACATTTTGTGCAAGTTTTGCTTTTGGTTAGCCTTCATTTTGTTTGAACAAAAATTTATATTTTCTTTCTCTCATCTTTTCCTTTGAAACCGAAAACATCTTCTGCACTTTTGTGCACTCTTTCTCCCATCTCTCTTCCTCTTTTCCTACTTTTGGTATTTGCTCAACATCACTTTTTCCTTTTTATTTTCTTCTTGACCGAACCTCTTTCTTCCCCAAATCCTCTTTTCTTTTCTTTTCTTCCATTATTTCTAAAATCGAATCCTCTCCCTCTCATTCTCATTTTCTTTGCTACTCACATACTCTATTTCTTTTTCTCCATAATATCTTTTGTTATCTTCATTCAAAACCATAGCCGAATCTTCTACTTCCTTGTTAGTATTATTTTTGTTGGCCGAATATTCAAAGGGTAGGCATTCATTTTTGGGTTTTCTTCAATCGGTTTTGGAAGATAGGTAAGTGTTTATGGCCGTTTTTCCTTTCTTTTTTTTATGTCGTTTTCTTGAGGGCGTAGGCCACTTTCTAATGTTTTTGGTATAGAGGCCGAAACTAATATGATTCCATTTAGGGATTTCGGCAGAGTTCTTAATCAAGTGACGTTTTCGGGATTTGATCGTTTGTGCCTTAGCAGGTGCGTAGTTATCGCACTATTTCTCCTGTTTTGTGTATTAATATATATATATATATATATATATATTCTTGTATGATGTGTGATAGCCGACAACAAAGGCTAAAGTGGTGAAAACCCATGATTGGGGTAATCGGTTAACAGGTCAGTAATATGTGATATTAAATTATTTTGGTGACTGTGTAATATGATAATGAGCATGTGATGTATGTTCATTCTATATGTTGATTTGGCATGATACATTAACATATATGCATGGGGATTGGATTTGATCAAGGTAGGATGGGTGTACATATTTATGTACGTGGTCTAATGTTAGCCTCGTGCTACATTAGCGCTTGATGATCAGCTGTGTGCTACATCAAGGGAGGTGTTGGCTAGGTGCCCATCTCGGCGGTTGATGGCTGTGTGCATCACCGTAGACGAATTAATGTTGGGATCACTTATGTGATCGGTGGCTTAGCCACGGCCTTGAGCAGCAAGTCTGCCAAGGTAAGATATAAGGATCACTATTTGATCGGTGGATTAGCCACGGCCTTGGACGGCGGGTGTGCCGGGGTTGGTGCAATGGATGGAATTAGGTTGGGTTGGGTGTCATTTTGCATATTTATGTATGTGAACTGTGTGGATTTGGGCCAAGCCCATATGTGGGGGCATGTGTGATGATTATGCACTGAGTCTGTGGACTCACCTAGTTTTTCTCAACCATTTCAGGTGATGCGTAAGCGTTGGACCGGGTTTGGAGTGGATACAAGGTGGCCCATGCAGAAGAAGATATTTTAATTATTTTAAGCATTTTAATATTGAGTATTTTGTTTTAAGTATTGGTTGTAATAAGGGTCATTTAACCAATTTTTGATTATTATTATGTTTTAAGTTGGTTTGTTGAATGTATTGTTATTTGAAAATGTTTAAATTTGTAACAACCTAATTTTATTTGGAATTTTAATTATACAATGTTGTAGTAAAGACAACAAAATTTTATGTTTTTTTTAAATCGGCTTAAGGGATTTTCAAAAATGCTTTTCTCTGTAGCATACCAAATTCGGTCGTAATGTTTGGGCCGGGTTTGGGGTGTTACAAATTGGTATCAGAGCCCGGTTCAAAACTCGGACTTTGAGATTTTGGGCCCGAAAATAGTTTTCAAAGATGGGTTTTTCAAAGATTTGGGCTTTCATAAATTTTTCAGGTTTATTCTGGCATGGCACCTGTACCTCCGACCCGAAGTCCGCCAGGTAAGTACTTCGGACTCTTAAAGTGATTTGTTTGTGTGAATTATTATGGGTTATTTGGGCTCGTAGATTAGAATACTAAGGTTATTGGACTCTAGGATTAGTTTACTCAACATATGCATAAGACTTTAATAGGTTATTAAACCAACCTGTGACCAAATCGCCGAGTTAAGGTGTGGTAACCTTGGTGCGCATATCTAGGATTGGATCCGAAAGAGCTTGGTACTTAAGCAGTCCTCGTGACTCACCTCCTCTTCGCAGGAATCCTACCTGGTGCGTAGCTTCGGTTCACCTTAACCAAGAGGATTTGTTCATAGGCTAAACCGATTACTAAAACCCGAACGGGATTAGCCTTATTGTTTTAAAACCCTTAGTTTTAAAATTTTCAAATTTACCCCTTTGATTTGTGAAACCTTAAATCTGATTTTTGAAAGACGTTTTCTCGATTTACGAAATTACCCAAAATGCCCCTAGTGGCAAATTTACAAAATGCCCCTGTATTGTAAAATTACCGTATTACCCTCAACTATTGTTAAAATGATTTTACTTTGCAAAATACCAAAATCTCGAGTTTTCAAAATGGCAAGATACTCCGGTTTGGGAAAACTTACGAAAATACCCCTGGTTGACAAAATTACCAAGAAGCCCTGAGTTTCTAAATTTTCATGTTGCTTCCGACTTTTACTAAAATGTTTCTACTTTACAAAAATATCAAAAACTTCTATTTTACAAGTATCAAGCTATCCTGAGTTGGAGAATTTACAGAAACGCCCATGACTTACAAAATTACTGAAATAACCCCGAATTTCTGAAATTTTTGCAACACCTCTGATTTAAAAAAAATGAATTTCAAGATGATTCCAAGATTTTGTAAATTCTGAAATAGCTTTAATTTGGAAAAAAAAATATTTTCAAAGTTGACCCTGATTCATTCCCGAAATACCCCTGGGTTGGGGGTAGACAGGAATGTTTTAATGGTGTACTAAATGTGTAATTCTCTGAACTAGGGTAGTGAACTTTAGATGAAACTTTGGTTGATCGAAAGAACCGCTTTTGAAACTTCTTCTCATAAAATTTGCTCGTGGATAAACAGTGAAACAAAATTGCTAATTCATAAAACTTTTAAACAGATTAAATCGTGACGCTAGATATGAGTTCTAGGGCGCGTGGTCGCAATACTCGTGGACGTGGTAGAGGCAGGATGGCAGTATCGGAACCGGTTAGGTCTGGCCATAGGTCAGAAAACGATGTGCCGCCACCACCAGCTGTTGAGGTTGAACATCGGGATCAAACCGGAGGAGATGACGCAGTATCGCAGGCTATGCTGCGGGTGCTTGAGCAAGTGGCAGGAGCCAATGTGGGTAATGGGACTCGGAAGTCAGTGCCTGAAAGACTTAGGTCGAACGGAGCCGAGGTTTTCAGAGGAGTGTCTGGGGTAGCTCCGAACGTGGCAGAATACTGGCTAGAGGCAGTTGAAAGGATTATGGATGACTTGGATTTAACTGCTGAGGATAAGCTTAAAGGAGCTGTTTCGTTGCTACGGGATGAGGCCTACCAGTGGTGGCTCACTGTTAAGGAAGGTATCCCTGTGGATCGAGTAAACTGGGGTTACTTTAAGATCAAGTTTGAAGGGAAGTATGTCAGAGAGAGCTATGTGGACGCTCAGAGGAAGGCGTTCCTCAACTTGGTGCAAGGTGACAAGTCAATAGCGGAGTATGAGGCTGAGTTTCTGCGTTTGAGCCGGTATGCTTGGGGCATCGTGGCTACCGATTATGAGAGATGCGTCAGATTTGAAGATGGGCTGCGAGATGAATTGCGGGTTTTGATTGCTCCGCAACGAGAGCGAGACTTCGCCATTTTGGTGGAGAAAGCTCGAATAGCTGAAGAGGTCAAGAGGACTGAGAGGCAGAATAGAGAAAGAAACCGGGATAAGAGGAGTTTTGGATAGCCAGAATTGTCCGAGAAATTTCAAAAAAGACCGAGGGTCGAGAACTCTGCTCGTGTTTCTATGACAGCTGCTGGAAATCAGGACCGTCCGTGTGCTCGGTGTGGAAGGTATCATGTCGGCGAGTGCTGGAATCGGGACCGAGAATGTTTTAGGTGTAAGTCCAAGACTCATTTGATTAAGGATTGTCCTCAGGATCCGAATAGGGCTCGGATAGAAGGCCAAGGTTATGTGCAACCGGGCAGAGGTGGTCAGCAGGCGACAAGGGGTCGTGGTTCGAACCATGGAGGAAATGGTTCAGGTCGAGGTCGTGGAGCACCAGGCCAATGTAATGGTAACACTGAGGCAAGACAGCCAGGTCTGGTGTATGCAGTTCGTCGAAGGGAGGATAGTGATGTGCCAAATGTGACAACGGGTAAGTTTCTTATGTTTGGAATACCCTTTATTGTCGTGTTTGTTATAGAGCTAGTTCGTATTTGTGTCGCTAGTGAAGTATCTAGAACCTTGAGTGTGAACTTTGGGACTGTTCTTAGAAAGTATGTTAGTTTTATCAAGATCAGAGTGCGCAGCAAGAGCGTAGTGTGGTGAGTTAGACTATATGATTGATCGTTAGTAAGTAATTTCGAGGACGAAATTATTTTTAAGGAGGGTAGATCTGTAACATCCCAAAATTGGGCCTAGTAGGATTGGGCCTTGAGCTTTAGGAAAATTAGAATATTATTTTATTATTGTTGGCTTGGGTATGAATTTGGTGTGTTAGTATAGTCTTGTGAAGGCTTGATTTTAATTAGGAAGTTAGAATAAATTTTAGTATGGCTTATTTAATGAAGTGGATTAGGTGAGCTTAGCACTTAAGTTAATTTAAGTGTTCATTTATAGCACAAGAGGAGTAAGTGGCAAGTTGGTTAAGGAGCTTGAAAGGTAGCTTGAGGTTAGAGGTTCGAGTGGTATGTTTAGCATTTTGAAGGTTTATTTTTGTGTATTAGCATTGATGGCCGGTCAACCTATGTTTATGATAGGTTGGACTATTTCTTTTGGTAAGTTGAAATTATGATTAAGGAAAGCATGGAAAAAGGGATAAGATTCCTAAGGTTATGGAAGGATATCTTAAAGTTATGGTATATTGAGGGGACAAAAGGCTTGGCTTGTGGAAAATGTTTTGGAAACAATTCTTATGCTTTTAGTGCTTGAATATGGACAGTATGGGTGTCTAGGTGGGTGGCCGAATTTTGTTAGGTAGCTTGGGGGGGAATAGTTGGCCAATTCTCCTTTTGACCATCTTTTGCATTTTTGTTTTCCCTCTCCAAAAATCCTTTGTTTGGCCGAATGAGTATTGTACATTTTGTGCAAGTTTTGCTTTTGGTTAGCCTTCATTTTGTTTGAACCAAAATTTATATTTTCTTTCTCTCATCTTTTCCTTTGAAACCGAAAACATCTTCTGCACTTTTGTGCACTCTTTCTCCCATCTCTCTTCCTCTTTTCCTACTTTTGGTATTTGCTCAACATCACTTTTTCCTTTTTATTTTCTTCTTGACCGAACCTCTTTCTTCCCCAAATCCTCTTTTCTTTTCTTTTCTTCCATTATTTCTAAAATCGAATCCTCTCCCTCTCATTCTCATTTTCTTTGCTACTCACATACTCTATTTCTTTTCTCCATAATATCTTTTGTTATCTTCATTCAAAACCATAGCCGAATCTTCTACTTCCTTGTTAGTATTATTTTTGTTGGCCGAATATTCAAAGGGTAGGCATTCATTTTTGGGTTTTCTTCAATCGGTTTTGGAAGATAGGTAAGTGTTTATGGCCGTTTTTCCTTTCTTTTTTTATGTCGTTTTCTTGAGGGCGTAGGCCACTTTCTAATGTTTTTGGTATAGAGGCCGAAACTAATATGATTCCATTTAGGGATTTCGGCAGAGTTCTTAATCAAGTGACGTTTTCAGGATTTGATCGTTTGTGCCTTAGCAGGTGCGTAGTTATCGCACTATTTCTCCTGTTTTGTGTATTGATATATATATATATATATATTCTTGTATGATGTGTGATAGCCGACAACAAAGGCTAAAGTGGTGAAAACCCATGATTGGGGTAATCGGTTAACAGGTCAGTAATATGTGATATTAAATTATTTATGGTGACTGTGTAATATGATAATGAGCATGTGATGTATGTTC
This sequence comes from Gossypium australe, assembly GCA_005393395.2. Taxonomy (NCBI): domain Eukaryota; kingdom Viridiplantae; phylum Streptophyta; class Magnoliopsida; order Malvales; family Malvaceae; genus Gossypium; species Gossypium australe. The sequence goes on along the minus strand of CM016621.1, from coordinate 83,247,072 downwards.
ATTCTATATGTTGATTTGGCATGATACATTAACATATATGCATGGGGATTGGATTTGATCAAGGAAGGACGGGTGTACATATTTATGTACGTGGTCTAATGTTAGCCTCGTGCTACATTAGCGCTTGATGATCAGCTGTGTGCTACATCAAGGGAGGTGTTGGCTAGGTGCCCATCTCGGCGGTTGATGGCTGTGTGCATCACCGTAGACGAATTAATGTTGGGATCACTTATGTCATCGGTGGCTTAGCCACGGCCTTGAGCAGCAAGTCTGCCAAGGTAAGATATAAGGATCACTATTTGATCGGTGGATTAGCCACGGCCTTGGACGGCGGGTGTGCCGGGGTTGGTGTAATGGATGGAATTAGGTTGGGTTGGGTGTCATTTTGCATATTTATGTATGTGAACTATGTGGATTTGGGCCAAGCCCATATGTGGAGGCATGTGTGATGATTATGCACTGAGTCTGTGGACTCACCCAGTTTTTCTCAACCATTTCAGGTGATGCGTAAGCGTTGGACCGGGTTTGGAGTGGATACAAGGTGGCCTATGCAGAAGAAGATATTTTAATTATTTTAAGCATTTTAATATTGAGTATTTTGTTTTAAGTATTGGTTGTAATAAGGGCCATTTAACCAATTTTTGATTATTATTATGTTTTAAGTTGGTTTGTTGAATATATTGTTATTTGAAAATGTTTAAATTTGTAACAACCTAATTTTATTTGGAATTTTATTTACACAATGTTTTAGTAAAGACAACAAAATTTTATGTTTTTTTTAAATCGGCTTAAGGGATTTTCAAAAATGCTTTTCTCTGTAGCATACCAAATTCGGTCGTAATGTTTGGGTCGGGTTTGGGGTGTTACAAAAGCTCAATCCAGCGAAATGTACTTTTGGAGCTATATCTGGAAAATTACTGGGCTTTGTAGTCAGTGAAAGAGGAATTGAAATTGAATCAGACAAAGTCCGAGCTATATAAGAATTGCCTCCACCATGCACTCAAAAAGAAGTTCGAGGTTTCCTAGGAAGGTTAAACTAGTTTCATTCCACAGTTAACCGAGAAATGTGATCCCATATTTCATATTCTGAAGAAACACAATCCAGGCGTGTGGGATGATGAATACCAAAAAGCTTTCGATAGGGTCAAACAATACTTGTCAAATCCTCTAGTATTGTCACCTCCATGCCCAGAGAGACCATTAATCCTATATTTAACAGTGTTCAATCACTTTATAGGATGCGTGTTGGGTCAACACGATGATTCGAGAAGAAAAGAAAAGGCGATATACTACCTTAGTAAGAAATTTACTGAATGTGAGATGAGATATTCACCAATTGAGAAATTGTGTTGTGCCTTTATTTGGACGACTCGGAGGTTAAGGCAATACATGCTGTACCACACGACCTGGTTAATCTCGAAGTTGGACCCTCTAAAGTACATGATGGAGTCAACCGCTTTGAATGGAAGGATGACTAGATGGCAAATTCTCCTTTCTGAATTCGACATAGTTTATGTGAGCCAAAAAGCTGTAAAAGGAAGTGCAATAGCATATTTTCTGGCCAGCAGAGCTCTAGAGGAGTATGAGCCTCTAAACTTTGACTTCCCCAATGAAGAACTAATGTATGTGGCAACTATTGAAGAAGATGCTACGAAAGATCACCTCTGAAAATTGAACTTTGACGGAGCATCAAATGCTATGGGCAATGGAATTGGGGCAGTCTTGGTATCCCCAAATGGAGATCATTATCCGTTCTCATGTAAATTGGATTTTAATTGTAAGAACAATATGGCGGAATATGAAGCATGTATCATAGGACTCCGTGCAGCTATAGAACGTAAAATTAGAGTGCTGGAAGTATATAGAGATTCTGCATTGGTGATCTACCAACTGAAAGGTGAATGGGAGACAAGAGACCCTAAATTGATCAATTATCGAAGGATAGTTCTGGGGTTGATTGAAGAGTTTGATGACATTACTTTCAATTATCTCCTGCAAGACGAAAACCAAATGGCTGATGCTTTGGCTACTTCGGCTTCCATGATTAAAGTAAACAAGCAAGAGGATGTAAAGCCCATTCAAATGAGTATTTACGAGACCCCAACTCATTGTCACAATGTGGAGGAAGAAGAAAGAGATGATCACCCCTGGTACCAAGTTATATTGTGATATATGAGAAATCGTGAATATCCTGAACAAGCGACCGAGAACGATAAGAGGACGCTAAGAAGACTAGCCTGTGACTATGTCTTAGACGGGGAGATCTTGTATAAAAGAAGAAAGGATCAGATATTGTTGAGATGTGTGGACGTTGTTGAAGCTAAGAAAATTCTGGAAGAAGTCCACGAGGGTGTTTGTGGGACACATGCCAATGGTTCAGAATGGCTAGAAAAATTATGAATTCGGATACTATTGGTCCACCATGGAAGGAGACTGCATCAATTATGCTAAAACATGTCACAAATGCCAGATCTACGGAGACAAAATTCATGTACCTCCTTCGCCTCTGCATGTTATGGCTTCTCCGTGGCCTTTCTCTATGTGGGGCATGGATGTCATCGGGCCAATCTTTCCAAAAGCTTCCAATGGGCATCGGTTCATTTTTGTAGTCATTGACTGTAATATCCGGGATTTAGGGAACTGTAATATCCGGGATTTAGGGGTTGTGCATTTTTGCTTAAATATATGTGTAAGCATGCTTATGTGTTGTTTGAATGTGTTTTGAGATTTCCGGGAACTTTAGAATGTAGGAGAATGTCTTAGAAAAATATTGGATTTTAAGTCTTAAAGGGGAGCTGGGCAAATGAGGCCTTAAGAAAATTGGTAGGGGAATTTGGGCACAAGAATAGGCTTGGTAGAGTGGCAAGGAGGCGCCACTTAAAGCCTCAAGAAGTGACGCCACAAGCAGTGCAAGAGGGGCCTAGGTCTGAGCAGCAAGGGGAGCAATTGTGGAGTTGTTTTTGCGTCAGGGAGGAAGGGAGTTGGACGGCATGGGGAGACTGGATGGATGAGCTTTAGATGTGGTCAAATTCTTTTTAAAATTCGGCTAAGGTAGAAAGATAATTGTTGATTTATTCAGATTATTTTGAATGGGTAAAGAAGAGAAGTTTTAGGAGAATAACAAGGGATTGAGTAGAGAGATGGAGAGTTGGCCGGCCTAGGGACTTTCTTGATGTTATTTTCGGCCAAAGGGAGGAAAGGAGGCCATTTTCTTTCTTTTCTTTTCAATTGTGCCTCTGCCGAAATTCTTTTCTTCCCTTTTGACCAAAAACCGAAAGTGAAATTGAGTATCTTCTCTTCTCCTTTTATTTTGTCAAAGTCGAAAGCTTCTTCTTCTTTTTCCATTCTTGTCGAAACTTCCTTTATTTCTTTATCATAAATCAAAAGCCGAATATACAAGTGACTCCTAGCCGATTATTCATTAAACCCCAAAGCTGAACCAAATCAGTCACTATCTAGCCTACATAGCCGAATCTCTCTGTGGGTTCAAGCAAGGGTGTAGTCGATTTCAGCAGTAGGGGTAAGGATCAACTGTCGTTCGTTCTCTTTCTTGTTCTTTTAGATTAGCCGAAACCTAGGAACTAATCTCTTTTATTCTCTTGGCCGAAACCTTGAAGGGGGAATTTCGGGATTCTGTTATTGTCGACTACAAGGGGGGAAATCTTCGGGATTTCAAGATCCAAGGTAAGCCATGTGTAATATTCAGCCAAGGCCATATTAAGTGTTAGTGATTGGCTGATTCCGACTATGATTTTTAGGGAGGAGTACAATCTATTTCGGTAGACTTTCGGGATTCAGTAATCGTGTTAGTACCAGGTGTGTAGCCCTACACTAATTCCTGATAGATTTATGGTAATAATATTGTGCATGTGTTAATGGAAATATGAAAAATGTGGCTAAAAGGTACCATTCAATGGTACAGTGTATGCAGGTACGTTACCTTTAATGCTCTGTTAATAATGTTATGAACATTGAATATGACACATATGTGAATTCGTTATGAATATGGAATAAGGTATATTGCATGATTTCTGCATGTTTTGTATGACGCATGGGCATATGGGTGATATGAAAAGGGGAAGTGATCTGGTGGTTTTTATCACATTATCTGGTGACTCATGTCACATAATCTGAATCTGGTGATTAATCTCACGTATTATTATCTGGTGGCTATGCCACGATTATAAAGGCGATATGCAGTTGACTGCAGCGACTGCCTTCGATGGTGTGTAGCGGATGGAGGGTCGATTTAGTACTGCAGCGACTGCCTTCGATGGTGTGTAGCGGATGGAGGGTCGATTTAGTAATCCCCACGGTGTGATTGGCAGGTACGGGTGATGTGTAGAGGATGGTTGTTTAGGTTTGGGTTTGGGTTTGCATCATTGCCTATATTTATTATATGTGATTTGATATGCCTAAATCGTTTGGGAGTCTGTGTTGGTTGCTATACACTGAGTCTATTGACTCACCCTTCGTAGGCTAACATTTTGCAGGTGACACTCAGTAATTGGACCGGGTCGGCAGGAACTTAGTGGTGGCCATGCTCAGCTCAATATTTACTTTATTCTGGGTTTTTATATTAAGTTTTGGATTTATTTCGGGTTTTGCTATTGTTGTAATAAGGCCATTACTGTTAAACTGTTTTATGCATGCGTTTTACTTTTTACTATGAAACGATCGATATTAAATAAAAAGGTTAAACAACTTCTCTTTAAAATAATTTCAAATGTGTTGACACCTAAACCCCAACGATTTTCAACTTAGTGCTACGCTCTAAAATTTGGCATTTCTTTTAACTTATAGTTTTCAAGTACGAAAATAACATTTTAATAAAATATAACATCACGATTTTCAATTTAATCACAACACAAATAAACTTTTCTTCAAAACCACCCAGAATTTTCCCAAATGACAAACAAGCTTTTGACATGTTTTACTCAAGGAGCATGCCAGATCCGGTCAAGGCTCGTGGGCCGGGTTTGGGGTCTTTCAATTTAGTATCAGAGCCAAGTTTTAAACTCTCGGCCTTGGTTTTAAAGTCCACAATGTTTTCAAAATAAAGCCCAAGTAAGTTTTTGGTGAAACTTTTTGAAATGGAGCAGGTTTTCTGGCATGGCACCTAAGTCTCCGACCCGAAGTCCACCAGGTAAGTACCCCTAACTGTTGTATGATTTGTATTATTGTATGATTTGTATGGGGGTATTACGGGATCGTAGATTAGTACATTAGGAGTTAATGAACCCTAGGATTAGCTTACTCCAACACAGAATCACATAAAATTTAAGGCCTAATCAAACAAACATGTGAGTGAGTCGCCGAGTTAGGGTGTGGCAACCATCGTGCGCATGTCTAGGATTGGATTCGGTGGGAGCTTGGTATTTAAGCAGTCCTAGTGACTCACCTCCTCTTCACTCGAATCCTACCTGGTGCGTAGTGACGGTTCACCCTAACCAAGAGGACTTGTTCACAGGCTAAATCCAATAATTAAAACCCGAAAGGGACTAGCTACACTGTTTTATAAAAACTTTAGTTTTAAAATCACCAAATTACCCCTTTAAGTTGTAGAAACTATTTTAGATTTTGAAATATTCCCGGTTTACAAAATTACCCAAATACCCCTGGTTTGTAAAATTACTAAAATACCCTTGGTTTATAAAAATTGCCATACTACCCTCGATTTTTACCAAGATATCCTTACTTTACAAAAATACCAAAAGTCCCTATTTTGCGAAATATCAGGATACCCCGATTTGGAAAAATTTACCAAAATACCTCTATAGGACAAATTACAGAAATACCCCTGGGTTTGGAATGGACGAAAAGGTTCGAGTGGTGAATATGTGTGGTTGATACTATTGAATGAATGTGTTTCTCTGAATTAGGATAGAAGACTTGAAACGAAAACTCTGAAATGATCGAAAGAACTACTACTAAACTTCTTTACATAAAACTTATTTGTGGGTAATCAGTGGAACAAGAACTAATGCATAAAACTTTTTAACCAGATTAGATCGCGATCGTAGATATGAGTTCTAGGGGACGTGGTCGTAATGTGCGAGGGCGTGGTAGAGGCAGAATGGCCGTATCGGAACCCGTTAGGTCTGGTCAAGGGTCTGAGAACGAGGTACCACCACCACCAGCTGCTGAGGTTGAACATCAGGATCAGACGGGGGATGATGCAGCATCGCAGGCGATGCTGCGGGTTCTTGAGAGGGTGGCTGGAGTAGGTAGAGGTATGGGAGCTCAGAAATTTGTACCCGAGTGACTCCGAGCCAATGGAGCTGAGGTATTCCGTGGTGTATCCGGTGTGGCGCCCAATACGGCTGAGTATTGGTTGGAGGCGACGGAGCGAATCATGGACGAGTTGGATCTAACTGCTAAGGAGAAACTGAAAGGAATAGTGTTGCTTCTTCGCGATAAGCCATACCAATGGTGGCTCACAGTTCGGGATAGTGCTATAGCTGAGGATCTCACTTGGGAGTATTTCAAGGTGGCGTATCAGAAGAAGTATGTTGGGACTAGCTATATTGATGCGAAGAGGAAGGCATTTCTGAGGCTGGTTCAGGGGAGTAAGTCCGTAGCGGAGTACGAGGTGGAATTCTTAAGGTTGAGCCGGTATGCTTGAGGTATCGTGGCTACGGAGCATGAGCGATGTGTCTGGTTTGAGGACAGACTGAGGGATGACCTGAGATTGTTGATAGCTCCACAGTAGGAACAGGAGTTTGCAGTGTTGATAGAGAAGGCTAAGGTAGCCGAAGGAGTTAAAGAATCTGTGAGACAGAATACAGATAGGAATAGGCAAAAGAGAGGTTTTGGATCATCAGGGTCATCCGGGAATGTTCAGAAGAGACATAGAATGGATAGGCCGCGAGGTCAGCAGGTTGTTACGGGAGGATAGTACCGCACTTGTGTACAGTGTGGAAAGATGCACCTAGGAGAGTGTTGGAAGAAGACAGGGGGATGTTTTAAGTGTGGGTCCAAGGATCACATGATTAGGGACTGTCCTATGAAAACAGACGGGAGTCGACCAACAGGTCAGGGTTTTAACCAGGCTGGAAGAGGTGGACAGCAGCCACCGCGGGGTCGTGGTCCGGTTGGCAGAGGTAATGGTTCTGGAAGAGGACGAGGAACACAGGGCAGAGGTGTTGGTAATACAGAGGCAAGACAGCCGGGTCTGGTGTAAGCAATTCGCCAGAGGGAAGATGGTGACGCACCGGACGTCATAACCGGTACGTTCCTTATAGCTGATAAGCCTTACTTTGCTTTAATTGATATTGGCTCGACCCACTCATATGTTCCGTGTAGAGTAGTTGAAACGCTAGGTGTAGCATCTGAACTGTCTAATAGGGAGATGACTGTAGTGAGCCCGTTAGGTCAAACGGTAGTGGTGAATAGGATATTTCAGAGTGTACCTCTAGAAATTCAGGGAGTGGTATTTCCTGTTGATTTGATGCAATTACCTTTCGGAGAATTTGATCTCATTCTTGGCATGGATTGGCTAGTGGAACATCGGGCGAAATTGGATTGCGCAGCTAAGCGAATGTAGTTAAAGACCCTGGAGGATGAGGAGATAATTATGATAGGAGAAAGGAGAAACTATTTGTCTAACGTAGTCTCCGCGTTAAAGGCTGATAAGATGGTTCAGAAAGGGTGCAAGGCATTTTTGACCTTCGTTAGTGCGTTGGATGCAAAAGAAGAGGGAGTTAGTGGAGTTAGAACAGTAAGGGAATTTGTGGATGTTTTTCCAGAGGAGCTACCTGGGATACTCCCGGACAAGGAGGTGGAGTTCGGAATTGACTTACTGCCGGGTACAGCTCCTGTGTCAATTGCTCCATAGAATGGCACCAAAGGAACTGGCTGAGCTCAAGGCTCAGATCCAAGAGTTGCTTGATCGTGGGTTTATCCGACCTAGTGTGTCTCCGTGGGGAGCACCGGTCTTGTTTGTGAAGAAGAAGGACGGGACTATGCGTATGTGCATTGATTATCGTTAGTTGAATAAGCTGACCATCAAGAACAAGTACCCTTTGCCGAGGATAGATGATTTGTTCAACCAGCTTAAGGGGGCTGCAGTATTTTCAAAGATAGATTTACGGTCTGGATATCATCAACTCAAGGTGAAGGAAGTGGATATCCATAAGACAGCTTTTCGAACAAGATACGGGCATTATGAGTTCCTAGTAATGCCGTTCGGATTGACGAACGCCCCAGCTGCGTTCATGGATATGATGAATCGAGTTTTTCAACCTTACTTGGATCAGTTCATCGTTGTGTTCATAGACGACATCCTAGTGTACTCCAAGTCTGAGGAAGAGCATGATGAGCATCTCCGGATAGTGTTGCAAGTGTTAAGGGAAAAGAAGCTATATGCCAAATTCAGCAAGTGTGAATTTTGGCTGAGGGAGGTAGCGTTTTTAGGGCATGTGGTGTCTGCAGAAGGGATAAGGGTGGATCCTCGGAAGATTGAGGCAGTATTAGATTGGAAACCACCTAAGTCTGTGGCTGAGGTTCGCAGTTTCTTGGGGTTAGCAGGCTATTATAGAAGGTTCGTAGAAGGGTTTTCGTCGATAGCTGCACCTTTGACGAAGTTGCTAAGGAAAGAGGTACCTTTCGTATGGGCAGATAAGCAACAGGAGAGCTTTGAGAAGCTTAAGAGGGTTTTGACTGAAGCTCCAGTTTTGATTCAGCCTGAGGCTGGGAAGGATTTTGTGGTGTACTGTGATACTTCTCACACGGGATTAGGATGTGTTCTGATGCAAGACGAGAAGGTAGTCGCTTATGCGTCTCGGCAATTAAGGCCACATGAGGTGAATTACCCGACGCATGACTTAGAGTTGGCAGCAGTGGTCTTTGCTCTTAAGGTATGGAGGCATTATTTATATGGAGAAAATTCAGTGATCTACACAGGCCACAAAAGTCTTAAGTATCTGCTGACCCAGAAGGAGTTGAACCTGAGACAGCGAAGGTGGGTGGAGTTATTGAAGGACTACGATTGTTCTATAGAGTATCACCCGGGCAAGGTGAATGTAGTGGCAGATGCCCTAAGTCGGAAAGTAGTGTCGGGTTTGAGGGCGATATTTGCACATCTTAGCTTGTATGACGATGGAAGTTTGCTGGTAGAGTTGCAGGTCAAGCCGTCATGGTTGAATGAAGTGAAAGAAGGACAGTTGGTAGATGATGATTTAAGTGCTAAGTTACGGCATGTGCAGGATGGGGAGTTGGAGGATTATGGTGTTAACAGCGATGGAGTATTGTGTTTCAAGGGTAAGGTCTGTATGCCTAAGGATAAGAAGTTAAGGCAGAGAATTCTGCAGGAATCGCATAATAGTCCTTATGCTATGCATCCTGGAGGTAGCAAGTTATACAGAGATCTACGGGAACAATTTTGGTGGCCTGGTCTTAAGCGGGAAGTTACAGAATTTGTAGGGAAGTGCTTAACGTGTTAGCAAGTCAAGGCTGAACATCAAGTTCCGTCAGGATTGCTTCAGCCGATAAAGATTCCGCAGTGGAAGTGGGGGAGAATCACCATGGACTTCGTTAGTGGGTTTCCCCTTACGCCTATTAAGAAGGACTCGGTTTGGGTGATAGTGGATTGATTGACGAAGTCTGCACATTTCATTCCAGTACGGGTTGATTATTCTTTGTAGAAGTTGGCGAAGTTATATGTGGCAGAAATTGTAAGGTTGCATGGAGTGCCGTTGTCGATTATTTCAGATAGGGATCCAAGGTTTACGTCTCGGTTTTGGAAAGCACTACATCAGGCTTTGGGCACCAGATTAGATTTCAGTACGGCATTTCATCCGGAATCGGACGGTCAGTCTGAGCGAGTGATCCAAGTGTTAGAGGATATGTTGAGGGGCTGTGTGATAGACTTCAGAGGAAGTTGGGAAGAATATTTGCCTTTAGCGGATTTTGCGTATAATAACAGCTATCAAGCTAGTATTCGGATGGCACCGTATGAAGCGCTGTATGGACGGAAGTGTCGCACTCCTACGTGTTGGACGGAATTGGGGGAACGTCGAGTTTTGGGTCCAGAAATTGTGGCAGAATCCGAAGAGAAGGTTAAGGTAATTCGAGCACGGTTGAAGGAAGCATCTGATAGGCAAAAGTCGTACTCAGATCTTAAGCGGAAGGAAATAGAGTTTGCTGTGGGAGATCAGGTGTTTCTAAAAATTTCGCCTTGGAAGAAGGTAATGAGATTTGGTCGCAAAGGGAAGTTAAGTCCTAGGTTTATAGGACCTTATCGGGTTTTGAAGCGAGTTGGACCAGTGGCATACTAGTTAGAGTTGCCTCCAGAGTTGAATCAGATGCACGATGTATTCCATGTTTCTATGCTACGTCGATACCAATCGGATCCATCTCATGTAGTACCGGTTGAAGAGGTGGAGCTAAGGCCAGATTTGTCCTACGATGAGGAGCCGATTTAGATTTTGGAACGAGATGTGAAGGTGTTGCGGAGGAAATCAGTTCCTCTAGTCAAAGTGCTATGGCGTAATCATGCATCGGAAGAAGCCTCTTGGGAGCCGGAGGAAGTAATGCGACAGCAATACCCTCACTTATTTTAGCCAGGTAATTTCGGGGTCGAAATTATTTTCAGGGGGTAGAACTGTAATATCCAGGATTTAGGGGTTGTGCATTTTTGCTTAAATATATGTGGAAGCATGCTTATGTGTTGTTTGAATGTGTTTTGAGAGTTCCGGGAACCTTAGAATGTAGGAGAATGTCTTAGGAAAATATTGGATTTTAAGTCTTAAAGGGGAGCTGGGCAAATGAGGCCTTAAGAAAATTGGTAGGGGAATTTGGGCACAAGAATGGGCTTGGTAGAGTGGCAAGGAGGCGCCACTTAAAGCCTTAAGAAGTGACGTCATAAGCAGTGCAAGAGGGGCCTAGGTTCGAGTAGCAAGGGGAGTAATTGTGGAGTTGTTTTTGCGTCAGGGAGGAAGGGAGTTGGACGGCATGGGGAGACTGGATAGATGAGCTTTAGATGTGGTCAAATTCTTTTTAAAATTCGGCTAAGGTAGAAAGATAATTGTTGATTTATTCAGATTATTTTGAATGGGTAAAGAAGAGAAGTTTTAGGAGAATAACAAGGGATTGAGTAGAGAGATGGAGAGTTGGCCGGCCTAGGGACTTTCTTGATGTTATTTTCGGCCAAAGGGAGGAAAGGAGGCCATTTTCTTTCTTTTCTTTTCAATTGTGCCTCTGCCGAAATTCTTTTCTTCCCTTTTGACCAAAAACCGAAAGTGAAATTGAGTATCTTCTCTTCTCCTTTTATTTTGTCAAAGCCGAAAGCTTCTTCTTCTTTTTCCATTCTTGTCGAAACTTCCTTTATTTCTTTGTCATAAATCAAAAACCGAATATACAAGTGACTCCTAGCCGATTATTCATTAAACCCCAAAGCCGAACCAAATCAGTCACTATCTAGCCTACATAGCCGAATCTCTCTGTGGGTTCAAGCAAGGGTGCAGTCGATTTCAGTAGTAGAGGTAAGGATCAACTGTCGTTCGTTCTCTTTCTTGTTCTTTTAGATTAGCCAAAACCTAGGAACTAATCTGTTTTATTCTCTTGGCCGAAACCTTGAAGGGGGAATTTCGGGATTCTGTTATTGTCGACTACAACGGGGGAAATCTTCGGGATTTCAAGATCCAAGGTAAGCCATGTGTAATATTCGGCCAAGGCCATATTAAGTGTTAGTGATTGGCCGATTCCAACTATGAGTTTTAGGGAGGAGTACAATCTGTTTTGGTAGACTTTCGGGATTCAGTAATCGTGTTAGTACCAGGTGTGTAGCCCTACACTAATTCCTGATAGATTTATGGTAATAATATTGTGCATGTGTTAATGGAAATATGAAAAATGTGGCTAAAAGGTACCATTCAATGGTACAGTGTATGCAGGTACGTTACCCTTAATGCTCTGTTAATAATGTTATGAACATTGAATATGACACATATGTGAATTCGTTATGAATATGGAATAAGGTATATTGCATGATTTCTGCATGTTTTGTATGACGCATGGGCATATGGGTGATATGAAAAGGGGAAGTGATCTGGTGGTTTTTATCACATTATCTGGTGACTCATGTCACATAATCTGAATCTGGTGACTAATGTCACTTATTATTATCTGGTGACTCTGTCACATTATCTGGTGGCTATGCCACGATTATAAGGGCGATGTGCAGTTGACTGCAGTGACTGCCTTCGATGGTGTGTAGCGGATGGAGGGTCGATTTAGTAATCCCCACGGTGTGATTGGCAGGTACGGGTGATGTGTAGAGGATGGTTGTTTAGGTTTGGGTTTGGGTTTGCATCATTGCCTATATTTATTATATGTGATTTGATATGCCCAAATCGTTTGGGAGTCTGTGTTGGTTGCTATACACTGAGTCTGTTGACTCACCCTTCGTGGGCTAACATTTTGCAGGTGACACTTAGTAATTGGACCGGGTCGGCAGGAACTTAGTGGTGGCCATGCTCAGCTCAATATTTACTTTATTCTGGGTTTTTATATTAAGTTTTGGATTTATTTCGGGTTTTGCTATTGTTGTAATAAGGCCATTACTGTTAAACTGTTTTATGCATGCGTTTTACTTTTTACTATGAAACGATCGATATTAAATAAAAAGGTTAAACAACTTCTCTTTAAAATAATTTCAAATGTGTTGACACCTAAACCCCAACGATTTTCAACTTAATGCTACGCTCTAAAATTTGGCATTTCTTTTAACTTATAGTTTTCAAGTACGAAAATAACGTTTTAATAAAATATAACATCACGATTTTCAATTTAATCACAACACAAATAAATTTTTCTTCAGAACCACCTAGAATTTTCCCAAATGACAAACAAGCTTTTGACATGTTTTACTCAAGGAGCATGCCAGATCCGGTCAAGGCTCGTGGGCCGGGTTTGGGGTGTTTCATTGACTATTTCACCAAGTGGGTAGAGGCTGCCTCATATGCCAGTGTTACTAATTTGGCAGTCAGCAGATTCCTAAAAAAGGAAATAATATGTCGATATGGAATGCCTGAAAGGATCATATTTGACAATGCATTAAACTTGAATAACAGCACAATCGCAGAAGTCTGCAGTCAATTCAAAATCAGACACCACAAATCGTCGCCTTATCGTCCAAAAATGAATGGTGCAGTGGAAGCAGCCAATAAAAACATTAAGAAAATTGTGGGGAAAATGGCTGAAACCTACAAAGATTGGCACGATAAATTACCATTTGCTCTCTATGCTTATCGAACATCAGTCAGGACCTCCACCGGGACAACTCCTTTCTCATTGGTTTATGGAATGGAGGAAGTGTTACCCATCGAAGTTGAAATTCCTTCCTTTCGAGTCTTGTCAGAGCTAAAGTTAGATGAACCCAAATGGATCCAGTCTCGATACGATCAGTTGAACTTGATTGAGGAAAAAAGGCTAAGGACTATCCTTCATGGTCAGATATACCAAAAGAGAATGATGTGGGCTTATGACAAAAAGGTTTGCCCAAGAGAATTTCACGAGGGAGACCTGGTTTTGAAAAAGATCCTCCCCACGCAAAAGGATTTCGGACGAAAATAGATGCCAAATTGGGAAGGACCTTATGTGGTGAAAAAGGCTTTCTCCAGAAGAGCACTGATCTTAGTTGAGATGGATGGAAAAAACTTACCCAATCCTATAAACTCGGATTCAGTCAAGAAGTACTATACTTGAAGAGGAAAAGAGGCCAAAGTGAAAACCCGCAAAGGGCGCTTTGAGACCTTATCTAAAAAAATAAAAAAATAAAAAAAATGATGAAAATAAAAAACAGAGAGGCCAAGGTGAAAACCCGCAAAAGGCACCTTGAGACCAAAGGGGTTTTGAGTTGAAAACCCGAAAAGGGCGGCTCAAATTACAATCAATGATGGGGCATGCGGTAATCTTGCCATACCTGAATTAAGAAGGAAGAGAGATGTTATGTTTTGGACCATCAACAGGGTACTCTCGATCTCCTAAACACATGTTGAACTTAGAATGGTCTTCAGAAAGTCCGTACAAAGAAACTCAAGCTACGATATCGGGGGCACCTATCTTTTCCCCTAATCATTTTGTATTCCAGCAATGTTTGTTTTTTTAAATTAACTTATTCTTTTCAGATCTCGTTTATGATAAATTCCATTTTGTCCATCATTTGTGATTATTTTCAAGCATTTTGTATTGAAGTAATGATTAATGGACCGATAATATTTTCATAAAAGGAGTTCGCATATTACTCTGAAAAAATTCTAAATAATACGAGAACCTGAAACAAGACTTTTATTTAGAACTCACCAAGCCTAAAGGTTGGAAATTTTCAAGAAGGAAACTCTAAACAGTGACCATTTCTTCGAATTTGCTATAAAAAATGTTGGTTGAACAAAAAGACATGATATTACGTCAGTAATACAACCTTGAAGAACAATGAGTAATAACAACCCTAAATGTTTAAAAAGGGATCATTCTCATTAAGTTCTGCATTCATGCAAAACACATTTAGTTAGGAGCATTCGATTCATTCTACAAAAGATCATTCTCATGGCTTTCTACATTCTTGCAAATGTCATCCATAATACATTTAGCTAGGAGCATTTGATTCATTCCGATCATGGCACCCTAATCATTATGCATAAGCATAATCCACAAATCGATTCTACAGGTCATGTTCCCCAAAGGACGGTGTAACAAGATCGGCGAATCCACAGATCCTATACCTCTGAAGTTGCAGTAGGATGGATTGAATTTACCATACAAGTCTTATCTCCCTAAAGTTGTAGTGGAGTAGACTGAGGATAATGAATCTTATTTCCGTGAAGTTGTAGTGGGAACAGATTGAAGCTATAAATTAAAAATCTTATCTCTCTGAAGTTGCAGTAGAGTAGATTAAAGCAAACCTTATCTCCCTAAAGTTGCAGTGGAGCAGACTGAAGACAGTTCATCCTATCTCCCTGAAGTTGCAGTGGAGCGGATTAAAAGGATGAATCCTATACCTCCGAAGTTGTAGTAGGTCGTGTAACATCCTAAAATTAGGGGTTCTGCATTTTGCATTATTCTATGTGTTTGGCTAGCTGAGCTTGTTATTTGGGTGTGTTTGGGGGTCCTGGGAAGGCTTGGGGTCGAGCATAGGCCCTGGTGAAAGTTTGGTTTTTGAGTACTTTAGGGGGGAGAGCTAGTGGAAGCTGGATTTGAGTATAATTGTTTGTGTTTTGATAACACAAGAGGAGCTTGCGATTTGTGGGTGTGGCATCAATGAAGTAGAATATGGAGTGGGGTTCGAATCCCACATGCTGTATTTTGGAGTATTTATTTTGTGCTGAAGGTGAGAAGAGGTGAAGTTGGTGAGGGACTCTACCAGGTGGAGATTTGAATTGGTCAACTAGTTCAAATGGATGATGGAGAGTGGATTGAAGAGCAAGTTGAGGAGTAAATTAAGGGAGATAGATGGCGTTGGGAGTGTTTGGCCGAATGTGGGGTTTATGGGAGGTGAATTTCGGCTAAAGGTGGGGATAGTGAAGCAAATTTGGCATTTTGGGGTAAGTAGCAAGAAAGCAAACCGAAACTCTTTTGGGTGTAGTGCCGAAATTCCTTTTGGTCTCTTGGCTATTCTTTTTCTTCTTTTCTACAATTGCGTACATCTTTTTTTTAAGCCTTTCGGGACCTTTCTTTTCAACTACAGTATTTCCGAATATCTGAGTTGCTTGTTCTCATATTGATTGTGCCGAAACTCTCTAGTGGATGTTGTATTTCGGGTCTTCTTGTTTGAAAGCTCCTCTGCCGAAACCATAATTTTCCATTTTAGTTTTCTTTTAACTCTTCGAACATTTTCTCTTCACTTATGACCTTTTTCTCTTTTCTTCTCTAAATCAAAGAATCGCACTTCTTCTCCTTCTTCTTCTCTCAGTTTCTCTGTTAGCCGAACATAAACTTTCTCAAATCTTGATCTTTTCTTGCTAGCCGAATACTCCATCTTTTTGTAATCCATCCTTTCATACGCATCTTTGGTAGTTTCTTGTGGGTTGCCGAATCTCCTCTCCTATCGGTTCTTTTTCTAGTTGAAGGTAATGTGTTCACTTTCATTTATTATGTTTCTCCTATCTCTTTTCTCTCTTCTCTCTTAAAGAACCAAAAACATCTATCTCTTAACTCCTTTCTTTTTAGGCCGAATCTGAATACCCCTCTCCACCTTGAAGCGTGTTTGTTCCTTCGTGGAAGCCGAATCTCTTGTTATCAGTGGCCAAATCTAGGGCATCTTGGTAAGTGGTCATTGGCCGAATAGGGGGGAATGGTTAGATGCCGTCATTCACGATTCATTTAGGCCGAAAGGCCGTTTCTTCATTATTTTGGAACATCATTTCTAACTGGTGAGTTTATTTAGGAACTCAGTCAAGAGGATAGAACCGAGCTGCTTTGGCAAGTAAGGTAAGGAGTTCTTTCCTTGGTTTCATTTCACTTCCTCTTTTCATTTTACTCTGCCATAACCAAACCTTCTTGTTAGACAACCATCATTCTTTCACTGTGTTATGTTACTGATCGAGACTTTCTTCATGGAGGCGAGTGGTAGCCGATCTAAGGAGGTTGCGTTAAGGGAGCCCAATGGGAGTGGACTCGTAGCCTCTACTCCTAAGTTCAAACGATGCAGGGTGTCAACGATTCGGGATTTCCCGCCGGGTTGTGGAAGGGAGTCGACATCCGATTCGGAGAAACAAATTGTAGTTGTTCGTGATAGTGAGGGTGACATCGATTGGAAGTGTCTAGTTCTCCACGTAATCAGGTGTGTAATCTCACACCTTATTTCGTTGTTTCGTATTTTTCTGTATGTCGGCTAAAAGCCGAATTAACCATAATGGGTAAGCTATTGTGATACCCCTAGCAAGAGAGCTGGGAATAACCCAGGTAAGTAAATTTACGACTATATCTGTTGGATAGATCTGGTATGATTGTATGTGATCTGATTTTTTTCTATGCTAGTACGTTCATGCATACATTATATTATTATGACATGATATGTTGCAAGGGATTGGAATATTGATGATTGGGGAAGTGTATTTCGGTGGCTCTGCCACATATTTCTGTAACTCTGTCACATTTTGTTCGGTGGCTACGCCACGTATAATTCGATAATTTGGTGGCTTTGCCACAATTTCAGCGATGAGCAGCGTGACTGCCATCGAGGTGTGTAGCGGATGGAGGGTTGATTGTAGAAATCCCTACAGGTGTGTTAGGCTGGATACGGGTGGTGTGTAGCGGATGGAATATTAGGTTGGGCTGGATTGCATTGCATGCATTGTCTGTATTATCATGCTGATAGGGCTAAGGCCTATTTTGTTTCCATAAGGGCTAAGGCCCAATTAA
Source organism: Gossypium australe (assembly GCA_005393395.2). Taxonomy (NCBI): domain Eukaryota; kingdom Viridiplantae; phylum Streptophyta; class Magnoliopsida; order Malvales; family Malvaceae; genus Gossypium; species Gossypium australe. The sequence continues at coordinate 83,229,711 of CM016621.1, read as the reverse complement.
TGTCCAATTAGGGGATTACACACTGAGTTCTCATAACTCACCCATTTGCTCTAATTTTTCAGGTAATCCCCAGTAGTGAGGATTTGGAGCCGAGGTGGACTCTGTGGTGGCCTTACGTCGTTTCTTCAGTAAATCCCGTTTTACTTTTCTTTAAATTTTTATTTGAATTTCGGTTTATGTTTTGTAATAAGGTCTTTGGTATTTTATTTGGTTTTTAAACTTTTAACTTGGTTTCTGCTTATTATTAAATGTTCAATACGAGATTTTCCTAAAACCCTAATAATTGTTGGTTTTCTGAAATGTTAACGAATGATTATTCAAACTATAATTGATTAAACACTGGGTTCTCCTAAACGTCGAAAACAGTTTTCAAAATATCACATGTTTGAAATTTACTGAAGCTGATTTCTATTATAATCAAGATTTTACCAACCATTCAAACTCAAATCTCCTAATAAAAGCAGTTTTCAAATTAATCACAACTCTTTCTAAAAGAGACATTGAGTTAAACAGGTTTTTATAAACAAACACCTAAACTCAAAGTTTTAAAAAGAATACGAACATTTAACAAACACACATATTTCTTAACAACCCTTCCATGTGACATGCCAGATCCGGTCTTGACGTCTAGGCCGGGTTTGGGGTGTTACTTTTTGTGGTATCAAAGCCCCGGTTACAAAATTCGGCTGTGGAATGGTTTTAAAAAAATGGTTGAAAAATGGTTTTGAAAATATATGTCTCTTTGAAGGTGTGGCACCCGAGTCTCCGGCACAAAATCTGTAAGTTTTCTGATTTTGTTTAATAATATGATGGAATGATTTTAGAAAGAAACTATTAGAGTTAGTGATAGTATACTGAAACTGTTAGCTAAGACTATAGAGACTGAGACATTAGAAAGTTCCATCTGCGAGAACAACTCTTATACTTCCTTTACATAAGACATTTGTTAATAATCATTGGAATTATATACTGATTCATAAAATTTATAATCAGATTAATTCGATCCAGCAAACATGAGCACTAGAGGACGTGGACGCTGTAGCCGTAGCTGAGGTAGAGGCCGAGGTGCTGGGGTTGGGTCTGAAGCATCTGGGCACATGCCTGAAATGGAAGCACCTGCATTACCAGTGACCGAGACGGGGTCCAATGATCGAGCTAGAGGGGATGATGCTTTGTCCTAAGCTATGATACGAGTTCTGGAGCGGGTTGCTGGGGCAAGTACTGGATCGGTGGCCCGAAAATCTATTCCTGAGCGACTTCGGGCAAATGGGGCTGGGGTATTCACAGGTATTTTTGGTGTGGCCCCAAAAGTAGCTGAATATTGGTTGGAGGTAGTTGAGCGGATTATGGATGATCTGGACTGCACAACGGAGGAAACATTGAAAGGATCAGTGTCCCTCCTACGAGATGAGGCATATCAGTGGTGGCTCACAGTGAGGGAAGGTACTCCAGCGGATCGTATCACCTGGGACTTCATTAAGACAGCGTTCCAGGGAAAATATGTTGGGGCAAGTTATGTGGACGCCTAGAGGAAAGCATTTCTGAACTTGGTCCATGGGAATAAATCCATGGCAGAATATGAGGCGGAGTTCTTGCGCTTAAGTCGTTATGCTCGGGGTATAGTCGCAACCAATTATGAGCGTTGTGTACGGTTCGAGGATGGTCTGTGGGATGAGCTGCGAGTACTGATAGCTCCGCAGCGAGAAAGAGATTTTGCCATTCTGGTTGAGAAAGCAAAAATCGCTGAAGAAGTGAAATGTTCTGAGAGGCAGAACCGGGATAAGGATAGGGGCAAGAGTAAGAGAGGTTTTGGGACGTCAGGTTCCTCTGGGGGTTGTCAAAAGAGGCTTAGGTTAGGGGGCCAGCTCGAGCAGTGACGCCAGTTGCTGTGGGTCAGCTGCGACCTTGTACACAGTGTGGGAGAACACATCCGGGGGAATGTTGGAGAAGAACTGGAGGATGTTTCAAATGTGGATCTAGGGATCATCTGATAAAGGACTGTGCACAGGAGTTGACTAAGGCATGGTCGGTAGGGTAGAAATTTGCACAACCAGGAAGGGTGGTCAGCAGCCACCGAGAGGTCGTAGTCCGGCCAGAGGAGGAAATGGATTTGGTCGAGGTCGTGGAGCACCGGGCAGAGGTGCTTGATAAATCATAAAAGTAACATATTTTAAGCCCACATTTAGTATGCTTTTGGATGATTTAAGCCCTAAATTGTGTAATTTGGTGCTCTTAATCCTTTGTTTTCATGTTTTATATCCAGGAAAGCACTCGAGGATGAAAAGAACGGAAAATGGGCCCAAAACAGAGTAAATAGGCCATATCACGGAACCCACACGGCCTGGGCCCAAGACTACACGGTAGTGCCTCGTTAATCTACTAGAACACGACCTGATCTCGATTCACATGGCCGTGCCTCATTTAAGAAGTCCGAACACGGCTTGAAGACTAGTCACACGGGCGTGTGACATGGCCGTGTCCTGGTCGTGGCAAAGAGTAATTTCATTCGGATTTGGATACTTAAGGGTGTAGAAACACATTCCAAGAGTCTATATAAACCCCTTAAGTGTTACTTGAAAGCAGGCGGTTAGCTAGGCCAAGGAGACGAGCCAGAAAGACCAGATTTGTGGGAACCACTCGAAGATAGCCAATTGATCCATCTTTAGAAGCTGAAATTTTACTCAAGACGGCGGATCTCTCCTTCAATTCCTTTAGGGGGTTTTAGGGATTTCTTATGTTTTGTGTTATCTTTTCTTCTGAGATGTTTTCTTTATCTGAGATGAACTAAACCCTCATATACCTGAGGGAGATGAAACCTAAGAAAGATCTTGTTATTGTTTTCTGAACTATATGATAAATATTTGACTTGTTCTTAATTATGTGTGCTTAATTCTTGTGTTGATATTTCCAGGATATTGATTCAAGTATGATGTGCCTAAGTGGAGGAGAAAAAGTCCCTGCTTAAGAGTAGATCTAGCATAATTAAGCGGAGTTGATCGCACGCCTAGAGATAGGGTGACGAGATTTTGCCGGATTAGGGTGAAACCTAATATGGGAGTCCATAGATCGAGTTAATGCAATTCTAGGGGTTTTAATTAGAAAGAGACTTCAATTAATCAACCTAGGGTTACACGTTATTCGCTTCGAGAGAGGGTTTAGTATAACTTAGGGAATCTTACGGATCAAGTCAAGTGAATACATCATTGGGTTCAGTGTTAGATAACAAGTGAAGTCTAGGTGGATTCTTCCCAAGTGTGTTGTCCTAATCAACTAAGTTTTTCTTCCAAGTATTTCCCCAATTCACTCTTTTTGTCTTTGCGTCTTTAGTTTAGTTGATAGTTAAATTTAGAATAGATAAACATTCACTTAATTCTTAGGCTAAATAATAGAAAGAGAGTTAGTATTAGAACTTTTGGTTCCTTTGGGATTCGATATTCCGGTCTTGCCTAAACTATACTACTGTTCGATAGGTGCGCTTGCCTTAAAATCGTTGTCAGAGTTAGTTTCCAGGTTCGATTATTCTCTTTATAAATTTAAGACTCTGATTCCAACGATCAAGTTTTTGGCGCCGTTGCCGGGGAACTAAAATATTAAGAAAATTTAATTTTTATTACTTTAGCCATTATTTTATTTTCCACAATTTACTTTTATTTTTAGGTTATATTTTAAATTTTGCTAAATTTTCTTTCTTTTGTTCCTTTTAGGTACCTCTAGTTTATGACTAGAAGGAACCCGACAGGACCTCTACTTTACGACAGTGATATTGAAGGTACCGTTCGAAGAAATCGCGGAGAAATAAGGAGAAGCCTAAACTACATAGACGAAGAGCAAGAAGCCTAACTAAATACCACAGAAGAGATGGCTGAAAATAATCCGCCACCTCCAGAGATGGCCTAACATCATGCTCCACGTACTATGTATGATTATGCTAAACCTAGTTTGACAGGAACTGAGTCTAGTATTGTTAGGCCTACTATCGCTGCAAATAATTTTGAACTGAAACCTAACACTATACAGATGATACAATAGTTTGTTCAGTTTGATGGTTTGCAGGATGAGGATCCTAACACACGCTTAGCAAATTTCCTAGAATTTTGCGACACCTTCAAGATAAATGGCGTTTCTGATGATTCCATTCGCGTTCGATTATTTCCCTTTTCCCTGAGAAATAAAGCCAAACAGTGGTTACATTCCCTTCAAGAGGATCAATCACTACATGAGATCAAACGACTGAAAAATTTCTATTGAAATATTTCCCACAGGCCAAAACGGCCAAATTAAGGAATGATATCTTTTCTTTTGTGCAGATAGATTCAGAGACATTATACGATGCATGGGAGAGATACAAGAATTTGTTGAGAAGGTGCCCACACCACGGACTACCATTGTGGCTACAAGTCCAAACTTTTTACAACGGTGTAAACCCTTCAACAAGGCAGCTAACCGATTTAGCCGCTAGTGGAACCCTAAACAACAAAACTCCTGAAGCAGCCTACGGGTTTATAGAGGAGATGTCACTGAATAACTATCAATGGCAAGTTACAAGGACAAGGCCAGCCAAATCAGCCAGAGTTTCCAACATTGATGCAGTAACTGCACTATCAAATCAGGTAGAATTGCTATATAAAAAGTTTGATAGTTTCTACGATTCTTCATAGGCACATCCAATTATGCAGTGCGGCGCAAGTGAAGGAGTGGTGAATCCTGAGTACCACCCTATAGACAGGGCATGGAGAGCGAGCAGATAAACTATATGGGTAATAATTTTCGATCTAACAATAACCCTTATAGTAATACCTATAATTCAGGTTGGAAGAACCACCCCAATTTCTCATGGGGTGGTCAAAGAAATCAAAGATCACAACCATCCCAAAACCTCCAACAACAGCCCTACCCACAAGAAAAGAAGCTGAACCTTGAAGAGGTCCTGACAAACTTCATAACAGCTTTAGAAACACGGTTCCAAAAGGTAGAAACAAAGATTGAAGCATTGTCACGGGAATTCAAGGATCAATTCAGGCAACTTGCCAAACAACTTTCTGACAGACCACAGGGAAAACTACCAAGCAACACCGAGACTAACCCAAGAGAGCAAGTTCAAGCCATAACAGCTCAAGATAGTGAATGGTTAGACGCGCCTAATTCAGAACAAAAGAAGGTGGTGGAGGAAGATATGGTTGAGGTCAATAACGAGCCGAAACCGGTAATCAAAGAGTACCAACCTCGCATACCTTATCCCGAAGCGATGAAGAGATATAATACAGAGGAACAGTTTGGTAAGTTTCTTAAACTTTTGAAGAAATTACATATCAACTTACCTCTTCTTGAAGCTCTTTTTCAGATGCCAGATGCAAGGAAATTTTTAAAGTAGCTCTTGACAAATAAGCGCAAATTAGACGAAGAGCCACACGTGGAATTAAACGCAATATGCTCAGCAATGTTATAGAATAGACTACCGCGAAAACAAAAAGATCCAGGGAGTTTTACAATTCCATGTTTAATTGGTAGACTAACTGTTGATAATGCATTAGCTGATTTAGGGGCAAGTATAAATGTCATGCCTTATAAAATGTTTAAACAACTAGGTCTAGGGAAACCCAAACAAACTAGAATGAGCATTCAATTAGCTGACAAAATTGTTAGAATTCCTAGGGGTATTATCAAAGATGTTTTTGTAAAAATTGATAAATTCGTTTTCCCAGTAGATTTTGTTGTTTTAGACATGGATGAGGATAATTCGATTCCTTTAATTTTAGGTAGACCCTTTTTAGCAACTGCTAGGACTAAAATTGATGTTAGCACAGGAGAATTAATACTTCAAGTAGGTGACGAATCAATCAGCCTACAAGCTCTTGACTCGGCCAGGACAACAATTGATGAAGGTGAGAAAGTAAATTCAGTTGATAACCAGATTGTTCCAGCTTCATCACATGAAACGCCACAAGATTACAAACCTGAGCCGAAGCATGACCCTCATGTCAACACGTAAAAATCACACAACGAACAAAGCCTTAAGATCGACAAATTAGAAAAGTGGATGACATCCTTTAAAGAGGAACCAGAGCCGCATGAAGAAAAACCGAAAGAGTCGCTAGAAGAGTTCATAGGAACATCAAACCACCTCAAAATAGGAGATCAGGTACTAATAGATAAGGCAGATCCTCGTGTCATCGCATCAGACCTGACCACGAATGAAGAAATCCCTTTTGGGGTACGTAATATCTTCCCATACGGAACAGTCGAGGTAAGCAATCCCATATTCAACACTTTTAAGGTACACGCTTCTCGACTCAAACTTCTTCAAGAAAATAGAATTGTCAGCATGAGGGAAGATATTCAAACCTTTAAACCTCCCTGATTTTTCAATACGAGGAGAGTCTAGCTTAAGACTATAAACGAGCGCTTCTCGGGAGGCAACCCGAGTACTAACACAATTTATTTTCACATTTTGTTTTCAATTCATTTTGTTTTCTTCTTTTCTTTATACCTAACTATAAACAAATCAAGGGTGCAGATTTTGAGGCCACACGGCCGTGGCTGTGGCCGTGTGTACCTCAAGAATCTTTGTACCAACATGGCAGAGGCGGTACAAATTAGACTCAACTAACTTTTGAAGTTCACGGACCCAACCACTCCAACACGGGCACCAACAAAAGCCCACGGCCGTGCGACGCGACCGTGGATGACACTGACTTATTGAGAACGGGCATGGCTGTCTGAAAAATGGGCATAGAGAATCAACACACCTAGACACAAGGCCCTGCGAGGCGGCCATGTGAAACAACACGCCCTCAGTCCACGGGCGTGGGAAAGTACCAAAATTGAGCCTCTATTTAAACACCAACCCCCTCCCCATCTTTCTCATCCACTTCCCACTTCTTTTCTTATCCCATTTTCTCACATTCTCCTCTCCATAACAAGTCTCTAAACCCTTGAGGCATACCAAAGCCATGACAAAGAAGCGGAAGAAAGCAAGCATAGTCTCCTTAGGGAGATCGATACACATAAGCTCATGTCGACCGCTTCATCCAAACAACAAGCCAAGGGTCTTTGAGACCATTTATCTTTTCTTTTTCTTTTCTCTTTTGCTTCAATTTCCTTCTCTTTGACAATTTTATGCTTAATTTAGTTTAATATATTTTAGTTTCTTAGTGTTAGGTTCTTCAGGCTGCTAGGGAATCACACCTTGGGAATCACGACCACCACCACGTCAACCTAAGAAGTTCAAAAGGCTGCTTGAGAATCACACCACTTTCGCCACCGCCAGCACCTCCGTCTCCTTAAAAGTCACACCCACCTCACGAACCATATACCAATAAGGATTCTCAAGCCCTTTTATCTTCTAGTCTTAGTTTATTTCCCTTCTTAGTCTCATTTTCTTTATCTGTCTTATCTTTATTTATATATTTAGTTTATTTTAAATGTGTCTTAATAACTCTTGGCTAACTCTTTACGAGCCCCCCAATTTCTTCATCTAGCACAGAACTCGGTAGCAGCTATCACCCCTATCGACTTCCAACTCCGGGAAACCATCCAAATTCAGGAAGTTTCACCTCTCCCTCTCTCTTAAATTGAATATTTATGCTTGTACATTGAGGGCAATGTACATCTTAAGTGTGGGGGGTGAATATTTATTTGAAGAAAGCGCCTAAGTTTCTGCATTACTCTCAAAACCCTGAATTTAGTCTTGTTTTTAAGTAATTTCCTCATATTACTAAATTAGAATGGAATTTTTGATGATTTATGATTTTGATTGACATGTTTTTGAGTAAGTCATAGTCAATTGTGCATTGATGATTGAAATTTTAAGATATTAGAGAATTGAAGCATGATAAGTCTATTTTTCAAAATTAAAATCTTTGCTAGGTTGTTGAGCTGAATCTGAATATTATCTTGAAGTTTGAAATTTACAAGGTTGATGCCAAAACACCCATAATTTTTGTGAGATTTTGAGCCTTATAGTGCATATATTCTTTTTCATGCTCACTTTATTGATTATGAGTCTGTCAACTTTGAACTGTTATTCTAGAACTTGCCTCGATTATACATGTTGAGACCACACCTATGATTTGATATACCGAGATGATAAAGGCACCTAGGTTTTAACCCACTCACTCCACTAAAAAGCCTACCTCCACAATTAACCCCTAGTGAACCCCGTTGATCCTAACAACCCTTTTTATTGGCTCACCCACTAATAACCCAAAATCCTTTGTATTTGTTATCACCATTCTTTTTGACTACCCTTATATCGAGATCTGATTTGATTTGTTGCCTAGATATTATCTTTATTTTAAGTAATAGATTCATTCCATATTTAATATTTGACTTGTTCTTAATTAAAACAAAATCAATCAATCGAAGTATATTCAGTATTAGTATTATGAAAAGAGAGCTTATACAGAAAAAAATTTTAGTTATCAAAAGAAAAAGCTCGTGCTATTAGGGTTATTATTGTTAGTTGATGTAATTATTTATTATCATCTCAATATTCCTAGTTAGGCAATTTGTCAAGTTAGCCTCGATTCTAACCTTCTAATTTAGCTTATATCCATACCCTTAACCGAAACTCCGTTACAACCTTGTTAAAGACCTTTCGATCTGTTTATCATCTCATTTTACAGTGGTGGAGATTTGATTTTCAGGCAAGCTTATGGGATTAACTTTTCAGGTTCGACTTATGAGCGCTTTTCCCAGAACCTTAAAAACTTTGAGTGATTTGAGTGAATCTTTAGTGAGGATGTCAATCCTTGTCAATTTTGAATCAAAGGTAATTATTTAGATAAGGGGAAACACCTATATTTTTTTGCTACAAATGTATGACTTTTATTGTTTGAATCTTTAGGACTCTTTGGGTTAGGTCATCCATGTATAAATTATCTATGAATTATAACGAGACATTTTTTATAGGAGTTATGAATTATGGAAAGTTCATTTTAATTGTAAGTTGAGAATTTTGCTTGAGGACAAGCAAAAGCTTAAGTGTGGGGGTATTTGATAAACCGTAAAAGTAACATATTTTAAGCCCACATTTAGTATGCTTTTGGATGATTTAAGCCCTGAATTGTGTAATTTGGTGCTCTTAATCCTTTGTTTTCATGTTTTATATCTAGGAAAGCACCCGAGGATGACAAGAACGAAAAACGGGCCCAAAATGGAGTAAATGGGCCATATCACGAAATCCACATGGCCTGGGCCCAAGACCACACGGCCGTGCCTCATCAATCTACTAGAACACGGTCTGATCTCGATTCACACGGCCGTGCCTCATTAAAGAAGTCCGAACACTGCTTGAAGACTAGTCACATGGACGTGTGACATGGCCGTGTCCCTGTCGTGGCAAAGAGTAATTTCATTCGGATTTGGATACTTAGGGGTGTAGAAACACATTCCAAGAGCCTATATAAACCCCCTAAGTGTTACCTGAAAGTAGGCGGTTAGCTAGGCCAAGGAGCCGAGCCAGAAAGACTACATTTGTAGGAATCACTTGAAGATAGCCAGTTGATCCATCTCTAGAAGCCGAAATTCTACTCAAGACGACGAATCTCTCCTTCAATTCCTTCAGGGGGTTTTAGAGATTTCTTATGTTTTATTTTATCTTTTCTTCTGAGATGTTTTCTTTATTTGATATGAACTAAACCCTCAGATACCTAAGGGACATGAAACCTAAGACAGATCTTGTTATTGTTTTCTGAACTATATGATAAATATTTGACTTGTTCTTAATTATGTGTGCGAAATTCTTGTGTTGATATTTTCGGGATATTGATTCAAGTATGATGTGCTTAAGTGGAGGAGCAAAAGTCCCTGCTTAAGAGTAGATCTAGCATAATTAAGTGGAGTTTATCGCACGCCTAGAGATAGGGTGACGAGATTTTGCCGAATTAGGGTGAAACCTAATATGAGAGTCCATAGATTGAATTAATGCGATTCTAAGGGCTTTAATTAGAAAGAGATTTCTATTAGTCAACCTAGGGTTAGACGCTATTCGCTTCGAGAGAGGGTTTAATATAAATTAGGGAATCTTACGGATCAAGTCAATTGAATACATCTTCTGGGTTAGTGTTAGATAACAAGTGAAGTCTAGGTGGATTCTTCCCAAGGGTGTTGTCTTAATCAACTGAGTTTTTCTTCCAAGTATTTCCCCAATTCACTCTTTTTGTCTTTGCGTCTTTAGTTTAGTTGATAGTTAAATTTAGATTAGATAACCATTCACTTAATTCTTAGGCTAAATAGTAGAAAGAGAGTTAGTATTAGTACTTTTGGTTCCTTTGGGATTTGATATTCCGGTCTTGCCTAAACTATACTACTGTTCGATAGGTACGGTTGCCTTAAAATCGTTGTCAGAGTTAGTTTCCAGGTTCGATTATTCTCTTTATAAATTTAAGACTCTGATTCCAGCGATCAGTGCTGGTAATATAGGTACAAGACAGCTGGGGTTGGTCTATGCAGCTCGACGGTGAGAGGATGGCGACGCACCGGATGTCATAACCGGTATGTTTCTTATTTTTGAAGTGCCATTTACTGCTTTGATAGACATTGGATCAACTCATTCGTACGTTGCCTATACTGTATCTGGGACTTTGGGTATAGAATCTGAGGTTGCTTCTAGGGAAATGTCTGTGATTAGCCCTTTAGGACAATCTGTGGTAGTGACTAAATTGTTTAGGGATGTGCCTCTAGAAGTTCAGGGAGTGGTATTTCTGGCGGATTTGATGGAACTGCCGTTCGGCGAGTTTGACCTCATCTTAGGCATGGACTGGCTAGTTAAGCATCGTGCAAACTTGGATTGCGCTGCTAAGTGTATGGTTTTAAGAACTCCAGAGGATGAGGAGGTAATTGTGATAGGAGAAAGGAGAGACTGTCTGTCTCATGTGATTTCAGCACTAAAGGCCGAAAAGATGGTACGGAAAGGGTGTGAGGCGTTCCTAGCTTTCATCAGCACATCAGATGCCAAGGAATTGTCTGTAGGGGATGTCAAAACTGTGAAGCAATTCTTGGGCGTCTTTCCTGAGGAGCTTCTGGGGTTACCTCCAGATCGCGAGGTGGAATTTGGCATTGAGCTACTTCTATGAAAGGCTCCAGTGTCTATAGCTCCTTATAGGATGGCACCAAAGGAGCTGGTAGAACTAAAAGCTTAGATCCAAGAGCTGTTGGACCGGGGATTTATCCGACCAAGTGTATCTCCGTGGGGAGCGCCGGTTTCGTTCGTGAAGAAAAAGGATGGGTCGATGTGTATGTTCATTGACTATTGTCAGTTGAACAAGATGACTATTAAGAACAAATACCCGCTACCAAGGATTGACGATTTGTTCGATCAGCTGCGAGGAGCTTCAGTTTTCTCAAAGATAGTTTTGAGGTCGGGGTACCATTAGTTAAAGGTCAAGGAGGCGGATATTCACAAGACTGCTTTCCGAACTCGATATGGGTGTCACGAGTTTCTAGTGATGCTGTTCAGATTGACTAATGCACCAGCCGCTTTTATGGACATGATGAACTGGGTCTTCCAACCCTATCTCGACCGGTTTGTGGTGGTGTTCATAGATGACATTTTGGTGTATTCAAGAACGGAGGAGGAACATGATTCTCATCTTCGGGTTGTGCTACAAATGTTAAGAGGAAAGCAATTGTATGCCAAATTCAGCAAGTGTGAATTTTGGCTGAAGGAAGTGACCTTTTTGGGGCATGTTGTTTCTGCCGAGGGGATTACGATTTATCCCTGAAAGATCAAAGCTGTATTGGATTGGAAACCACCAAAGTCAGTGTCAGAAATTCGAAGTTTTCTGGTTTTGGCTGGGTACTACAGAAGGTTCGTTGAGGGGTTTTCGTTGATTGCTGCACCTTTAACCAAGTTGTTGCGAAAAGGAGTACCGTTTCTTTGGGCCGATAAGCAATAGGAAAGTTTTGAGAAGTTAAAGAAGATTCTGACTGAAGCACCGGTATTGATTCAGCCTGAGGCTGGGAAGGAATTTTTCGTCTACTGTGGTGCATCGCACACAAGTTTGGGTTGTGTGTTAATGCAGAAAGGGAAGGTGGTAGCGTATGCATCTCGTCAACTAAGGCCACATGAGATGAACTATCCCACTCATGATTTGGAATTAGCTACAGTGATGTTCGCCCTAAAGATATGGAGACACTATCTATAAGGAGAAAAGCCAGTTATCTATACGAACCATAAGAGTCTGAAATATCTCCTTACCCAGAAGGAGCTGAACTTAAGACAGCGAAGGTGGATAGAATTGTTGAAAGACTATGATTGCTCATTGAGTATCACCCGGGTAAAGCCAACGTGGTGGAAGATGCGTTGATTCGTAAGGTGATATCGGATTTGAGAGCAATGTTTGCTCATCTCAGCCTTTACGAGGATGGCAGCTTGTTAGCGGAACTTCAGGTGAAACCGACATGGGTAGGTCAGATTAAGGAAAAGCAATCGTTGGATGAATCGTTGGGTTCTCGACTTCAACAAGCGGAAAGTGGGGAGACAGTGGATTTTGGATTGAACAGTGAAGGGGTATTATGTTTCTGTGGAAGAATTTGTATGCCGAAGGACTCTGAGTTGAGGTAGATGATTCTGCGGGAAGCGCATAGTAGCCCATACGCTATGCATCCCGGTGGGAGCAAGATGTATCGGGACCTACGTGAACTATATTGGTGGCCTAGTTTGAAACTAGAAGTTACCGACTTTGTGAGTAAGTATTTGACATGCCAGTAAGTGAAAGCGGAACATCAGTTGCCTTTGGGTTGCTGCAACCTGTGAAGATTGCACTTTGAAAATAGGAGAGGATAACGATGGATTTTGTTAGTGGGCTACCCCTAACACCTACTAAGAAAGATTCAGTGTGGGTAATTATTGATCGATTGACTAAGTTCGCACACTTCATACCGTTCGTACCGACTATTCGTTACAGAAGTTAGCCAAGCTGTATGTGGCAGAAATCGTGAGGTTGCATGGGGTACCAGTGTCTATCATATCAGACAGGGACCCTAGATTTACATCTCGATTCTGGAAGGCGCTGCATGAAGCTTAGGGTACAAGGCTAGATTTCAGCATAGCGTTCCACCCACAGACTGATGGTCAGTCGGAAAGGGTAATTCAGATTCTGGAAGACATGTTAAGGGGCTGTGTGATTAACTTCAGAGGTAGTTGGGAAGATTATCTATCTTTGGCTGAATTCGCGTACAATAACAGCTGTCAGTCCAGCATTCAGATGGCACCCTACGTGGCGTTATATGGTCGTAGGTGTCGTACCCCTATTTGTTGGACATATATGGGGGAGCAACGATTGTTGGGTCTGGAATTGATTTCAGAGACTGAGGAAAAGGTTGAGTTGATTCGGGGTCGGTTGAAAGAAGCTTCGGATAGACAGAAGTCGTATGCAGATCTGAAGTGCAAGGAGATAGAATTCTCAGTGGGGGATTATGTCTTCTTAAAAGTCTCACCTTGGAAGAACGTTTTAAGATTTGGACGGAAGGGCAAGTTGAGCCCCAGATTCATCGGGCCCTATCGAATAATTAAATCATCAACTCTTTTATTTTATTTTAAAATAGCCCATTCGAAAATTCCTCAAAAACAAGGCGATATTTAGTGATTAGAAATTTGAGAAATCGTGCCCTGACGTGCTTGGTTTCAATTTTCCATTTGACCAAATAACTAAGTATCCTTTCGTAATTTTGTCCATGTTTTCCTTTTAAAAGACAAGGCAATATTTCGTGTTTGAAAATTCGAGAAATCGTACCCTAACGTGCTGGGTTTCAGTTTTTCGTTTGTCCAAATAACCAAATACCCTTTCAAAATTCCAATGCATGAGTTTTGAGAATTTTGGGATGATCTTGAATTCGAGGACTTAAATTGTAACACCCCAAACCCAGCCTAGAAGTGTAACACCCCAAACCCGGCCTAAACACCACGACCGGATCTGGTATGTCACTAAAAAAAAAAATTTGTCAAACATGTCGAATTTTCAGAAAAGCCCAAATATATTTTATAAAAAATATGCCTTTGTAAAATAAAACCCATACTTAATTACATGCCTTAGTTTAATTAAAATAAAAATTTAGATAACTAAAAGTAATAAAGCCCATAATAAAACTAAATATAAGCTAGTGGCCCATGGCCTTATTACATCAAAGTTTAAAATCCATTAATGAAAATACAATATAAAATAATTGACTGGAGTCCTTTTCGCCAAATCTTCATATTCTTCTGCATGGCCACCTTGCGTTCCTCTCCAGCTCGGTCCGAAGCACTAGGTATCACCTGAAATGTTAATTAAAAGGGTGAGTCGCGAGACTCAGTGTGCAACCCTCATGCACCACTAGATTTTGGGCCTTAGGCACATAAAACAGACTAATAATTTCATTCATTTAAATAACAAATAATATGCAAGGCCCAACCCATTTGCCTAGGTTTCCATCCGCTACACGCCCCCGTACCAACTGTTCACACCATTGGGGATTTCTACAATCGACCCACACCGCTACACGCCAAGATGGCAGTCATGCTGCTCATCAACATATTATGGCCGAAGCCCTTATAACAGATCACGACATTAGCCGCTACAACATATAATAGATCACGGTATAAACCGCTACACATATAACGTATAACTTCCTCCTTTCATCAAACCCAACCCATGCAATCATAAAATCAGTATACTTTTATCGTATAAAGTCAAAACATTCACTGACCTGGTGATTTGCTTCACCCTTTTCGGGTTTCCAACATTAAACCGAGATATCGGCATTTATCACAACATATAAACTTATGAACATATAATAATAATCAGTTCTAGATGGTGGAGAAGCATTACACACCTGATATCGTGAAATCTACTATCCTTAGTTGACATCCAAATCTACTACCCTCAGTGTAAAGCCTTGCTCAAAAATCGGAAAATCATATGAAGATTTAGCCCTTCAATATTCGGCCAAGGTTAATAAAATATCAATTTACACGTTAACTACTAATAGATCCCTTACCTTGAAATAACACGACTTGAGTATTACTGATCTCTTGACTTAATGATCTAGGCGTTGTACTTCCCTTCAGATCTGAGATGCCGTAACCATTCGGCTAGAAACCTTGAAAAGTCAGAGAAAATATTGGAACTTAAGATCGACACATACCTATTGTTTTTTTCAAAATTTCGGCATTGGTAAGTTCCTCAGAATGATTTCGACACATCTACAGAAGACTAGATCTCGTGTTTTCAGCTTTTGTGTAACTTCGGGAAAAAGGGGATGAATCCTTGAAGGTTCGGCTATGGAAGGAAGAAATATGGGCAAGGAGAATTTGGCTTAAGTGTTTGAAAAGAATGAGAAAAGAGTTGTCAAAAAATTCGGCCTAATAGAGGAAGAAAAGAAAGAACAATTTCAGAGGAAGAAACAAGTGAAGATTTCGGTAGAGGGAAGAAAAAGATGAAGAGATCTTGTTAGCAGAATTTTGGCTAGGTGAGGAAGAAGAGAGAAAAATTGAATGAAAGGATGATCACTTGGCTTATATAGATTTCGGCAATACACTCCCCCTCCCAGAGTTGGATTTTCGGCCAACTCTGCTGTCATCCGATAGCTTTTATCTCTCTTGTTATCTTAATCCCTTATCTCCTTAAAAATAACCCTCATCTTTCTCTTTATTATCTTCCTATTTATCAAGAAAATAAAAGAATTAAAATCCCTAAATTGTAGCAAGTGTCGTCCACCCCTAAGGCTCCTAGGTGCCGAATTTTAGACCCAAAATTTGGGCTTCAGGTGGCCACAAACTAGGCCTCTTCCCCTTGCCTTTTGACGCCAACTCCTCTTTCCTCCAAATGGCATCACTTCCTTCTGGGCCTCAAGCCCAAAATGCTCATTAAACTACTTAGAACTTTATTTTAACCCAAGTAGGCTTAAACAGAATATTTAATTTAAGCCTCAGCTCTAAACCTAAATTTCCAAATTTTAACATATGAAACAAACACCACATATAAATGCACAGGCCTATATTTAGGATATTACAAGAAGTTAGGCCCGAATCTGGTGTGCCACATGGAAGTGTTTTTCAAAACCATCTTTGCAATTGTTAAAAACTTGTTTGAGAATTACAGCCTCTTTGTTAAAACCCAAAACACTTAAGCAATTGTGTCTACGTGAAAACATAATTATCTTTAATAAACCTTTTTGGTTGCGAAAGCATATTTGAAATAAACTATTTACGAAAATGTGATGTTTGAAATAGAGTTGCAAAAGCATCTTGAAACATTGCGGAAACGTTGATAAAATAAAAGTATTTTTGAGAGATTGATTGATGAATCACTAATCAAGGAATTGAACTTTAAATCCGTGACTTTTGAAAATGTCGTTAATAATTTGAAAGAAAGTTCAAGTTAAATCATATTTGTAAAAGTTTATTTTGAAATCCATTTGTTAATCGATTTTGGAAAACCTTTATTTACGTTTTTAGAAAAATTCTCGTTTTAAACAATTTAAGCCAAATAATAAGTATAACAACCATAATGCAAATAATAAAATACTCCAGAGGCCCTATTACAACTTAAACCAAAATAGCAAAATAATAAAATAAACAGAAATAGAAAATTTAAAATTCGATAACACCATTTCGGAAGTATAGCCTCCACCGAGTCATCCATGGTCCCAAGTCCTCATTACGGAGCATTACCTACAAGGATTAAGAAAGAAAGGGGGATGGGTTACAAGAACTCAGTGTGTAACCCACTTACCGTTGTCCACTAGGCCAAAAATCCATTAAGCCATTATTTGGGCCAAAGCCCGTTTACAATAATATAAATGTATCATATATAATATGCATATGATATGCAATTCCCAAACCAAACCTAGTTTTCCATCCGCTACACACCACCCGTACCAAACAACACACCTGTGGGGAGATTTAGTCACCCACCCCGCCAACACACCAAATGTAGGCATTAAGCCATTTATATCAAATTTGTGGACAAGCCACCAGATTAACATATTTTACATGGCGTTGCCATTTTTCAGATTTGTGGCAGTGCCACCAGATTTATGTAGCAGAGCAACCAAAACTTCTCTTAATCATTATCCCATCCCATGCAAATCATGTATATAATGCATAACAAATTACAATATAACAACAGTAATTTATTCGGATATTTATTACAAAATTATGGCCCATTAATACAAATTATCAAAAAGGCCCATATAACAAATATCAATCGGCCCATATAGCAAATATCAATTGGCCCATATAGCAACATATCAATCGGCCCATATAGCAACATATCAATCGGCCCATATAGCAAATATCAATCGGCCCATATAGCAACATATCAATCGGCCCATGTAGCAACATATTTCAATTTGGCCCATAAAGGGTATTTTCGTAATTTACAAAATTTTACTCACTAAGGGTAATTCGGTAATCTCGTAACCCAGGGGTATTTCAGAAATTTACCCTCTAAGGGTATTATGGTAATTTCGTAACCTAGGCTTAACTACTAATTTGGGGCATAAAATTGAAACTGTCCAACTGCGTCATACTGACTAAATTGACCATAACTCGAGTTAGAAAACTCAAAATCTAAATCCATAAATTTTCCTCAAAACTAGACTCATATATCTTTCTCCTATAGTTTTTCTAGAATTTTTAGCTTAACCATTTAGTACAGTTTATTCCTTGAAGTTTCCCTTTTTTTACTGTCCAATGATTCTAACCTCACTTAATCTCAAATATCTTACTGTCCACCGAACTAGATTTTTGGCAACTGGCCATTCTTCTCTTCATATACCCCACCCCATGCAATCATGCGTGTATAACAAAATATAGTCATATAACAATTTTTCAATTAATCCATAACATCGGTGGGTTTATCATTAAACATTTCATTTGGCCCATAAAAATAGTTTAGCAAATTGCCCATTTAACAGTTTAGTGGGCTTTGGCCCATTTGTCGAACTAGAGTATTTTGGCCCAATTTATCGAACTAGAGTATTTTGGCCCAATTTATCGAACTAGAGTATTTTGGCCCAATTTATCGAACTAGAGTATTTTGGCCCAATTTATCAATCTAACAGTTTTTCACATATTTCTGGGTTTTAACCGTTTTTATACATCTACTCAAAAGTATTAATATCACAAAATTTCCGCTTTTACCATTTTTACGGTTTTATCACGTTACTTACGATTTGGTATCTAACCCGAAAATGAGTGTGAAGTTCCACACCTGGTTATGGAGAGAACTATACTTTCCCGCTCTTCAACACCTAAACGTATCATGATAATTAGAACACTATAGTCTAATAAAACCGATCTAAACATAACGATTTAGAATTTTACCCTCGGATTTTCGTAATATTTCTACTTGCGATTTCTCCCCGATCGATGGTTCGCTAACCGAATCAAACCCACGAACGAATAATGGTTCGGGAGTACGAACGACTTCGAACAGTTGATTTTCCTCGGTTGAGCGTCCGCAACCCGGTGGAAAATCTCGGATTCCAGAAATAGTCCTTTGTTTATACTTAGGGGGAATAACGGAACCTCCCCTCTTGAAGACTAAACACCGCCCATTTCTTCCCTATTTTGAATGTCTTCAATGACAAAGGAACATTAATCCAATCTAAAAAAATATCGAAATAATACTAAAGGTTTTAAGGATGTGATTTCCTTACCACAATAAATCGATTCCAACGTTTCTACGATTCTCTCGAACACTTGAGTTCCGATCTTCCATTATTGCACTATATTATAACGAATAAAACGTTAATAGAACGAACGTGTATTTCGATCCAAATGGTCCTTCATGACACCAACAAAATTCGGCCATATCACTATTAACCAATCGAAAACGAAAAAGAATCCCTTACCTATTTTCCACGGTGGAAAAAAAAGGATTGAGAATGGTGTTTGTGATTGATGAAGATTTTGGCTATTAAGAATCAAAGAAAAGAGAAAATAAAATCGGCTATAGGCACATTAGCATTCGGCCATTAGAGAGTTTAATGGGGAAAATTTTGATTGAAAAGAAATAAAAGAAAGAGATAAAAGATGGAAGAAAAGATGATGATGATTCGGTTTTCAAAGAGAATGGAAGAGAAAAGAAAAGAAAGAGATGAATTTTGAGAGAGATGTATATTCGACAATGGGGAGAAGAAAAGAAAAGAATGGCTTTTGGTATAGGTGATTTTCGGCACTCAAAGAAAAGGCACAAAGCAAAATGCTAAAGCAATAAACAAAAATGACCAAATGGTCACAAGATTAGAGATTTACCAAATGCACAAATTCGGCCAAAGGGAAAAGTTGAGAAGAGGAATGCAAAATTTTGCACAAAGTTGCTAGGAATGATCAAAAAGAAACTTCAATTCCTAGCCAAACTATCACCAAAAATTCGGCTCCCCCTTTAGTCCCAATTGCCGTCCCTATGCATGGTCAAAAGGCCATGATATTGTTTCCATGATAATTTCCTTGATACTTGCCCCATATCTTCATACCTTTCCTTAAATTCTTGATTCCCTTCCTTAAGTTAACAATTTCCTTAATCCTTTGATATACTAACCAAAAATAACATGGTCAACACTTACCATATATGCACTTGGCCGACACTTGCTATGCATGTGCAGAAAATAAAAAAAATAAAATTCATCTAGATGCTAAACAAGGGATTCGAACCTTTTCCCTCATGCACTAACTCATGCGCCAACACCACTTTGCCATATACTCATCTTATGCTACACTTTGACACATTAATTAACTTATGTGTCAATACCACTTGCTCCACTTCCATAAATTTTAAAACTAAAAAAAATTATTCTATACCCAATTAATTCTAATTCTTCTTCAGGGCTATAATAAGCACTAAAATAAATAATAATAAAAAAAATTTTCCTTCATAATCTAAAACACCAAATCATGCAATATAATACTTGGATTTTTAGGGTGTTACAACTCTACCCTCCTAAAAAAAATTTCGTCCTCGAAATTTACCTGGTTGAAAAAGGTGAGGGTATTGTTGCCGAATTGCATCCTCAGGCTCCCACGTAGCTTCTTCCGCTCCATGGTTATGCCATAACACTTTGACCAACGGCACGGTTTTCTTTCTTAGCACCTTAACATCTCGGTCTAGGATTTCCACTGGTTCCTCCTCAAAAGACAAGTCTGACTTCAACTCCATTTCCTCTACCGGTACTATGTGTGAAGGATCCGACCTATAGCACCTCAACATGGACACATGGAAAACATTATGAATTTGGCTCAGTTCCAGAGGTAATTCGATCTGATAGGCCACTGGACCAACTCGCTTCACCACACGGTATGGTCCAATGTATCTAGGACTCAATTTGCCCTTCTTCCCGAATCTGAAAATCTTCTTCCAAGGTGAGACCTTCAAGAAAACTTGATCCCCCACGACATACTCGATATCCTTACGCTTCAGATCCGCATACGACTTCTGTCTATCCGAAGCTTCCTTTAACCGTGCTCGAATAGCTTTCACTTTTTCTTCCGTTTCAGAAATCATCTCAGGACCTAACATCTGCCGATCGCCCAACTCTGTCCAACAAATAGGAGAACGACACCTACGACCATATAATGCCTCGTAGGGTGCCATCTGAATACTTGACTGATAGCTGTTGTTATACGCAAATTCTGCCAACGGTAGAAAATCCTCCCAACTACCTTTGAAGTCGATTACACATCCTCTTAACATGTCTTCCAGAATCTGAATCACTCTCTCCGACTGCCCATCTGATTGAGGATGAAAAGCCGTACTAAAGTTTAGCTTTGTTCCCAGAGCTTCATACAAAGCTTTCCAAAACCGCGATGTAAACCTAGGATCCCTATCCGATATAATAGATACGGGTACCCCATGCAACCTCACGATTTCAGATACATACAGCTTCGCCAACTTCTGTAACGAATAATCCGTACGCACTAGTAGAAAATGAGCAGTCTTCGTCAAACGATCAACAATTACCCAAACAGAATTTTTCTTAGTAGGTGTTAAGGGTAACCCACTAACAAAATCCATTGTTATCCGCTCCCATTTCCAAAGAGGAATCTTTACCGGTTGCAAAAGACCTGACGGCAATTGATGCTCCGCCTTCACTTGCTGACAAGTTAAACATTTTCTCACAAATTCTGAAATCTCACGTTTCAACCCTGGCCATCAATACTGTTCACGAAGATCCCGATACATCTTATTTCCTCCGGGGTGCATAGCATAAGGGCTACTATGCGCCTCCCGCAAAATCATTTGCCTCAGATCTGAGTCCTTAGGCATACAGACCCTTCCACGGAAACACAACACACCTTCCGGGTTTATTCCAAAGTCCTCTAAACCATCTTTTTTAACTTACTGAAGTAAAGGTCCCAACTTCTCATCTAATATCTGCTTTTCCTTGATTTGCTCCAACCACAGAGGCTTCACCTGAAGTTCCGCTATCAAACTACCATCCTCATACAAACTCAAATGGGCAAACATAGCTCTCAAATCAGATACCATCTTACGACTTAATGCGTCCGCCACCACATTAGCCTTTCCAGGATGATACTCGATTGAGAAATCATAGTCCTTTAACAGCTCCACCCATCTTCGTTGTCTCAAGTTTAATTCTTTCTGAGTAAGAAGATACTTAAGACTCTTGTGATCCGTATAGATGATAGACTTTTCACCATATAGGTAATGCCTCCAAATCTTTAAGGCAAACACCACTGCTGCTAACTCCAAGTCATGAGTAGGGTAGTTTACTTCGTGCGGTCTCAACTGACGAGAAGCATAAGCTACCACTTTCCCACTTTGCATCAATACGCAACCTAATCCCGTATGTGACGCATCACAATAAACTGTAAATTCTTTTCCAGCTTCAGGTTGAATCAATACCGGTGCTTCCGTCAAAATCTTCTTCAATTTCTCGAAACTTTCTTGCTGTTTATCAGCCCATATAAACGGTACTCCCTTTCGCAAAAGCTTAGTTAGGGGTGCAGCAATCAACGAAAACCCCTCCACAAAGCGTCTATAATAACCAGCCAAACCCAAGAAACTCCGAATTTCAGCCACTGACTTCGGTGGTTTCCAATCCAATACAGCCTCAATCTTCCGAGGATCCACCCTTATTCCTTCGGCTGATATCACATGACCCAAGAAAGTCACTTCTCTTAACCAAAATTCACATTTACTGAATTTGGCATACAATTGATTATCTCGAAGCAATTGCAATACAATTCGCAAATGCGAGTCATGCTCTTCTTCATTCCTTGAATAAACTAGAATGTCATCTATGAATACCACCACAAACCGGTCTAAAATTGGTTGAAAGACCCGGTTCATCATATCCATAAATGCAGCTGGTGCATTAGTCAACCCAAACGGCATCACCAAAAACTCATAATGTTCGTAACGGGTTCGGAACGTTGTCTTGTGAATATCCGTTTCTTTCACCTTGAGCTGGTGATAACCCGACCTTAAATCAATTTTGGAGAAAACTGAAGCTCCCTTCAATTGATCAAACAGGTCATCAATTCTCGGCAGAGGGTACCGATTCTTGATCGTCAGCTTATTCAATTGCCTATAATCGATACACATACGCATCGACCCATCCTTCTTCTTAACAAACAAAACCGGTGCTCCCCAGGGAGACACACTCGGTCGAATAAAACCCTGATCTAGCAGTTCTTGAACTTGAGCTTTAAGCTCCGACAACTCCTTCGGTGCCATTCTATAAGGAGCAATGGACACTGGAGCAGTTCCGGGCAAAAGCTCAATACCAAATTCCACTTCCCGATCTGGAGGTACACTAGGAAGTTCTTCGGGAAAAACATCAGGGAACTCCTTCGCCGTTCTCACATCTTCCACTGATAACTCTTTGGCATCTAAAGCACTAATAAATGCTAAAAATGCTCCATACCCTTTTCGTACCAACTTCTCCGCCTTTAACGCAGAAATCACGTTTGCCAAGTAATTCCTCCGCTCGCCTATCATAACTATCTCCTTATCCTCCACAGTTCTTATCGACATCCGCTTTTCAGCACAGTCCAATTGCGCCCGGTGCTTAACCAACCAATCCATGCCCAGAATGATATCAAATTCGCCAAAAGGCAATTCCATCAAATCTGCCAGGAATATTTCTCCTTGAATTTCTAAGGGTACGTCTCTAAATAGTTTATTAACCAATACCGACTGTCCTAAGGGACTAATTACCCTCATCTCACTATCGAAAATTTCAGACTCTAAATTTAAGTTCCTAGTTATGGTGCTAGCAACGTACGAATGGGTAGAACCAATATCAATCAAGGCAATAACGGGTACATCAGAAATGAAGAACGTACCAGTTATCACATCAGGTGCATTTCCATCCTCACGACGTCTGACTGCATACACCAATCCTGGCTGTCTTGCATCCGTGTTGCCTCTAGGACCATTGCCTCAACCCGCTGCACCTTGACCACGTCCAGCCCCATTACCACCACGACCTGGTCCACGACCTCTCGGTGGTTGCTGAGCTCCTCTTGCCGGTGGTGCATCAATAGTACGAACTTCTTGAGTTGTATCCATACGTCGAGGGAAACTCCTATATTGATGATCCGTCGATCCACATTTATAGCAAGCACCCTTTTTCCTCCAACATTCTCCCGAATGCCTTTTTCCACATTCAGCACAGTTTCGACTCTGATTAACAGCTACAGGTGTTCTTCCTTGAGCTGGTTCCTCATTCCGAGGCCTCTTCATAAATCTTTTTGAAGAACCCGAATACTTCATATCTCTCTTGCTTCAAACTTGCTCCCGATTCTAAAATTCTGAATTCTTAGCCTCTTCGGCTATCTTGGCCTTCTCCACTAGAGTGGCAAAAGTTCTAACTTGTTGTGGGGCTATCAGAACCCGTAACTCATCTTTTAAACCATCCTCAAAGTGTACACAACGCTCATGATCCGTTGCCACTGTCGTTCGAGCGTAGCGACTCAAACGTAAGAACTCAGCCTCATATGCTGCCACCGTCTTATTTCCTTGCACCAGGTTCAAGAATTCCTTCCTTCGGGCATCCACATAGCTTGTTCCCACATATTTCCCTTGAAAGGAAGCTTTGAAGAATTCCCAATTAACTAATGCAGCATCAGTGCCTTCTCGGACAGTAAGCCACCATTGGTATGCTTCGTCCCTTAACAAAGATACCACTCCTCTTAGTTTTTGTTCCACAGTGCACTCAAGATCGTCCATAATTTGCTCCACTGCCTCAAGCCAATATTCAGCGACATTGAGAGCTACACCAGAGACACCTCTGAAAACCTCAGCTCCACTTGATTTCAAACGCTCTGATATCGACCCACGAGCTGTTGGCCCAGTTCTGGATCCAGCGACCCTTTCAAGGACTCACAGCATAGCTCGTGTTACAGCATTATCTTCATCCATATGGTCATGTGATCCCGTCTCACTCTCGAGTGACGCAGGTGCATCCATTTCCGGCATATGACCCGGTGCTTCAGTTGCGCCCCTAACACCTCGTCCTCTACCACGGCCACGTCTACCGCGTCCACGACCACGTCTTCTACTGCTCATAGCGACTAATTCGGTTTAATCTGATTAAGAGTTTTATGAATCAGAATAATATTTCAGTTGTTTATTAACGATGTTTTATGATATGAAAGAGATAGAGTTGTTTTCGCAACCATATCCTATTGTCTCAATCTCTACGGTTTTCAACACCTAAAACTAGAAGTTCCAGAGTGTTTCTTACAATCATATCATAATAATAATAAATAATCAGTATACAGATACTTACTTGACTTGGCGCGGGATGTTCATGGTGCCATACTACCATAAGTCTAGAAATTTAAATTGCTTTTCAAACAGATTTCATTGTTGAACCCAAACCACAGCCGAGTTTTGAAACTGGGCTCTGATACCATTAAATGTAACACCCCAAACCCGGTCTATGCGTTTAGACGAGATTTGGTTTGTCACACCAAACATACATTTGTTTATTCTCAAGTGATTAAAGTAAAATTTGCTACAAAACTTTTTGAAAATAGAGTTTAATAAATTTTAATTCGAGGATTTGAAATTTGTGACTTAAGAAAATACTTATTTGAAAACTTATCATTGAAATATAAAAAAAAGTCAAAATCTTAAGATAGTTTCAAAGAGACTTTGAAAGAATTTAAAATAATTAAAGTGTCCAAAAATTGTTGTAAAACCAATATTTTAAAGAAAACTTAATATATTTAAGATAAAACCATATTAAGTATTTGAAATAAAATTAAATCCATCCACACAATAAAATCCATAAAAACATAAATTAAAGGCCTTATTACATCAAACCCAAAATAGTAATTTAAAATAAAGTTCATAGTTTATAAAAAAACCCATGCTTGTAGTATGGCCTTCACCAAGTCATCTCCGGCCCAAGTCCACATCAATTTCCATTACCTGAAAAGGTTGATAAAATTGGGTGAGTTACAAAGAACTCAGTGTGCAACTCACTTACCACCATTATTGGGCCAGATCGTCAAGATATTATGCTGGGCTTGAGCCCAATTACAGAATTCAACAGTATATCATAAAATGAAATAAAATAATTTAAAAATGCATGTAAAATGAATTTCCCAAACCAAACCTAATATCCATCCGCTAACACCCCCGTACCAACCAACACACCTGTGGGGATCAAGTCAACCCACCCCGCCAAACACACCGATCATAGGTTTTAAGCCTTTAATAATATTGTAGTGCACTACCGAACTAGATTGTGACATTGTCACCGAACTAGAGGCATTAAGCCAAATTTGTGGCAGGGCCACCGAACTAGAGGCATTGAGCCAAATTTGTGGCAGGGCCACCGAACTAGATTTTTGGCAACTGGCGATTCTTCTCTTCATATACCCCACCCCATGCAATCATGTGTCTATAACAAAATATAGTCATATAACAATTTTTCAAATAATCCATAACATCGGTGGGTTTATCATTAAACATTTCATTTGGCCCATAAAAATAGTTTAGCAAATTGCCCATTTAGCAGTTTAGTGGGCTTTGGCCCATTTGTCGAACTAGAGTATTTTGGCCTAATTTATCGAACTAGAGTATTTTGGCCCAATTTATCGAACTAGAGTATTTTGGCCCAATTTATCGAACTAGAGTATTTTGGCCCAATTTATCAATCTAACAGTTTTTCACATATTTCTGGGTTTTAACCGTTTTTATACATCTACTCAAAAGTATTAATATCACAAAATTTCCGCTTTTACCATTTTTACGGTTTTATCACGTTACTTACAATTTGGTATCTAACCCGAAAATGAGTGTGAAGTTACACACCTGGTTATGGAGAGAACTATACTTTCCCGCTCTTCAACACCTAAACGTATCATGATAATTAGAACACTATAATCTAATAAAATCGTTCTAAACATAACGATTTAGAATTTTACCCTCGGATTTTCGTAATATTTCTACTTGCGATTTCTCCCCGATCGATGGTTCGCTAACTGAATCGAACCTACGCACGAATAATGGTTCGGGAGTACGAACGACTTCGAACAGTTGATTTTCCTCGGTTGAGCGGCCGCAACCCGGTGGAAAATCTCGGATTCCAGAAATAGTCCTTTGTTTATACTTAGGGGGAATAACGGAACCTCCCCTCTTCCGAAGACTAAACACCGCCCTTTTCTTCCCTATTTTGAATGTCTTCAATGACAAAGGAACATTAATGCAATAAAAAAAAATATCGAAATAATACTAAAGGTTTTAAGGATGTGATTTCCTTACCACAATAAATCGATTCCAACGTTTCTACGATTCTCTCGAACACTTGATTCCGATCTTCCGTTATTGCACTATATTATAACGAATAAAACGTTAATAGAACGAACGTGTATTTCGATCCAAATGGTCCTTCATGACACCAACAAAATTCGGCCATATCACTATTAACCAACCGAAAACGAAAAAAAATCCCTTACCTATTTTCCACGGTCGAAAAGAAAGGATTGAGAATGGTGTTTGTGATTGATGAAGATTTCGGCTATTAAGAATCAAAGAAAAGAGAAAATAAAATCGGCTATAGGCACATTAGCATTCGGCCATTAGAGAGTTTAATGGGGAAAATTTTGATTGAAAAGAAATAAAAGAAAGAGATAAAAGATGGAAGAAAAGATGATGATGATTCGGTTTTCAAAGAGAATGGAAGAGAAAAGAAAAGAAAGAGATGAATTTTGAGAGAGATGTATATTCGACAATGGGGAGAAGAAAAGAAAAGAATGGCTTTTGGTATAGGTGATTTTCGGCACTCAAAGAAAAGGCACAAAGCAAAATGCTAAAGCAATAAACAAAAATGACCAAATGGTCACAAGATTAGAGCTTTACCAAATGCACAAATTCGGCCAAAGGGAAAAGTTGAGAAGAGGAATGCAAAATTTTGCACAAAGTTGCTAGGAATGATCAAAAAGAAACTTCAATTCCTAGCCAAACTATCACCAAAAATTCGGCTCCCCCTTTAGTCCCAATTGTCGTCCCTATGCATGGTCAAAAGGCCATGATATTGTTTCCATAATAATTTCCTTGATACTTGCCCCATATCTTCATACCTTTCCTTAAATTCTTGATTCCCTTCCTTAAGTTAACAATTTCCTTAATCCTTTGATATACTAACCAAAAATAACATGGTCAACACTTACCATATATGCACTTGGCCGACACTTGCTATGCATGTGCAGAAAATAAAAAAAATAAAATTCATCTAGATGCTAAACAAGGGATTCGAACCTTTTCCCTCATGCACTAACTCATGCGCCAACACCACTTTGCCATATACTCATCTTATGCTACACTTTGACACATTAATTAACTTATGTGTCAATACCACTTGCTCCACTTCCATAAATTTTAAAACTAAAAAAAATTATTCTATACCCAATTAATTCTAATTCTTCTTCAGGGCTATAATAAGCACTAAAATAAATAATAATAAAAAAAATTTCCTTCATAATCTAAACACCAAATCATGCAATATAATACTTAGATTTTTAGGGTGTTACAGATCTTCTTATTGAAACTTCTCGAAAATATAGGTTGATCCCCAATAACCTCAGGGAGAAGGGACTTGTAGCTCCCATCTACTCCACTGGGACTTCGAGGAAATAGAAATTCAGGGAGAAGAGATTCGTAACCTCAATCTTTTCTACTAAAACTTCAAAGAAATACGGACTTATCTTCATTGTAAACTCAGGGAGGAGGGATTTGTAGCCTCAACCTACTCCACTGGAACTTTGAGGAGATAGAAATTCAGAGAGAAGAGATTCATAACCTCAATATTCTCTGCTGAAACTTCAAAGAAATATGGACTGGTCCTCATTGTAAACTCAGGGAGGAGGGATTTGTAGCCTCAACCTACTCCACTGGAACTTCAAGGAGATAGAAATTCAGGGAGAAGAGATTCGTAACCTCAATCTTCTCTGCTAAAACTTCAAAGAAATACGGACTAATCTTCATTGTAAACTCAGAGAGACAAGATCTGATGTCGTCGATCTGCTCCTGCAACTTCCGAATTGCCAAATTTGCTATCATTGATCCTCTTCACTCAGGAAGGCAAGATCTTCGAATTCACCGATGTTGCGACAATGTCCTCTAGGGGACCTGTCCTATAAAATCAGTTTGTGTTTATGCTTATGCAAAATGGTTAGGATTAATGATCAGAATGAATCTAATGCTCCTAACTAAATGTATTATGGGCGACATTTGTATGAATGCAGAATGTCATGAGAATGGTCTTTTTACAAAGATTAGGATGCAATGATCGAAATGAATCAAATGCCCCTAAATAGATGTGTCTTATGGATGACATTTGTATGAATGCAGAATGTCATGAGAATGATTTCTTACAATGATTAAGATGCAATGATTGGAATGAATCAAACTGTAACATCCTAAAATTATGGACCTATGCATTTAGTGTAGGGATAACTTTAATAGGTTAATTTAAGCGATAGGGGTCCAAAATGGGCTCAGGATTAGGCTAAGGCCTTGATTAAATTATTAGCTTGGGCATTAAAGAATTAAAAAGGTGGTAATTATGTTTAAAATGCCAAACATGGGCTTGTGGCCCAACAATAAATGGCACTATAAGGGAATTAGTAGTGACGCCACACACAAGGGATTTAGGGGCCCAAAATTTAAGTTTAATGATGTAACATCCCAAAATTGGGCCTAGTAGGATTGGGCCTTGAGCTTTAGGAAAATTAGAATATTATTTTATTATTGTTGGCTTGGGTATGAATTTGGTGTGTTAGTATAGTCTTGTGAAGGCTTGATTTTAATTAGGAAGTTAGAATAAATTTTAGTATGGCTTATTTAATGAAGTGGATTAGGTGAGCTTAGCACTTAAGTTAATTTAAGTGTTCATTTATAGCATAAGAGGAGTAAGTGGCAAGTTGGTTAAGGAGCTTGAAAGGTAGCTTGAGGTTAGAGGTTCGAGTGGTATGTTTAGCATTTTGAAGGTTTATTTTTGTGTATTAGCATTGATGGCCGGTCAACCTATGTTTATGATAGGTTGGACTATTTCTTTTGGTAAGTTGAAATTATGATTAAGGAAAGCATGGAAAAAGGGATAAGATTCCTAAGGTTATGGAAGGATATCTTAAAGTTATGGTATATTGAGGGGACAAAAGGCTTGGCTTGTGGAAAATGTTTTGGAAACAATTCCTATGCTTTTAGTGCTTGAATGTGGACAGTATGGGTGTCTAGGTGGGTGGCCGAATTTTGTTAGGTAGCTTGGGGGGAATAGTTGGCCAATTCTCCTTTTGAACATCTTTTGCATTTTTGTTTTCCCTCTCCAAAAATCCTTTGTTTGGCCGAATGAGTATTGTACATTTTGTGCATGTTTTGCTTTTGGTTAGCCTTCATTTTGTTTGAACCAAAATTTATATTTTCTTTCTCTCATCTTTTCCTTTGAAACCGAAAACATCTTTTGCACTTTTGTGCACTCTTTCTCCCATCTCTCTTCCTCTTTTCTTACTTTTGGTATTTGCTCAACATCACTTTTTCCTTTTTATTTTCTTCTTGACCGAACCTCTTTCTTCCCCAAATCCTCTTTTCTTTTCTTTTCTTCCATTATTTCTAAAATCGAATCCTCTCCCTCTCATTCTCATTTTCTTTGCTACTCACATACTCTATTTCTTTTTCTCCATAATATCTTTTGTTATCTTCATTCAAAACCATAGCCGAATCTTCTACTTCCTTGTTAGTATTATTTTTGTTGGCCTAATATTCAAAGGGTAGGCATTCATTTTTGGGTTTTCTTCAATCGGTTTTGGAAGATAGGTAAGTGTTTATGGCCGTTTTTCCTTTCTTTTTTTTTATGTCGTTTTCTTGAGGGCGTAGGCCACTTTCCAATGTTTTTGGTATAGAGGCTGAAACTAATATGATTCCATTTAGGGATTTCGGCAGAGTTCTTAATCAAGTGACGTTTTCGGGATTTGATCGTTTGTGCCTTAGCAGGTGCGTAGTTATCGCACTATTTCTCCTATTTTGTGTATTGATATATATATATATTCTTGTATGATGTGTGATAGCCGACAACAAAGGCTAAAGTGGTGAAAACCCATGATTGGGGTAATCGGTTAACAGGTCAGTAACATGTGATATTAAATTATTTATGGTGACTGTGTAATATGATAATGAGCATGTGATGTATGTTCATTCTATATGTTGATTTGGCATGATACATTAACATATATGCATGGGGATTGGATTTGATCAAGGAAGGACGGGTGTACATATTTATGTACGTGGTCTAATGTTAGCCTCGTGCTACATTAGCGCTTGATGATCAGCTGTGTGCTACATCAAGGGAGGTGTTGGCTAGGTGCCCATCTCGGCGGTTGATGGCTGTGTGCATCACCGTAGACGAATTAATGTTGGGATCACTTATGTGATCGGTGGCTTAGCCACGGCCTTGAGCAGCAAGTCTGCCAAGGTAAGATATAAGGATCACTATTTGATCGGTGGATTAGCCACGGCCTTGGACGGCGGGTGTGCCGGGGTTGGTGTAATGGATGGAATTTGGTTGGGTTGGGTGTCATTTGCATATTTATGTATGTGAACTGTGTGGATTTGGGCCAAGCCCATATGTGGAGGCATGTGTGATGATTATGCACTGAGTCTGTGGACTCACCCAGTTTTTCTCAACCATTTCAGGTGATGCGTAAGCGTTAGACCGGGTTTGGAGTGGATACAAGGTGGCCCATGCAGAAGAAGATATTTTAATTATTTTAAGCATTTTAATATTGAGTATTTTGTTTTAAGTATTGGTTGTAATAAGGGCCATTTAACCAATTTTTGATTATTATTATGTTTTAAGTTGGTTTGTTGAATATATTGTTATTTGAAAATGTTTAAATTTGTAACAACCTAATTTTATTTGGAATTTTAATTACACAATGTTTTAGTAAAGACAACAAAATTTTATGTTTTTTTAAATTCGGCTTAAGGGATTTTCAAAAATGCTTTTCTCTATAGCATACCAAATTCGGTCGTAATGTTTGGGCCGGGTTTGGGGTGTTACAAATTGGTATCAGAGCCCAGTTCAAAACTCAGACTTTGAGGTTTTGGGCCCGAAAATAGTTTTCAAAGATGGGTTTTTCAAAGATTTGGGCTTTCATAAATTTTTCAGGTTTATTCTGGCATGGCACCTGTACCTCCGACCCGAAGTCCACCAGGTAAGTACTTCGGACTCTTAAAGTGATTTGTTTGTGTGAATTATTATGGGTTATTTGGGCTCGTAGATTAGAATACTAAGGTTATTGGACTCTAGGATTAGTTTACTCAACATATGCATAAGACTTTAATAGGTTATTAAAACAACCTGTGACCAAATCGCCGAGTTAAGGTGTGGTAACCTTGGTGCGCATGTCTAGGATTGGATCCGGAAGAGCTTGGTACTTAAGCAGTCCTCGTGACTCACCTCCTCTTCGCAGGAATCCTACCTGGTGCGTAGCTTCGGTTCACCTTAACCAAGAGGATTTGTTCATAGGCTAAACCGATTACTAAAACCCGAACGGGATTAGCCTTATCGTTTTAAAACCCTTAGTTTTAAAATTTTCAAATTTACCCCTTTGATTTGTGAAACCTTAAATCTGATTTTTGAAAGACGTTTTCTCGATTTACGAAATTACCCAAAATGCCCCTAGTGGCAAATTTACAAAATGCCCCTGTATTGTAAAATTACCGTATTACCCTCAACTATTGTTAAAATGATTTTACTTTGCAAAATACCAAAATCTCGAGTTTTCAAAATGGCAAGATACTTCGGTTTGGGAAAACTTACGAAAATACCCCTGGTTGACAAAATCCCTGAGTTTCTAAATTTTCATGTTGCTTCCGACTTTTACTAAAATGTTTCTACTTTACAAAAATATCAAAAACTTCTATTTTACAAGTATCAAGCTATCCGAGTTGGAGAATTTACAGAAACGCCCATGACTTACAAAATTACTGAAATAACCCCGAATTTCTGAAATTTTTGCAACACCTCTGATTTAAAAAAAAAATGAATTTCAAGATGATTCCAAGATTTTGTAAATTCTGAAATAGCTTTAATTTGGAAAAAAAAAATATTTTCAAAGTTGACCCTGATTCATTCCCGAAATACCCCTGGGTTGGGGGTAGACAGGAATGTTTTAATGGTGTGCTGAATGTGTAATTCTCTGAACTAGGGTAGTGAACTTTAGATGAAACTTTGGTTGATCGAAAGAACCGCTTTTGAAACTTCTTCTCATAAAATTTGCTCGTGGATAAACAGTGAAACAAAATTGCTAATTCATAAAACTTTTAAACAGATTAAATCGTGACGCTAGATATGAGTTCTAGGGCGCGTGGTCGCAATACTCGTGGACGTGGTAGAGGCAGGATGGCAGTATCGGAACCGGTTAGGTCTGGCCATGGGTCAGAAAACGATGTGCCGCCACCACCAGCTGTTGAGGTTGAACATCAAGATCAGACCGGAGGAGATGACGCAGTATCGCAGGAGCCAATATGGCAGGAGCGAGTGGCAGGAGCCAATGTGGGTAATGGGACTCGGAAGTCAGTGCCTGAAAGACTTAGGTCGAACGGAGCCAAGGTTTTCAGAGGAGTGTCTGGGGTAGCTCCGAACGTGGCAGAATACTGGCTAGAGGCAGTTGAAAGGATTATGGATGACTTGGATTTAACTGCTGAGGATAAGCTTAAATGAGCTGTTTCGTTGCTACGGGATGAGGCCTACCAGTGGTGGCTCACTGTTAAGGAAGGTATCCTTGCGGATCGAGTAAACTGGGGTTACTTTAAGATCAAGTTTGAAGGGAAGTATGTCTGAGCGAGCTATGTGGACGCTCAGAGGAAGGCGTTCCTCAACTTGGTGCAAGGTGACAAGTCAATAGCGGAGTATGAGGCTGAGTTTCTGTGTTTGAGCCGGTATGCTCGGGGCATCGTGGCTACCGATTATGAGAGATGTGTCAGATTTGAAGATGGGCTGCGAGATGAATTGCGGGTTTTGATTGCTCCGCAACGAGAGTGAGACTTCGCCATTTTGGTGGAGAAAGCTCGAATAGCTGAAGAGGTCAAGAGGACTGAGAGGCAGAATAGAGAAAGAAATCGGGATAAGAGGAGTTTTGGATCGCCAGAATTGTCCGAGAAATTTCAAAAAGACCGAGGGTCGAGAATTCTGCTCGTGTTTCTATGACAGCTGCTGGAAATCAGGACCGTCCGTGTGCTCAGTGTGGAAGGTATCATGTCGGCGAGTGCTGGAATCGGGACCGAGAATGTTTTAGGTGTAAGTCCAAGACTCATTTGATTAAGGATTGTCCTCAGGATCCGAATAGGGCTCGGATAGAAGGCCAAGGTTATGTGCAATCGGGCAGAGGGGGTCAGCAGGCGACAAGGGGTCGTGGTTCGAACCATGGAGGAAATGGTTCAGGTCGAGGTCCTGGAGCACCAGGCCAAGGTAATGGTAACACTGAGGCAAGACAGCCAGGTCTGGTGTATGCAGTTCGTCGAAGGGAGGATAGTGATGTGCCAGATGTGACAACGGGTAAGTTTCTTATGTTTGGAATACCCTTTATTGTCTTGTTTGTTATAGAGCTAGTTCGTATTTGTGTCGCTAGTGAAGTATCTAGAACCTTGAGTGTGAACTTTGGGACTGTTCTTAGAAAGTATGTTAGTTTTATCAAGATCAGAGTGCGCAACGAGAGCGTAGTGTGGTGAGTTAGACTATATGATTGATCGTTAGTAAGTAATTTCGAGGACGAAATTATTTTTAAGGAGGGTAGATCTGTAACATCCCAAAATTGGGCCTAGTAGGATTGGGCCTTGAGCTTTAGGAAAATTAGAATATTATTTTATTATTGTTGGCTTGGGTATGAATTTGGTGTGTTAGTATAGTCTTGTGAAGGCTTGATTTTAATTAGGAAGTTAGAATAAATTTTAGTATGGCTTATTTAATGAAGTGGATTAGGTGAGCTTAGCACTTAAGTTAATTTAAGTGTTCATTTATAGCACAAGAGGAGTAAGTGGCAAGTTGGTTAAGGAGCTTGAAAGGTAGCTTGAGGTTAGTAAGTCGGCTTAAGGGATTTTCAAAAATGCTTTTCTCTGTAGCATGCCAAATTCAGTCGTAATGTTTGGGCCGGGTTTGGGGTGTTACAAATTGGTATCAGAGCCCGGTTCAAAACTCAGACTTTGAGGTTTTGGGCCCGAAAATAGTTTTCAAAGATGGGTTTTTCAAAGATTTGGGCTTTCATAAATTTTTCAGGTTTATTCTGGCATGGCACCTGTACCTCTGACCCGAAGTCCACTAGGTAAGTACTTCGGACTCTTAAAGTGATTTGTTTTAATTATTTTAAGCATTTTAATATTGAGTATTTTGTTTTAAGTATTGGTTGTAATAAGGGCCATTTATCC
The DNA here is from genome assembly GCA_005393395.2 of Gossypium australe. Taxonomy (NCBI): domain Eukaryota; kingdom Viridiplantae; phylum Streptophyta; class Magnoliopsida; order Malvales; family Malvaceae; genus Gossypium; species Gossypium australe. The sequence goes on along the minus strand of CM016621.1, from coordinate 83,194,825 downwards.
AATTTTTGATTATTATTATGTTTTAAGTTGGTTTGTTGAATATATTGTTATTTGAAAATGTTTAAATTTGTAACAACCTAATTTTATTTGGAATTTTAATTACACAATGTTTTAGTAAAGACAACAAAATTTTATGTTTTTTTAAATCGGCTTAAGGGATTTTCAAAAATGCTTTTCTCTGTAGCATACCAAATTCGGTCGTAATGTTTGGGTCGGGTTTGGGGTGTTACAAATGAGGCCCAGATCTTTTAATTTAAGTGAGTTAAATTTGGCATTAGGGTTAGTAAGAGGTGGACGGCTACAAGGCTATAAAATAGGAAAAATTATGTGGATTTTTAAGTGATAATATCATAGATAAAAAGGAGAAAAGTTAGGAGCTTATCTTCAAAGGAAGTGTTGGCCGAAAATCCACCACCTAGAGGAGTGTAAAATTCGGCTATTGCATGGCATAGAGGGTGCCAAAATTCTCCTCTCTTCTAGCTTAAATTTTAAGGGCATTTTCGGTATTTAGCAGTAGGTGTCAAAAATCTATAAATAGGGGGGCTAGCTCCTTGTTTCTGACATTGAAAACCCTAAAATCCTCTCCCTTAGTGCCGAAATTCCCTACCCTCTCCCTCTCCAAATTTCTTTCTTCAATTACTTCAAAAAACCGAAACTTTTCCCCACTTTCTTTTCCCTTGTGCCGATTTCTCTAAAAAGCTGAAGCATCCATCGCTTTTTCTTTTATTCATCCTATTTGAGGAATTGTTCTATACTTCCGGCATTTAAATCTTCCATTGGCATTGCCGAATCCTCTCCCTAGTGCTAGCCGAATCTCCTAAGCTAAGGTAAGAGTCAATTTTTGATTAGTTCTCATAATCTATTTTAGAAAGGCAAAAGCCGAAAGCTAACAGTTAATGGTTTTATGATGGGCGGCAATTCGGGATTTGAAGGAAGCTTAGTCGACTAGTTCTAAAAGCCGAAAATCATAAGTCTCCAATTTCGGGATTTTAAGGTAAGAAGATTATCCCTAGATTTCTATTAAATTCGTTCAATATATATATGATTTTAACTCTATAAGGAGGATTAACGATTAAATATTGTTATAGTAGCTCTGATAAGGATTTGATGGAATTAAATATGGATCAGGCAAAAGAAAGAATCCCTAAGTTTAAGAAACGAGCAGTATCTGCTGTTCGGGATTGGCCAATTGGTTGTGGACCGGCTTCTGAACAACACCTTAGGCAGATAGTAGTCGTGTCGACTAAGGATAGCGTCGATATAGAAAGCCTCGTTTTATCAGTAATCAGGTGTGTAGATCTCTAACACACTACTAATAAACCTGTATGTATTTCTATTTATGTTTATTATGGGCTAAAAAGCCAGAATAAGGCTGTGTAGATAGTCGAATGGAACCCTAAAAAGGGTTAGCCAAGGATGCCAGGTACGTAAACATAGAACTCCCTATGTGTATCGAAGAATATATAAGTCTGCTTGATGTTTTCTTTATGAATGTATGCATGGGGTGGGAATGATGATAATTGAAGGGGAAGTGTATGATAGGTCACTTGGTGATCGGTGGTAGAAATCCCACATAATTTAAATGTAAGGTCACATAGTGATCGGTGGCTATGCCACGTTTAATGATTCCTACTTAATAGGAATAGGCAGTGCGGCTGTCGTTTTGGTGTGTAGCGGATGGAGGGTTGATTGTAGAAATCCTCACGGTGTGATGGTTGGTACGGGTTGGTGTGTAGAGGACGGAAACCTAGGATGGGTTGGGTTATTCATTCTTTATTGTTTATTATGTGATTATGATTGATGCATTCCTGTATGGGCCAGGGCCCATGTAACATCCTGAATAGGGCCTATGCATTTTCAGTTTAATTGTACGAAATGTCAAGTCTCAAGTACTATGAATAAATTTTTGATACTTTTGGAAACCTAGAAATGGAAATGGAAATGGAAATGAAAATGGAAATGAACATTTTTGGAAACTTGAACATTTTGGAAACTTGAACATTTTGGAAACTTGAACATTTTGGAAACCTGAACATTTTGGAAACCTGAACATTTTTGGAAATGATTCAAAAATGGAAAGTAACCATTTCTGGAAACTTGGAAATGTAAGAAAATGGCAAGTTTACAGAGCCGATCAAAAATTTTAGGAATCTTAGAAATGATGCCGAAATGTCAAATTTTAAAGTTAAAAATAGGAAATAAGGGCTAGAGGGCCTTAAAAGAAAAAGTTGGAGAATTTTGACACAAAAACAAGCTTGGAAAAGTGGCCTGAAGATGCCACTTAGGGCCTAAGGAAATGGCGTCACATGCAGGGGAAATAGGCCTGAGTTCGAGTCACTTGAGAAGCAAATAAATAAGTTTTATTTTTGCTTCCAGAAGGCTGAGGTGGACGGCATTGGTTTCTAGAAAAGGAGGTGTTTTATTTGCATAAATATGTGAATAAGAAGTGACAAATAAAGGATTTTCTTTTATTGGATTATTTGAGGAGATAATTGATGGATTAAAGGCTTTTATTTTTTTAAATAAAAGAGATAATATTATCACAAGGAAGATTGGTGGCCAAGTCAAGGACTCTTGGCCTAGCAATTTCGGCTAAAGGAGGAGAGTTAAAGGATTTTCTCTCATCTTTTCTAGACTTTTCTGAAAATTCCATAGCAAAACTCCCTCTGCCGATTTTTCTTTTCATCTTTTCTTCTTCTCTTTTCTTCATCTATCAAGCCAAAACCTTTCCTGATTAAATCTCCATAGCCGAAACTCTGTGACTCTAGAGAAGGAAGCAATCGACTAAAGGCATTAAAGGTAAGCATTATTCAAGTTCCTTTCTTTTCTATTTGCCGAAAGAGAATGGCCTAATCCCTATTCTTGTTCATGGCCGAATCTGCAAGGATCTCTCAGGATCTTTTTACAACTGTCGAATACAAGGGGGAAACTTTCGGGAAATCTGAGGATCTAAGGTAAGATGTATGAATAATCGGTTAAGGTTTTGATTCATGTTTTCAAAGTTAGATTTAATCTAACATGAAGTTATAGGGATTTCGACAGGCATATAAAGGAATCCTCTTCAGATTTGGAATTTGTATGGTAAGTGATATTCGGCCAAGGCTTATTTTTGATACTTGGAATTATTTTGCATTATTTCAAAAGCCGAAAAGTCACATGGTTATATGATCTAGTGTTAGCCGATTTCAAGGGAAAGGGATACTAGCAATTTTTGGAACTTGATCAATCATCCAATTCGGCAACAAGGTAGTAATACAAATCCTACTAGGATTTGGGTTTTTAAGCCAAATAGGTTGTTAATATGTTTTAATGTTTGGCCGAATATAGGAGATAAAGATCTAGATCGGTAGATCGTTCTTCGGGATTTCAAGGAATCTATTAACCAAATCAGGTGTGTACTCACATTAACTTTCGATATATCATATGGCAATTATTTTAATATATGAATATGCATAAGAATGTGAATGTGGCTAAGTACCACAGATGTGTAAGAGTACCCAGGTACGTTTCCTACTTCTGATAGGATTACGAATATGATATATTTTGAACATATGATTAGTAGCATGAATGAGAAATTTAATATGTTATGCATGATATAAAAATTATGGGGCATACGGGATCTATGTGAAAGGGGAAGAAGGTGTTGACTTCGGTCTCACCAACGGAATATGGTGACTACGGTCACACAATTTGAATATGGTAACTCCGGTTACATTATCTAAATTTGGTAACTTCGGTTACATTATTTGAATATGGTGTCTAATGACACAAATTATATGGGCGATGAGCACGTCGACTGCAGCGACTGCCTTCGATGGTGTGTAGCGGATGGAGGGTTGACTTAGTAGTCCCCACGGTGTGACTGGCAGGTACGGGTGGTGTGTAGCGGATGGACCATTAGGCTTGGGTTTGGGTTGCATCATTTATTTTATATGAACATGAACTTGATATGAACTTGTATACCTGATTTGTTGAATGTTAATGTTGTGTACACATTGAGTCTGTTGACTCACCCCGTTGTGGGAACTATTTTCAGGTGATGAACAGTGACGGACCGGGACGGTAGACCTTGAGGTGGCCATGCTCCATTTGAAGATTTTATTTAATTTGGACTTCATTTCTTTTAGTACCTTTTAATTTTATTATTGGGTTTTACTTGATGTAATAAGGCCATAAGGCCCAGTGGATTTTCTTTATTTTGCTTTACTTTTAACTATTATGTTACGAACTATTTACGACTAAAGTTTAAGTGATATATATTTTTTTTTATAAACCTTAAGAAAAAATTATTTTGTCACCTTAATAAAAATTGGATTTTCAAATAGATTAAATGGGTTTCTCAATCTAAGCCCAATCCAAAACAATATTTCCTAAAATTTTACAAAATTTCTCTAAGTAACAAAGAACTTGAAAACCGGTTTATTTAAGGAACATACCAAATCCGGTTCAGGCTCATGGGCCGGGTGTGGGGTGTTTCAGCTTGGTATCAGAGCCCAGTTTTAAAACTCTCGGCCTGTGGGCTAAGGCCCAAAACATTTTGAATTCGAGCCCAACTGATTTTCTTTGAACATAAGCAGGTTTTATGGCATGGCACCTAAGTCTCCGACCCGCAGTCCACCAAGTAAGTACCCCTAACTCTATGTGTGATTCTGTGAATTATGAACTGTATAAGGGTAGAACAGGCATGGAACGTAGAATAGAATGTTAGGAACTTGAACCCTAGGACTAGTCTACTCAAACACAAACACATAAGACTTAATGCATTAAACAACCCTATGGCTAAGTCACTGAGCTAAGGGTGTGGTAACCCCTGTACGCATGTCTAGGATTGGATCCAGAAGTGCCTGGTATTTAAGCAGTCCTAGTGACTCACCTCCTCTTCGCAGGAATCCTACCTGGTGCGTAGCTTCGGTTCACCCTAACTCAGAGGGCTCAGTGGTGTGGCAACCTCTGTGCGCATGTCTAGGAATGGTTTCGGTGGGAGCTTGGTATTTAAGCAGTCCACGTGACTCACCTCCTCTCAACACGAATCCTGCCTGGTGCGTAGCTTTGGTTCACCCTGACCAAGAGGGCTCGGTCATAGGCTAAACATAATGACTAAAACCCGAAAGGGAACTAGCCATGTTTTTTTTTAAAAAAAAAAGAAAAAAAAAGAAGAGAGAACAAAACAACAAACCCTAGTTTTTTTTTTCAAACTTTTAAAACTTTCTTTTAAATCTGAGAAAATTATTTTACAACATTTTCTGAAAAACTCCTGATTTGCGACAATTACAAAAAATGCCCTCAGTGGTGAAATTACCAAAATGCCCTTGGATTATAAAATGTTCAACTACTCAACAGCTTCACCAAAATTTCATTATTTTATAAACATTCAAAAACCCTAATTTGTAAAACATCAAAACACCTTGATTTTGGAAAATTACAAAATTGCCCCTAACTTACAAAATTACCAAAATGACCCTGATTTCCAAAATTTTTGCAACATCCCCATTTTTGAAGGAACAATTTTCAAAAAGAACCCTCAAAGTTTTACAACTTTTGAAATATCCCTAATTTATTAAATTTACAAATTCACCTTGATTTGTGAAAAATTACCAAAATACCCCTGATGTCAAAAATTACCGAAATACCCCCGGATTTTGAAATTTTTCTAAATTACCCCAAGACTTTGAAATTTCAAAAATACTTTTGACGAAAACACCAAGGAACGTTTTCTCCTGAAAAATTACGAAAATGCCCCTGTAGGACAAAATTACAAAAATACCCTTGGGTAGTGGAAAACAACAACAACGAAAACTACAACGTTTCTCTGAATGAACGAAAGTTCATACTTGTTTGGTGGATGAAGGAATGAATGGAAAAGACTGTGTGTTTGTATGAATACGGAAGAACCACTCTTAAATTTCTTTTCATAAAACTCATTCGCGGTAAATAAGTGGAACAATGACTAATACATAAAATTCTTTAATCAGATCCTGACGCTAGAAAATGAGCTCTAGAGGACGTGGTCGTCGTGGACGAGGTAGAGGAAGGATGACCGTGTCGGAACCCGTTAGATCGGGCCAAGGGTCCGACAATGAAATACCACCGCCACCACCACCCCCAGCTGTTAATGTTGAGCAGCAAGCTCAGACGGGGGAAGATGCTGTGTCGCAGGCTGTGCTGCGAGTTTTGGAATTGGTGGCTGGTGCGGGAGGAAATTCAGGAAATCGTAAGTCTGTGCCTGAACGGCTCCGAGCTAATGGAGCTGAAATGTTTCGAGGAGTATCTGGAGTAGCACCCAGTACGGCTGAGTACTAGTTGGAAGCAACGGAGCGTATCATGGATGAGCTCGATCTGACTCCTGAGGAAAAGTTGAAAGGGATGGTGGCGTTGTTACGCGATGAAGCGTATCAATGGTGGCTAACTGTTCGAGATGGTGCCACGGCGGAGGATCTGACCTGGGAATATGTTAAGGAGGCATTCTAGAAGAAATATGTGGGAACCAAGTATACTGATGAGCAAAGAAAGGCTTTTCTGGGGTTGGTACAAGGGAGTAAGTCTGTCGCAGAATATGAGGCAGAATTTCTGAGGCTGAGCCGCTATGTTCGAGGGGTAGTGGCAACTGAGCATGAACGCTGTGTCTGTTTTGAGGACGGACTGAGGGACGATCTGAGACTGTTGATAGCACCGCATCAGGAGCGGGAATTCTCTGCTTTGGTGGAAAAGGCCAAGGTGGCCGAGGGGATTAAGGATGCTACCAAACAGACTGTGGATAGGAATAAGCCCAAAAGAGGTTTTGGACCATCTGGAAAGGGTCACAAGAGGCCTAGAGTTGACGGGCCACGAAATCAACAAGCTGGTACGGGCTGGCAGTATCGCCCTTGTGAGCATTGTGGAAAGAAGCACTTGGGAGAGTGCTGGAGAAAGACGGGAGGATGTTTCAAGTGTGGGTCCATGGACCATATGCTTAAGGATTGTCCCAAGCAACCAGATGAGAGCCGACCGGCAGTTCAGAATGCTAGCCAGACTGGTAGTGGCGGACAGCAGCTTCAACGGGGTCGTGGTTTGAGTAACCGAGGTAGTGGTGCTGGCAGAGGCCGTGGAACACAGGGCCGAGGTACTACTAATGCCGATGCAAGACAACCGGGTTTGGTTTATGCGGTTCGTCGGAGGGAGGATGGTGACGCACCGGATGTAATAACCGGTACGTTTTTTATTTTTGACAAACCCTATTTTGCTCTGATTGATGTGGGCTCGACCCATTCCTATGTTGCATGTAGTGTAGTGGAAACACTAGGCCTAGACTCTGAACTTTCTAATAGACATATGACTGTAGTAAGCCCATTAGGTCAAACTATTGTGGTAGACAAGATCTTTCGAAATGTGCCCTTAGAGATTCAGGGAGTGAACTTTCGGGCAGACTTAATGGAGTTACCTTTCGGAGATTTTGAAATTATACTCGGAATGGATTGGTTAGTAGAACACCAAGCCGTGTTGGATTGTGCGGCTAAATGTATGGAACTATGAACCCCGGAGGATGAATTGGTAGCAATGATCGGAGAAAGGAGGAACTACTTGTCTAACGTAGTTTCGGCGCTGAAGGCCGAGAAGATGGTTACGAAGGGGTGTAAGGCATTCTTAGCCTTCATTAGTACGATAGGTGGGAAGGAGGAAGGTATTGATGGAGTTAGGGCGGTAAGGGACTTCGTGGATGTATTTCCAGAGGAATTACCAGGAATACCCCTAGATAGGGAGGTGGAATTTGGGATAGATTTGCTACCAGGAACAACTCCTGTGTCAATCGCTCCATACCGAATGGCGCCAAAGGAGTTAGTTGAGCTCAAGGCTCAAATCCAAGAACTGTTGGATCGTGGGTTCATCCGACCCAGTGTGTCTCCATGGGGAGCACCGGTCCTATTTGTAAAGAAGAAAGACGGAACTATGCGTATGTGCATAGACTACCGTCAATTGAATAAGCTGACCATTAAGAACAAGTATCCTTTGCCAAGGATCGATGATTTGTTCGATCAGCTGAAGGGGGCCGCAGTATTTTCAAAGATCGACTTAAGGTCGGGATATCATCAGTTGAAGGTGAAGGAGGCTGACATTCATAAGACCACTTTTAGGACAAGATATGGCCACTTTGAGTTTGTAGTGATGCCGTTTGGGTTGACGAACGCTCCAGCTGCGTTCATGGACATGATGAATCGGGTTTTCCAACCCTATTTGGACAGGTTCGTCGTTGTGTTCATCGACGATATTTTGGTGTACTCGAAGTCGGAAGAGGAGCATGATAAGCATCTTCGAGTTGTATTGGAAGTGTTAAGGGAGAAGAAGCTTTATGCCAAATTCAGCAAGTGCGACTTTTGGCTTAAGGAGGTGGCATTCTTAGGACATGTGGTATCTGCAGAGGGAATAAGAGTGGATCCTAGGAAGATCGAAGCTATGCTGGATTAGAAACCACCTAGGTCTGTGGCTGAAATCTGAAGTTTCTTAGGCTTGGCAGGCTATTACAGAAGGTTTGTGGAAGGGTTCTCGTCAATAGCCGCGCCTTTGACAAAGTTGCTAAGAAAGGAAGTACCCTTCGAATTGACTAATAAGCAGCAGGAGAGCTTTGAAAAGCTTAAAAGGGTGTTGACGGAAGCTCCAGTGTTAATTCAGCCAGAGGCAGGAAAAGATTTTGTGGTGTACTGTGATGCTTCGCATACGGGGTTAGGCTGTGTGCTAATGCAAGAGGGTAAAGTGGTCGCCTATGCGTCACGACAGTTAAGGCCTCATGAGGTTAACTACCCAACTCATGACTTGGAACTAGCAGCAGTGGTTTTTGCCCTTAAAGTTTGGAGGCACTACCTTTATGGAGAAAGGTCAGTGATCTACACAGATCACAAGAGCCTTAAGTATCTGTTGACTCAGAAGGAGTTGAACTTGAGGCAACGAAGGTGGGTGGAATTGCTGAAGGACTACGATTGTTCGATAGAATATAATCCGGGCAAGGCGAATGTGGTAGCCGATGCCCTGAGTAGGAAGGTTGTGTCGGATCTACAGGCTTTGTTCGCTCACTTAAGTCTGTATGACGATGGAAGCCTGTTGGCAGAATTACAAGTCAAGCCCACATGGCTGAAGGAGGTGAAAGAGGGATAGTTGGCTGATAAGGACTTAAGTACTAAGTTACAGCAAGTGCAGCAAGGAGGATTTAAGGACTATGGCGTCAATGATGAAGGAATATTGTGCTACAAGGGAAAGGTCTGTATGCCGAGGAATAAGGAGTTGAGACAAAGGATTCTTCGGGAAGCGCATGGTAGCCCTTATGCTATTCATCCCGGAGGCATCAAGCTGTATAGAGATCTAAGGGAACAATTTTGGTGGTCTGATCTGAAATGAGAGGTGACTGAATTTGTGGGGAAATGTTTGACGTGTCAGCAAGTTAAGGCTGAACACCAAGTTCCATCAGGATTGCTTCAACCAATCGAAGTTCCCCAATGGAAGTGGGAAAGAATTACCATGGACTTCGTTAGTGGGCTTCCCCTTACGCCTACTAAGAAGGACTCGGTATGGGTGATAGTGGACCGTTTGACTAAGTCTGCGCACTTTATCCCAGTAAGAATGGATTATTCTCTTCAGAAGTTGGCCAAGTTATATGTGGCGGAGGTTGTGAGGTTGCATGGAGTACCGGTGTCAATCATCTCTGATAGAGACCCAAGGTTTACGTCTCGATTTTGGAAGGCATTTCATCAAGCTTTAGGCACTAAGTTGGACTTCACTACGGCTTTTCATCCACAATCAGACGGGCAGTCTGAACGGGTTATACAGGTGTTGGAGGATATGTTGAGAGGCTGTGTAATGGATTTTCGAGGAAGTTGGGAAGATTACTTGCCTTTAGCTGAGTTTGCTTACAACAACAGCTATCAGGCTAGCCTTCGGATGGCACCATACGAAGCATTGTATGGTAGGAAGTGTAGAACACCTACTTGTTGGACCGAGTTAGGAGAACGCCGAGTTTTGGGTCCAGAGTTAGTGGCAGAAACTGAAGAGAAGGTTGAGTTAATACGGGCACGGTTGAAGGAAGCCTCTGATAGGCAGAAGTCGTACGCAGATCTTAAGCGGAAGGAAATAGAGTTTGAAGAGGGAGACCAAGTATTCCTGAAAGTCTCACCTTGGAAGAAGGTAATGAGGTTCGGTCAAAAAGAGAAGCTAAGCCCAAGGTTTATAGGGCCTTATCGAGTATTGAAGCGAGTTGGGCCAGTGGCATACCAATTAGAGTTGCCACCAGAATTGCAGCAGATGCACGACGTATTTCATGTATCCATGATATGTCGCTACCGATCGGATCCATCTCGTATAGTACCGATTGAAGAGGTGGAGCTAAGGCCAGACTTATCCTACGAGGAAGAACCGATTCAGATCTTGGAACGTGATGAGAAAGTCGGTTCCTCTAGTCAAGGTGTTATGGCGCGATCATGGAGTAGAAGAAGCTTCGTGGGAGCCGAAGGAGACAATACGACAACAATACCCTCAACTATTTAGTTAGGAAATTTCGGGGACGAAATTTTGTTTAAGGGGGGTAGAACTGTAACATACTGAATAGGGCCTATGCATTTTCAGTTTAATTGTACGAAATGTCAAGTCTCAAGTACTATGAATAAATTTTTGATACTTTTGGAAACCTAGAAATGGAAATGGAAATGGAAATGAAAATGGAAATGAACATTTTTGGAAACTTGAACATTTTGGAAACTTGAACATTTTGGAAACTTGAACATTTTGGAAACCTGAACATTTTGGAAACCTGAACATTTTTGGAAATGATTCAAAAATGGAAAGTAACCATTTCTGGAAACTTGGAAATGTAAGAAAATGGCAAGTTTACAGAGCCGATCGAAAATTTTAGGAAACTTAGAAATGATGCCGAAATGTCAAATTTTAAAGTTCAAAATAGGAAATAAGGGCTAGAGGGCCTTAAAAGAAAAAGTTGGAGAATTTTGACACAAAAACAAGCTTGGAAAAGTGGCCTGAAGATGCCACTTAGGGCCTAAGGAAATGGCGTCACATGCAGGGGAAATAGGCCTGAGTTCGAGTCACTTGAGAAGCAAATAAATAAGTTTTATTTTTGCTTCCAGAAGGCTGAGGTGGACGGCATTGGTTTCTAGAAAATGAGGTGTTTTGTTTGCATAAATATGTGAATAAGAAGTGATAAATAAAGGATTTTCTTTTATTGGATTATTTGAGGAGATAATTGATGGATTAAAGGCTTTTATTTTTTTAAATAAAAGAGATAATATTATCACAAGGAAGATTGGTGGCCAAGTCAAGGACTCTTGGCCTAGCAATTTCGGCTAAAGGAGGAGAGTTAAAGGATTTTCTCTCATCTTTTCTAGACTTTTCCGAAAATTCCATAGCAAAACTCCCTCTGCCGATTTTTCTTTTCATCTTTTCTTCTTCTCTTTTATTCATCTATCAAGCCAAAACCTTTCCTGATTAAATCTCCATAGCCGAAACTCTGTGACTCTAGAGAAGGAAGCAATCGACTAAAGGCATTAAAGGTAAGCATTATTCAAGTTCCTTTCTTTTCTATTTGTCGAAAGAGAATGGCCTAATCCCTATTCTTGTTCATGGCCAAATCTGCAAGGATCTCTCAGGATCTTTTTACAACTGTCGAATACAAGGGGGAAACTTTCGGGAAATCTGAGGATCTAAGGTAAGATGTATGAATAATCGGTTAAGGTTTTGATTCATGTTTTCAAAGTTAGATTTAATCTAACATGAAGTTATAGGGATTTCGACAGGCATATAAAGGAATCCTCTTCAGATTTGGAATTTGTATGGTAAGTGATATTCGGCCAAGGCTTATTTTTGATACTTGGAATTATTTTGCATTATTTCAAAAGCCGGAAAGTTACATGGTTATATGATCTAGTGTTAGCCGATTTCAAGGGAAAGGGATACTAGCAATTTTTGGAACTTGATCAATCATACAATTCGGCAACAAGGTAGTAATACAAATCCTACTAGGATTTGGGTTTTTAAGCCAAATAGGTTGTTAATATGTTTTAATGTTTGGCCGAATATAGGAGATAAAGATCTAGATCGGTAGATCGTTCATCGGGATTTCAAGGAATCTATTAAGCAAATCAGGTGTGTACTCACATTAACTTTCGATATATCATATGGCAATTATTTTAATATATGAATATGCATAAGAATGTGAATGTGGCTAAGTACCACAGATGTGTAAGAGTACCCAGGTACGTTTCCTACTTCTGATAGGATTACAAATATGATATATTTTGAACATATGATTAGTAGCATGAATGAGAAATTTAATATGTTATGCATGATATAAAAATTATGGGGCATACGGGATCTATGTGAAAGGGGAAGAAGGTGTTGACTTCGGTCTCACCAACGGAATATGGTGACTACGGTCACACAATTTGAATATGGTAACTCCGGTTACATTATCTAAATTTGGTAACTTCGGTTGCATTATTTGAATATGGTGTCTAATGACACAAATTATATGGGCAATGAGCACGTCGACTGCAGCGACTCCCTTCGATGGTGTGTAGCGGATGGAGGGTTGACTTAGTAGTCCCCACGGTGTGACTGGCAGGTACGGGTGGTGTGTAGCGGATGGACCATTAGGCTTGGGTTTGGGTTGCATCATTTATTTTATATGAACATGAACTTCATATGAACTTGTATGCCTGATTTGTTGAATGTTAATGTTGTGTACACATTGAGTCTGTTGACTCACCTCGTTGTGGGAACTATTTTCAGGTGATGAACAGTGACGGACCGGGACGGTAGACCTTGAGGTGGCCATGCTCCATTTGAAGATTTTATTTAATTTGGACTTTATTTCTTTTAGTACCTTTTAATTTTATTATTGGGTTTTACTTGATGTAATAAGGCCATAAGGCCCAGTGGATTTTCTTTATTTTGCTTTACTTTTAACTATTATGTTACGAACTATTTACGACTAAAGTTTAAGTGATATATATATTTTTTATAAACCTTAAGAAAAAATTATTTTGTCACCTTAATAAAAATTTGGATTTTCAAATAGATTAAATGGGTTTCTCAATCTAAGCCCAATCCAAAACAATATTTCCTAAAATTTTACAAAATTTCTCTAAGTAACAAAGAACTTGAAAACCGGTTTATTTAAGGAACATACCAAATCCGGTTCAGGCTCATGGGCCGGGTGTGGGGTGTTTCAGCTTGGTATCAGAGCCCAGTTTTAAAACTCTCGGCCTGTGGGCTAAGGCCCAAAACGTTTTGAATTCGAGCCCAACTGATTTTCTTTGAACATAAGCAGGTTTTATGGCATGGCACCTAAGTCTCCGACCCGCAGTCCACCAAGTAAGTACCCCTAACTCTATGTGTGATTCTGTGAATTATGAACTGTATAAGGGTAGAACAGGCATGGAACGTAGAATAGAATGATAGGAACTTGAACCCTAGGACTAGTCTACTCAAACACAAACACATAAGACTTAATGCACTAAACAACCCTATGGCTAAGTCACTGAGCTAAGGGTGTGGTAACCCCTGTACGCATGTCTAGGATTGGATCCAGAAGAGCCTGGTATTTAAGCAGTCCTAGTGACTCACCTCCTCTTCGCAGGAATCCTACCTGGTGCGTAGCTTCGGTTCACCCTAACTCAGAGGGCTCAGTGGTGTGGCAACCTCTGTGTGCATGTCTAGGAATGGTTTCGGTGGGAGCTTGGTATTTAAGCAGTCCACGTGACTCACCTCCTCCCCACACGAATCCTGCCTGGTGCGTAGCTTTGGTTCACCCTGACCAAGAGGGCTCGGTCATAGGCTAAACATAATGACTAAAACCCGAAAGGGAACTAGCCATGTTTTTTTTTTAAAAAAAAAAGAAAAAAAAGAAGAAGAGAGAACAAAACAACAAACCCTAGTTTTTTTTTCAAACTTTTAAAACTTTCTTTTAAATCTGAGATAATTATTTTACAACATTTTCTGAAAAACTCCTGATTTGCGACAATTACAAAAAATGCCCTCAGTGGTGAAATTACCAAAATGCCCTTGGATTATAAAATGTTCAACTACTCAACAGCTTCACCAAAATTTCATTATTTTATAAACATTCAAAAACCCTAATTTGTAAAACATCAAAACACCTTGATTTTGGAAAATTACAAAATTGCCCCTAACTTACAAAATTACCAAAATGACCCTGATTTCCAAAATTTTTGCAACATCCCCATTTTTGAAGGAACAATTTTCAAAAAGAACCCTCAAAGTTTTACAACTTTTGAAATATCCCTAATTTATTAAATTTACAAATTCACCCTGATTTGTGAAAAATTACCAAAATACCCCTGATGTCAAAAATTACCGAAATACCCCCGGATTTTGAAATTTTTCCAAATTACCCCGAGACTTTGAAATTTCCAAAATACTTTTGACGAAAACACCAAGGAACGTTTTCTCCTGAAAAATTACGAAAATGCCCCTGTAGGACAAAATTACGAAAATACCCTTGGGTAGTGGAAAACAACAACAACGAAAACTACAACATTTCTCTGAATGAACGAAAGTTCATACTTGTTTGGTGGATGAAGGAATGAATGGAAAAGACTGTGTGTTTGTATGAATACGAAAGAACCACTCTTAAATTTCTTTTCATAAAACTCATTCGCGGTAAATAAGTGGAACAATGACTAATACATAAAATTCTTTAATCAGATCCTGACGCTAGAAAATGAGCTCTAGAGGACGTGGTCGTCGTGGATGAGGTAGAGGAAGGATGACCGTGTCGGAACCCGTTAGATCGGGTCAAGGGTCCGACAATGAAATACCACCGCCACCACCACCCCCAGCTGTTAATGTTGAGCAGCAAGCTCAGACGGGGGAAGATGCTGTGTCGCAGGCTGTGCTGCGAGTTTTGGAATTGGTGGCTGGTGCGGGAGGAAATTCAGGAAATCGTAAGTCTGTGCCTGAACGGCTCCGAGCTAATGGAGCTGAAATGTTTCGAGGAGTATCTGGAGTAGCACCCAGTACGGCTGAGTACTAGTTGGAAGCAACGGAGTGTATCATGGATGAGCTCGATCTGACTCCTGAGGAAAAGTTGAAAGGGATGGTGGCGTTGTTACGCGATGAAGCGTATCAATGGTGGCTAACTGTTCGAGATGGTGCCACGGCGGAGGATCTGACCTGGGAATATGTTAAGGAGGCATTCCAGAAGAAATATGTGGGAACCAAGTATACTGATGAGCAAAGAAAGGCTTTTCTGGGGTTGGTACAAGGGAGTAAGTCTGTCGCAGAATATGAGGCAGAATTTCTGAGGCTGAGCCGCTATGTTCGAGGGGTAGTGGCAACTGAGCATGAACGCTGTGTCCGTTTTGAGGACGGACTGAGGGACGATCTGAGACTGTTGATAGCACCGCATCAGGAGCGGGAATTCTCTACTTTGGTGGAAAAGGCCAAGGTGGCCGAGGGGATTAAGGATGCTACCAAACAGACTGTGGATAGGAATAAGCCCAAAAGAGGTTTTGGACCATCTGGAAAGGGTCACAAGAGGCCTAGAGTTGACGGGCCACGAAATCAACAAGCTGGTACGGGCTGGCAGTATCGCCCTTGTGAGCATTGTGGAAAGAAGCACTTGGGAGAGTGCTGGAGAAAGACGGGAGGATGTTTCAAGTGTGGGTCCATGGACCATATGCTTAAGGATTGTCCCAAGCAACCAGATGAGAGCCGACCGGCAGTTCAGAATGCTAGCCAGACTGGTAGAGGCGGACAGCAGCCTCAACGGGGTCGTGGTTCGGGTAACCGAGGTAGTGGTACTGGCAGAGGCCGTGGAACACAGGGCCGAGGTACTACTAATGCCAATGCAAGACAACCGGGTTTGGTTTATGCGGTTCGCCGGAGGGAGGATGGTGACGCACCGGATGTAATAACCGGTACGTTCTTTATTTTTGACAAACCCTATTTTGCTCTGATTGATGTGGGCTCGACCCATTCCTATGTTGCATGTAGTGTAGTGGAAACACTAGGCCTAGACTCTAAACTTTCTAATAGACAGATGACTGTAGTAAGCCCATTAGGTCAAACTATTGTGGTAGACAAGATCTTTCGAAATGTGCCCTTAGAGATTCAGGGAGTGAACTTTCGGGCAGACTTAATGGAGTTACCTTTCGGAGATTTTGAAATTATACTCGGAATGGATTGGTTAGTAGAACACCAAGTCGTGTTGGATTGTGCGGCTAAACGTATGGAACTAAAAACCCCGGAGGATGAAGTGGTAGCAATGATCGGAGAAAGGAGGAACTACTTGTCTAACGTAGTTTCGGTGCTGAAGGCCGAGAAGATGGTTAAGAAGGGGTGTAAGGCATTCTTAGCCTTTATTTGTACGATAGGTGGGAAGGAGGAAGGTATTGATGGAGTTAGGGCGGTAAGGGACTTCGTGGATGTATTTCCAGAGGAATTACCAGGAATACCCCCAGATAGGGAGGTGGAATTTGGGATAGATTTGCTACCAGGAACAACTCCTGTGTCAATCGCTCCATACCGAATGGCGCCAAAGGAGTTAGTTGAGCTCAAGGCTCAAATCCAAGAACTGTTGGATCGTGGGTTCATCCGACCCAGTGTGTCTCCATGGGGAGCACCGGTCCTATTTGTAAAGAAGAAGGACGGAACTATGCGTATGTGCATAGACTACCGTCAATTGAATAAGCTGACCATTAAGAGCAAGTATCCTTTGCCAAGGATCGATGATTTGTTCGATCAGCTGAAGGGGGCCGCAGTATTTTCAAAGATCGACTTAAGGTTGGGATATCATCAGTTGAAGGTGAAGGAGGCTGACATTCATAAGACCACTTTTAGGACAAGATATGGCCACTTTGAGTTTGTAGTGATGCCGTTTGGGTTGACGAACGCTCCAACCGCGTTCATGGACATGATGAATCGGGTTTTCCAACCCTATTTGGACAGGTTCGTCGTTGTGTTCATCGACGATATTTTGGTGTACTCGAAGTCGGAAGAGGAGCATGATAAGCATCTTCGAGTTGTATTGGAAGTGTTAAGGGAGAAGAAGCTTTATGACAAATTCAGCAAGTGCGACTTTTGGCTTAAGGAGGTGGCATTCTTAGGACATGTGGTATCCGCAGAGGGAATAAGAGTGGATCCTAGGAAGATCGAAGCTGTGCTGGATTGGAATAAGAGTGATCTACACAGATCACAAGAGCCTTAAGTATCTGTTGACTCAGAAGGAGTTGAACTTGAGGCAACGAAGGTGGGTGGAATTGCTGAAGGACTACGATTGTTCGATAGAATATCATCCGGGCAAGGCGAATGTGGCAGCCGATGCCCTGAGTAGGAAGGTTGTGTCGGATCTACAGGCTTTGTTCGCTCACTTAAGTCTGTATGACGATGGAAGCCTGTTGGCAGAATTGCAAGTCAAGCCCACATGGCTGAAGGAGGTGAAAGAGGGACAGTTGGCTGATAAGGAATTAAGTACTAAGTTACAGCAAGTGCAGCAGGGAGGATTTAAGGACTATGGCGTCAATGATGAAGGAATATTGTGCTACAAGGGAAAGGTCTGTATGCCGAGGAATAAGGAGTTGAGATAAAGGATTCTTCGGGAAGCGCATGGTAGCCTTTATGCTATTCATCCCGGAGGCATCAAGCTGTATAGAGATCTAAGGGAACAATTTTAGTGGTCTGATCTGAAACGAGAGGTGACTGAATTTGTGGGGAAATGTTTGACGTGTCAGCAAGTTAAGGCTGAACACCAAGTTCCATCAGGATTGCTTCAACCAATCGAAGTTCCCCAATGAAAGTGGGAAAGAATTACCATGGACTTCGTTAGTGGGCTTCCCCTTACGCCTACTAAGAAGGACTCGGTATGGGTGATAGTGGACCGTTTGACTAAGTCCGCGCACTTCATCCCAGTAAGAATGGATTATTCTCTTCAGAAGTTGGCCAAGTTATATGTGGCGGAGGTTGTGAGGTTGCATGGAGTACTGGTGTCAATCATCTCTGATAGAGACCCAAGGTTTACGTCTCGATTTTGGAAGGCACTTCATCAAGCTTTAGGCACTAAGTTGGACTTCACTACAACTTTTCATCCACAATCAGACGGGCAGTCTGAACGGGTTATACAAGTGTTGGAGGATATGTTGAGAGGCTGTGTAATGGATTTTCGAGGAAGTTGGGAAGATTACTTGCCTTTAGCTGAGTTTGCTTACAACAACAGCTATCAGGCTAGCCTTCGGATGGCACCATACGAAGCATTGTATGGTAGGAAGTGTAGAACACCTACTTGTTGGACCGAGTTAGGAGAACGCCGAGTTTTGGGTCCAGAGTTAGTGGCAGAAACTGAAGAGAAGGTTGAGTTAATACGGGCACGGTTGAAGGAAGCCTCTGATAGGCAGAAGTCGTACGCAGATCTTAAGCGGAAGGAAATAGAGTTTGAAGAGGGAGACAAGTATTCCTGAAAGTCTCACCTTGGAAGAAGGTAATGAGGTTCGGTCTAAAAGGGAAGCTAACCCCAAGGTTTATAGGGCCTTATCGAGTATTGAAGCGAGTTGGGCCAGTGGCATACCAATTAGAGTTGCCACTAGAATTGCATCAGATGCACGACGTATTTCATGTATCCATGATACGTCGCTACCGATCGGATCCATCTCGTATAGTACCGGTTGAAGAGGTGGAGCTAAGACCAGACTTATCCTACGAGGAAGAACCGATTCGGATCTTGGAACGTGATGAGAAAGTCAGTTCCTCTAGTCAAGGTGTTATGGCGCAATCATGGAGTAGAAGAAGCTTCGTGGGAGCCGAAGGAGACAATACGACAACAATACCCTCAACTATTTAGTTAGGAAATTTCGGGGACGAAATTTTGTTTAAGGGGGGTAGAACTATAACATCCTGAATAGGGCCTATGCATTTTCAGTTTAATTGTACGAAATGTCAAGTCTCAAGTACTATGAATAAATTTTTGATACTTTTGGAAACCTAGAAATGGAAATGGAAATGGAAATGAAAATGGAAATGAACATTTTTGGAAACTTGAACATTTTGGAAACTTGAACATTTTGGAAACCTGAACATTTTGGAAACCTGAACATTTTTGGAAATGATTCAAAAATGGAAAGTAACCATTTCTGGAAACTTGGAAATGTAAGAAAATGGCAAGTTTACAGAGCCGATCGAAAATTTTAGGAAACTTAGAAATGATGCCGAAATGTCAAATTTTAAAGTTCAAAATAGGAAATAAGGGCTAGAGGGCCTTAAAAGAAAAAGTTGGAGAATTTTGACACAAAAACAAGCTTGGAAAAGTGGCCTGAAGATGCCACTTAGGGCCTAAGGAAATGGCGTCACATGCAGGGGAAATAGGCCTGAGTTCGAGTCACTTAAGAAGCAAATAAATAAGTTTTATTTTTGCTTACAGAAGGCTGAGGTGGACGGCATTGGTTTCTAGAAAAGGAGGTGTTTTATTTGCATAAATATGTGAATAAAAAGTGATAAATAAAGGATTTTCTTTTATTGGATTATTTGAGGAGATAATTGATGGATTAAAGGCTTTTATTTTTTTAAATAAAAGAGATAATATTATCACAAGGAAGATTGGTGGCCAAGTCAAGGACTCTTGGCCTAGCAATTTCGGCTAAAGGAGGAGAGTTAAAGGATTTTCTCTCATCTTTTCTAGACTTTTCCGAAAATTCCATAGCAAAACTCCCTCTGCCGATTTTTCTTTTCATCTTTTCTTCTTCTCTTTTATTCATCTATCAAGCCAAAACCTTTCCTGATTAAATCTCCATAGCCGAAACTCTGTGACTCTAGAGAAGGAAGCAATCGACTAAAGGCATTAAAGGTAAGCATTATTCAAGTTCCTTTCTTTTCTATTTGCCGAAAGAGAATGGCCTAATCCCTATTCTTGTTCATGGCCGAATCTGCAAGGATCTCTCAGGATCTTTTTACAACTGTCGAATACAAGAGGGAAACTTTCGGGAAATCTGAGGATCTAAGGTAAGATGTATGAATAATCGGTTAAGGTTTTGATTCATGTTTTCAAAGTTAGATTTAATCTAACATGAAGTTATAGGGATTTTGACAGGCATATAAAGGAATCCTCTTCAGATTTGGAATTTGTATGGTAAGTGATATTCGGCCAAGGCTTATTTTTGATACTTGGAATTATTTTGCATTATTTCAAAAGCCGGAAAGTCACATGGTTATATGATCTAGTGTTAGCCGATTTCAAGGGAAAGGGATACTAGCAATTTTTGGAACTTGATCAATCATACAATTCGGCAACAAGGTAGTAATACAAATCCTACTAGGATTTGGGTTTTTAAGCCAAATAGGTTGTTAATATGTTTTAATTTTTGGAACAGTGATGGACCGGGACGGTAGACCTTGAGGTGGCCATGCTCCATTTGAAGATTTTATTTAATTTGGACTTTATTTCTTTTAGTACCTTTTAATTTTATTATTGGGTTTTACTTGATGTAATAAGGCCATAAGGCCCAGTGGATTTTCTTTATTTTGCTTTACTTTTAACTATTATGTTACGAACTATTTACGACTAAAGTTTAAGTGATATATATTTTTTTTTATAAACCTTAAGAAAAAATATTTTGTCACCTTAATAAAAATTGGATTTTCAAATAGATTCAATGGGTTTCTCAATCTAAGCCCAATCCAAAACAATATTTCCTAAAATTTTACAAAATTTCTCTAAGTAACAAAGAACTTGAAAACCGGTTTATTTAAGGAACATACCAGATCCAGTTCAGGCTCGTGGGCCGGGTGTGGGGTGTTTCAGCCCATAATGTGTTTGTGGGCTCAGGTCGATGTGTGTTTTGAGATTTATACACTGAGTCTTTGTGACTCACGCTTTCCTTTTCTCTACTCTTCCAGATGAACAGTAGATCGTGGACATGGGAGCTGAGAGGGACTCAAGGGGCCATCAAGTTCTATTTCTACAAGTTATTTTCTTTTTGGATTTCTTTAAGTTTACTTTATTTCATTGTTATTTCGAGAATATTTATGTAATAAGGCCCCTAGTTTTCATTCAACTAAGTCGTTTTCAATGTTAAGCAACTTATGAATTTATGATAAGGTTTGTTATACTTTTAATAATAATAATACAAAGGATTCCATATTTTTAAAATGCCACCTATCTATCCAAATAATGTTCAATTGACTTATGATTTCCATAACATACAAAGCAAAAATTTTCAAAGTACAAGCCGTGACATGCCAGATCCGGTCGAAACGCATGGGCCGGGTTTGGGGTGTTACAATTTGGTATCAGATCCCAGTTCAAAACTCGGGCTGTGAAATGGGTCTAGAAGTGTTTTAGAAAAAAATTGAATTTAAGAAAAAAATTTTGGTTTGAAGACATGGCGTTCGAGTCTACCGGCACCCCATCCACCCAGGTAAGTATTTTGAACTCCTGATTGTGATATAAATGTGGGCTTAATGGGCTTTATGGGACGTAGACTACCTAGATTAGAACTTGATGGACTCTAGGCTTAGACAAACAACTTTTCAATTCCATAAGACTTAATTTCACTAAACAAAACCTGTAAACAAGTCGCAAGACTAAGGTGTGGCAACAGGCATATGCATGTCTAGGAGTAGATCCGGAAGAGCTTGGTATTTAAGCAGTCCAAGTGACTCACCTCCTCTTCACTGGAATCTTACCTGGTGCATAGTGATTGTTCACTTTAGCCATGACGGGGTGTGGCAATAGGCATACGCATGCCTAGGAGTGGATTCAGGGAGAGCTTGGTATTTAAGCAGTCCTAGTGACTCACCTCCTCTTCGCTGGAATCTTACCTGGTGCGTAGTGACTGTTCACTCTAGCTATAAGGACTTGTTCATGGGCTGAACCCATAATTAAAACCCGAAAGGGACCAACCACTCTATTTTGCAAACAAAAACCCCTAAGTTTTGTACACTTCAAAAAAAAAACTTGATTTGAAAATGTTCACCGCTATGAAGAAAATTACCAAATTACCATTGTTTTGTAAAATGACCAAAATAACCCTGGTTTGTAGAGTTACCAAATTACCCTTGTTTGGTAAAATTACCAAAATGCCCCCGAATTCCAAAATTACCGAAATACCCCCCGAATTTCAAAATTACCAAAATACCCCCAAATTTTAAAATTACCGAAATGCCCTCGAATTTCAAAATTTCTGAAATGCCCCCGAATTTCAAAATTACCGAAATACCCCGAATTTCAAAATTACCGAAATGCCCTGGATTCCAAAATTACCAAAATACCCCCAATTTTCAAAATTACCAAAATACCCTCGGGAATGCAAAATTACCAAATTACCCTTATTTGACAAAATCACCAAGGAACCTTATTTTGAAAAATTACGAAAATACCACTGTAGGATAAAATTACGAAAACACCCCTGGGTAGTGAAAACAACAACAACAACAACAACACTTTTCTGTAATGAACGTGAGTTCATGATTGAATGTATGTGTTTCCTAGAGGTTATGAACTTGAGACTGTATGGTGAATGCGAATTCGAAAGAATTACTCTTAAAGCTATTATTCATAAGACTGTTCGTGGTTAAAACAGTGGAAGAAAACTAATAGTTCATAAAATTTCTAATCAGATAAACGCGAATCGGTAGAATGAGTACAAGGGGTCGAGGATGTCCGCCACGTGGTCGTGGTAGGGGTAGGATGACGGTGTCGGAACCAGTAGGATCTGGTCATGGTTCTAGGAATGAGATGCCAGCCATGGAGGAGGGATTTCAGGATCAGACTGCCGGAGATGACACGGTATCTCAGGCAATGCTAAGGGTTTTAGAGAGGGTTGCTGGGGCTGGTATAGGCACAGGAGCCCGGAAATATGTGCCAGAACGACTTAGAGCCAATAGGGCTGAAGTGTTTAGGGGAATTTCTAATGTAGCCCTAAGTTCAGCTGAGTATTGGTTGGAGGCGGTAGAACGCATAATGGATGATTTGGATTTCACGGAGGAGGAAAAGTTGAAGGGAGTTGTATCCCTCTTGAGGGATGAAGCCTATCAATGGTGGCTTACGGTAAAGGATGGTGCTGTGGCTGACCGTATCACTTGGGATTTCTTTAAAATGACGTTTCAGAATAAGTACATTGGATCAAGTTATGTGGATGCGCAGCACAGAGCATTTCTGAATCTAGTGCAAGGGAGTAGGTCAGTTGCTGCGTATGAAGCTGAGTTCTTACGTCTTAGCCGATATGCTCGTGGGATGGTAGCCACGGAGCATGAACGTTGTGTTAGGTTTAAAGATGGCCTGAGGAATGACTTGCGTGTTTTGATAGCCCCGCAGCGGGAGAGGGAATTTGCTGTCATAGTGGAAAAGGCTAAGATAGCCGAGGAGGTAAAGCGGACTGAGAAATTAAATCGAGATAGAGATAGAGGTGGAAATAAGAGGAATCTTGGATCGTCAAGCGGGCGTACTCAGAAAAGGTCCAGGCCTGATGGACCAAAACGAGAAGAGAAACCTGCTGCTACCAACCAGACACCCAAGTGTGCTCGATGTGGCAAATTTCATGCCGGTGAGTGTTGGGCAGGCAGTGGAAAGTGTTTTAGGTGTGGATCTACGGACCACCAAGTTAGGAACTGTCCGCAGCAAAAAGACGGTGAAGGGACCATGGGCCGAGGGAATGCTCAGCCTGGCAGAGGAGGTCAGCAACCACAAAGAGGTCGTGGTGCAGGCCGAGGTGGTAATGGTGTTGGTCGGGGTCGTGGAGCACCAGGCCAAGGGGCAAGAAACAATGAGGCGAGACAGCCGGGGTTGGTTTATGCTGTCAGACATCGAGAGGATGCTGATGTACCGGATGTCATAACCGGTACGTTCTTAATTTTTGGTTTGCCTTACACTGCATTGATTAACATTGGGTCAACGCATTTGTACGTAGCTAGTAGCGTATCGGGAACTTTAAGGCTAGAATCTAAAATTACCCCTAAGGCAATGACTGTAGTTAGCCCGTTAGGACAATTGGTAGTAGTGGATAAACTTTATCGGGAAGTACCTTCAGAAGTTCAGGGGACAATTTTCTGAACGGATTTGATGGAATTACCGTTCGGAGAGTTTGATTTAATTTTAGGCATGGATTGGCTTGTGAAGTATCAAGCTAATCTAGATTGCGCAGCCAAGCGTATGGTATTAAAATCTCCCGAGGGTGATGAAGTGTTGGTGATAGGAGAAAGGGGGAACTGCTTGTCGAATGTGGTGACTGCCCTAAGAGCAGAAAGGATGGTGAGGAAAGGGTGCGAGGCAGTTTTATTGTTTGTTCAAGCTCTAGAAGCCAAAGATCTGACTGTTGGGGACGTCAGGATGGTAAAAGAATTTCCTGATGTTTTCCCTGAAGAGCTTCCGGGATTACCCCCAGATCGTGAAGTGGAGTTTGGTATCGATCTTCTCTCG
This sequence comes from Gossypium australe, assembly GCA_005393395.2. Taxonomy (NCBI): domain Eukaryota; kingdom Viridiplantae; phylum Streptophyta; class Magnoliopsida; order Malvales; family Malvaceae; genus Gossypium; species Gossypium australe. The sequence continues at coordinate 83,170,431 of CM016621.1, read as the reverse complement.
GGAACAGCACCGGTATCTATCGCTCCATATAGGATGGCGCCGAAAGAATTGGTAGAGCTGAAAGCGCAAATACAGGAGTTGTTGGATAGAGGATTTATTCGACCGAGTGTGTCGCCATGGGGAGCATCGGTGTTATTTGTTAAGAAGAAGGATGGATCAATGCGTATGTGCATTGATTATCATCAGTTGAATAAGCTAACAATCAAGAACAAGTACCTGTTGCCAAGGATCGATGACTTGTTCGATCAGTTGAAGGGAGCCTCAATCTTTTCTAAGATAGATCTGAGGTCAGGGTACCATCAGCTTAGGGTCATGGAGGCGGATATGCATAAGACAACTTTTAGGACTCGCTACGGTCACTATGAGTTTATGGTGATGCCGTTTGGATTAACCAACGCGCCAGCAGCGTTCATGGACATGATGAACCGAGTATTCCAACCTTACTTAGATCGGTGTGTCGTGGTGTTTATCGATGATATCTTAGTTTATTCGAAGTCAGAGGAGGAGCATGAAGCTCATCTGCGAATAGTTTTGCAGATACTAAGGGAGAAGCAGTTGTATGCCAAATTTAGTAAGTGTGAATTTTGGCTGAGGGAAGTAACGTTTCTAGGGCACGTTGTGTCGGCAGAAGGGATTAGGGTTGACCCTTGAAAGATTGAAGCAGTGTTGGATTGGAAGCCACCTAGGTCTGTGGCTGAGATTAGGAGTTTTCTTGGTCTAGCAGGGTATTACCGAAGGTTTGTTGAAGGATTTTCTTCGGTCGCGACACTGTTGACCAAGTTACTACGGAAAGGAATTCTATTTGTTTGGCCTGATAAGCAGCAGAAGAGTTTTGAAAAGTTGAAAAGGTTTCTGACAGAGGCTCCGGTGTTGATTCAGCCAGAGGCATGGAAGGAGTTTGTAATTTACTGTGATGCGTCACACGCAGGATTAGGGTGTGTGTTGATGCAAGATGGAAAGGTGGTTGCATATGCATCTCGGCAGTTAAGACCGCATGAATTGAATTACCCCACCCATGATTTGGAATTGGCGGCAGTGGTGTTTGCCTTAAAAATTTGGAGGCATTATCTATACGGGGAGAAATCTGTCATTTACACAGATCATAAGAGCTTGAAGTATCTTTTGACTCAGACGGAGTTGAACCTAAGGCAGAGAAGGTGGATCAAGTTACTAAAGGATTACGATTGCTCGATCGAATATCATCCGAGTAAGGATAATGTAGTAGCGGATGCTCTAAGTCGTAAAGTAGTCTCTTACCTAAGGGCAATGTTTGCTCACCTTAGTTTGTATGAGGATGGAAGCTTATTAGTCGAACTTCAAGTGAAACCTACTTAGATTAGTCAAGTGAAGGAGAGGCAACAGACCGATGAGTTGCTAAAGGGGAAATTGCAGCTAATCCCAAATGATGGGCCAGCAGAATTCAGTATGAATGAGGAAGGATTGTTATGCTTCCGAGGGAAGGTTTGCATGCCAAAAGATCCGGAGCTAAGGCGTAGGATTCTGAATGAAGCGCATGGCAGTGCATATGCTATGCACCCTGGAGGAAGTAAGATGTTTCGGGATTTGAGAGATCAGTTTTGGGGGTCGGGTTTGAAGCAAAAGGTAACTGAATTGGTGGGTAAGTGTTTGACCTGTCAGCAGGTCAAGGCGGAACATCAGTTACCATCAGGATTATTACAACCAGTGAAGATTCAACAATGGAAGTGGGAAAGAATCACCATGGATTTTGTTAGTGGGCTTCCCCTCACACCTACTAAGAAAGATGCGAATTGGGTAGTTGTTGATCGCTTGACGAAGTCTGCACACTTCATCCCAGTATGTGTTGACTACTCATTGCAGAAGTTAGCTAAGTTATACATAGCAGAGGTGGTAAGGTTGCATGGAGTACCGGTTTCAATCATATCGGATAGGGACCCTAGGTTTACCTCACGATTTTGGAAGGTGTTGCATCAAGCATTGGGTACGAAGTTGGATTTTAGTATAGCGTTTCATCCTCAGACCGATGGACAGTCTGAGCGAGTGATTCAGATCTTGGAGGACATGTTGAGAGGATGTGTCATTGATTTCAGAGGTAGTTGGGAAGAGTTCTTACCGTTAGCAGAATTTGCTTACAACAATAGCTGCCAGTCAAGTATTCAGATGGCGCCCTATGAAGCTTTGTACGGGCAGAAATGTCGTACTCCTACATGCTGGACAGAACTAGGAGAACGCCGGATTTTATGTCCGGAGTTGGTGACCGAGACCGAAGAGAAGGTTGAATTGATTCGGGTTCGACTGAAGGAGGCATCGGACAGACAGAAGTCTTATGCTGATTTAAAGCGTAAGGACATAGAGTTCGCAGTGGGTGATAAAGTATTTTTAAAGGTGTCATCGTGGAAGAAGGTATTAAGGTTTGATCGAAAGGGTAAATTAAGTCCTAGATTTATCGGACCATATCGGGTGTTGAAGCGAGTAGGACCAGTAGCCAATCAACTAGAGTTACCTCCGGAACTAAGTCAAATTCACGATGTATTTCACGTCTCTATGTTAAGACGATACCGTTCGGATCCGTCCCATATTGTGCCTGTGGAGGAAATCGAGGTAAGACCTAATCTATCCTTCGAAGAGGAACCAGTAGAAATTAATAGGTTAATTTAAGCGATAGGGGTCCAAATTGGGCTCAGGCTTAGGCTAAGGCCTTGATTAAATTATTAGCTTGGGCATTAAAGAATTAAAAAGGTGGTAATTATGTTTAAAATGCCAAACATGGGCTTGTGGCCCAACAATAAGTGGCACTATAAGGGAATTAGTAGTGACGCCACACACAAGGGATTTAGGGGCCCAAAATTTAAGTTTAATGAGGCCCAGATCTTTTAATTTAAGTGAGTTAAATTTGGCATTAGGGTTAGTAAGAGGTGGACGGCTACAAGGCTATAGAATAGGAAAACTTATGTGGATTTTTAAGTGATAATATCATAGATAAAAAGGAGAAAAGTTAGGAGCTTATCTTCAAAGGAAGTGTTGGCCGAAAATCCACCACCTAGAGGAGTGTAAAATTCGGCTACTGCATGGCATAGAGGGTGCCGAAATTCTTCTCTCTTCTAGCTTAAATTTTAAGGGCGTTTTCGGTATTTAGCAGTAGGTGTCAAAATCTATAAATAGGGGGGCTAGCTCCTTGTTTCTGACATTGAAAACCCTAAAATCCTCTCCCTTAGTGCTGAAATTCCCTACCCTCTCCCTCTCCAAATTTCTTTCTTCAATTACTTCAAAAAGCCGAAAATTTTCCCCACTTTCTTTTCCCTTGTGCCGATTTCTCTAAAAAGCCGAAGCATCCATCGCTTTTTCTTTGATTCATCCTATTTGAGGAATTGTTCTATACTTTCGGCATTTAAATCTTCCATTGGCATTGCCGAATCCTCTCCCTAGTGCTAGCCGAATTTCCTAAGCTAAGGTAAGAGTCAATTTTTGATTAGTTCTCATAATCTATTTTAGAAAGGCAAAAGCCGAAAGCTAACAGTTAATGGTTTTATGATGGGCAGCAATTCAGGATTTGAAGGAAGCTTAGTCGACTAGATCTAAAAGCCGAAAATCATAAGTCTCCAATTTCGGGATTTTAAGGTAAGAAGATTATCCCTAGATTTTTTTTAAATTCGTTCAATATATATATGATTTTAACTCTATAAGGAGGATTAACGATTAAATATTGTTATAGTAGCTCTGATAAGGATTTGATGGAATTAAATATGGATCAGGCAAAAGAAAGAATCCATAAGTTTAAGAAACGAGCAGTATCTACTGTTCGGGATTGGCCAATTGGTTGTGGACCGGCTTCTGAACAACACCTTAGGCAGATAGCAGTCGTGTCGACTAAGGATAGCGTCGATATAGAAAGCCTCGTTTTATCGGTAATCAGGTGTGTAGATCTCTAACACACTACTAATAAACCTGTATGTATTTCTATTTATGTATGTTATGGGCTAAAAAGCCGGAATAAGGCTGTGTAGATAGTCGAATGGAACCCTAAAAAGGGTTAGGCAAGGATGCCAGGTACGTAAACATAGAACTCCCTAAGTGTATCGAAGAATATATAAGTCTGCTTGATGTTTTCTTTATGAATGTATGCATGGGGTGGGAATGATGATAATTGAAGGGGAAGTGTATGATAGGTCACTTGGTGATCGGTGGTAGAAATCCCACATAATTTAAATGTAAGGTCACATAGTGATCGGTGGCTATGCCACGTTTAATGATTCCTACTTAATAGGAATAGGCAGTGCAGTTGTCGTTTTGGTGTGTAGCGGATGGAGGGTTGATTGTAGAAATCCCCACGGTGTGATGGTTGGTACGGGTTGGTGTGTAGAGGACAGAAACCTAGGATGGGTTGGGTTATTCATTCTTTATTGTTTATTATGTGATTATGATTGATGCATTCCTGTATGGGCCAGGGCCCATAATGTGTTTGTGGGCTCAGGTCGATGTGTGTTTTGAGATTTATACACCGAGTCTTTGTGACTCACGCTTTCCTTTTCTCTACTCTTCTAGATGAACAGTAGATCGTGGACATGGGAGCCGAGAGGGACTCGAGGGGCCATCAAGTTCTATTTCTACAAGTTATTTTCTTTTGGGATTTCTTTAAGTTTACTATTTCGAGAATATTTATGTAATAAGGCCCCTAGTTTTCACTCAACTAGGTCATTTTCAATGTTAAGCAACTTATGAATTTATGATAAGGTTTGTTATACTTTTAATAATAATAATACAAAGGATTCCATATTTTTAAAATGCCACCTATCTATCCAAATAATGTTCAATTGACTTATGATTTCCATAACATACAAAGCAAAAGTTTTCAAAGTACAAGCCGTGACATGCCAGATCCGATCGAAACGCATGGGTCGGGTTTGGGGTGTTACACAAATGCCCCTAAATATATGTGTCTTATGGATGACATTTTTATGGATGCATAATGTCATAAGAATGATTTCTAACAATGATTAGGAAACAATGATCGGAATGAATCAAATGCCCCTAAATAGATGTCTTATGGATGTCATTTTTATTGATGCAGAATGTCATAAGAATGATTTCTTACAATGATTAGGATGCAATGATCGGAATGAATCAAATGCTTCTAAATGTGTTTTGCATGAATGCAGAATTTCATGAGAATGATCTCTGCTTAAGGTGTCACCGTTCATTGTTCAGGGTAATATGCTGCCCTCTTGTTCGGTTGGTATTCTTGACAGAAAACCCGAGAAAACAAATATCCTGCTCAACAGACTTGCCCCACTATAACTTCAGGGTTCATCTCATTGTGACTTAGGGGTATAGGATCTAAATTTCTTCCCATCTATCCCACTACGACTCAGGGGTATAGGGCTTGTAGTTTGTTCCATCAACTGATCACTCATCGGGTGACCCAATCAGATGTGTATGTATGATGCTCGCGTGAATGCAGAATATCAATTTTTTTCGAGAATGATTCCCATTTTACACTTGGGTTAACGATGCCTCCTGACGCAATATATTGTTGTTTGCTCAACCACCATTTTTAACAAAAATCCGAAGAAATAACCTTAATTTAGACTCCTCCTTAAACTTGGTGAGTTTCAAACAATAGTCTTGTTTCAAGTTCTTGTATTATTTAGAAGCTTCCAGAGTAATATGTGAAACTCATTTTATGAAAATATTATTAGTCCACTACTCGTTATTTCAATGAAAAGTGCCTGAAAAAGATCATAATCGTGGACAAGAAGGAAATTAATTGGGAGCATAGCTCGAAACAAGCAAGTTAATCAAAGCTAGCAAATGCAATTAAGTAGGGAGTTTATTAAAGGCGTATCTTGAAAAGAATAAGGTAATCAAAGATAGCAAATTCAAAATGGATAAGATGGAAAACTAGGTGCCCCAGATATCGCAGCTTGAGCTTCTCTGTTTAAACTTCTTAAGGACCATTTTAAGCTCGACATGTGTTTAGGGGATCTGAAGTACTTTGTCGATGCCCCAAGACGTAGCATACTTCTTCATTGTTAATTTGAGCTGCCCTTTTCGAGTTTTCAACTCAAATCCCCTTTGGTCACAAAGCGCCCTTTGCGGGTTTTCACCTTGGCCTCTCCTTTTTTTTTTCTTTTTGATTGAAGTTTTTCTTCTTCTTCTTCTTTTTTTTTTTTTGAAAATATACCTTTTTCTTCTCCTTTTTAAGTGAAATACTTCTTGACTGCATTCACCGGATTGGGCATATCCCTACCATCCATTTGGTCAATGTTTCCAGAACAGACTTTTTCACTACATAAAGTCTTTTCTAGTTTGGCCTCCATTTTTCTCTGAAATCCTTTTGTTTAAGAAGGATCTTCTTCAATATCAGGTCCCCTTTGGAAATTTTCTAGGATGAACCTCATTGTCGTAAACCCGCATCATCTGACTGTAACAGATAGCTATTAACCTTTCCTCACAAATTTGATTGATCAGACCGGGATTGGATCCATTCTGCCTCATCCAACTTCAGTTCTGATAAAACTCGAAAAAAAGGAATTTCGACTTCAATAGGCGAAACCAATGAGAAATGTGTTGATCCAATGACAGTCCTGGCCAATGTTTGATGAGCATAGAAGGTAAATAGTAACTTCTGTATGCCAATCTTTACAAGTCTCGGTCTTTTTTATGATCTTTTGTTTTTTCTTTTTGGCTGCCTTTGCTGCATTGTGATGTAGCACCTGATTTTTGAACAGAAACAAACTTTTGACATTGTGTGGTTGAATATAATCTTTTCGATATTTTTTTTAATTTTTTTCTTTTTCTTTTTTGTTCTGATAACTATTAACTTTGTAATATTGGCACATGAAGCGACTTTTACCATCTTAGTGAAGAAATTGACAACCATGAAGATGAATTGGTGTCAGCCAGAAGCTTCTGATGAGACTGGCCTGATAACATCCATGCCCCACATGTAGGAAGTCTTATTTCTGCATTGAGCTAGGCTTTGATCTTCATCTCCTTCATTGGCTTACAACGTAGGATCTATTTTTCATCCAGTATTAACAAATCAGAAGATAGGTTACAATTTTTGTTATCTTCAAAGTCCTGATATCCCTTAGACCCATATTTCATTCAAAAAGGGAGTCAGTAACAGCGTCACCCATGTCATTGATAACTGGGGACCCATTGTGGGTACGAAGGTAAATTTTGATACGATCGCGCCCCGGAGTGCATCTAACTCGAGTAAGGATTCAATGGTGCTGCCTCAAGAACCAATTACGTGATCTCGAGCTAAGCAATTCAATGAGGCTATTTTGGCCTTAGTTAACCAATTGTGGGGCGAGGTTTTGGTTGAAGAAATAGAACGAGTTGGGACCAGCTCAATAAAGTTTCCTAGTAACATATTACAAACCGATTTCAGTTCAATTCCAGCTCGTAGAACCGATCTGATTAAATTGAACTCTTTATTTAATTTTTAGCTTTGTATTTAGTTTGCATTTTAAATATTTGCATTTAAGCATCTTAGTTCAATAAATGGTTGCTGGTCAATAATTCAACTCAATTTAGTTTAATTAATTGAGTTCTTTTAATGAATTTAATTTAATTTTTGCTTCATTAATTAATATAGTTACTATGTTAATTTATTGATGCATAAGTTAAGTTCATTTAATAATGTTTTTCTTAATTAAACTAGTTGTTGGAATAAATGATGTTTAAGTGTTAGTTCATTTATTTAAGTCTAGTTGTTGGAATAAATGATGCTTAAATGTTAGTTCATTTATTTAAGTCTAGTTGCTAGAATAAATGAAGCTTAAGTGTTAGTTCATTTATTTAAGTCTAGTTGCTGGAATAAATGTTGCTTAAGTGTTAGTTCATTTAATTAAGTTAGTTGTTAATTTGTTTAAAGTTTAATAATTGCATTAATGTGACGGTTACATGTGATAATTGCAGGTGACTTTTCATCTTACAACCATTATTTCTAAAGGTTGTTAAGTAATTTAGTTGAAGAGTTAATCACATTGAAGATGGAGTTATATGGCTAGAATTCCAAAGGTTAAGACTCTTCATTTGGTTGGTGACTTTTCGGTTGATCTTGGAGAAATCAAAGGATTTTGACAAGTAATTTAATTGAAAAGTTAATCACATTAAAGATGGAGTTATATGGCTAGAATTCCAAAGGTCGAGACTCTTCATTTGGTTGGTGACTTTTCGATTGATCATGGAGAACTCAGAGGACTTTGACAAGCAATTTAATTGAAGAATTAATCATATTAAAGATGGGAGTTACATGGCTAGAATTTCAAAAGTTAAGACTCTTCATTTGAAACCATTATTAGCCTCATTAAAAGTGACCATTCAACTAGCCTCATTTGATACTATATATACATGTAATCAACATATTGTGGGAGAACTTTTGATTTTTGGTTAATGATATTCTGCTCAATTTGTGAGGCAAACTTTTCTCTATTTTTGTTCAAAGATTCGTTGGCTACCTAGTGTTCTAGTTTGTCATTCATTTTTCTTTGTCGAAACTGAACTTATCACTATTAGTAGTGTGGCGTTCAAACATACCGAGGTTCCTATCTTGCTAGATAGTGGGTCGAGGTCACCATAACCATTTCCTAAACCGAAATAAAGGGCTTATAAACAACGGGTCGATACCAAATCGATATTGATTCTTGTTTGCACTTTTGTTTAACCATTTCCCTTTCTTATCTATTTTTGAACCAAAATCCATTTCTTCTTTCATATTCTACTTCGTCAAACCATATTCTTAAACTATCATTTATTTTACCAAAACTATTTCTTTTCATACCCATTCTACTAAGCTAAATATTTATTATTTCTCGAAGACGATTGGGAAATTTAAATACAACTTGACTCAACCCGAGGCGAATCGTATCATTTGGTATCAGAACTAGAAGCGAGAAGCTCAGAAGATTGAAGAACACAACGAAGATTAGCTTGTAAGTCAAAAAAATTCAAAAAAAAAAATTCAAAAAAAATTGTATTTCATTTCTTTTGTACTCATCTTTTTACATTTGAAGTGAAAATAAAAATAAAAAAATTCGAAAAAAAAGTTCTTGCAAGATAAGTGTTATCATTCTTTCTACTATCCCCGATCAACCCCAAAGTATTTGACCTTCCATTCTTTTACCCAACGCCACACATAAACCAACTTACAAATTTCTTTCAGCCTACCCACAACCATTCAATTCATCTTTTGTTATCCATTCAAAACCGACCATCTAGACAAAGGTTTTTAGCCTTGGCGAATCTGCGCATGAAATTACGAGAAAGGTAAAGAGAGGAAAAAGGCACGAGAGTTGTGAGCGCAATAGAGTGGAGTTAAAAGCCTAGTCTCGAGTGTAAACACGAGTGTGAGTGAAATTTCTCTTTCTTTCCGAGTGACCGTGAGGTTTTGTGTGAGGTTCCTTACTAAAATTCAATGTCTCAAGAAACCGATCCTAACATGGAAGATCGTCCTACACGACAACCTGTTCGTAATGTTCCTGATTTGAACATGCAAGCTATATTACGAGAAATGGAAAGAGTCCTAGATCAAAGATTAAACCCCCTTGAAGACCGCTTATTCCAAGTCAAAACAAGAGAGCAGCGCGAAAGATCACCCGAAGTTGTTCAACTTAGACAAGGGAGGCCAAATCCACAACGAGAAAGACGAAGAGTTGAAGGTGATGATGAAAATGATCTTAGTGAACTTGAAAACAATCGAGAGTTGAATGCAAGTAATCATCGGAGGGAACCACGACTTCAAAGACGGAGACGTGAAGATGATGACCTTAAGAACATCAAGCTTTCAATACCATAGTTCCAAGGTAGATCGGATCTGGAGGCCTATCTTGAGTGGGAAAAGAAGATCGAGCTGGTGTTTGATTGTCATAACTATTTAGAAAACAAAAAGGTGAAATTGGCAGCAATCGAATTCTCGGATTACGCCATGATCTGGTGGGATCAACTAACTACTAGCCGGAGACGTAATGGGGAACAACCGATCTCTTCATGGACTGAAATGAAGGCAGTTATGAGGCGACGTTTTATTCCTTCTTATTACCATCGAGCGTTGCACCAAAAACTTCAAAATCTTACACAAGGGTCCAAAAGCGTTGAAGACTACTACAAGGAGATGGAAATTACGATGATTCGAGCGGATGTCCAAGAGGATTCCAAAGCAACAATGGCGCGATTTCTAGCTGGATCAAACTGAGATATAGCAAATGTCGTCGAGATTCAACATTACCTTGAAGTGGTGGATATGGTTCATATGGCTATCAAGGTAGAAAAGTAACTCAAGCGTAAAGGTCCAAGTCGAGGTTTTTCCACTTCTAGCACATCCAAGTGGGGTCAAAGTTCGAGTAAAGGTTTTCTAATTTCTTAAGGAAAGGATTCCATAGCATCTCCGAGAACCAACAAGCCTAATACTGTTGTAGATAAAGGCAAGGCGCCCGATGTTTCTTTCAATCGTAATCGAGACGTCAAATGTTTCAAATGTCTTGGAAGGGGTCACATAGCCAGTCAGTGCCCAAATCGAAGGACCATGGTGATTCGTGCCGATGGTGAAATAGAGATGGAGGATGAAGAAGAAAAGGAGTCTGAATCGGTTTCTGAAGCTGAGGAGGACCTAGAACAACCCGTGGAAGGTGAATTACTCATTGTCAAAAGGAGTCTTAGTCTTCAAGGTATGGATAATGAGTTACAACGGGGAGAACATATTTCATACCCGATGTCAAGTTGGAGGATAAGTTTGTTGTGTCATCATCGACGGAGGAAGTTGTACAAACGTAGGAAGTACGATGATGGTTGAAAAGCTTGGTTTGCCAACTACCAAGCATCCGAGCCCCTACAAACTTCAGTGGCTCAACGACGGCGGAGAACTTAAAGTGACCAAGCAGGTACTCGTTTCTTTCACCATTGGGAAGTATTCGGATGAAATATTATGTGACATTGTTCCGATGCATGCGAGCCATCTACTCCTTGGTCATCCGTGGCAGTTTTATCGGCGAGTGTTACATGATGGGTTTACCAATCGGTACACTTTCAAGTTTATGGGAAAGAAAGTTACATTGGCACCGTTAACTCTGAAACAAGTTTATGATGATCAATTGAAGTTGAAGGCATCCGTTGAACAAATGAGAGAGAAAGAAAAAGAAGAGTGTAAAAAAAAAAAGAAGAAAAAAATGAGAAAAAGAAAACAAAAGAGAGTGAAAAGAAAATCAGCAAAGAAAAAGAATAAAAAGTGAAGGAAATTGAAAAAATGAGTGTTTTTGCAAAAGTTAGTGATATTCGAAAAGTGTTAGTGATGAATCGCCCTGTTCTTGTACTCATGTACAAGGAAGCCTTATTCTCTACTAAAGAATTACCCGACACTCTACCTTTTTCTATTTTGTCTTTGTTGCAGGATTTCAAAGATGTTTTCATGGAAGAAGTTTCGAGTGGTCTACCACCACTTCGTGGAATTGAACATCAAATAGGCTTTGTATCAGGAGCTATTATTCCAAACCGTCCCGCTTATCGAGCTAATTCGGAAGAGACTAAAGAACTGCAACGGCAAGTCAATGATCTGTTGGATAAAGGATACATACGCGAGAGTCTTAGTCCTTGTGCTGTTCCTATTTTGCTAGTACCAAAAAAAGATGGAACATGGCGAATGTGTGTGGATTGCCGAGCCGTAAACAAGATCACCATTAAATACCGTCATCCAATTCCTCGTATTGACGACATGCTTGATGAACTCAGCGGAGACAAATGTTCTCGAAAATTGACTTAAAAAGTGGCTACCACTAGATTCGGATGCGAGAAAGTGACGAGTGGAAAACGGCATTCAAGACCAAACACAGGCTGTACGAATGGTTGGTCATGCCCTTTGGCTTTACCAATGCACCCGGCACATTCATGAGGTTAATGAATTACGTGTTAAGGTCTTTTATAAGTAAGTTTTCTGTTGTGTATTTTGACGACATATTGATATATAGCAAGTCCATTGAAGATCATGTAAGGCATCTTAAATCCATTTTAAAAGTTTTGCGGAAAGAAACATTATATGCTAACCTCAAAAAATGTTCTTTCTGTTCTGATAAAGTTGTCTTTTTAGGATTTGTGGTTAGCGCAGAAGGTCTCGAAGTCGATCAAAAAAAAATCAAGGCCATTCAAGATTGGCAAAGGCCAATGAGTATCACGCAAGTCTGATGTTTTCATGGCCTAGCGAGTTTCTACCGACGTTTTGTTGCTAATTTCAGTACCATTGCTGCTCCTCTTACTAGTGTCATTAAAAAGAACTTTGTTTTCTATTGGAATGATGAGCAAGAAAAGTCGTTTGTTAAAATTAAGGAATTGCTTACTAATGCTCATTTACTTGCTCTTCCAGATTTTTCGAAGACCTTCGAGGTTGAGTGTGATGCATCAGGTATTGGAATCGGTGCTGTCTTGACACAAGAAGGGCGACCTGTGGCTTATTTTAGTGAAAAGATTAATGGAGCAGTACTCAATTATCAGGTATATGATAAAGAGATGTATGCGCTCATACGAGCCCTTGAGACGTGGCAGCATTATTTATGGCCAAAGGAGTTTGTCATACATTCTGATCATGAGGCTTTAAAGCATATCAAAGGCCAGCACAAATTGAACCGACGTCACGCAAAATGGGTGGAGTTTCTTGAATCGTTTCCCTATGTTATAAAACACAAAAAAGGAAAAGATAACATAGTGGCTGATGCGCTTTCGAGAAGGTACACTTTATTGTCATATTTAGATTCCAAAATACTTGGTTTTGCTTTGTTAAAAGATTCTTAATCTAACGATTCTGATTTTGGCGAGATCTTTGTTGCATGCGAGAATGGTGTGTTTGAAAATTTTTATAGGTATGAAGGTTTTCTTTTTAAAGAAGGTAAACTTTGTATTCCTTGTGGTTCTGTTCGAGACTTGTTAGTGCATGAGGCCCATAGTGGTGGACTTATGGGACACTTTGGAATCAACAAAACGCTTGCAACCCTTCAAGAACACTTCTATTGGCCGCGAATGCACAAATATGTGGAACAAGTTTGCGAGAAGTGTATAGCTTGTAAAAAGGCTAAATCGAAGGTTCAACCACATGGCTTATGCACGCCATTACCAATTCCTGAAGCTCCGTGGGTTGATATATCTATGGACTTCGTTCTTGGACTATCGAGCACAAAAACGGGGAAGGATTTTATTTTTATAGTTGTCGATCGTTTTTCAAAAATGTCTTATTTTATTGCTTGCACTCAAACTGATGACGTTGTTCATGTTGCAAATTTGTTTTTCAGAGACATTGTTCGACTTCATGGCATTCCTCGTACCATTGTATCGGATCGTGATGTAAAATTTTTGAGCCATTTTTGGAGGTCCTTGTGGGGAAAATTAGGAACCAAACTATTATTCTCGACCACCAGCCACCCCCAAACTGATGGCCAAACAGAAGTCATCAATAGAATATTGTACACATTACTTCGAGCCATTATTCGTAAAAATTTGAAGTCTTGGGAAGATTGCCAACTGCATATCGAGTTTGCCTACAACTGCTCCGTTCATTCTACTACAAAATATTCACCTTTTGAAATTGTATACGGTTTCAATCCATTAACACCTTTAGATTTATTACCTTTGCCTACTGATCGATTGGTTCATGAAGATGCGAAGAAAAAGGCTGACTTTGCCAAAGAATTACATCAAAAGGTGCGAGCTAACATTAAGGCAAGAACCGAGTCATACATGCGTAACGCTAACAAAGGACGAAAACTAGTGGTCTTTGAACCCGGAGAATGGGTGTGGGTTCACATGCGCAAGGAACGTTTCCCGGTTCAACGAAAATCAAAATTGCTACCTCGTGGAGACGGTCCTTTCCAAATTCTGGAGCGCATAAATGAGAATTCTTATAAACTTGATTTGCCTGGTGAATTTAATGTTAGTCGACTTTTAATGTTTTAGATTTAACCCCTTTTGACGCAGATTTCGACTTGAGGACAAGTCGTTTTGAAGAGGGGGGAATGATACGATCGCTCCCCGGAGTGCATCTAACTCGAGTAAGGATTCAATGGTGCTGCCTCAAGGACCAATTACGTGATCTCGAGCTAAGCAATTCAAGCAGGCCATTTCGGCCTTAGTTAACCAATTGTGGGGCGAGGTTTTGGTTGAAGAAATAGAACGAGTTGGGACCAACTCAATTAAGTTTCCTTTCAACATATTACAAACCGATTTCAGTTCAATTCCAGCTCGTTGAACCGATCTGATTAAATTGAACTCTTTATTTAATTTTCAGCTTTGCATTTGGTTTGCATTTTAAATATTTGCATTTAAGCATCTTAGTTCAATAAATGGTTGCTGGTCAATAATTCAACTCAACTTAGTTTAATTAATTGAGTTCTTTTAATGAATTTAATTTTATTTTTGCTTCATTAATTAATCTAGTTACTATGTTAATTTATTGATGCATGAGTTAAGTTCATTTAATAATGTTTTTCTTAATTAAACTAGTTGTTGGAATAAATGATGTTTAAGTGTTAGTTCATTTATTTAAGTCTAGTTGTTGGAATAAATGATGCTTAAGTGTTAGTTCATTTATTTAAGTCTAGTTGCTAGAATAAATAAAGCTTAAGTGTTAGTTCATTTATTTAAGTCTAGTTTGTAATATCCCGGGTTAGGGGCTATTTTGTTGTTGCATGATATTGCATGTGTTGGTGTGCCATGTTGCTATTTCTATGTTTTGGGGGCTTGATTGTAGGTTAGGAGTATGCCTGAGTGAATGGGAGAATTTTAGTTTTTAGGCTTTATAGGAGGGGAGCTGTTGGAGCTGGGGTATAAGAGTTTTCGTTGGTGTTTTGCTGCACAAATGAAGAGCTGGCAAAGTGGCAGAGCAAGGCGGCACTTGGAGCTGAGTGTGGCGTCATCTACATGGGGTGGAGGTCTAGTGTTCGAGCTGCAGAGTCCCCATTTTGGCTTTAATTTTGGACGGCATGGGGGAAGAGGTAGAAGGCAAGTTGAATTCTACCTTGGACCAAGTCATACCATTCAAATAGAAGGTGGAGAGGAACTTTAGGAGAAAGACTTGGTCAACTAAATTGAATGTGAGGATGTGAGTGCATGGGGGGGATATGGCCGAATATTGAGGAGTGGTTGAGGTGTTGGCCGAAACTTGGATGCTTCATGGGGGAGTGACGGCTTGGTTAGTGAGGGTGTGGGTAGTGCCGAATTCTACTTTAGCATTTTGGTTGCTTTTGGTCAAATGTGGTAAGCTAAAATTCTTTTTCTTTTTGTCAATTGCCTAAACCGAATTTCAAGTAAAACTCTCCCAGTTTTGCTTCTTGAAACCGAAACCCCAAGCAACTCTATTTGCCGAATTTTGTAATTGGTTTTCTTTACATTTTGTGTTGTTGGCCGAAGGCTCTTCTAGTTTCTTTCTTTTTTTCATTTGTGTAAACCGAAAGTTATCTCCCAAAATATTTCCATCATTTCATTTCTTCCCAAAATCTTAAGCTGAACCTCTCTTCTATTGTTGCCGATTTTTCTCTTTCTCTTAAACCATCTTGCCGAAATTCCATTCTCACTCTACTCTCATCTCACATTTGTTTTCTCTCTTCTCTCATTCAGAACCGAACACAGGTGTGTTAAACATCTAAAGACAATTCTCTTTTCTTTCTTTTAAGGTGTTGGCAGAATCTTTTCTCCCTTCTAATAGCTCCCTCTCTTGGCCGAATATTAGTGAAGGGTGATCTTGTTGGTTGATCGATCTTGGGTGTTGGGTAAGTGTTTGGCCGTATGGCCATTTCTTTTCTCTTTCTATTCTTAATCGATTTGGGTTTGATTAAGAGCCGAATATGGTAACTTTGGAAGAGTGTTAATCGTTTGTGAATCATCTCGTTATAGGATCCTTGGATTTTGGAAGCAAACAGGAGAAGTCTCCTGTTTCTGTTAGCTGATTGGTAAGGGTTGGTATTGTTGTTAGTTTATTCTCTTAGTTCTCGTTTAGTCAAAGCTTCAAGAGATTAATATTTTCTTCTTTATAGGTTGGCCGATTGTCAAAGGGAACCACTATTTGGTTCGGGATTTGGTAGGAAACCAAATCAGGTGAAGGGTAAGGGCTTTTGATAAATCCTTTTGGATTAATGGTTATGGTCGAATGGTCTTAGTACCTAACCCCTAAGTTTGGCCGATTCTAGGAGCAAGGAGTTTAAAGATTGTAGATCGGTTCTTTGGGATTAAGGCCTTCGTTATACTAGGTGTGTAAACTAACACACTTCTGTTTAGTAATATGATTGATAACCTGTGTGATAATTAATGAAACAGTGATGATTGATATGATACCCTAATGGGTATGATCTTGGACTCGGGTAAGTCAGTATTATTATTATGAGTTTACTGATGATCTATATGATACCATGGCTATGGATATATGTGATATGGGATATGAGGTTAAACATATTAGCATGATATGCATGACTTGTATGATATGCATGATCACATGAGTATGGTATGTTGATGGGTGATATGAGTGGAAGGGGCAGTGATATTTTGTGCTGACAAGCACCAGTGTTTTGGTAACACACCTTGTGACTTTGGGTCACCAGAGGTTTGGCACCTCCAGAGGTTTGGCACCTCATTGCGACTCGTCCCTGTGGTTTGACACCACCGTGGGTTGGCCTCACTTGAGATATGGGATCGTCTGCTAGTGATTTGGTATCACACGATGGGTTGGCTCCATCACTCGATTATTGTGACTACGGTCACCAGTGGTTTGGTACCACATTTGTGTCTTTGGGACACCAGAGGTTGGGCACCTCATTGCGACTCGTCCCTGTGGTTTGACACCACCGTGGGTTGGCCCCACTTGAGATATGGGATCGTCTGCTTGTGATTTGGTATCGCACGATGGGTTGGCCCCATTAATTGATTTGTGACTTCGGTCACCAGTGATTTGGTATCACAATCGTGTCTTTGGGACACCAGTGGTTTGGCACCACATTGACGGATATTGTGTCTTTGGGACACCAGTGTTTTGGTAACACATTGTGACTATATGTCACCAGTGGTTTGGCACCACCAGTGGTTTGGTACCACACGGGGTAGAAAAGGTGTATGGATGGTTAGGGTCGGGTTGCATTAATTATGTTGCTATGATATGATGTGTGTTAGCATGATTGTTTTATTGGGAGCGGGATTTATGCACTGAGTCCTGTGACTCACCCTCTCCTTTGACATTTCAGGTGACTCGTAGACGCGGACATGGAGCCGGGATGGACTCAGGGTGCTCACGCCATGCTTAATAAAGATTTGCTCAGACTTTATAATTTGGGTACTTTAGTTTGCATTTTAGTATTTGGGTTTTATTTTGGATTGTAAAAGGCCTTTAAATTATGTTTTCTATGTTTACGTTTAAAGTTGATTTTTAATATGCCTTAACAAAACAATTGGGTTGGAATTTTATTAAAATTTGGAAAGACAAGGATTTCAAAACTATAGCGCAATGTGTTTTAAACTATACCATCGGGTATCTCACTATGATTTTGTATTAAAAACTCAAATGATTTTCAAATCTAAACTCGATTTTCCACCAAGTTAAAATGTCTTAAGTAACATTAAGAAACTGCTTGAATCTTTACATGAAACAAACTCGTTTTTAACTACACACTTTGGTTAAGTTTTCAAAATTTCTGGGTTTCAAATACACCATTTGATTTTGAACAAGTTTACTCCAATTTTCTTCAAATACACTATATAGTGAAGTGTGTTCATCCAGCTTTTAAAACGAAAAACCTAACCTCTCAAGTACGTTTTTCCCCGTAACATATCAGATTCGGGCGTGGTGTCTTGCCCGGGTTTGGGGTGTTACAATTGTGGTATCAGAGCCAAGTTCAAAGGCTCGGCTGTGGGCCCAAGGCCCAAAATGTTTTAAAAGTTTGTTTGATAGTCTTTTTTTTTTAAATATATGGTTTGTAAGGCATGGCACCGAGTCTCCGGCACCAGTTCGCCCAGGTAAGTACCCCTTACTATTGCTTGTGATTTGTTGGATATACTATGGTTGTATGATTAGCAATAGTGGGATTACTTTAGAAATTGAAACTGATAGGATTCTGTGAACTCGCGAGAACAAAGCCTCTTTAAATATTCATAAGACTTGCTTTAAAACAGTGGAATAAATACTGATTCATAAAGCTCTTAAATCAGATACGTAGAGATATTAGACATGAGCACTCGAGGCGGACGTGGTCGTAATACTCGTGGTAGAGGTAGGGGTAGGATGACAGTTTCTGAGCCCGTAGGATCTGGTCAGGGTTCAGAAAATGAGATACCGGTTCCGCCACCAGCTGGAGGTGGTGAGTTCCAAGATCAGACTGGAGACGACGCAGTGTCACAGGCGATGCTGCGAGTGTTAGAAAGAGTAGCTGGAGTAGGTGGTGGTGCAGGAGTTAGGAAATCTGTACCTGAGCGACTCCGGGCAAATGGGGCCGAATTCTTTCGAGGTGTATCTGGTGTTGCTCCCAGCACTGCTGAGTATTGGCTGGAGGCAACTGAGCGGATCATGGATGATCTGGACCTGATTGCTGAAGAGAAGCTGAAGGGCATCGTATCGCTTCTCCGGGATGAGTCATATCAGTGGTGGCTCACGGTTCGGGACAGTGTGGCAGCAGAGGATCTGACATGGGATTATTTCAGGGCTGCATATCAAAAGAAATACATTGGAGCTAGTTATATTGACTCCCAGCGAAAGGTATTTCTGAGGCTTGTTTAGGGGAGTAAATCTGTTTCGGAGTATGAGGCTGAGTTCTTGAAGCTGAGTAGGTATGCCAGGGGCATTGTGGCCACTGAACATGAGAGGTGTGTTCATTTCGAGGATGGTCTGCGAGACGAGTTGAGACTGCTGATTGCTCCTCAGCAGTAGCGCGAGTTTGCTGTCTTAGTTGAGAAGGCTAAGGTAGCCGAGGGTGTTAAGGAGTCAGTGAGGCAGGGTATGGACAGAAATAGGCATAAGAGGAGCTTTGGGCCTTCTGGGTCATCGGGTAATCCGCAGAAGAGGGCTAGACCGAGTGGGCCGAATCAGTCAGCTAGGTTTGTTGCTGCTAGGCAGGGACCGCCGCAGTGTAACCAGTGTGGGAAATCTCATTGGGGTGGTTGCTGGACCGGAGGAAAAGGTTGCTTCGAGTGTGGTTCTCTGGATCATCGCGTGAGGGACTGTCCGCGTAGGTTGGCTAGGATTCAGTCTGAGAGTCAGGGCCGTAATCAGTTCAGGAGTAGTGGACCGCCACAGCAGAGGGGCCGTGGTAATGGCAGAGGTGGTAATGGTTCTGGTCGGGGCCGTGGAGCACCGGGCAGAGGTGCGGGTAGTTCTGAGGCCAGACAGCCTGGATTAGTGTATGCTGCGAGGCGCCGAGAGGAGGGCGACGCACCGGACGTCATAACCGGTACATTCTTAATCTTTGGTTCTCCTTATACTGCTTTGATTGATGTGGGTTCAACGCACTCTTATGTTGCCAGTAGTATAGTAGAGACCATGGATCTAGACTCTGAGATATCTTCTAGGCAGATGACTGTAATTAGCCCTCTAGGTCACTCTGTAGTAGTAGATAAGCTGTTTAGAGATGTACCCCTAGAACTCCAAGGGGTAGTGTTTGCTGCTGATCTGATGGAACTGCCGTTTGGGGAGTTCGATCTGATTCTTGGGATGGACTGGTTGGTCAAGTACCAGGCGAGGTTGGATTACGCGGCCAAGCGCATGGTTCTTAAGACGGTTGAGGGTGATGAGGTGGCTATGATAGGTAATAGGAGGGATTACTTATCAAATGTGGTATCTGCTTTGAAAGCGGAGAAGATGGTCAGGAAGGGCTGTGAAGCGTATGTGGTTCATGTGTATGCTTTGGAGGCTAAAGAGTCTACTGTAGAGAAGGTTCGTACTGTTAAGGAATTTGCTGATGTGTTTCCTGAGGAGCTTCCGGGTTTGCCGCCGGATCGCGAGGTAGAGTTTGGGATAGATCTGTTACCCGGAACTGCGCCAGTGTCTATAGCTCCGTATAGGATGGCGCCAAAGGAATTGGTGGAGCTTAAGGCTCAGATCCAGGAGTTATTGGATCGGGGTTTTATTAGGCCAAGTGTTTCACCGTGGGGTGCGCCGGTACTTTTTGTTAAGAAGAAAGATGGTACAATGCGGATGTGTATAGACTACCGCCAGTTGAATAAGCTGACGATTAAAAACAAGTATCCGTTGCCACGGATAGATGACTTGTTTGATCAGCTGAAGGGGGCTGCGGTATTCTCGAAGATCGACTTGAGGTCTGGGTATCACCAGTTAAAGGTCAAGGAGGCTGATATCCATAAGACAGCATTTCGGACTCGGTATGGGCACTACGAATTTCTGGTAATGCCGTTCGGGTTGACTAACGCACCGGCAGTGTTTATGGATATGATGAATAGGGTGTTTCAACAGTATCTGGATCAGTTCGTCGTGGTTTTCATAGACGACATCTTGGTGTACTCAAGGACAGAGGAAGAGCATGATAAGCATTTGCGAGTGGTGTTGCAGATTTTGAGGGAAAAGCAGCTTTATGCTAAGTTCAGTAAGTGCGAGTTCTGGCTTAGGGAAGTGACTTTCTTGGGTCATGTAGTGTCGGCTGAGGGGATTCGAGTAGATCCTCGTAAGATTGAGGCAGTTTTGGATTGGAAGCCGCCTAAGTCAGTGGCGGAGATTCGGAGTTTTCTGGGTTTGGCCGGATACTACCGAAGGTTTGTTGAGGGTTTCTCGTTGATAGCAGCGCCCATGACTAAGTTGTTAAGGAAAGAAGTTCCGTTTGTATTGACTGAGAAACAGCAGGAAAGCTTTGATAAGTTAAAGAAGATTTTGACTGAGGCTCCGGTTTTAATTCAACCTGAGGCTGGTAAGGAATTCACAGTCTATTGCGACGCATCACATACGGGCTTGGGTTGTGTACTGATGCAAGAAGGTAAGGTTGTGGCTTACGCTTCTCGACAGTTGAGGCCGCATGAGGTCAACTATCCGACGCACGATTTGGAGCTAGCGGCTGTAGTCTTCGCCTTAAAGATTTGGAGGCACTACTTGTATGGAGAAAGATCGATAATCTACACAGATCATAAGAGTCTGAAGTATCTACTGACTCAGAAGGATTTGAATTTAAGGCAGCGCAGATGGGTTGAGTTGTTGAAAGATTACGACTGTTCGATTGAGTATCATCCGGGCAAGGCTAACGTGGTGGCAGACGCGTTGAGCCGTAAGGTTGTTTCAGATTTAAGAGCGATGTTCGCCCACTTAAGTTTGTATGATGATGGGAGTATTCTGGCAGAGTTGCAGGTTAAGCCTACTTGGGTTGAGCAGATCAGAGAGAAACAGTTAGAAGATGAGGTTCTGAGTGCGCGAAGGTTACAAGTGCAGGATGGTGGTTTGGAGGGTTACAGCTTGTCTAGTGATGAGGTTCTGTGTTTCCAAGGTAAGGCTTGTATGCCTAAAGATGTTGAGCTGAGGCAGAAGATTCTTCAGGACGCACATAGCAATCCTTATGCTATGCATCCTGGAGGTAGTAAGATGTATAGGGATCTTAGAGAGCAGTTTTGGTGGCCTGGCTTGAAGAAAGAGGTGACAGAGTTTGTTGGGAAGTGTCTGACATGTCAGCAGGTCAAGGCTGAACATCAGTTGCCGTCAGGTTTGCTTCAGCCTGTGAAGATTCCTCAGTGGAAGTGGGAAAGGATAACCATGGATTTCGTCAGTGGATTACCGCTTACGCCAAGCAAGAAGGATTCAGTTTGGGTAGTGGTGGATCGTCTGACTAAATCAGCTCACTTCGTTCCGGTGAGGGTTGACTACTCACTTCAGAAGTTGGCGAAGCTGTATGTTTCAGAGATAGTGAGGTTGCACGGTGTACCAGTTTCGATAATCTCGGATAGGGATCCTAGATTTACGTCAAGGTTCTGGAAAGCGTTGCATCAGGCACTGGGTACTCGTTTGGATTTCAGCACGGCTTTTCACCCGCAGTCTGACGGTCAATCAGAAAGGGTTATTCAGATCTTAAAGGATATGCTGAGAGGTTGTGTCCTGGATTTCAGAGGTAGTTGGGAGGAGTTTCTACCATTAGCTGAGTTTGCCTACAACAACAGTTACCAAGCGAGCATCAAGATGGCACCGTATGAGGCGTTGTATGGTAGGAAGTGTCGCTCACCTACATGTTGGACGGAGTTAGGTGAACGTCAGTTGTTGGGACCCGAGTTGGTTGCTGAGACCGAAGACAAGGTTAAGTTGATTCAGTCTCGATTGAAGGAAGCTTCGGACTGGCAGAAGTCTTATGCCGATCTTAAGCGGAGAGACATAGAGTTTGCTGTAGGGGATCGGGTTTTTCTGAAGGTTTCGCCATGGAAGAAAGTGTTGAGGTTCGGAAGGAAAGGCAAGCTAAGTCCGAGGTTTATTGGGCCGTATAAGGTATTGAGGCGAGTTGGACCAGTGGCGTATCAGCTGGAGTTGCCAGCAGAGCTAAGTCAGATTCACGACGTTTTCCACGTATCGATGCTTCGGCGTTATCGTTCAGATCCGTCACATGTGGTAGCAGTGGAAGAGATCGAGGTAAATCCAGACTTGACTATGGAAGAGGAACCTGTGCAGATTCTTGATCGGGATGTGAAGGTTTTGCGTAGGAAGTCTGTGCCTTTGGTTAAGGTACTTTGGCGGAATCATGGCGTAGAAGAAGCTACGTGGGAACCCGAGGATATGATGAGACAGCAATACCCGCAACTCTTCTGATCAGGTAATTTCGAGGTCGAAATTATTTTTAAGGGGGGTAGAACTGTAATATCCCGGGTTAGGGGCTATTTTGTTGTTGCATGATATTGCATGTGTTGGTGTGCCATGTTGCTATTTCTATGTTTTGGGGGCTTGATTGTAGGTTAGGAGTATGCCTGAGTGAATGGGAGAATTTTAGTTTTTAGGCTTTATAGGAGGGGAGCTGTTGGAGCTGGGGTATAAGAGTTTTCTTTGGTGTTTTGCTGCACAAATGAAGAGCTGGCAAAGTGGCAGAGCAAGGCGCCACTTGGAGCTGAGTGTGGCGTCATCTACATGGGGTGGAGGTCTAGTGTTCGAGCTGCAGAGTCCCCATTTTGGCTTTAATTTTGGACGGCATAGGGGAAGAGGTAGAAGGCAAGTTGAATTCTACCTTGGACCAAGTCATACCATTCAAATACAAGGTGGAGAGGAACTTTAGGAAAAAGACTTGGTCAACTAAATTGAATGTGAGGATGTGAGTGCATGGGGGGGATATGGCCGAATATTGAGGAGTGGTTGAGGTGTTGGCCGAAACTTGGATGCTTCATGGGGGAGTGACGGCTTGGTTAGTGAGGGTGTGGGTAGTGCCGAATTCCACTTTAGCATTTTGGTTGCTTTCGGTCAAATGTGGTAAGCTAAAATTCTTTTTCTTTTTGTCAATTGCCTAAACCGAATTTCAAGTAAAACTCTCCCACTTTTGCTTCTTGAAACCGAAACCCCAAGCAACTCTATTTGCCGAATTTGTAATTGGTTTTCTTTACATTTTGTGTTGTTGGCCGAAGGCTCTTCTAGTTTCTTTCTTCTTTTCATTTGTGTAAACCGAAAGTTATCTCCCAAAATATTTCCATCATTTCATTTCTTCCCAAAATCTTAAGCCGAACCTCTCTTCTATTGTTGCCGATTTTTCTCTTTCTCTTAAACCATCTTGCCGAAATTCCATTCTCACTCTACTCTCATCTCACATTTGTTTTCTCTCTTCTCTCATTCAGAACCGAACACAGGTGTGTTAAACATTTAAAGACAATTCTCTTTTCTTTCTTTTAAGGTGTTGGCAGAATCTTTTCTCCCTTCTAATAGCTCCCTCTCTTGGCCGAATATTAGTGAAGGGTGATCTTGTTGGTTGATCGATCTTGGGTGTTGGGTAAGTGTTTGGCCGTATGGCCATTTCTTTTCTCTTTCTATTCTTAATCGATTCGGGTTTGATTAAGAGCCGAATATGGTAACTTTGGAAGAGTGTTAATCATTTGTGAATCATCTCGTTATAGGATCCTTGGATTTTGGAAGCAAACAGGAGGAGTCTCCTGTTTCTGTTAGCTGATTGGTAAGGGTTGGTATTGTTGTTAGTTTATTCTCTTAGTTCTCGTTTAGTCAAAGCTTCAAGAGATTAATATTTTCTTCTTTATAGGTTGGCCGATTGTCAAAGGGAACCACTATTTGGTTCGGGATTTGGTAGGAAACCAAATCAGGTGAAGGGTAAGGGCTTTTGATAAATCCTTTTGGATTAATGGTTATGGCCGAATGGTCTTAGTACCTAACCTCTAAGTTTGGCCGATTCTAGGAGCAAGGAGTTTAAAGATTGTAGATCGGTTCTTTGGGATTAAGGCCTTCGTTATACCAGGTGTGTAAACTAACACACTTCTGTTTAGTAATATGATTGATAACCTGTGTGATAATTAATGAAACAGTGATGATTGATATGATACCCTAATGGGTATGATCTTGGACTCGGGTAAGTCAGTATTATTATTATGAGTTTACTGATGATCTATATGATACCATGGCTATGGATATATGTGATATGGGATATGAGGTTAAACATATTAGCATGATATGCATGACTTGTATGATATGCATGATCACATGAGTATGGTATGTTGATGGGTGATATGAGTGGAGGGGGCAGTGATATTTTGTGCTGACGAGCACCAGTGTTTTGGTAACACACCTTGTGACTTTGGGTCACCAGAGGTTTGGCACCTCCAGAGGTTTGGCACCTCATTGCGACTCGTCCCTGTGGTTTGACACCACCGTGGGTTGGCCCCACTTGAGATATGGGATCGTCTGCTAGTGATTTGGTATCACACGATGGGTTGGCCCCATCACTCGATTATTGTGACTACGGTCACCAGTGGTTTGGTACCACATTTGTGTCTTTGGGACACCAGAGGTTGGGTACCTCATTGCGACTCGTCCCTGTGGTTTGACACCACCGTGGGTTGGCCCCACTTGAGATATGGGATCGTCTGCTAGTGATTTGGTATCACACGATGGGTTGGCCCCATCAATTGATTTGTGACTTCGGTCACCAGTGATTTGGTATCACAATCGTGTCTTTGGGACACCAGTGGTTTGTCACCCCATTGACGGATATTGTGTCTTTGGGACACCAGTGTTTTGGTAACACATTGTGACTATATGTCACCAGTGGTTTGGCACCACCAGTGGTTTGGTACCGCACGGGGTAGAAAAGGTGTATGGATGGTTAGGGTCGGGTTGCATTAATTATGTTGCTATGATATGATGTATGTTAGCATGATTGTTTTATTGGGAGCGGGATTTATGCACTGAGTCCTGTGACTCACCCTCTCCTTTGACATTTCAGGTGACTCGTAGACGCGGACATGGAGCCGGGATGGACTCAGGGTGCTCACGCCATGCTTAATAAAGATTTGCTCAGACTTTATAATTTGTTAGTTTGCATTTTAGTATTTGGGTTTTATTTTGGATTGTAAAAGGCCTTTAAATTATGTTTTCTATGTTTACGTTTAAAGTTGATTTTTAATATGCCTTAACAAAACAATTGGGTTGGAATTTTATTAAAATTTGGAAAGACAAGGATTTCAAAACTATAGCGCAATGTGTTTTAAACTATACCATCGGGTATCTCACTATGATTTTGTATTAAAAACTCAAATGATTTTCAAATCTAAACTCGATTTTCCACCAAGTTAAAATGTCTTAAGTAACATTAAGAAACTGCTTGAATCTTTACATGAAACAAACTCGTTTTTAACTACACACTTTGGTTAAGTTTTCAAAATTTCTGGGTTTCAAATACACCATTTGATTTTGAACAAGTTTACTCCAATTTTCTTCAAATACACTATATAGTGAAGTGTGTTCATCCAGCTTTTAAAACGAAAAACCTAACCTCTCAAGTACGTTTTTCCCCGTAACATATCAGATTCGGGCGTGGTGTCTTGCCCGGGTTTGGGGTGTTACATAGTTGCTGGAATAAATGTTGCTTAAGTGTTAGTTCATTTAATTAAGTTAGTTGTTAATTTGTTTAAAGTTTAATAATTGCATTAATGTGACGGTTACATGTGATAATTGCAGCTAACTTTTCATCTTACAACCATTATTTCTAAAGGTTATTAAGTAATTTAATTGAAGAGTTAATCACATTGAAGATGGAGTTATATGGCTAGAATTCCAAAGGTTGAGACTCTTCATTTGGTTGGTGACTTTTCGGTTGATCATGGAGAACTCAAAGGATTTTGACAAGCAATTTAATTGAAGAATTAATCATATTGAAGATAGGAAGTACATGGCTAGAATTTCAAAAGTTAAGACTCTTCATTTGAAACCATTATTAGTCTCATTAAAAGTGACCATTCAACTAGCCTCATTTGATACTATATATACATGTAATCAACATATTGTGGGAGAACTTTTGATTTTTGGTTAATGATATTCTGCTCAATTTGTGAGGCAAACTTTTCTCTATTTTTGTTTAAAGATTCGTTGGCTACCTAGTGTTCTAGTTGTGTCATTCGTTTTTCTTTGTCGAAACTGAACTTATCACTATTCGTAGTGTGGCGTTCAAACATACCGAGGTTCCTATCTTGCTAGATAGTGGGTCGAGGTCACCATAACCATTTCCTAAACCGAAATAAAGGGCTTATAAATAACGGGTCGATACCAAATCGGTATTGGTTCTTGTTTGCACTTTTGTTTAACCATTTTCCTTTCTTATCTATTTTTGAACCAAAATCCATTTCTTCTTTCATATTCTACTTCGTCAAACCATACTCTTAAACTATCATTTATTTTACCAAAACTATTTCTTTTCATACCCATTCTACTGAGCTAAATATTCATTGTTTCTCAAAGACGATTGGGAAATTTAAATACGACTCGACTCAACCCTAGGCGGATCGTATCAAATTTCAAGAATGATTATTTGTATGGTATGATCATGAATAAAGAATGAAAGAATATCTAAATAGTAATCCAAAGTATGAAAGAATCTACAAATAGAAAGAATGGAAAAATATTTACTCAAAAAGATGCATTTTATTGAAATAAGGATTCTGAACACAAGCCTATTTCATAAAATGACTCTCATTACTTCTAGGCTGAAAGCAATAAACGTGGTTTGAATATTACTCTGGATTAACCTTAAAAATACATGTCTTTTCCACAGTCCTATTGCTCAAAACACTCCCAGGCTCATATTTCTGCATTTGGCGTGTCATCCAATTTCACAATACCCATGCCGATGAATTTTTCCACCAATTTCTTGAAAGCAAGGCAATTTCCTATTGAATGCCCTGTGAACCCTGTGTGGTACTCGCACTGGGCATTTGGGTCATACCATTTTGGATATGGAGGTTGCATCGGTTTCGGGTAGTGAGGAGCCACCTCATGTGCATCGAATAGAGTTTGATATAACTCCTTGTACGTCATTAGGATCTGTGTAAATTGGAGTTGCTTTGTACTAGATTCTTGTCTTGATGAGCCCTGATGGCCAGTGGTCACATCCCTCGGTTGACCTACAGTGACTAATTTGGGACTCTTGCTCAAGCTATTCACTTCATTTTCCCTATTTCTGGGTGCTGATCTTTTGGCACTTTCTTCAGCATCTATCTTTCCACTCTTTATAGCATTCTCAATCATTTCTCCAGTCATTACGATGTCTAAAAATCTCTTTGTAGCACTCCCTAGTATATGAGTGATAAACGGGGCCTTCAGTGTATTAATAAAGAGCATTGTGGTCTCTTTATCCAGAAGTGGTGGCTGGACTTGGATGGCAACCTCTCTCCACCGCTGCGCATACTGTCTAAAACTTTCATTCACCCTTTTCTCCATGTTTTGAAGAGAAATTCTATCGAGAGTCATGTCTGTCACATGACTGTACTGTTTCAAGAATGCTTGGACTAAACCTCTCCATGAACCAATTTTGGCACGACTTAACTAGTTATACCATTTGGCTGCTGCCCCTACCAGGCTATCCTGGAAGCAATGGATTAACAGTTGGTCATTATTAATGTACCCCGTCATCCTTCTACAAAACATAGTCATATGAGCCTCGGGGCAACTTGTCCCATTATATTTATCAAATTCAGGGATTTTGAACTTGTATGGGAGCACCAAGTCAAGGACCTAGCTTAAATCCTTGGCATCGATTCCATAATAGCTATCAGCACTTTCTAAAGCCTTAAACTTCTCCTTCAACCTTTTATATCTGTCTTCCAATTGTCTTGGCAATTCTGCTTTTGTCCTCTCTCCTTCAGCTATTTCATCCAAATCAGGGACATTAGTCATGATTGGATTATCTCCTGAACCTAAGCCAGTTTGGAGGTTCATTGAAGCACCAGCTTGGAATTGTTGAGGCTCGATCGTGATAGATGGCCTTTGTACAGTTACTTCAGTTCGTGTTGGCACATGTGGTGGAGTGAAAGCAGGGGGACATTGAAGATATTCAATATTCTCCTCAACATTTACCATGGGGTTCTTTCCTTTATCCATAAGCCCCTTCAACATCTGCGTCATCTGATTCATCATATTTCCTTGAGCTTCCATCATTTTGTCCATCATATCCTGCTAGATCTTAGCAAGCTACTCTTGCATTTGCAGCTGAAGTTTATCATGCATCTCCCTTTTGAGTTGCTCAAGCTTCTCTAATCTCTGATCCATATCTTTCATATTGGTTCGGGTACCGTAGGGATGTTTGGTTTTGCCGGTGTCCAGGTTAATGCTGAAATAACTTTAACCAATCAGGGTCTTCTCATGAAATCTAATCCATATGATGTAATGTCACGAAAACAGCGTAAAGCAAATGATGTTATACACATGCATGTAATAGAATGAATGCAATGCAATCAAAATAAAAGGAAACACATTAGTGCAAGAGAAACAACATAGAACACCTGACCGGGTGACCACTAGGGTTTGGCGTGGTTCTATCTAGGGTAGGCGCCTAGGGCTGCTATATGCGGCTTGGTTCTAAAGAATGGGTACCTGAACCAGCAGATTCCTCAATCCTCACCTGTTATAGTCTCATATGGATCGAGTTCAGTTCAGGGGAACACATTTCCCTATGGCCATGCGGAGGTGAAAACCTCACGAAGCACATAGGTACAGATGTGTCCCAGAAGCAGTCCACTAGCCCATGTGGAGGTGAAAACCTCACGAAAGCATAGCTTCTCACTCCTACTTAAAGGTGCAACCACAACGGTCATGCAATGTAATGCCAAGGTATTTTATGAGACTCGACACTATGGTAATTATAGCACAAACAAATGCATAAAAAACATGATTTTTCAAAACAATTTTCCAAATTTTCAATCAAAAGGACAAAAATTAATCAATTTATGGCCTGACTCTCAACCAATCCCCAGTGGAGTCGCCTAGCTGTCGAACCATTTTTTTATCGAGTTTTGAAAAACGGGAATTGACTTTAAAAAATATGGAGTCGCCACCAATCCTTTTTGTTTAGGTGTGATTGGGTCACCTATAAAAATGTTTTGGTCTGCGAGATTCAAGAAAACAGGTTCGGGAGTCGGTTACGCACGAGGAAGGGTTAGCACCCCCATGCGCCTATGAACGGGTACCAAATCGGTTAATTAGTGTCCTTGCGTTGAAAATTTGGAAAAGTTATAAATTTTCTAAGGAAAATTAACCAACATTGAATTTCAATCTCAAGATTAACTCATTTCGAAGGAAATAAAAATATCACATCCAGTACGTTTGGACATAACACCTTTATACCTCGACACCAGGATCATCTTTGATCTTCAAAACATGCAATTAAAGAAGGGTATTTGATTATCTGGTTGGACAGAAAATTGACACCCAGTACGTTAGGGCATAATTTTCTGACACTCCCAAACATACAAACATTGCCTTATTTTGGAAAAAAAAAATTTATATCAGGCTTAAAATGCATTTAAATAAAATAAAAACATTTAATAAAAACTAGAACATATTAGAATTTGAGGCGTAACAGTAATAGAATGCATAAACATTAATCATGAAATATACACAAATTAAAGATCGTATTAACAACATGCTATAAAATGCAAGTTTTCTTAAAGAAAGTTAGTTTATATTGAATCTTGAACTTCAAGATTAGCTCGTTTCAAAAGAATAAAAATATCACATCTAGTACGTTAGGACATAACACCTTTATACCTCGACACCGAGATCATCTTTGATCCTCAAGATATTTAATTAAAAAGGGTATTTGGCTATCTGGTTGAATAGGAAATTAACACCCAGTACGTTAGGGCATCATTTTCCCACACTCCCAAACATACAAACATTGCCTTATCTTTAAAAAGAAAGAAAAAAAATAATTTAAAGCACATAACCTTAAACTTGGTTCAAAATTCATTTTTAATAAAATAGAACATCTAGCAGAGACTTGAATATATTAGAAATTGAGGTATAATACAATGACAAGGTGCATAAACATTAATCATGAAACACGTAAATTAAATATCATATTAATAACAAGCTATAAAATATAATAATCTTACAAAATTGATTATGACAAATTATCATGAAAATAAAACTTTAGATGCTAACAAATATACTTAAGGTAATTAAAATAAGTTGATTTTGAAATTAATACTTTACGGGATTATTTAAAATAAAATAGTTTATGAAAAAAATTATTATATATATATTTTAAAAGAATTTACACATTTAAGTATATATACATGCAAACGAACATAAGTAATAAGATATATAAAATATATGAAACCTATTAAAATGTACATTAAAATGCTATACATGTATGTATAAAATAATAGTGTATAATCTAAAATTAATTAGTAGCGATAATAACAATAATAGTAATAATAATATTTATAATAATATTAAAAATAACAATAATAATATCAATAATAATATTTAAGTAATAAAAATGTAGCAAAAATAATTAAAGAAAATAAAAAAGGACTAGATTAAAATGCGCATAAATTACTAAGATCGATTAAATAATAAAGACAATGTGTAACGGAACAAATTAAAAACAATATAGAACTAGAAGGGACTAAACGCGCAAATTCCCCATTAATTGCAGAAACACGCGAATTCCCTTCCTGAAGTGGGTCGGGCATGTGGATCAACCACCAAACGGTGCCGTTTTGAGCTATTTAGAAGAGCTCAAACGACGTCGTTTCTCTAATGAGATATAACCCCTAAAATCAGACAAAAAACAAAACAAGCCATTCCCCTTTTTCTTTTTAACAAAAATAAAATGAAACCCTAGCCCTATTTTCGTTTTCCTCTCAGCCGAAACCAAAGGTCACGCCGTCTGACCACCATTTCCATTGTAATCGGCATATGGTGGCGCATGGTGACAACCTCCTGCCCTCTCCTGGAACTAAGCCTAAGGAGTTGCCCGTTTCGGCTTCGAAATCCCCATCTCAAGCTTCGATTTCGACAAAGGATATGAAGACTCCAACGACAGTAATAAACGGTGAGCATTCTTTTCTTTATTCTTTCGTATATCTATGTATATAAAAAAACGAAAATCTATATATGTATGTATATGATTTCGAAGAAAAAAGAAAGAAATGATGAAGGCAAAAATAACCTTTTTTGATTTCTTCGTATTCTCTGTATTTCGTGTGTGAAAGAAAAACGTCCCCCTTACAGATTTTGCTTTGATTTTATATATAACCGATAAGAAAAATTAAATGTAAAAATAAAATTACAATTGTTTTTTTTTTGTTCTTTCTGCTGCTCTCTGTTGTCGTGGTGCAGGTACGAGACGACGTGGCTATATGGAGGCTGTACGAGCAGTGTACAGAGGCTGCGGCGTGTGAGGCTTGCGTGTGGGACTGCGGCGCTGCTGGAGAAAATAGAAACCCCTAGGGTTTCTGTTGTGTTAGTGGGCTAGGATAGCATTTGGGCTGGTACTGGGCTGTTTTGGGTATGTTTTTGGGCCTCGGGTTTAAGTTTATTTAAAAATAATTGGGCTAAAATAATTGGTTTTGTGTAATGGACATTGGACACTTTAATTGTTTTTTTATTCTTGTGTTTTTTGGTTTCTGTTTGGTTAACATTGGGTCAGGCCAAAATTGGCTATTACAAATATCATTCATAAATAATTCTTTTCACAGTCCCTGTGGGTACGATAACTGAACATTTACTTGTCACTTTATTACTTGTTGCAATTGTGTACACTTGCATATTTCTGTCGTTCCAGACACTTGCAAGACCAAGCTGTGCATTAATATGATCTTCATCAAAAGGAACAGAAGTACTCCTTACATAGATAAAAGGGGAATTTGGAGAATTGACATAGGCATAAAATTCCCAAACAATTTTCCTTAAAACGT
Source organism: Gossypium australe (assembly GCA_005393395.2). Classification (NCBI taxonomy): domain Eukaryota; kingdom Viridiplantae; phylum Streptophyta; class Magnoliopsida; order Malvales; family Malvaceae; genus Gossypium; species Gossypium australe. The sequence continues at coordinate 83,138,118 of CM016621.1, read as the reverse complement.
ATTTAGGGGTGCAAACAGAAAATTTTCCACCCATGTTTTTCTACTATGGAGGACACAAATTCATTGCATTCCATGTATGGTTCATCTTTAAAAAATGGCCCGTACTCAAACTAGAAAAGGTGCTTCACGATGTTGTTATTGTATCTTGTGGCTGTGGCTCTATTAGACAATGTCTTTGGCTGAACAGCACCAGCCCTTGATGGTTCAGCAGTTTTGGAGGCAGTTCTGACGCGAGCCATTGGAGAAGACTGGAAGAAATCTTGAAGAATGTAATGGAAGAAAAAATAAGAGAGATTGAAGAGAAAGAGTAATACAAATGAAAACTTTAGGAGAAACGTAAGAGACATGAGTAGTTGGGAAGAGAAAACTAAAGGAGATAGTGATGACAATTAAAAAAAAAATGAAACGTGCTAGGGAAAATGTGTGATGTGGAGGAGAAAAGAAATGAATAAGGAAGAAAAATCGGCCCCGTTATAAAAAAATCTCTCCCCTTGGGCTTATCTGCCCGGCCATCCTCATGTTATCCATTTACCCAGTTTGTCGCAATGCTATGGCAAACTCCTCTTAATATTGCAATTGCTCTGTTCACATTCTTTATTCTATCTTTGGAAATCATAGAAAACTATTAAAAAATAAGAAAACAAAAATGGAAAAAATATTAAATGAGTACTAAAAATAAAATTAAAGTAAAACAAGGAAAAGAGAGATAAAAGAAATTGTTATCTCAAACATCTTAGAGGTTAATCGAGTGCTTGTCTCGATCCACATGGGCACCCCAATAGTGCTTTAAACATTGCCCATTAACCTTAAATGTGACCCACTATTTTCAAGTCTTTGATATTAACAACTCCATGAGGATAGACTTGAGCTACTTTAAAAGGACCTGACCAGCGATATTTTAATTTACCAGGGAACAATTTGAGCCTAGAGTTGAGTAACAATATTTGTTGTCCTGGTTCAAATTGTCACCGCATGATTCTTTTATGCTGCCAACACTCAGTTTTTTCCTTGTACAACTTAGCATTCTCATATGCTTGTGCTTAGAACTCCTCCATTTCATTCAATTCTAGCAACCTTTTATTGCCAGCAGCGACCCAATCCATGTTCAGCTTCTTAATATCCCAAAATGCTTTATGCTCAAGTTTAATAGGAAGGTGACACGACTTGCCATAGACAAGCTTAAAAGATGACATCCCCAATGGTGTTTTGTACGCGGTATGATATGCCCACAAAGCTTCATCAAATCTTGTAGACCAATCTCTACGAGTAGGATTCACCACTTTTTTAAATTTTTTAATTTCTCTGTTAGAAATTTTAGCTTGTTCATTTGTTTGGGTGTGATATGTTGTGACAATATTATGTTTTACCCCATATCGATGCAATGCATTAGCTACCAACTTGTAGTCAAAATGAGACCCCTTATCACTAATAATGGCTCTAGGTGTACCAAATCTTGAAAAAATGTTATTGTGTAAAAACTTCATTACTAACCTTGCATCATTAGTAGGAAGGGCAACAGCCTCGACCCATATAAAGACAAAGTTCACTACTAACAGTATGTACAATTTGCCCACTAACGGTGCAAATGGACCCAAAAAGTCTATTCCTCATACATCAAACAACTCAATTTCTAGTATACTTTGCAATGACATTTAGTGTCATTTTTATAGATTTCCTGTTCTTTGACAACGGTTGCGTGACTGATAGAATTCATGAGCATCTTTAAACATACTTGGCCAATAAAATCTTGACTGAAGTACTTTGGCAGTAATTCTCATCCCTCCAAAATTTCCTCCATACGGAGCTAAATGACAATGCTGTAGAATGTTATAGATTGTCATCAGGGACATATTTCCTAATTATTTGATCAGCACAATGTTTAAACAAGAAATGTTCATCCCAATAATAGTGCTTGGCATCATGAAGAAATTTTCGTCTTCTTTGACTATTAGGATCAGGTGGCAACACACCACTTACTAAATAGTTCACTATGTCGGCATACCAAGGTAATACCGTAGCAACTCACAGTTGTTCGTATGGAAATTCTTCTTTAGTAAACGTGTCATGATCACCCTTGCTTTCAGATTCTAACCTCAAAAAGTGATCAACCTGTGACACCCCTATCCCATGTCCGTCGCCAGATTAAGGGTTAAGAGTGTTACCGGGCAGATCAGAAACATTCATACATTTCATTCATCAATCATACACACAATGTCCATTAAATAGGTCAACGAAACCTTAAACATGCTTATAACCCGGGTCGGGACTAAAACGTAACATATACAGAAGATCTCGAAAAATTAAAAACTTTTCTAAAATACAAGGAATACACGCTCGTGGGAGGAAACCGTGTGCCCTCCACGGTTGTTAAACATCCCCGTGGACGAAACTGACTTACCTTCCATGGCCACTACCCAGGCCATGGTTGATCTTGTCAAAAATCACACGGCTACTAGGCAGTAGGCACGCCCGTGTGCTAAGGTTGTGTACTCTTATGCTAGCTATTACCTAGCCCACGGTCACTAGGCACGCCCGTGTGCCATGGCCGTGTGACATTATAGGCCATTTTCAAGGCCAAAATGCCACCCATTTGGGGTCTCACCTACAAGCAACATATACCATCCCATTTTATGCACATATAAACATCAAAACATACCAAATAACCATTCAAACCAAGCATATTTGATAGCTAAAATAACCATACAAACAATTTATCCAAAATCCATTTCAACCATGCTATCTTCCAAAACCAAAACATATAACAAAAACATAGTACATTCATTTACATAACTCAAAAGCATGATCATTTTCATGAATAAACTAATCACACCAAAACATGCTTCATATAACATGATCATAATGCATAATCTCAACTCATAACTAGCCAAATCACATAGCTAAGTTCATATATCAACTTATACCAAAAAATACTAGCCTATACATGCCATATCTAGCTTTATACATTCCCAAAGTGTACCAAAACGATTTTAGTAGTGTAATGACGGTCCTTGACGGTCCCGAGCCTTCAGTAGCTGTGACGACCTATAAAATAGAGAAAACACACACACAGAGTAAGCTTTCCAAAAGCTTAGTAAGTCAATAAACAAACAAACTTGGCTCGAATTGCACATAATCAAATCAATAAATAGACCCATTTGGTTCTCATGATACAAATCATCTCATTCTTTCTTAAGCTCGTTTGCTTAACCATCACTTACCATATTCCAATTCACATACCACATATGCACATAGTTCATCTAGTCAAACTTTACATATTGTATCATCAATTCCATATACATAACATTCTAGTAAGATCACATAGATACTTACCTTGTAAACAGAATTAGTGTATAGTCAACGTATCTGAATCGGACATTCATTTACTTAACCTATCAAAGCTTGCATTTTCCATTCATATCTCAAACTTGCCCGTTGAACTGTAAGGAATCTAGTAGGATACTCAGAAGTTTGGAATAATCGTACAATGCCAACGTCCCAGATGAGGTCTTACATGCACTCAAATATCGATGCCACTGTCCCAGACAGGGTCTCACACATAATCAGTTAACACCCCAAACCTGGGCCAAACACCACGACCGGATCTGGCATGTCACCGGGAGAAAGGGTTGTAAAAATGAATTTTTTTTTCCTAAAGTGCCGGAATATCGTAAGTTTGAAAAAAACACCAATCGAGGTGTGGTTGCGAAACCAGTGGATTTTAGTTGAAGGAGAAATTCCGAGTTAAGTTAAATTATATTTATTACCTTTATTGAAAAAATGGTTGCTTTTAAAATTACCCAAGTTATAGAGAACTCCATTTGACACCCATGTTGAAATATAGTGAAGCCATATCTTAGGTGAATATTAAATAATAAATTCAACTTAAGTGAAAAATTCGAAATTTACCAAATCTACGGTGGCCTTATTACATATTAAAATTTATCCCAAATGAAAATAGAAAATTAATAATTTAAAATAAAGTTTACTAAATTAACACCCGCATGGCCACCTCGAGTCCATTCCAACCTAGTCCAAAGAGTCACGAGCTACCTGCGATGTGTTAAGAAAACAAGGTGAGTCACCAGACTCAGTGTGCAACTATACTGCCACATTCCACAAGTGGGCTTGGCCGAACAACATCAACAGAATATCATACCATGCATAATTGTTCAACATAATGGCCCAACCCAACCTAATGACACCACTCCGTATATCCATCCTCATACACACCTGGGGATTTCTACAATCAACCCTCCATCCGCTACACACCTCTTCAGCAGTCATGCTGACAGACACACTGCTCGAAGTCCACATAAGTGGTCTAGCCACTGAATCCACGTGATTAAATCACAAAATCCACAATGAGGCTCGGGGCCATCATTAATCGTGACAAAGTCACCCACATATATACACTTCCCCTTTAATCATTTAAAACCCGAAACCCATGCACATGCAACATAATATAACAGATAGGCATCATGATAAAACATAGATATACACATGTACATGTATAACATACTTACATGCATCCACACCAGTCTATCCACAATCATTAAAGAAGGTAATATACTAACCTCATTTACCGATTACCACACACAGGTAATACATCCACCACGGCCACTACTTCCGGCTTTCAAACAAAACGCATATATTTATAAAACTAAGGGAATAGTGTGATAATTACACACCTGAAAACTTGAAGAACTAGACTATCGATCTCCCTAACGTCCTCACTCGAAGAGATCACAACGATCTGCTTGTCCTTTTCAGACGCTGGTCCACAACCCGGTGGCCAATCCCGAACCGCTGAAACTGCTCGCTTCTTGAATTTAGGGGTAGGGACTACGTGTCCAACCCCTTCTTTCCCTTGACTGGTTCTCGAATCCATAAAATACGATCTTGGTCAGAATACCCGGTTAAGACATTGAATAAGATATAAACGAAACTAAATAAACACTTTAATCTAATACCCCTTACCGAAACTAACAGAACCCGAAGAGACTACACTTGAACCAGGAGATTGTTGAAATCCCTACATAAATCTATGTTAGAATCGGCCCAATGACTTGTGGTCAAAAAGACGTGGCCTTTGGCCGAATGAATATAGCAACTCCCTTACCTTGATTGATCGAACCCTGAGAGATCCCTAATACCCTTAACGCTGGCTAAAAGAAAAGGACCCGAAGTTAAGCCCTTCATAGATTCGACCACACATAAGAAACAGAGTTAGGCTCTTGGTTTCAGCAAACCAAAGAGAGAAAAGAGAAAGATTCAAAGAGAAAAGTACCCCTTACCACTACCACTAGGAACCGATTGAGAGGCTTTGACAGGAGATGAGTGACGGCACTTCCTCTAGAGATTACTCCACGAAAAGAGTCACCACAAGAAAGATATTGGGCTTTGAAGGATTCAGCCAAGAGATAAGACTTGAGGAATAAACCAAATAGAAGAAGAAAAAGAAAGAATAGAGATGAAAAAGAGAGAAGTAGTGATGAATGGAAGATTCGGCTGAGGTTCAAATGAATAGAAGGTTCATTCGGCTTCCACAAGTGAAGAGTTATTCGGCCTTTGAAAGAGAGAAATGAAGGTTTAAAGCTATCAAAGTGAAAAAGATGAGAAGAGAGAGGTATGGTTCGGCTTTAGAGAAGAAGTAGAGAGAAAAGAAGATGAACAAAAATGTACCAAATGGTCTCTTTTAGTTTCGGCTTTTGATTATAGGAAGAGAAGAAAACAAGTGAATGGCTTTTGAGTGGCACCTTTCGGCAAAGAGACTATAGAAGAGAAAGACTCAAAATCGGCACCTAATTTCGGCACCTAACCCCCCAAACCGAAACACCCCCTCACACCCCTCTTACATGACCGAAAATCCCCTTCTTAGAACCCCATATTAGGCCAACACTCCTCCCCTCTCCAAATCCCCTCTTTCTCTCCTCAATTTCCTCCCCTTCACACATTCAAACAAGTTTGAATGATTCAAACTTCATGCCTTACTCTCCACCATCCATTCAAAAACATTGGACCCTTTCAAACCTCCTCTTTCCAAGTGCCCTTGCCGAATCCATCACCCACCTCCCCATGCGCAAAATAAACTCCAAAATGTTGTCCATGTAGCTCGAACCCCTTCCCTCTTGTAACTCCCTTCTGACGCAATCTCCATGCTCCCCAAAGTAACGCCTCCTTGCCACTACACCAACCTTCTTCTTGTGTCAACAACCCCAAGTTTAATCCTTTAAAGCCTGACTCCACTAGCCTTCCCCCAACAGCTTAGAACCAAATATTTCACTAAGGCTCCGTCTTAACCTCAAGGTTTCCCGAAGCCCCCAAGCACACTCAAACAGTCATGCAAAGCATACCAATATATAGATACGAAGTAAAAAAAAATGCAAGACCCCTAAATCCCAGATGTTACAGTTCTACCCCCTTAAAGAAATTTCGACCTCAAAATTACCTGGTCAAAAGAGATGAGGGTATTGTTGTCGCATCGCTTCTTCTGGCTCCCACGACACTTCTTCTGAGCCATGGTTCCGCCACAATACTTTGACTAAAGGAACTGACTTCTTCCGCAGTACCTTAACGTCTCGCTCCAAAATCTAGATTGGCTCCTCCTCATAGGACAAGTCTGGCCTTATTTCAACTTCCTCGATTGGCACCACGTGAGACGGATCCGAACGGTAACGTCTTAGCATCGAGACGTGAAACACATCTTGCATCTGCTTCAACTCTGAAGGCAACTCCAACTAATATGCTACCGGCCCCACTCGCTTCAAAACCCGATAAGGCCCTATAAACCTGGGACATAATTTACCCTTACGTCCAAATCTCATCACCTTCTTCCACGGTGAAACTTTCAGTAAGACCCGATCACCTACCACAAATTCTATCTCCCTCCGCTTAAGATCTGCATACGATTTCTGTTTGTCTGACGCCTTCTTCAACCGAGTTCAAATTACCCTAACCTTTTCTTCTGTCTCTGCAACCATTTTCGGTCCCAAAATATGGCGCTCACCCAATTCCGTCCAATAGGTAGGAGTGCGACACTTCCGCCCATACAACGCTTCATACAGCGCCATCTGAATACTAGCTTGATAACTGTTGTTGTATGCGAACTCTGTCAAGGGTAGGAATTCTTCCCAACTACCTCTGAAATCGATGACACATCACCTCAACATATCCTCCAACACCTGAATTACCCTTTCAGACGGGCCATCTGTCTGCGGATGAAATGCTGTACTAAAGTCCAACCTTGTGCCCAATGCTTGATGCAATGTCCTCCAAAACCGCGACGTAAACCTAGGGCCCCTATCTGATATGATTGACACTGGTACCCCATGCAGCCTCACAATTTCTGCCACATATAGCTTAGCCAACCTCTGAAGAGGATAGTCGACACGAACAGGTATGAAATGAGCGGATTTTGTCAACCGATCCACGATCACCGAAACTGAGTCTTTCTTAGTAGGCGTAAGAGGAAGCCCACTAACAAAGTCCATCACGATTCTATCCCACTTCCACTGCGGAATCTACACCGGTTGTAACAACCCCGAAGGCAACTGGTGCTCTGTTTTGACCTGCTGACACGTTAAACACTTCCCCACAAATTCCGTAACTTCTCGCTTCAAACCAGGCCACCAGAATTGTTCCCGTAGATCCTTATACATCTTACTTCCTCCAGGATGCATAGCGTAAGGGCTACTATGCACTTCCTGAAGAATCATCTGCCTTAACCCCACATCCTTCGGCATACAAACCTTCCCACGAAAACACAAAACTCCGTCTTTGTTCAAACTGTAATCCTTTATTCCACCATCCTGTACTTGCAGAAGTCGAGCACTCAAACCCTCATCCACTAACTATTTCTCCTTAACCCGACTTACCCACGTTGGCTTCACTTGCAGCTCCGCTAATAAACTCCCGTCATCGTACAGACTAAGATGGGCGAACATCGCTCTCAGATCTGATACTACCTTCCAGCTTAACGCATCTGCCACCACATTCACCTTACCCGGATGGTATTCAATCGAGCAGTCATAATCCTTCAACAGCTCTACCCACCTTCGCTGCCTCAAGTTTAGCTCCTTCTGAGTCAACAGGTACTTTAAACTCTTGTGGTCGGTGTAGATAACAGACTTTTCCCCATACAAATAATGTCTCCACACTTTCAAAGCGAAAACCACTGCGGCCAATTCCAAATCATGCGTGGGATAGTTAATCTCATACGGTCTTAACTGCCGAGATGCATAGGAAACAACCTTCCCCTCCTGCATCAGCATACAACCTAACCCCGTATGAGAAGCATCACAATACACCACAAAATCTTTCCTAGCTTCAGGCTGAATCAAAATCGGAGCCTGCGTCAGAATCCTTTTTAACTTCTCAAAACTCTCTTGCTGCTTGTCCGTCCACACAAAAGGTACCTCCTTTCTCAACAACTTAGTCAAGGGCACCGCGATTGAGGAAAAACCTTCACCAAACCTTCTGTAATAACATGCCAATCCCAAGAAACTTCGGATCTCCGCCACAGACTTAGGTGGTTTCCAATCCAACACTGCCTCGATCTTCCGAGGATCAACTCTTATCCCTTCTGCAGATACCACATGACCTAGAAAAGTAACTTCTCTTAACCAAAATTCGCACTTACTAAATTTGGCGTACAACTTCTTCTCCCTTAGGATCTGTAGAACCACCCGAATATGCGCATCATGCTCCTCCTCTGACTTGGAGTACACTAGAATGTCGTCTATGAACACCACTATGAACTGGTCCAAATAAGTTTGAAAAACCCGATTCATCATATCCATGATCGCGGCTGGTGCAGTTATCAACCCAAACGGCTTTACCAGAAATTCATAGTGCCCGTAGCGATTCCGAAAAACCATCTTATGATTATCTACTTCTTTAACCTTAAGCTGGTGATACCCTGACCTCAAATCTATCTTCGAAAAGACCGAAGCCCCTTTGAGCTGATCAAATAGGTCGTCTATCCTCAGCAACAGGTACTTGTTCTTGATTGTCAGCTTATTCAACTGGCGGTAATCTATGCACATACGCATAGATCCGTCTTTCTTCTTTACAAATAACACAGGTGCTCCCCATAGAGACGCACTGGGTCGAATAAAATCGCGATCTAGCAACTCCTGGATTTGAGCTTTAAGTTCAACCAGCTCCTTCGGTGCCATCCTGTAAGGGGCGATGGACATCGGAGCCGTACCTGGTAGAAGCTCGATTCCAAACTCCACCTCACGATCCGGAGGCAACCCTGGAAGCTCTTCAGGAAAAACATCTACGAATTCCTTTACTGTCCTAACCTCCTCCACGGTCGCTTCCTTTACATCCAAAGAACTGACAAAAGTTAAGAAAGCCATGCACCCTTTCTTCACCATTCTCTCTGCCTTAAGAGTAGACACTACATTAGACAAGTAGTCTCTCCTCTCACCTATCACCAAAACTTCTTCATTCTCGGAAGTCCTTAACTTCATGCGCTTAGCAGCTCCAACTTCACACGATATCTTACTAACCAATCCATGCCCAAGATCAAGTCAAACTCCCCAAATGGTAGTTCCATCAAGTCAGCCGGAAAGACTGACCCTTGAACTTCTAAAGGCACACCTCTAAAGAGTTTATTTACCACTACCGATTGCCCTAAAGGACTAAGTATAGTCATCTTCCTAGAGGCAGTTTCAAGATTCATATTCAAAGTTCCAGACACCATACTAGCAATATAAGAGTGAGTTGACCCAACATCAATTAGTGCAGTAAAGGGTAACCCAAAAATGAGAAACGTACCCGTTATTACGTCTAGTGCATCTCCCTCTTCACGTCGTCTAGCCGCGTACACTAAACCGGGCTGCCTTGCCTCAGAACCCCCGGTTCCTCTGCCCGGTGCCCCGCGACCCCGGCCAGAACCATTCCCTCCTCGATTCGAACCACGACCCCTCAGCATCTGTTGACCACCCCTTCCTAGCTGAGCATACCCCTGACCTACCATCCGAGCCCTAGCCATGTCTTGAGGATAGTTTTTAATGAAATGATCCTTTGACCCACACCTGTAGCACTCCTTATTCCTTCCCCAGCACTCCCCTGCATGTGACCTCCCACAGTGAGCACACTGCCAAAATTGCCCCACAGTAGCCGGCGTAGTAACGCGAACAGATCCCTCAACTCTAGGCTTTTTCTGAAAACCTCCCGATGATACTGACGATCCATAACTTCTCTTATTCCTGCCTCTGTCCTTATCCCTATTTTGCCTATCAGTTTGCTTAACCTCCTCAGCTATCTTAGCTTTTTCCACCAAAATAGCAAAGTCTCTCTCTCGCTGAGGGGCTATCAATACTCGCAGCTCATCCCGCAGCCCATCTTCGAATCTCACACAGCGCTCATAGTCGGTTGCAACAATCCCTCGAGCGTACCGACTTAACCGCAAAAATTCTGCCTCATACTCAGCTACCGTCTTACCCCCTTGAACCAAATTCAGGAATGCCTTCCTCTGAGCATCCACATAACTGGCCCCAACGTACTTTCCTTCGAACTTCACCTTGAAGAAACCCCAATCTACTCGGTCTACCGGAGCGCCCTGTCTGATGGTGAGCCACCACTAGTAGGCCTCATCTCGAAGTAAAAAAACCGTGCCCTTCAGCTTTTCTTCAGCTGTGCAATCTAAGTCATCCATAATTCTCTCGACTGCCTCTAGCCAATACTCAGCCACATTTGGAGCTAACCCAGAGACACCCCTAAATATTTCGGCTCCATTCACCCGAAGTCGCTCAGACATAGATTTTTGGGCCCCAGTACCCATGCCTGCCCCCGCAACTCTCTCCAAAACCCGTAGCATGGCCTGAGACACCGCATCATCTCCACCAGTTTGATACTGAAACTCTACTTTCGTAGCTGGCGGCAGCGGCACCTCATTCCCCAATCCATGACCAGACCCTATTGGTTTTGACACAACCATCCTGCCTCTACCACGTCCTCGCGCATTACGTCCATGTCCCCTAGTACTCATAGCTAACGTTCCACCCTTTCTCTGATTATAAATTTTATGAGTCAGCATATCTTTCCACTTGTTTATTAACGCAAAGTTTTATGGCACAGAATTCTAAGTTGTTCTTTCGTAAAGTACATACATCCCTAGAGGTTTCTGTCTCTATAGTATATATCCTAAATTCTAACATCCATAGCAATGCATCAGATAACCACCTCATACAATTTATTTAACAGTCAGAAGACCTACCTGGTGGACCTGGGCTGGAAACTCGAGTGCCATTCTTTCACAAGACCAATTCATGAAAAGATTTTCTTTTAAACTAACATGATTTGAAAACGTTGTGGCCCCAAAACCCAAGGCCGAGTTTAAAAACCTGGCTCTGATACCAAATTGTAACACCCCAAACCCGGCCCAAACACCACGACCAGATCTGGCATGTCACCAGGAAAAAGGGTTGTAAAAATGAATTTTTATTTCCTAAAGTGGCGGAATATTGTAAGTTTGAAAAAAACACCAATCGAGGTGTGGTTGCGAAACCAGTGGATTTTAGTTGAAGGATAAATTCTGAGTTAAGTTAAATTATATTTATTACCCTTATTGAAAAAATGGTTGCTTTTAAAATTACCCAAGCTTTGGAGAACTCCATTTGACACCCATGTTGAAATATAGTAAAGCCATATCTTAGGTGAATATTAAATAATAAATTCAACTTAAGCAAAAAATTCAAAATTTACCAAATCTATGGTTGCCTTATTACATATTAAAATTTATCCCAAATGAAAATAGCAAATTAATAATTTAAAATAAAATTTACTAAATTAACAACCGCATGGCCACCTCGAGTCCATTCCAACCCAGTCCAGAGAGTCACGAGCTACCTGCGATGTGTTAAGAAAACAAAGTGAGTCACCAGACTCAGTGTGCAACTATACTGCCACATTCCACAAGTGGGCTTGGCCCAACAACATCAACAGAATATCATACCATGCATAATTGTTCAACATAATGGCCCAACCCAACCTAATGTCCATGCTCTACACACCACTCTGTACATCCATCCTCATACACACCTGGGGATTTCTACAATCAACCCTCCATCCGTTACACACCTCTTCGGCAGTCATGCTGACAGACACACTGCTCGAAGTCCACATAAGTGGTCTAGCTACTGAATCCACGTGATTAAATCACAAAATCCATAATGAGGCTCGGGGCCATCATTAATCGTGACAAAGTCACCCACATATATACACTTCCCCTTTAATCATTTAGAACCCGAAACCCATGCACATGCAACATAATATAACAGATAGGCATCATGATAAAACATAGATATACACATGTACATGTATAACATACTTACATGCATCCACAACAGTCTATCCACAATCATTAAAGAAGGTAATATACTAACCTCGTTTACCGATTACCCTACTTCTGGCTTTCAAACAAAGCGCATATATTTATAAAACTAAGGGAATAGTGTGATAATTACACACCTGAAAACTTGAAGAACTAGACTATCGATCTCCCTAACATCCTCACTCGAAGAGATCATAGCAATATGCTTGTCCTTTTCAGACGCTGGTCCACAGCCCGGTGGCCAATCTCGAATCGCTGAAACTGCTTGCTTTTTGAATTTAGGGGTAGGGACTACATGTCCAACCCTTTCTTTCCCTTGACTGGTTCTCGAATCCATAAAATACGATCTTGGTCAGAAGACCAGGTTAAGACGTTGAATAAGATATAAACGAAACTAAATAAACACTTTAATCCAATACCCCTTACCGAAACTAACAGAACCCGAAGAGTCTACACTTGAACCAGGAGATTGTCGAAATCCCTACATAAATCTATGTTAGAATCGGCCCAATGACTTGTAGTCAAAAACACGTGGCCTTTGGCCTAACGAATATAGCAACTCCCTTACCTCGATTGATCGAACCCTGAGAGATCCCTAATACCCTTAACGCTGGCTAAAAGCAAAAGACCCAAAGTCAAGCCCTTCATAGATTCGGCCACACATAAGAAATAGAGTTAGGCTCTTGGTTTCGGCAAACCAAAGAGAGAAAAGAGAAAGATTCAAAGAGAAAATTACCCCTTACCACTACCACTAGGAACCGATTGAGAGGTTTTGACAGGAGATGAGTGACGGCACTTCCTCTAGAGATTACCCCACGAAAAGAGTCACCACACGAAAGATATTCGGCTTTGAAGGGTTCGTCCACGAGATAAGACTTGAGGAATAAACCAAATATAAGAAGAAAAAAGAAAGAATAGAGATGAAAAAGAGAGAAGTAATGATGAATGGAAGATTCGGCTAAGGTTCAAATGAATAGAAGGTTCATTCGGCTTCCACAAGTGAAGAGTTATTCAGCTTTTGAAAGAGAGAAATGAAGAGAGGAGAAGAGAGAGGTATGATTCGGCTTTAGAGAAGAAGTAGAGAGAAAAGAAGAAGAACAAAAATGCACCAAATGGTCTCTTTTAGTTTCGGCTTTTGATTATAGGAAGCGAAGAAAACAAGTGAATGGCTTTTGAGTGGCACCTTTCGGCAAATAGACTATAGAAGAGAAAGACTCAAAATCGGCACCTAATTTCGGCACCTAACCCCCAAACCGAAACACCCCCTCACACCCCTCTTACATGACCAAAAATCCCCTTCTTAGAACCCCATATTCAGCCAACACTCCTCCCCTCTCCAAATCCCCTCTTTTTCTCCTCAATTTCCTCCCCTTCACACATTCAAACAAGTTTGAATGTTTCAAACTTCATGCCTTACTCTCCACTATCCATTCAAAAACATTTGACCCTTTCAAACCTCCTCCTTCCAAGTGCCATTGTCGAATCCATCACCCACCTTCCCATGCGCAAAATAAACTCTAAAATGCTATCCATGTAGCTCGAACCCTTCCCTCTTGTAACTCCCTTCTGACGCAATCTCCATGCTCCCCAGAGTAACGCCTCCTTGCCACTATTCCAACCTTCTTCTTGTGTCAACAACCCCAAAGTTTAATCCTTTAAAGCCTGACTCCACTAGCCTTCCCCCAACAGCTAAGAACCAAAAATTTCACTAAGGTTCCGTCTTGACCTCAAGGTTTCCCGAAACCCAAGCACACTTAAACAGTCATGAAAAGCATACCAACACATAGATACGAAGTAAAAAAATGCAAGACCCCTAAATCCCAGATGTTACAATCAGATATCGATGCCACTGTCCCAGACAGGGTCTTACACATATCAATACGATGCTGATGTCCCAGACATGGTCTTACACGCAAGGATCATAACAATGCCAACGTCCCAGACGTGGTGTTACACGTAAAGCTCATATCGATGCGAACGTCCGAGACGTGGTCTTACACGAGTCTCAAATTGATGCCAACGTCCCAGACGTGGTCTTACATGATAAAAACAATACTGATATCTATGTCGTGACTTAGCCAATCCTATCTATTCCTAGGTCCGTACGGGGCTTCTCAGACTTAGTCACTATATCGAACTTATCTCGGAATTCATATGCATAACCTCTCATAAGCATTCATTATCATCATTGCTCAGATGAACAATTACAATTGCATACTTATACATATACGTTTATTTGCATAATGACTTACCTCGGATTTGATATATCGGAATGAAAACGGCTACTCGTTTACTTTCGCTTTCCTGCGATCTAAGTCCGTTTTCCTCGATTCTTGATCTTGAATTAGACCAAACTATGGCCGAACCCCTTGCCTATGTTTTTTCTTTTCTTTCTTTGCTTATTCGATGATAAAAATGATGCTAATGGCTTGCTTTTGTTTTCATTATAATAAAATATAACATATAACATAATAATATTAATGAAACATTTAAAGTAAATATAATAAACATATAATATATACATATTATCACTCATTGCCGTCCACTAACAATAATAATGGCTATATTGCCACATAAATCCTCGCAATTATAAAGCCACAACACATAGACACTTTAGCAAATAGCAAGCAACTTTCACATTTAATGCAATTTCATCCTTTTGTCAAATTTAAACACACAGACGGACAAATTTGCTCACGGAAATTTACCACATGCTTAGTCACATATCAACGACACAGAAAATAATTTAATATTATTATTCAGACTCGGATTCGTGGTCCCGAAACCACTATTCTGACTAGGGTATAAACTGGACTGTTACAATTCTCCCCCTTAGGGATTTTTGTCCCCGAAAATCTTGCCATTAAACAAAGTCGGATATTGTTGTCTCACTGAGTCCTCAAGTTCCCACGTAGCCTCTTCTATTCCGTGTCGATTCCATAGTACTTTCACTAACGGAATTTTCTTGTTTCTTAACTCTTTTACTTCACGAGCTAAAATATGGATCGGTTACTCTTCGTATGTCATTTCAGACCGGATTTCGATTTCAAATGCGGCAATCACATGTAACGGATCGGATCGATATCTACGGAGCATTGAAACATGAAATACATTATGAATCTTTTCTAACTCAGACGACAACTTTAATCTATATGCAATAGGCCCGACATGTTCAATGATCTAATACGGTCCGATGAATCTCGGACTCAATTTGCCTTTACGTCTGAATCGAAGCAATTTTTTCCATGGAGACACTTTCAGAAATACTTTGCCGCCGATTTCAAATTTTATATCTTTTCGTTTCAAGTCCGCATAAGACTTCTGATGGTCAGATGCTGCTTTCAAACAATCTCGGATCAATTTCATTTTCTGTTCTGAATCTTTTATCAAATCAACCCCATGTAGCTTATTTTCACTGAGCTCGGTCCAATACAGAGGTGTGCGACATTTACGTCCGTACAAAGCTTCATATGGTGCCATTTTGATGCTTGACTGAAAACTATTATTATATGCGAATTCAATCAATGGTAGATATTGTTTCCACGAACCATTAAACTCAAGTATACAGCATCTTAACATGTCTTCAAGAATCTGAATAATTCGTTCAGACTGACCATCTATTTGTAGATGAAAAGTTTTACTGAAGTGTAATTTCGTGCCCAGAGCTTCTTCCAATTTCTTCTAGAATCTCGATGTAAACCTCGGATCTCTATCTGACACAATAGATAGTGGCACTCCGTGCAATCTCACAATCTCAGAAATATAAAGCTCGGCTAATCTATCAATTGAATAATTAGATCTTACCGAAATAAAATGGGCAGTTTTCGTTAATCTATCAACCACGACCCATATCGTATCTTTCTTTCTTGGAGTTAAAGGAAAACCAGAAACAAAATCCATCATCACTCTATCCCATTTCCATTCAGGAATCAGAATTGGTTGTAGCAAACCGGACGGAACTTGATGTTCAGCTTTTACTTGCTGACAAACTAAACATTTCGAAACAAAGTCAGAAATGTCTCGTTTCATGCCAGACCACCAGTAGTGTCGTTTCAAATCATGATACATTTTAGTTCTTCCCGGATGAACAGATAGACTACTATTATGAGCTTCACTCAAAATCAACTGAGTCAACTCTAGATTTCTCGGAACACAGATACATCCCGGAATCTCAAACAATCATTAACAATTTGGAATTCGAATTTGGAATTCACTTCACACTGAGCTCATTTCGCTAGCAATTCATTATCAGATTTTTGAGCATCACATATTTGCTGAATAAACAATGGTTTCGCTTTTAACTCAGCTAACACAGAACTATCATCAGAAAAATTTAACTGGGCATTTTGAGCATATAGTGCAAACAATGATTTTCTACTCAAAGCATCAGCAACAACGTTCGCTTTACCCGGATGATAATCTATCACAAGCTCATAGTCTTTTAACAGTTCTAACCATCTTCGTTGGTGCAGGTTCAAATCTTTCTGAGTCAGCAGATATTTCAAACTTTTATGATCTAAGAACACGTAACATTTCTCACCGTACAGATAATGACGCCAAATCTTCAGCGCAAACACAATCGCAACTAACTCAAGGTCGTGCGTCGGATAGTTCTTTTCATGAGGCTTTAACTGTCTCGAGGCATAAGCTACAACATTGCCTTTCTGCATCAAAACACATCCTAGACCATTTAATGAAGCATCACTATATATAACAAATTCTTTACCCGATTCTAGCTGTACTAACACTGGAGCTTCTGTTAACAGAGTTTTCAACTAATCGAAACTTTTCTGGCATTTATCCGACCATTCAAATCTGACATCTTTCTGAAGTAATCTAGTCAGAGTAGCTATAGTCGAAAAGCCTTTTACAAATCTACGGTAATAACCAGCTAAACCCAAAAAATTACGAACTTCAGATACATTTCTCAGTGGTTTCCAATTCAGTATAGCAGAAATCTTACTAGGATCCACTCTGATTCCAGAGGCTGACACAATATGCCCCAGAAAACTAACCTCGTGTAACCAGAATTCACATTTGCTGAATTTTGCATACAATTTCTTTTCTCGCAGAGTTTGCAATACAATTCTCAGATGTTCAGCATGTTCAGCTTCATCACGCGAATAAATCAAAATGTCATCAATGAATATGACAACAAATCGATCTAGGTACAGTCTGAAAATTCTGTTCATCAGATCCATAAAAACAGCAGGAGCATTGGTTAGTCCAAATGGCATAACTAGAATCTCATAATGCCCGTACCTCATTCTGAAAGCAGTCTTTGGAATGTCTGAATCTTTAACTCTCAACTAATAGTATCCCGATCTCAGGTCAATCTTGGAAAACATAATAACTCCTTTTAGCTGATCAAATAAATCATCTATTCGGGGTAACGGATATTTATTCTTTATTGTCACCTTATTCAACTGACGATAGTCGATACACATCCTCATCGTGCCATCTTTCTTTTTCACAAACAGAACAGGAGCACCGCAAGGCGAGAAACTTGGCCTGGCGAACCCTCTGTCAGTCAAATCTTGCAACTGTGATTTTAACTCTTTCAACTCTGTTGGTGCCATTCTATACGGAGCTACCGAAATAGGTGTGGTACCAGGCAGTAATTTAATACCAAATTCAACTTCACGAATAGGAGGTAAACCCGGTAACTCTTCAGGAAACACATCAGGAAACTCACATACAACAGACACTAATTCAACTTTCTTTTCGGGCACTTTCGAATCAATCACATAAGCAAAATAGGCCTCATATCCCTTTTTCACATAACTCTGAGCTTTCAATATCGATATCGAAGCAGTCAGTCCATTTAAATCATCAGACTCAACCCGTAAATCTCATTATTCAGACATCTTAAATCAATAGTTTTTCTTTTGCAGTTAACAACAGTATCATGCATAAATAACCAATCCATACCCAGAATAATATCGAACTCATCAAATGGCAAAAGCATCAGATCAGCATGGAAACAGATATCTCGAAACATTAACAGACAGTTCTTGCATTTTGTCAACCAGGACACTTTTACCTAAGGGATTCAACACTTTTATAGTAAACTTAGTAGACTCTACAGGCAAAGTCTTGTTGAATACTAAATTCATGCATATATACGAATGCGTAGAACCAGGGTCTATCAATGCAATCATAGAAGTATCATAAAGAGTAAAAGTACCAGTTATAACATCAGGCGATGAAGCTTCCTCGCGAGCTCGAATAGCATACGCTATGGCAGGCGCTCTAGCTTCAGACTTGGCAACATTCTCTCTCGTAGTTCTCTGACTACCACTGACATTTCTTACATTCTTCGATGTTGTACCTCTTACAGGTGCATTATCAGATCTTGGATTCTGAATAGTTTCTGGCTCAATCGATTCAGGGCAATCACAGATAAAATGATCAAGTGATCCACATCTGAAACAAGCTCTGTCATTTAATCTACAGCTTTCCGGATGCCTTTTTCCACAATGTTTACATTCAGGTCTCCCAGTCCGGACATTACCAACACTGCCTATAGAGGTTGCTGGGGTTTTAGAACTCATTTGCGATCTAGCTCGATTTCTGTTCAAATGTCCCACATTATCTTTGAAATGAATTTGATCATCTCGGAATCTTTTTGGAGCAGACTGAAATAATTTTCTCTGAAATCTCTTTCTCATATCTCGAGCTTCAGACTTGTAACATCCTTAAATCGGGGTCTCTGCATTTTGATTGTGTTTGCGTGTGATGTCGTGTCAGCTGTGTTGGTTTGGTAGGTTTTGGGGTCTAGGCATGACCTCGGGTTAGTCCTGGGTCATGGCCAAAATTTTTGTTTTAGCACTTGAGGGAAAGGAGCTAGGAGAATTAGGGGTTAAAAGAATTTATTGGAAGTTAGAGACACAAGAATTACCTTGGTTAAGTGGCAACGGAGGCGCCACTAAGGTGCTTGGGTGATGACGCCACATGCAGGGAAGGAGAGCTGGTGTTCGAGCTGCGAAGATTCCCCTTGCTGGTTATTATTTTTCACGCCACAAGCATGGAGAGGTGTGCTCAGGTGGGACTCTCATGGATGGATGAGGATTAAGCCAACAGAGTTAAAATGGATGGAGAGGAGAAAAATGTGGAGATGACTCATTCAAACCGATTTGAATGAGTGGATGGGAGAGCTTGGGAGTGTTGGCCGAATTCTTTTGGTGGTGGCCGAATGTGCCTTGGGTAGTAGCTATAATCAGCTAGCTAAGGGGGTGTTTTTGGAACCCTTCTTTTATTTCTTTCTTTATGTAAATCTTGGCCGAACCCCTTTTCTCCTATTTTGTGTCAAACCAAAACACCATAGTACCTTTGGCGCATTTCATTCTTGCAAAAAGGCCAAACCGAATTCTATCTATTCTCTTTTCCTATTTTGTTCAAAACCAAAACCAACACCCATTTTTGAGTCGACATCTTTTCTTCCTTCAAGTCTCTTGTGCCGAAAACCCTTCCTTCCTCCTTGTCGAATCCCTTTCTTCCCATTTCTTTTTCTTCCCCATATTTACCATCCCCAAAAGCTGAAATCTTGTTGGGTTTGCTTCTTCTTTTCTTCTTTCAGTGGTTGGCCGAATACTTTGCTCACAAGCCCTCTCCCCTGTCGTTTTTCTTTTTGTCATTTGGGTTAGCCGAATCTCTTGGTAAGTGACATCTTTTTCTCTCTTCTGGATCAATTCGGGTAATACTGAAACCCCACCCCTTTTCTATTCTTCTTTTTTCCATTATAGATCTCTGTATTGAACTTCATTCTTGTTTCATGTTGTTAGCCGAAACCCCTAACATCAATAGGGGGTGCCGATCTTTGGGTGAGTAGGGGCCGAATCAGTCATTAGGTAAGGGTGCGGCAATTCCTTTTGTTTTGGGACTCATGCCATGGCCGAATGGCTTTTAGTTTCTAATGTTGTGTTAAGGTCGATTTGCAGGGGGGAGTACAACCTGATTCAGTGAACTTTCGGGATTCGATTGTCGATCTAGGTAAGGGCTCTAGCGTTGGATCTATTTCTCATTTGTTCAAAAGCTGAAGGGCTATTAGCTTAATAGTGTTGTGCTTGGCCGGAAGCAAGGGAGTGTTGTGACGCCATCTTGGGTGAACTTTCGGGGTTCATTGGCCGTGGGTTACGCTTAGAGCCTCGGGGTTTCGTCAACTTAGGTAGGGGATCTATTCATTTGGGTTTATTTTATATTCAATGTTAATCTCTGTGTTAATTCGATTTAGTGACCGAAGGCGTTATGGACACTGTTGTCAGCCGAACGTTAGGGGGGGTTGGATCTAAGACCCCAGCTCCTAAGTTTAAAAAGAGGGCAGTGTCGGCTATTCGCGATTGGCCACCTGGGTGTGGGCCGGCATCGAAGCAAAGCAGTAGAAAGATAGCGGTAGTGTCGATTAACGACAGTACCGACGTATAGAGCATAGTCTTGCGTGTAATCAGGTGTGTAAACGCTTACACACTTTATTAGTTTAATGATGCTTATTATGTTACTGTATAATCGTTGGTATTAGTGACTTTGCCTTGTGGGCATGAGCTTGGATTCTGGGTAAGTCCCCTGTTATGGGATTTATGATATATGTTATCATGATTTGATAAATGATATGCTATGCCTTGAATGCATGATACATGAGATTATGACCCGTATGATATGAGCATGATGATGGGTTTGATGAGAGGAGAGGGATGATTATTTGGACTATCACTAGTGGTTTTGACCACAAGATGGGTTGGCACCATCATTTGATTTGTTACTACGGTCACCAGTGGTTTTGACCACACTATTATTATCTGTGACTAAGTCCTAGTGGTTTTGACCACACGATTGATATTTGTGACTATGGTCACCAGTGGTTTTGACCACATATGGATATTGTGACTCGTCCCAGTGGTTTGGTACCACAGTGGGTTGGCCCCACATGATTATTACGGGACTGTCATCAGTGGTTTTGACCACACGATGGGTTGGCCCCATCACTTGATTTGTGACTACGGTCACCAGTGGTTTTGGCCACAACGATATATATTTCTGACTTCGGTCACCAGTGGTTTTGACCACCAGTGGTTTTGACCACACGGGGTAGTTAAAGGAGATTGGATGGCTAGGTTATGGGTTGCATAATCTGCATGTTTTACTGATGATCTGTGTGAGTGCTTGAATTATCGGGTTGGGGATTTATACACTGAGTCTTGGTGACTCACCCCTTCCCTTACGTTTTGCAGATGAGGCATAGATCGCTGATATGGAGCCGAGGAGGACTCGAGGTGGCCATGCATCTTAGTTGGCTTTTGGACTTTAAACTGCTATTTCGTTTTTATTAGCTTTCTTTTAATTGGGGTTTGGGTTTGTAATAAGGCCGCTAGTATTATTTTGGGTTTTAATTACTTGCTTTTACTTTGATTATATTATTCATATATTGAATTTATGGACTTGTTAAATTAACCGGTAAAAAGTAATGTTTTCAAAACTATAACTCTTTCGGGTTTTAAAAACGTTACCATCGGGTAACAAAGTTCACAAAATAATAAGGTAACTTGAATGCTTTTATAACTTAAATTTTCAAACAACTTCAAAAGCAAACGGTTTCTAACTTGATTATACTTGTCACACTCAGTTTTAATAAATATTAAATGTTTTCTAAAATTTGTAGTATCAAGTGAATTTTTCTAGCATAGGTTTAAAACAACCTTTACACGCTTTCAACATCACCTTAACACCTTTTTAAACGACCAAAGAATTTCTTGGAAAATTTCCTGACACACTTGTGTTTTCAAACTATTTTCACTCCGTAACATGCCAGATTCGGTCGTGGTGTGTTGATCGGGTTTGGGGTGTTACAATTGTGGTATCAGAGCCAGGTTCAACAACTCGGCTGTGGGCCCGAGGCCCAAGAATGTTTTAAAAAGGATTATGAAAGGCTTTTATGGGAAAAGAATAGTGATGAAAGCATGGCACCGAGTC
The DNA here is from genome assembly GCA_005393395.2 of Gossypium australe. Taxonomy (NCBI): domain Eukaryota; kingdom Viridiplantae; phylum Streptophyta; class Magnoliopsida; order Malvales; family Malvaceae; genus Gossypium; species Gossypium australe. The sequence goes on along the minus strand of CM016621.1, from coordinate 83,115,809 downwards.
TCCGGCACCAATCTGTCCAGGTAAGTACCCCAAACTATTGGTTGTTGATTATATGACTATGATGGTGGCATGATTGAATAGTAGTAGGAACTCCTCATAAGATTGTGCTTTAATAGACAGTGGAATAAAAGTCTAACCCATAAAACTTTTAGTCAGCTCGATTCATATCGGTAAGCATGAGTGCACGTGGACGGGGGCGTAATTTATGTGGACGAGGTAGAGGTAGGATGGCTATATCTGAGCCAGTTGGGTCTGGCCATGGGTCAGGGAATGAGGTACCACCGCCGCCAGCTGTGGGTGCGGAATATCAGAATCAGACGTGTGGTAACGACGCAGTGTCACAGGCTGTACTGCTGGTGCTAGAAAGGGTGGCGAGTGCAGGCGTTGGAACTGGAGCTCAGAAATCTGTGACCGAGCGACTCAAGGCTAATGGTGCAGAGGTATTTAGAGGTGTATCTGGTGTGGCACCTAGTACGGCAGAGTATTTGTTGGAGGTGACGGAACGCATTATGGATGACCTGGACTTTTCAGTTGAGGAAAAGCTGAAGGGTATAGTATCTTTGTTGCGAGATGAGTCATATCAGTGGTGGCTCACAGTTAGGGACAGAGTAATGGCAGATGATCTCACTTGGGAATTCTTTAGAACAGCCTATCAGAGGAAATACATAGGGGCTAGTTATGTTGATGCGCAGCGCAGAGCTTTCTTGAACTTGGTCCAGGGCAATAAGACTGTAGCGGAATATGAGGCGGAATTCCTTCGGTTGAGTCGGTATGCACGGGGAATTGTGGGCACAGAGCATGAGCGCTGTGTCAGATTTGAGGATGGGCTGAGAGATGAGCTGCGGATGATAATTGCCCCACAGCAGGAACGAGAGTTTGCCGTTCTAGTGGAGAAATCTAAGGTTGCTGAAGGGGTAAAACAGTCTGTAAGGCAGAATCAGGATAGGGGCTGGAATAAAAGGAGTTCTGGATCATCTGGGTTTTCTGGGAATCAGCAGAAGAGGGTTAGGTATAGTGGGCTGAATCAAGCTGCTAGGCCTGCTGCTACTGATACTAAGTGGCCGCCGCGATGTGCTCGGTGTGGAAAGTCTCACACGGGGGAATGTTGGACTGGTAATAGGGGATGCTTTGAGTGTGGATCGATGGGGCATCGAGTTAGGGATTGTCCACAAAGATCAGCTAGGCTGTAGTCTAATGATCAAAGTCGTGCACAGTTTAGGAGGGATAATCAACAGCCACAGAGGGGTCGTGGTCCAGCTAGGGGAGGTAATGGTTTTGGCAGAGACCATGGAGCACCGGGCAGAGGTGCAGGTGGTACAAAGGCGAGACAGCCAGGGTTGGTCTACGCAGCGAGGCGTCGAGAGGAGGGCGACGCACTGGACGTCATAACCGGTACGTTCTTAATTTTTGGAGTGCCTTATAATGCTCTAATTGATATTGGTTCGACGCACTCGTATGTTGCTAGTAGCATAGTGGAAACCCTGAACTTAGACTCTGAGATTACTTCTAGGAAGATGACAGTGGTAAGCCCTTTAGGTCACTCTGTAGTAGTAAGTAAACTGTATAGGGATGTACCCCTAGAACTTCAAGGGGTCGTGTTTCTGGCTGACTTGATGGAACTGCCGTTTGGGGAGTTCGATCTGGTTCTCGGGATGGATTGGCTAGTAAAGTATTAGGTTAGTTTGGATTGCGCAGCTAAGCGCATAGTGTTGAAGACAAAGGAAGGTGAGGGGGTGGTGATGATAGGTAATAGGAGAGATTACTTATCTAATGTTGTCTCTGCGCTGAAGGCTGAGAAAATGGTTAGGAAGGGTTGTGGAGCAGTGGTGGTGCATGTCTGTGCTCTGGAAGCTAAGGATGCAGCTGTAGGGAATGTCCGAACCGTGGGGGAGAAGTCGATAGTTTACACGGATCATAAGAGTCTGAAGTACCTTTTGACTCAGAAGGATTTAAATTTGAGGCAACGAAGATGGGTCGAATTGTTGAAAGATTACGACTGTTCGATTGAGTACCATCCGGGTAAGGCTAACATAGTAGCTGATGCGTTGAGCCGTAAGGTGGTAGCGGACCTGCGAGCGATGTTTGCTCACCTAAGTCTTTATGATGATGGGAGTCTTTTGGCAGAATTGCAAGTAAAGCCGTCTTGGATTGACCAGGTTAAGGAGAAACAGCTGACAGATGAGGTTTTAAGTGCTCGAAGGTTGCAAGTACAGAATGGTGAGTCGAAAGGGTTAAGCTTGAGCAATGATGGAGTACTGTGTTTTCAGGGGAAAGTATGCATGCCTAAGAATGTAGAATTGAGACAGCAGATTCTTCAGGAAGCTCATAGCAGCCCATACGCTATGCATCCTGGAGGCAGTAAGATGTATCGTGATTTAAGGGAACAGTTCTGGTGGCCAGGTCTTAAGCGGGAAGTAACAGAGTTTGTGGGCAAGTGTCTGACATGCCAGTAGGTCAAAGCTGAGCATCAGTTGCCATCAGGACTGTTGCAGACGGTAAAGATTCCACAGTGGAAGTGGGAAAGGATTACGATGGATTTCGTCAGTGGGCTTCCTCTTACTCTTAGTAAGAAGGACTCAGTATGGGTAATAGTGGATCGTCTGACTAAATCGGCTCATTTCATACGGTAAGGCTTGATTACTCGCTGCAGAGGTTAGCCAAGTTATATGTGGCAGAGATAGTACGGTTGCATGGTGTGCCAGTATCAATTATTTCGGATAGGGATCCCAGGTTCACGTTGAGGTTTTGGAAAGCTTTGCATCAGGCTTTGGGCACAAGGTTGGATTTTAGCATGGCTTTCCATCCACAGACTGATGGGCAGTCTGAGAGGGTAATTCAGATTCTGGAAGATCTGTTAAGGGGCTGTGTTCTGGCTTTCAGCGGTAGTTGGGACGAGTACCTACCATTGGCAGAGTTCGCTTATAGCAATAGTTATCAAGCGAGTATTCAGATGGCACCATATGAGGCGCTATATGGACGGAAATGTCGTACTCCTACGTGTTGGACAGAACTGGGTGAACGATAGATGTTGGGTCCAGGGTTAGTGGCAGAAATAGAAGATAAGGTTAAGGTGATTCGTGCTCGTCTTAAGGAAGCGTCGGACAGGCAGAAGTCTTATGCCGATCTTAAGCGCAGGGATATAGACTATGCAGTGGGTGATAAGGTCTTTCTGAAGGTATCGCCTTGGAAGAAAGTGTTGAGATTTGGTCGGAAGGGCAAGCTAAGCCCTAGGTTCATTGGGCCGTATACAGTGTTGAAGCGAGTGGGACCGGTAGCTTATCAACTTGAGTTGCCAGCAGAGTTAATTCAGATCCACGACGTCTTTCATACTTCAAGGCTTAGGCGCTATCGATTAGATCCGTCGCATGTTGTACCAATTGAGGAGATAGAGGTGAGCCCTGATTTGTCTTTCGAGGAGGAACCAATACGGATTTTGGATCGGGATGTCAAGGTTCTGCGATGGAAGTCAGTTCCCTTGGTGAAAGTGTTATGGCGGAACCATGGTGCGGAGAAGGCCACGTGGGAGCCAGAGGTTGTGATGCGGCAACAATACCCTCAACTTTTCTAACCAGGTAATTTTGGGGCCGAAATTATTTTTAAGGGGGTAGAGCTGTAACATCCTTAAATCGGGGTCTCTGCATTTTGTTTGTGTTTGCATGTGATGTCGTGTTAGCTGTGTTGGTTTGGTAGGTTTTGGGGTCTAGGCATGACCTCGGGTTAGTCCTAGGTCATGGCCAAAATTTTTTTTTTTAGCACTTGAGGGAAAGGAGCTAGGAGAATTAGGGGTTAAAAGAATTTATTGGAAGTTAGAGACACAAGAATTACCTTGGTTAAGTGGCAACGGAGGTGCCACTAAGGTGCTTGGGTGATGACGCCACATGCAGGGAAGGAGAGCTGGTGTTCGAGCTGCGAAGATTCCCCTTGCTGCTTATTATTTTTCACGCCACAAGCATGGAGAGGTGTGCTCAGGTGGGACTCTCATGGATGGATGAGGATTAAGCCAACAGAGTTGAAATGGATGGAGAGGAGAAAAATGTGGAGATGACTCATTCAAACTGATTTGAATGAGTGGATGGGAGAGCTTGGGAGTGTTGGCCGAATTCTAAAGTGGAGGAGGGGAGGTGCTATCGGTTTTGGGTTCTTTTGGTGGTGGCCGAATGTGCCTTGGGTAGTAGCTATAATCGGCTAGCTAAGGGAGTGTTTTTGGAACCCTTCTTTTATTTCTTTCTTTGTGCAAATCTTGGCCGAACCCCTTTTCTCCTATTTTGTGTCAAATCGAAACACCATAGTACCTTTGGCGCATTTCATTCTTGCAAAAAGGCCAAACCGAATTCTCTCTATTCTCTTTTCCTATTTTGTTCAAAACCGAAACCAACACCCATTTTTGAGTCGACATCTTTTCTTCCTTCAAGTCTCTTGTGCCAAAAACCCTTCCTTCCTCCTTGCCGAATCCCTTTCTTTCCATTTCTTTTTCTTCCCCATCTTTACCATCCCCAAAAGCCGAAATCTTGTTGGGTTTGCTTCTTCTTTTCGTCTTTCAGTGGTTGGCCGAATACTTTGCTCACAAGCCCTCTCCCCTGGCGTTTTTCTTTTTGTCATTTGGGTTAGCCGAATCTCTTGGTAAGTGACATCTTTTTCTCTCTTCTGGATCAATTCGGATAATGACCGAAACCCCACCCCTTTTCTATTCTTCTTTTTTCCATTATGGATCTCTGTATTGAACTTCATTCTTGTTTAATGTTGTTAGCCGAAACCCCTAACATCAATAGGGGGTGCCGATCTTTGGGTGAGTAGGGGCCGAATCAGTCATTAGGTAAGGGTGCGGCAATTCCTTTTGTTTCGGGACTCATGCCATGGCCGAATGGCTTTTAGTTTCTAATGTTGTGTTAAGGTCGATTTGTACGGGGGAGTACAACCTGATTCAGTGAACTTTCGTGATTCGATTGCCGATCTAGGTAAGGGCTCTAGCGTTGGATCTATTTCTCATTTGTTCAAATGCCGAAGGGCTATTAGCTTAATAGTGTTGTGCTTGGCCGGAAGCAAGGGAGTGTTGTGACGCCATCTTGGGTGAACTTTTGGGGTTCATTGGCCGTGGGTTACGCTTAGAGCCTCGGGGTTTCGTCGACTTAGGTAGGGGGTCTATTCATTTAGGTTTATTTTCTATTCAATGTTAATCTCTGTGTTAATCCGATTTAGTGACCGAAGGTGTTATGGACCCTGTTGTCAGCTGAACGTTGGGGGGTTGGATCTGAGACCCCAGCTCCTAAGTTCAAGAAGAGGGCAGTGTCGGCTGTTCGCGATTGGCCACTGGGTGTGGGCCGGCATCGGAGCAAAGCAATAGACAGATAGCGATAGTGTCGATTAACGACAGTACCGACATAGAGAGCATAGTCTTGCGTGTAATCAGGTGTGTAAATGCTTACACACTTTATTAGTTTAATGATGCTTATTATGTTACTGTATAACCGTTGGTATTAGTGACTTTGCCTTGTGGGCATGAGCTTGGATTCCGGGTAAGTCCCTTGTTATAGGATTTATGATATATGTTATCATGATTTGATAAATGATATGCTATGCCTTGAATGCATGATACATGAGATTATGACCCGTATGATATGAGCATGATGACGGGTTTGATGAGAGGAGGGGGATGATTATTTGGACTGTCACTAGTGGTTTTGACCACAAGATGGGTTGGCCTCATCATTTGATTTGTGACTACGGTCAGTAGTGGTTTTGACCACACTATTATTATCTGTGACTAAGTCCCAGTGGTTTTGACCACACGATTGATATTTGTGACTATGGTCACCAGTGGTTTTGACCACATATGGATATTGTGACTCGTCCCAGTGGTTTGGTACCACAGTGGGTTGGCCCCACATCATTATTACGGGATTGTCATCAGTGGTTTTGACCACACGATGGGTTGGCCCCATCACTTTATTTGTGACTACGGTCACCAGTGGTTTTGACCACAACGATATATATTTGTGACTTTGGTCACCAGTGGTTTTGACCACCAGTGGTTTTGACCACACGGGGTAGTTAAAGGAGATTGGATGGCTAGGTTATGGGTTGCTTAATCTGCATGTTTTATTGATGATCTGTGTGAGTGCTTGAATTATCGGGTTGGGGATTTATACACTGAGTCTTGGTGACTCACTCCTTCCCTTACAATTTGCAGATGAGGCATAGATCGCGGATATGGAGCCGAGGAGGACTCGAGGTGGCCATGCATCTTAGTTGGCTTTTGGACTTTAAACTGCTATTTTGTTTTTATTAGCTTTCTTTTAATTGGGTTTTGGGTTTGTAATAAGGCCGCTAGTATTATTTTGGGTTTTAATTACTTGCTTTTACTTTGATTATATTATTCATATATTGGATTTATGGACTTGTTAAATTAACCGGTAAAAAGCAATGTTTTCAAAACTATAACTCTTTCGGGTTTTAAAAACGTTACCATCGGGTAACAAAGTTCACAAAATAATAAGGTAACTTGAATGCTTTTATAACTTAAATTTTCAAACAACTTCAAAAGCAAACGGTTCTAACTTGATTATACCTGTCACACTCAGTTTTAATAAATATTAAATGTTTTCTAAAATTTGTAGTATCAAGTGAATTTTTCTAGCATAGGTTTAAAACAACCTTTACACGATTTCAACATCACCTTAACACCTTTTTAAACGACCAAAGAATTTATTGGAAAATTTCCCGACACAGTTGTGTTTTCAAACTGTTTTCACTCCGTAACATGCTAGATTCGGTCGTGGTGTGTTGACCGGGTTTGGGGTGTTACAAGACTCAACCTTTCTTTTATCTTTTCCGAGTGCCTCAGCTGATACGAGCATGCCTGGGGCACCAACAAATTTTAATTTGTGGAGCTCGTTATTAGCTCACCTCTTAGCTCATTTTAATTAGTTAATTGCTAGAATAAAAATTAGTTAACATAGCTTAAGTTAATTAAACAAATTTAATTAATTTAGTTTAAGTTAATTAAGTAATTTAGTCAAAATTAATTTTTGCAAGCTTTAATTAATTTGTCTTCTTTCGTGCATTAGTTTGTGCCAATAAATATTTGTCACTAATTAATTTAATTAGTGATTGCCAAATTTTTTTTATGTCTATTTGCCATTGTAATGTGCTCATTTTATAAATTAAAAAGTTGGCTTAATGTGTTGCAGGTAGCATGAATCAAGTGGGATCCTTGAATTAAAGAAACAACGAATGGAGCATGAAGGCCGAAATTCATGGAGGAATTGTGGGTATTGAATAAAGTTTTTGTTTGAGGGAATATTGTGGATGATTAATAATGCCAACATTCAGCCGAATATTTAAATGGTGAGAGGGAAGACACAAAAACAAGGCATCCATGTTGCCCACGTGAAGATGGAGCATAGTTGAATGAATTTCAAATTCTTCATAGTATTTGGACGGCAATGGACAGCAAATTCAAGCATGTCTTGGCCGAATATTGAGGAAATAATGTGGAGCATTATAGATTGGAGTAGGAAAGCCAAAAAGAGAGCATAATGAATGGAATTAAAATATACCAAGCAACATTCATCATATGTAAGGACGACATGAATAAATGGGCTGCACTTTGAAGGCAATTGGAGCATGGACGGTAACATGTGGTGAATAAACAAATTTGCAAGTATTTGAAATGGTGATTGGAAGCATAAACAATGGTGATGTGCGTTAGTGGGAACAAGAAATAAGGAATGTGCAAGTGTGTTGATTAAAGGCATGGACGACACTTGAATAAAATAAAGCATGTGGATGCATGAAATTAAAAATGTGCAATTGCTTAATGAAATATAAGCTTAGGCGGCAATGAGGACACATGGTGGGATGAATTTCAAATCAATTAGTAAACAATGGCAACACTATTGGAATAAATAATTAACATGTGAGTGGCTTAGAAGGTCAACCCCTTGGACGGCATGAAGAATATTTCAAAGGAATTGGAGCATGAAATGCATGTGTGAAACATAAAATAACAAAGCATGGAAGATAATAGTGGACGGCAAAGCACATTTGAAATTAAAATAATGGCCACATTGGGAGGTTACAAGAATATTATGGGAGAATTATGACCATGAAGAGTTAAATAATAACACCATGGTGGACGGCAATTGAAGACAAAACTCTTGCTATTTTCTTTTTATTTGTAAGGCAATTAAGCTATGTATTTGTACATTCGGCTACCTAGTTTTTAGGCTATAAATACCTGCTATTTTTATTTGGGAGGGAGGATTTTTATGAATGAAATTTTATGAACTTTGTTCATTTAAGTGAGTTTATCTCCTCTTCGTTTTCGTACAAGTTTCGTTAGACTTATCAAGCTTGCTTGTGGCGTCTTCGACTTGTTTGAACTTATCACCAAATTTCGTTTGGTGTGGCGTTCATCAACCTATCTTCATCTATCCACCTTAACGATATAAGAAACGGGGTGACACTGTTATATAGTGTTGAATCTTTCTGAAGTTAAGTTCGTATTTCCGTTTCCATCATCGATTCCATTTATCCACCTTAAACATTATAGAACCCTGGGTGACACTCTTTAGTGTTGAATCGCTTCTTGTTTAAGTTCTTTTATCCATCTCCATTAAATTATCCTTTATCTATTTTATTTTTTTTATTTTGTTCCACCAAACTGAACCATCTCCTATTTTATTCACTTAAGCTTCCGCAAACTCATTTATATTTTTCGACTAGTTTCCAAAGGCTTGATTCCTCCTCGTAGACGATTGGGTAACCCGCATACGTTTTAACTCATCCCGAGCCGGTTCGTATCATCTGGTATCAGAGCTACAAATGAGGACGGCCGACGACCATCGTGAAGCCGGAAGTTAGTTCGTAAGTTTAAAAAAAAAGTGTGTGGAAATTTTTTTTTGAAAGTTTGCAAGTTTTGTTTCATTACTTCTTTCCCGATCTTCAAGCCACCCTTCTTCACCCCAACGCCACTATACTAAAATTTTTTTTTTCAGCCGACCTCCACCCCATAACATCATTTTCCCTTGTACCAATTTTGGAGCCGACCCTCAAGCCGCAATAAGTCTTTTTGAAACAAAGTACAAATTTGTGAGACGAGATTGAGCGGTAAAAGACAAGAGTGATTCATTAAAAAAGAAAAGTCTTATACGAGTAAAAATACGAGTGTGAGCGATTTTTCTTTGTGAGTGACTTGTGAGGTTTTTGTGGTAAGGTATTTAATTTTTTTTATTTTATTTTGAGCACTAACATTTTCTTTCAGCAACAATAGCATGTCTCTAGATTTCGGAAGAAGAAGTACTGTAGATGGCGATTGGTTTGATCCATCATATAACCAAAGCGAAAGGCATCGTGACCAAAGAAGCCGAAGCTTTAGAGATCAAAGACGTTTTAATGATGTCAAGAAGAATAACAAGTCAAACATTCCACCGTTTCAAGGTAGAGCCGATCCGGATGCATACCTTGAATGGGAAATGCAAGTAGAAATGGTTTTTGGGTACCACGATTATTTGGAAAGCAAGAAAGTAAGGCTGGCGGAAAATAGTTTCACCGATTATGCCATGACTTGGTGGGATCAATTCACCAAGAGTCGAAAGCGAAATGGAGAATACCCAATATTAATGTGGTCTGAAATGGAAGATGTGATGCGCAAGCTGTACCTCCCATCTTCCTATCATCAAGGGCAAACTTCTTCGACACAAAGGACGGAGCTAAGAACAGCACGGCAATACCCGACCAAGGACTATTCTAGAAGAGATTATCACCAGGAATCCTACTCAATGTGGCCTTCGAGATGGAGAGAAGAAAGTTACGAGCTCGATTCTCTTCAAGGCGAAGGACAGGAAAGCACGAGTTATTCGATGTATGATTCAAAGAAATCCGACACGGAGTATTCTTCCCGACGCAATTATCGTGATTCATTTGTAAATAATTTTTCTTCTCTTAAACCAAACAATTACCATCTTGATTCTTTTGTAACGTCGTGTAATAGAACCGAAGAAAAAGAAAAAGAAAATGAAATAAAAAGAAAAGAAAGAAAAGAGGCAAGAAAGAGAGAAAATGAGCAAGTTTTGAGAAAGCTTGAAAAGGCCATTGAGAAGATCATTAAAAAAGAACCAAAAAAAGAGAGAGAAAACGAAAAAGTGTGTGAAAAGGAAACGAGAAAACGAGATAAGCAAGTAGAAGTGAGTGTTGATTTAACTAACTCATTTGAATTTTGTTTTTCTTCTACTTCTTCATTTCAGGTTCCCGACGTATCGCACAAGAACCTACAACTTCAATACCTCCTGGAAGAGTGACGTATTTCTTTGATTGAAAGAGGTAAAGTTGAAGGTAAAGTTGAATCCCATGAACTGGAAGGTAAGCAAGGTAAGGAAATTTCAATAACCAAGTCGCAGAAATCCGATTTGACATTTGTCAATGAAATCTTTAGTGACTTAGTTTTTAAAAGCATTCCTTATTTTCATCCGATCAATTTTTTCTCGTTACATATGGTTGATATTTTTTGTTCTTCTCGACAAAACTCAATGATTCTGCAAAATGACAAGTTTCCACGAAAAGCAAATAAATTGTTCAAATATGGTGATTTAGTGAATCAATTTTTGTCTCTTGAAAAATCGTTGAATTTGTGCAATTTTGTTTTGACTAGTACAAAGAGTTTTGTACATATGATGTCGTGTATGGAAAATTCTTTTTGGTTTAACATGTTTGATTTAACAAAACCATTGATACATTTTGACTTTTTGACTTAGATAATCAAACGCATATTTTTAAACCAGGAATATGTTTTGTATCATCCGGTATATTTTGTGGAAAAATCAAGTCTCAACAATTGTGTGTGAGAAATTCCCATCGATTCTATACTTGGTTTCTGAATAAGGTAACGAATTTTGCCAACCTTGTTTTCAATTTTTATTCGTTCCTTAAGCAAATTTTGTATTTGTACATGCAATTCATGTACATGGAATTCCCATTTTGTTTGAAAAATGTTGATTCGCGAATAAAGCATCTACTACATTACATGCCCGAGGAGAGAAGGTTCGTCTTGATCGAGCAAGGTAAATTCAATCTTCAATTTTTAGCTTGTGAAGACAAGCAAGGTAAGAATGACTTTTGTCATACCGAGCGTAAAGGTAAAGTCGATTTCTTTCTTTCAACACCCAAAGGTAAGACACTTGAAACCTATGAATCCATTTTGTTTTCTTTGGATGTTGACAAGAATCACGTTGGGGAATCCGTTCTTGTAAAATCTTTAAAACGTGATGTTCTTCATTGTTCTATCTTGCTTGATAATGGACTACCTGTTTTGGTTCTTGACAAAAAGATAATTATTTTCGATAAGTGTCATGAAGCATTTGTTGAAGCATTTTTGTTCATTTCGGATGTTGAAAGAACTCATAATGATGATTGCCATTTTGTAAAGAATTTAGATCATGAATTATTTGAATGCTCTATTTTGTTTATTGATGGTCTATTTTTTTTAAAAGAAGACAAAAGGAATTTTGTGTTTGATAATTTTTATTCATGTACGAATACAAAGCAAGGTTTGAATGTTCAATTTCAGGTGCCATATGCTTTTTCTTCATTACTTGCTTTTGACGACTATATCTATCATTTGATGTGTTATTCGCATGTTTATTTTGACTTGTGGAACCCAATTAGATCATATGCATGCTTTGAAGCTTATCTGCTTTTGTTCCAAAATTTTGACAAGGCATTAATCCTTTTGTATGATAAAGTGCTTATGCCTGTCTGCATGCGATTTATATGTTTGGTGTTGTTTTTATTCAGGTTGCAAGTATGATTAAAACAATTCTTGCTAATTCTTGAATTTTCTTTTTAGGTATTGCAATTATCATCCATCCCGTTTGATCGAGGAAAGACGAGTAAGGAGTTTTGTTCAGACAACCAACGGGTCGATTCGAGGACGAATCGTCTTGAAGAGGGAGGGGATGATACAAGCACGCCCGAGGCACCAACGAATTTTAATTTGTGGAGCTCGTTATTAGCTCACCTCTTAGCTCATTTTAATCAGTTAATTGCTGGAATAAAAATTAGTTAACTTAGCTTAAGTTAATTAAATGAAATTTAATTAATTTAGTTTAAGTTAATTAAGTAATTCAGTCAAAATTAATTTGTGCAAGCTTTAATTAATTTGTCTTCTTTCGTGCATTAGTTTGTGTCAATAAATATTTGTCACTAATTAATTTAATTAGTGATTGCCGAATTTTTTTGATGTCTATTTGCCATTGTAATATGCTCATTTTATAAATTAATAAGTTGGCTTAATGTGTTGCAGGTAGAATGAATCAAGTGGGAGCCTTGAATTAAAGAAACAACAAATGGAGCATGAAGGCCAAAATTCATGGAGGAATTGTGGGTATTGAATAAAGTTTTTGTTTGAGGGAATATTGTGGATGATTAAACAATGCCAACATTCAGCCGAATATTTAAATGGTGAGAGGGAAGGCACAAAAACAAGGCATCCATGTTGCCCACGTGAAGATGGAGCATAGTTGAATGAATTTCAAATTCTTCATAGTATTTGGACAGCAATGGACAGCAACTTCAAGCATGTCTTGGCCGAATATTGAGGAAATAATGTGGAGCATTATAGATTGGAGCAGGAAAGCCAAAAAGAGAGCATAATGGATGGAACTAAAATATACCAAGCAACATTCATCATATGTGAGGACGACAAGAATAAATGGGCTGCACTTTGAAGGCAATTGGAGCATGGACGACAACATGTGGTGAATAAACAAATTTGCAAGTATTTGAAATGGTGATTGGAAGCATAAACAATGGTGATGTGCGTTAGTGGGAACAAGAAATAAGGAATGTGCAATTGTGTTGATTAAAGGCATGGACGGCACCTGAATAAAATAAAGCATGTGGATGCATGAAATTAAAAATGTGCAATTGCTTAATGGAATATAAGCTTGGGCGACAATGAGGACACATGGTGGGATGAATTTCAAATCAATTAGTAAACAATGGCAAAACTATTGGAATAAATAATTAACATGTAAGTGGCTTAGAAGGTCAACCCCTTGGACGACATGAAGAATATTTCAAAGGAATTGGAGCATGAAATGCATGTGTGAAACATAAAATAACAAAGCATGGAAGATAATAGTGGACGGCAAAGCACATTTGAAATTAAAATAATGGCCACATTGGGAGGTTACAAGAATATTATGGGAGAATTATGACCATGAAGAGTTAAATAATAACACCATGGTGGACGGCAATTGAAGACAAAACTCTTGCTATTTTCTTTTTATTTGTAAGGCAATTAAGCTATGTATTTGTACATTCGGCTACCTAGTTTTTAGGCTATAAATACCTGCTATTTTTATTTGGGAGGGAGGATTTTTATGAATGAAATTTTATGAACTTTGTTCATTTGAGTGAGTTTATCTCCTCTTTGTTTTCGTACAAGTTTCGTTAGACTTATCAAGCTTGCTTGTGGCGTCTTCGACTTGTTTGAACTTATCACCAAATTTCGTTTGGTGTGGCGTTCATCAACCTATCTTCATCTATCCACCTTAACGGTATAAGAAACGGGGTGACACTGTTATATAGTGTTGAATCTTTCTTAAGTTAAGTTCGTATTTCCATTTCCATTATAGATTCCATTTATCCACCTTAAACATTATAAAACCCGGGGTGACACTCTTTAGTGTTGAATCGCTTCTTGTTTAAGTTCTTTTATCCATCTCCATTAAATTATCCTTTATCTATTTTATTTTTTTTATTTTCTTCCACCAAACTGAACCATCCCCTATTTTATTCACTAAGCTTCCGCAAACTCATTTATATTTTCCGACTAGTTTCCAAAGGCTTGATTCCTCCTTGTAGACGATTAGGCAACCCGCAAACGTTTTGACTCATCCCGAGCCGGTTCGTATATCAACTTTGCAAGCTCGGTCCACGAGTACAACGAACTCATTTATTTCAAAAATCCCGACTAGTAAACGAATGTCTTCATTAAGGCCATCTTCAAATCTTTTGCACAATATAGCTTCAGATGATATACATTCTCGAGCATACTGACTCAGTCTCACGAATTCTCGTTCATACTCAGAAACAGTCATCGGCCCTGTTTAAGTTCCAAAAATTCCTTTCATTTCTGATCGACGAATCTTTCACTGATGTATTTCTTTCGAAACTCGGTCTGAAAGAAATCCCATGTAATTCATTCTCTCGGAACAACAGAAATTAAGGTTTTCCACCATTGATAAGCCGCATATCGGAGCAAAGATACAACAGACTTTATACTTTCTTCCGGAGCCAGAGACATCTCATCAAATACCCAGATAGTATTTTCAATCCAGAATTCGGGTTTTTCAGCATCATCATCTTTAGTAGCCCAAAATTCTTCGGCCCCATACTTACGAATCTTGTCAATCGGAGGCTTATTCCACAGATTCAGATTTGCAGTCAGAGGTATATCAGATGTCTAAGGGGGATTAACCGGGGGCGGGGGTTGCGAAGCAGTCGAGTTATTCTTTACAAACTGAGTGAACCACTCACTCATCATCTGGAAGAAAGCTTGTTTAGCTTCTCCCTCTTGACCGCTCGTAGCCGGTCTCGAATCAGAGGGTGCTGTCCCTTGAGCGGGAACAGGCGCATTACTTTCTACGTCTTCAGCTCCGGCTCTTTTAGGATCCATTACTATACGAAAATCACATTTTATATGTCAGGATTCATCACACTATCATAATTCAGATATATGGCATGTATAGCTAGACTCTGACACGCTACGTTAGTCCGAGAATCGACTAAATCGTAGCTCTGATACCAACCAAATGTAACACCCCTATCTCGTGTTCGTCGCCGGATTAAGCGTTAGGAGTGTTATCGAACAGATCGACAACATTCATGCATTTCATTCATCAATTATACACACAATGGCCCTTAAAGAGGTCAACGAGACCTTAAACATGCTTATAACCTGGGTCGGGACTAAAACGAAACATATACAGAAGATCTCGAAAAACTAAAAACTTTTCTAAAATACAGGGAATACACGCCGGTGGGAGGAAACCATGTGCCCTCCACGGCTGTTAAACACCCCCGTGTGTCCTCCCTGTGGTCGAAACTGACTTACCTTCCACGGCCACTAAGCACGCCCATGTACCCAGGCCGTGGTCGATCCTGTCAAAAATCACACGGCTACTAGGCAGCAGGCACGCCCGTGTGCTAAGGCTGTGTACTCTTATGCTAGCTATTACCTAGCCCACGGTCACTAGGCACGCCTGTGTGCCATGGCCGTGTGACATTATAGGCCATTTTCAAGGCCAAAATGCCACCCATTTGGGGTCTCACCTACAAGCAACATATACCATCCCATTTTATGCACATATAACCATCAAAACATACCAAATAACCATTCAAACCAAGCATATTTGATACCTAAAATAACCATACAAACAATTTATCCAAAATCCATTTCAACCATGCTATCTTCCAAAACCAAAACATATAACAAAAACATAGTACATTCATTTACATAACTCAAAAGCATGATCATTTTCATGAATCAACTAATCACACCAAAACATGCTTCATATAACATGATCATAATGCATAACCTCAACTCATAATTAGCCAAATCACATAGCTAAGTTCATATATCAACTTATACCGAAAAATACTAGCCTATACATGCCATATCTAGCTTTATACATTTCCAAAGTGTACCAAAATGATTTAGTAGTGTGATGATGATCCTTGATGGTCCCGAGCCTTCAGTAGCTTTGACGACCTATAAAACAGAGAAAACACACACACAGAGTAAGCTTTCCAAAAGCTTAGTAAGTCAATAAACAAACAAACTTGGCTTGAATTACACATAATCAAATCAATAAATGGACCAATTTGGTTCTCATGATACAAATCATCTCATTCTTTCTTAAGCTCATTTGCTTAACCATAACTTACCATATTCCAATTCACATACCACATATGCACATAGTTCATCCAGTCAAACTTTACATATTGTATCATCAATTCCATATACATAACATTCTAGTAAGATCATATAGATACTTACCTTGTATACACAATTAGTGTATAGTCAACGTACCTGAATCGGACATTCATTTACTTAACCTATCAAAGCTCGGATTTGCCATTCGTATCTCAGACTTGCCCGTTGAACCGTAAGGAATCTAGTAGGATACTCAGAAGTTCAGAATAATCGTACAATGCCAACGTCCCAGATGAGGTCTTACATGCACTCAGATATCGGTGCCACTGTCCCAGGTAGGGTCTCACACATAATTAGATATCGATGCCACTGTCCCAGATAGGGTCTTACACGTATCAATATGATGCCGATGTCCCAGACATGGTCTTACACGCAAGGATCACAACAATGTCAACGTCCCAGACGTGGTCTTGCACGTAAAGCTCATATCGATGCGAACGTCCCAGACGTGGTCTTACACGAGTCTCAAATCAATGCCAACGTCCCACACGTGGTCTTACATGATAAAAATAGTACTGATATATATGTTGTGACTTTGCCAATCCTATCTATTCCTAGGTTCGTACGGGGCTTCTCAAACTTAGTCACTATATCGAACTTATCTCGGAATTCATATGCATAACCTCTCATAAGCATTCATTATCATCATTGCTCAGATGAACATTTAGAATTGCATACATATACATATACATTTATTTGCTAGTGACTTACCTCGGATTCGATATATCGGAATGAAAACGGCTACTCGTTTACTTTCGCTTTCCCGCGATCTAAGTCCGTTTTCCTCAGTTCTTGATCTTGAATTAGACCAAACTATGGCCGAACCCCTTGCCTATGTTTTTTCTTTTCTTTCTTTGCTTATTCGGTGATAAAAATGATGCTAATGATTTGCTTTTGTTTTCATTATAATAATATATAACATATAACATAATAATATTAATGAAACATTTAAAGTAAATATAATAAACATATAATATATACATATTATCACTCATTGTCGTCCACTAACAATAATAATGGCTATATTGCCACATAAGTCCTCACAATTATAAAGCCACAACACATAGACACTTTAGCAAATAGTAAGCAACTTTCACATTTAATGCAATTTCATCCTTTTGTCAAATTTAAACACACAGACAGACAAATTAGCTCACGGAAATTTACCACATGCTTAGTCATATATCAACTTCACAGAAAATAATATTATATTATTATTCAGACTCGGATTCGTGGTCCCGAAACCACTGTTTCGACTAGGGTATAAACGAACTTGACACAGCCACTTGATTCTCAGTCATTTTTCGATCTCTAATTTCCAAGTCAAACTCCTGCAGCAAAAGTATCCACCTAATCAACCTTGGCTTAACAGCTTTCTTGCTCATTAGATACTTAATAGCAGAATAATCTATGTAGACTATGACCTTTATACCAACTAGATAAGAACGAAATTTATCAAACGCGAACACCACAGCCAATAACTCCTTTTTCTTGGTGGTGTAATTAAGTTGCACTTTCGATAAATTTCTACTAGCATAATATATTACACGTAATATTTTGTCTTTCCTTTGCCTCAACATGGCTCCCATAGCATAATAGCTGGCGTCACACATGAGTTCAAAAGGTAGTGTCCATTTCAGAGCTACTACAATTGGTGCTAATATAAGTTTTTTTCTTTAACTCTTCAAAGGCTATCAAACAATTCTCATAAAAATGAAAGGTCTATTTTGCTCCAACATAGTGCACAATGGTTTACATATCCTTGAAAATCATTTATGAACCTTCTATAAAAACTTGCATGACGTGAAAAACTTCTAATATCCTTGACACCAGTGAGAGGTGACAATTTTTCTATCACTTTAATTATTTCTCTGTCCAGTTCAATTCCTCTCTGTGATATCCTATGCCCCAAGATAATTCCTTCACGAACCATGAAGTGACATTTTTCCCAATTTAAAACAAGATTCATTTCTTCACAGTGGCACAAAACCAATTCCAAAATTTTCAAACAATCCTCAAAATCATTCCCAATCACAGAAAAGTCATCCATAAAGACTTCAAGAAAAGTTTCCACCATGTCAGAGAATATAGCCATCATATAACGTTGAAAAGTTGTCGGGGAATTACACAACCCGAATGACATCCGTCTGAACGCAAAAGTACCATATGGACATGTGAAAGTTGTATTCTCTTGGTCATTGGGAGCTATGGCATTCTGATTATATCTTGAATATCCATCCATAAAACAGTAAAAAGCTTTTCTCACTAATCTATCCAACATTTGATTAATAAATGGTAGGAGAAAATGGTCCTTCCTAGTTGCCTTGTTAAGCTTGCGGTAATCCATACATACTCTCCATCCTGTTACAGTGCGAGTTGGTATGAACTCATTGTTATCATTACTTACCACTGTGACACCTCCTTTCTTGGGTACACATTGTACAAGACTCACCCATGAGCTGTCTGAAATCAGGTAAATAATGCTAGCATCAAGCCCCTTAATAATCTCTTTCTTGACAACTTCTTTCATGCTTGGATTCAGTCTTCATTGCTATTCAATGGAATTGCTAGGGCAATTCCCTTTATATCAGCTAGGTTCTATCCCAATGCCTTCTTAAATTGTTGAAGAACTTCTAACAACCTTGCCTCTTGCTCGAGTGTCAGCTTCGCAAAAATTACTACAGACAAGGTACTATTATCACCCAAGTAAGCATATTTCAAATGTTGCGGCAAAGGTTTTAACTTCAGTGTAGGGGGTTCCTTTATAGAAGGTTTAAGAGGATTGAAGGATTGATTTGATAAATCCAACAATTCAAACTTCTTCCCCGGTCTATCCACTATCTGCTTGACTTCCATAAATTCACTAAATTTCTCAAAACTTACTATATCATGATAAACTGTGATATATACATATTTTAATCCCACATTTAGCATAATTTTGGATGATTTATCCACTAAATTGTGGAATTTGGTGCTCCTAATCCTTTAATTTCATGTTTTATACTTAGGAGAGCACCGGAGGATGAAAAGAATGAGAAACGGGACACAAACGGAGAAAATGGGCCAAAGTACAAAATTCACACGGCCTGGGCTTGAGACACACGGTCGTGCCTCTTTAGCAAACCCGAACACGGCCTGAGCTTGATTCACACGGCCGTACCACACGGGCGTGTCCCTGACCTGACCTGTTTTAATTCTATTCGCAATAGGGTACTTAGAGGCAAAGAAAGATATTCCAAAAGCCTATATAAACACCCTAGAGGCCAACCTTCAATGTGGCGGTTCAGGTAGGCCGAGGAGCCAAGCCAGAGAGGTCAGAATTGTGGGATTTACTCGAAGAAAACCAGTTGATTCATCTCAAAAAGCTAAAATCATACTCAAGACGGAAGATCTTCCCTTCAATTTCCTTCAGGGGGTATTAGGGTTTTTATTATGTTTTGTTTTATATTGTCTTTTGAGATGTATTCTTTTATGATTATGAACTAAACCCCTCAAATACCTGAGGGGGATGAAACCTAAGACGGATCTTACTATTGTTTTTTGAACTATATGATAAATACTTGATTTGTTCTTAACTATGTGTTCTTAAATCTTGTTTTAATATTTCAGGATATTGATTCAAGTATTGATGCCCTTAGGCAGTGGAGGAATATTCCATGTTTAAGAGTAGATCTAGCATAGTTAAGCGGAGTTGGTCGCAACCCTAGAGATAGGATGACGAAAATCTGCCAGATTAGGGTAAAACCTAATATGGGAGTCCATAGATTGAGTTAATGCAATTCTAGGGGTTTTAATTAGAAAGGGATTTCAATTAATCAACCTAGGGTTAGACGCTAGTAGCCTCAAGAGAGGTATTAATATAAATTAGGGAATCCTACGGATCAAGTCAAGTGAATAAATCATCTAGTTCAGAGTTAAATAACAAGTGAAGTCTAGGTGGATTCTTCCTTGGGTATTGTCTTAATCAATTGGTTTTTCACAAAAGTATTTTCCCCAATTCATTTTCTATGTTTTAGAATTTTTAGCTTAGTAGTTAGTTAGTTTTAGGTTAAACAACAATTCCCTTAACTCTTAGGCTAAATAATAAAAAGAAAGTCAGTATTAGTACTTTTGGTTCCCTTGGCTTAGACATTCCGGTCTTGCCACTAAACTATACTATTGTTCGATAAGTGCGCTTGCCTCAATCATTGTCATAAGTTAGTTCTTAGGCTCGATCATTCATTATATAAATATTAAGACTTTCAGACACGATCAAGTTTTTGGTGCCATTGCCGGGGAACTGAAATATTAAGAACGCTCAATTTTTATTACTTTAGCCATATTTTATTTTTGCAGTTAGATTTTATTTTTACTTTTCCAAATTTTCTTCTTTGCTTCTGGCAAGTATTCTAGTTTATGACTAGAAGAAACCCGTCAGGACCACTACTTTACGATAGTGAAATTGAAAGACAGTTCATAGAAACTGAAGAGAAATAAGGAGAAGCCTACAATACATACAAGAAGAGCAAGAAGACGAAATTAATACTACCGAAAAGATGGCTGAAAATAATCCACTACTTCCAGAGGTGGCCGAAAATCATGCTCCTCGAACTATGTATGATTATGTTAAACCTAATTTAACAGGAACTGAGTCAAGTATTGTTAGACCTGCTATTGCTGCAAATAATATTGAACTAAAACCTAACATAATTCAGATGATACAGCAGTTTGTTCAGTTTGATGGTTTGCAAGATGAAAATCCAAATAATCACTTGGCGAATTTCCTAGAATTTTGCAATACTTTCAAAATAAATGGTGTTTCTGATGATGCCATCCGTCTTCAGTTATTTCCTTTTTATTTGAGGAATAAAGCTAAACAGTGGTTGAATTCTCTTCCACGAGGATCAATCACTACATGGGAACAAATGACCAAAAAATCTTTATTGAAATATTTTCCGCCGGCTAAAACGGCTAAGTTGAGGAATGATATCTCTTCTTTTGTGTAGATGGATTTAGAAACACTTTACGATGCATAGGAGAGATACAAAGATCTGTTGAGAAGGTGCCCACACCATGGATTACCCTTGTGGCTACAGGTCCAAACCTTTTATAATGGTGTGAACCATTCAACCAGGCAGTTGATTGATTCAGCTGCCGGCGGAACCTTGAGTAACAAAACACCTGAGGCTACCTAGAATTCATTGAAGAGATGTCACTGAATAACTATCAGTGGCAAGTCACGAGGACAAGGCCAACAAAAACCGCCAATGTTTTCAACCTCGATGCAGTAACCATGCTATCAAACCAGGTAGAACTTTTAACTAAGAAAATTGATGGTTTATGTGGTTCTTCTAGGTACATCCCGTTATGCAGTGCGATATGAATGGAGGAGGGATGAGCAATACAGAATATCCACCTTACAACCCGAGCACTGAAAACGAACAAGTTCACTATATGGGTAATAATTCTAGACCTCAAAATAACCCTTATAGTAATACTTACAATCCAGGTTGGAGGAACCACCCCAATTTCTCATGGGGTAGTCAAGGAAATCAGAGACAACAACCCCTCCAAACTTCCAACAACAGCCCTACCCACAGGAAAAGAAGCAGAACCTTGAAGAGATGCTGACAAAATTCATCGCGGTGTCGAAAATTCATTTCCAAAACACCGAGACAACACTTAAAAATCAACAGGCATCGATTCAAGGGATTGAGAACCAGTTAGGAAAACTTGCCAAGATCATATCAGAACGACCACAAGGCAGCTTGCCAAGTAACACTGAAACTAACCCAACGGAGCAATTTCAAGCCATAACAGCTCATGACAGTGAAGGGTTAGATAAGTCCAAATTAAGGCAAGAGAATATGGTAGAGGAAGGTAAGGTTGAGGTAAGCCATGACAAACCAAAATCGGTAATTAAAGAGTACCAACCTCGTGTGCCATACCACAATGTGATGAAGAAAGACAACATAGGCGAACAATTCGGGTAAATTTCTTAAACTTTTAAAGAAATTACATATTAACTTATCATTTCTTGAAGCTCTTTCGCAGATGCCAGATTCAAGGAAATTTTTAAAAGAGCTTTTGACAAACAAACAAAAGTTAGATGAAGAGTCGCATGTGGAACTAAACGCAGTGTGCTCAGCAATGTTACAAAATAAACTACCACAAAAATTAAAAGATCCAGGGAGTTTTACAATTCCATGCTTAATTGGTAGTTTATCTGTTGATAATGTTTTAGCTAATTTAGGAACAAGCATAAATGTTATGCCTTATAAAATGTTTAAACAACTAGGTCTAGGGAACCCAAACAAACTAGGATGAGTATTCAATTAGCTGATAAAACTATTAGAATTCCTAGGGGTGTAATCAAAGATGTTCTCGTGAAAATTGATAAATTCGTATTCCCAGTAGACTTTGTCGTTTTAGACATGGGTGAGGACAATAATATTCCTTTAATTTTAGGAAGACACTTTTTAGCAACTGTCAGGACTAAAATTGATGTTGGTACAGGAGAACTCATACTCCGTGTAGGTGACGAATCAATCAGTCTTTAGGCTCTTGACTCGTCTAGGACATCAAATAATCAAGGTGAGAAAATTAATTTTATTAATAACCATTTGGTTAAACCTTCTTTTCAGGAAGCACCACAGAACTACACAACTGAGCCAGATTCTAGACCTCATACCAATAAAGAAATAACTCATGAGGAACACACAAAGCAGAACCAACGCCATTCCATGGGACAAACAAATTTAAAATCGGAGATCAGGTATTGTTAGATATGACAGACCCTCGAATATCTCCTCCTGACCTTCATACAAACGAAGAAGTCCCTTTTAAGGTACTCAATGTTTTCCCATACGGAACAGTCGAGGTAAGTAATCCTATATTTGGCACTTTTAAAGTAAGCACTACTCGACTCAAACGATATACTGATAATAAAACTGGTAGCATGAGAAAGGATTTTCAACTCCTCAAACCACCATGAATGTGCAAACGAGAGGTAAGTCTAGCTTAAGACTATAAACGAGTGCTTCTCGGGAGGCAACCCGAGCACTAACCCCATTAATTTGCATATTTTTATTTTATTTTTTTATTTTCTTTCCATTTTTACTTTCAGCACCGAACTAAAAACTAACCACATAGATTTCCATTCCACACGGCCTTGCACACGGCCGTGGCCATGGCCGTGTAGACACCACAGATCTCCGTACTAATATGGCAGAGATAGTACGAAACAGGTCAAAAAATATCTTCAGGCCACGGGCTCCAACTAAACACCACGGCCGTGTGATACAGCTGTGGTCGACACTGTTTTATCAACACGGGCGTGGCGACCTGCACACAGGCGTGGGAGAAACGAACGAAGCACAACACGGCCGTGCGATACGACTGTGTACATGCCCATGGTACATGGGCGTGGGGATGTACCAGATATGAGATTTCTATTTAAAACACCCATCTCCCCTCTCCCCTTCTCACCTACTACCTATTTCCCTTCTTTCATACCCTTTACACTCCCCTCCCTTTTCATTTTCACCCTTCTTCATTCTGCAAACCCTTGGTCTACACCTTATCAATGTCGAAGAAATGAAAGGATCCTAGCACAGTCTTCCTCTGCAAGACCGATCTACATAAGTTCATGCTGGCCGCTTCATTAACTCGACAGGACAAGGACCTTTGAGTCTATTTCATTTTTCTTTTCTTTTCTCTTCTCCTTTATTTTCCTTTTCTTTATATCTCTTTTACTTAATTTAATTTAATTTACTTTGTTTACTTTGATTTAGGTTCTAAAGGCTGCTTGGGAATCACCACACCACGGCCTTAGAAATCACACCTACTTTGTAAACCATCTAACAATACGGACTTTTCAGTCCATTAATCTTTTCTTTTAATTTTATTTTACTTTTTACATTCTTTCTTTTTATTTTTCTTTTCTTTAAATGTATAATTAGTATATTTTGAATTACTTTTATTATTTCCTTGCTAATTCTTCACGAGCTTCCCAATTTCTTCATCTAGCGCAGAGATTGTTGGCGGCCACCACACCACGACCACTTCCAACTCAAGGAATCCATCCAAAAAGTCAGGAAGTTTCACTTCTTCCTATCTCTTATGATTTCATATATATCTTTGTACATTGAGGGCAATATACGTCTTAAGTGTGGGGGGTGAATTTTATTTCGAAAAAGTTCCTAACTTTTTGCATTATTCTCAAATCCCTGAATTATATCTTGTTCTTAAGTATTTTTCTCATATTTCTATTAGAATGAAATTTCCTTTGGTTCATGATTTTTATTGATATGTTTTGGATTAAGTCATTGATAATTGTACAGTGATGATTTAAACTTTAGGAAAGTAGAGAATCAAGCATGATGAGTCTATTTTCAAAAATTAAATTTTTTTTAGGTTGTCTACCTGAATCTAATTATTACCTTGAAGTTTGAAATTTACAAAGTTGATATCAAAAACCCATAATTTTTGTGAGATTTTGAGCCTTTTAAAGCATACATTCTTTTCTTACCCACTTTATTGATTATGAGTGTGTCAAAATTGATTTGTTATTCTAGAACTTGCTTCGATTATACATGTCAAGGCCACATCATTGATTTGATAGACAGAGATGATAAAGGCACTTAGGATTTAACCCACTTACTCCACTAAAAGCCTACCCTCACAATTAACCCCTAATGAACCCCTTTGATCTTAACAAACCATTTATTGACTCACCCACTAATAATAACCCAAAACCTATCTTGTATTTGTTATCAGCATTTCTTGACTCCCTTTTTTGTCGAGATTTGATTTTTAGCAGTTGCCTGACTATGTTCTATATTTCAGTTGTTAAAGATCTTTCTTTTTTGTGAATACTTGATTTGTTCTTAAAAAAAAAACGTTGGAAAGTTATTCATTGTTATTTCTATGTTTGAGCTTAAGCAATTAATTCCACATTCTGAGAAGAAGCTCGTGTTATTAGTGTTTCAAGTTTTCAATTGATGTAATTATTCAAGATTAGTTTATTTTTTTAGTTAGGTAAATTGTCAATTCAATCTCGATTCTAACCCTTTAATTCAGCCTTTGTCCACACCTCTAAACCAAGCCCCATTACAACCCGTTAAAGACCTTTTGATATGTGTTTCATTTCATTTTATAGTGGTGGAGATTTGATTTTCATGCAAGCCTATGGGATTAACTTTTCATGTCCGATTTTGAGTGCTTAATTTTGAACCTTAAACACTTTAAGTGATTTGAGTGAATCTTTAGTGAGGATGTCAACTCTTGTCGATTTTGAATTAAATGTGATTATTTAGGTAAGGGGAAGCACCTATGTTTTCGTGCTACAAAAACTATGACTTTGATTGTTTGAATCTTTAGAACCCTTTTGGTTAAATTATTAATGTATGAATTACCTATGAATTATGACGAAACACTATTGATGAATATTATGAATCAAGGAAGTTCATTTTAAAAATGAGTTGAGAATTTTTCTTGAGGACAAGCAAATGCTTAAGTGTGGGGGTATTTGATAAACCGTGATATATACATATTTTAATCCCACATTTAGCATACTTTTGGATGGTTTATTCCCCGAATTGTGGAATTTGGTGCTCCTAATCCTTTAATTTCATGTTTTATACTTAGGAGAGCACCAGAGAATGGAAAGAACGAGAAACTGGCCATAAACGGAGAAAATGGGCCAAAGTACAAAATACACACGGCCTGGGCTTGAGACACACGGTCGTGCCTCTTTAGCAGACCCGAACACGGCTTGAGCTCGATTCACACGGCCATGCCACACGGACGTGTCCCTGACGTGACCTGTTTTAATTCTATTCGCAATAGGGTACTTAGAGGCAAAGAAAGATATTCTAAAAGCCTATATAAACACCCTAGAGGCCAACCTTCAAGGGGGTGGTTTAGGTAGGCTGAGGAGCCAATCCAGAGAGGTCAGAATTGTGGTATTTACTCGAAGAAAGCCAGTTGATTCATCTCAAGAAGCCAGAATCATACTCAAGACGGAAGATCTTCCCTTCAATTTCCTTCAGGGGGTTTTAGGGTTTTTATTATGTTTTGTTTTATATTATCTTTTGAGATGTATTCTTTTATGATTATGAACTAAACCCCTCAAAATCCTGAGGGGGATGAAACCTAAGATGAATCTTACTATTGTTTTTTGAACTATATGATAAATACTTGATTTGTTCTTAACTATGTGTTCTTAAATCTTGTTTTAATATTTCAGGATATTGATTCAAGTATTGATGCCCTTAGGCAGTGGAGGAATATTCCATGTTTAAGAGTAGATCTAGCATAGTTAAGCGGAGTTGATCGTAACCCTAGAGATAAGATGACGAAAATCTGTCGGATTAGGGTAAAACCTAATATGGTAGTCCATAGATTGACTTAATGCAATTCTAGGGGTTTTAATTAGAAAGAGATTCCAATTAATCAACCTAGGGTTAGACGTTAGTAGCCTCGAGAGAAGTATTAATATAAATTAGGGAATCCTACGGATCAAGTCAAGTGAATAAATCGTCTGGTTCAGAGTTAAATAACAAGTGAAGTCTAGGTGGATTCTTCCTCGGGTATTGTCTTAATCAATTGGTTTTTCCCAAAAGTATTTTCCCCAATTCATTCTCTGTGTCTTAGCATCTTTAGCTTAGTTGTTAGTTAATTTTAGGTTAAACAACAATTCCCTTAATTATTAGGCTAAATAATAAAAAGAAAGTCAGTATTAGTACTTTTGGTTCCCTTGGGTTAGACATTTCTGTCTTGCCACTAAACTATACTACTGTTCGATAGGTGCGCTTGCGTCAATCGTTGTCGTAAGTTAGTTTTTAGGCTCGATCATTCATTATATAAATATTAAGACTTTCAGACACGATCATATCACTTTGCTCAAGTGGGTCTTCATTACTATCTAAATTACTATGGCAAAATCTGGTGAACTCCTTCATTGCTTTTTCTATCAACCCAATGGCATGGCATTCATCATTAGCATCAGCACATTTAAAAGCATTAAATAAATTAAAGGTAACCTTCTGATCATTTACCATCCTGGTCACCTCACCTTTCTATACATCAATTAACATCATGCCAGTAGCAAGAAAATGTCTTCCAAAATAATTGGCACATCTTGATTAGCTTAACATTTTAAAATAAGGAAATCAGCAGGAAAGATAAATTTATCTAATCTTACCAGCACATCTTTTTTAGGTTTAGTATGTTTTTCAGATGGCTCTAGGATCTTTACGTGGTTGTTATTCGATTTTTCCTCTTGGTAGAACTAGAAAGAACATAGGTTTCCCCCTTACTTATTGGTTAAATTGTTCCCATTTAGTTATCCTTAGCATACATTTTAGTATTTTCAGTTTAGTAAATTTTATTTTATAACTCAGTGAATCCTAGCCTATTTTATCCTTAATTTTTCTATCTTATTGCATTAATGTCGCTGCATGAGTTAATCCTAGATTGCATACAGAATTGTCGTTGTACCTGACATCTGTTCGGATAAGAATCAAAACTGGGTGAGCTGTCCAGTCTGGTATAACCAACCTATATGTACAAGGACAGAATAATTTTGAGGAAAGGACACCTGTACTGTTGGAGGAGGACATAAAAGGTGGACGTGAAAAGAAAAAAGGGAGTTTTTTTCTCTACCATCATCTTCATCATCCTACCTTGAAGCATGTGGCCATGGTAGCTTAAGCCTCTCACGGGTGAGCCAACGTGAAAATTGGATGCAAACTAGCTCCTGACGAGGAAATCTAAGTGCGAGACAAGAGAGAATAGGGAGATTCAGTCGAGTTGTCTAGGAATAGAATTCTCCACTCTATTATTTCTTATTTCTTTCTAAAAGCTGGTGATTACTCTCTAATGTTTGATTGTATGGAAGTGCTGATGAATTCTTGGTGAAATGCTATCTTATTTAATCTTGCTTTTATTGTTTAATATTGGAGTTTGAATTTTTTTAACACGAAAGTGTTATTGCAGTCATTGACACTGGAAAGTGTAGTGACCGTTTGAGCCAACAAGCATTTCAACGGAAGTTGAGTGAGGATTAGAGGAATTTAGCCCACTTGTTCTTAATAGTGTCGTATTGCCATCAGTGGAAGGTGAGGTTGGTATGCATGTTTAAGTCTCAGATTAAATAAATGAGTAACGCTGGGTAAGATTTACATTGAATTTTATTGCCTCAACAACCACCTACACTTTTATACCTTGTGAGCATTTAGTATTCTGCTGAAGATTCATGTTGGGGATCTCAGTTTATCACTATCATATTTTATTTTATTGTTTTCAAGTTATTGCATCGACAATTATTCTCACAATTTATCTTCTTTATATTTAGTTATTTCACCGACATTAATAGACAAAAGACTACCATCCCTATGGGATCGATATCCAACAGACTCACATCTGTCTACTATACTTGCATCGACAGTGTACGCTTGCACGTTAGTGCTATGAAATTAAACAGATGATCAAATTTTTGGCGCTGTTGCCAGGGATTGAACCCGGGTCGCCCGCATGATAGGCAGGAATACTCACAACTACAATACTCTCCCAGTTATTATCTCCACAACACTGGATGTAACTCGAGAAGAGAAATTGATCCATATTCATAAGCAACATAAATGAGCTATTGCTTAGAGTATTACCAATATTCAAGGTATTAGTCCTTCTTTCTATATGCATAAGATCAAGTTGGAAGATGAAGGCAGGCAATCGATTGAACAACAAAGAAGATTAAACGAGAAGATGAAGGAAGTTGTCAAGAAGGAAATCATGAAATGGCTTAATGCTGAAACTATTTACCTTTGATAGCAATTGGGTAGTCCAGTGCAATGCATACCTAAAAAGAGTGGCATCATTGTGGTTCGTAACGATAAGGACGAATTAATTCCTACACGCATTCCTAGAGATGGTGAATTTGTATTGATTATTACAAATTGAATGCTGCTGCAAAGATTTAGGGGTGTTAGAAATGTTGACAGTTTAAAGAGCCAGTGGATATGACTAATTTTCACCCGATCAATCTTTGTAGGGTGGTGTACAAAATTGTAGCCAAAGTTCTCACAAATCGTTTGAAAGAAACCCTCCCATTGTGCATCAGCCAAAACCAGAGCACCTTTATTCTGGGGAGAATAATCCTTTACAATATTTTGATTGCCCATGAACTGGTCCATTACCTCCAAAGTGCAAAGAATTGGCCCAACAAAGGATTCGTAATTAAGCTCGATATGAGCAAAGCGTATGACCGGGTGGAGTGGATTTTCATTGAAGAGGTTATGAAGAGGATGGGCTATACCGATTAATGGGTGTCTAAAATTATAAGTTGCATTTGCTTGGTCTGCTATGTTGTTAAATGTAACTCTACCCTCTCTAAAATGATCATGTCGAAAAGGGGCCTCAGACAAGGGGATCCTCTCTCTCCCTACCTCTCTCTCTTTTTTTTTTTTTTTGCATGGATGCATTTTTAAAATTGTTAATTCATGCTCAGAATAATAGTATGCTTAAGGGAATTCGGGCTAGCATAAATGGTTCGTGTATAAATAACCTCTTTTTTGCTGATGACGCATTCTTTTTTATCCGTAATAGAAAAAGGGATGTGGAGGAAATTGTAAATATTATTACAGATTTTACTTGTGATTCGGGCCAAAAGATTAATAAGGACAAATCCATGATTATGTTTAGCCCGAAAACCCTTTTGACCCAAAGGCAGCTGTTTAGTTCTATGCTCGGAATGCGTATGGTTGACAATCTAGATAGTTACTTAGGGTTACCGTTACCTGCTAGTAGAAAAAAGTCATTAGCTTTTACTAACATCATTAATCGGTGCACTTGCAGGATAAATAGTTGGTCAAAACATTTGCTATCTTACGGAGGGAAAGAGGTGTTCATCAAAGATATTATTTAGTCTATACCAACTTACATGTTCTCGATTTTTCTGGCCCCTAAAGGTATTATTGAGGATTTTTACTCAAAAATGGGCCGTCTGTGGTGGACGAATAATGAAAAGACCCGTGGTTGGGCTATGATGGCCTGGGATCGGTTGTGTTTTCCAAAGTGGATGGGAGGCATGGGCTTTTGGGATATGCATATGTTTAATTTAGCTTTATTGGGAAGACAAGTTTGGAGACTTATTACTCAAAAGGATACCTTATGTTTTAAAGTCTTAAGTGTGAAATATTTCCCTGAAGGGGATGTGTTCCGGCATAAACATTGTGATAAACCGTCTTTTACCCGGGTGAGCATTGCTAAGGCTGCCAATGCTTTAAAGGGTGGCTTTATGTGGCAAGTGGGGGATGGCAACATGATAGACATTCGATGGGAATATTGGGGTGTTGAAGGCCTTAAAGGTGATTCAGTTTTTCGGTCCCTTTAAACAAATAATGAGAAGAAAGTCAAAGACCCGTGGGACCAGAATTATAGGCGGTGGAAAAGGGAGAGGGTAATTGAGCTTTACGGTAATACGTTGGGGGACTACATTTGCAATTTATCCATTCCTCATAATGAGGTCAAAGACACTAGAACGTGGACTCAAAACCCGCATGGTTTTTATACGTCCAAGTTGGCCTATTCTTGGCTGACCCTCAAGACAATTGGTTTTGTTCCCCACAGATTTTTTTGGAGAGCCATCTAGAGTAATGCTCCCCAAGATTAAGGTTTTCAGTTGGAGAATCGATCATAACACCTTCGATAACATTGCTCGTATTCGCTAGGGTTTCTCAAAAACCTATTCTAAATGCAATAACAGAGACGAAACGTTGATTCATGCAATGAAAGATTGCCCAAAGGCTCATGAAATCTTGGTTATTAGGGGCTTAAACAATAGGATTATCAATGGGAACTACGACCGCTTCATTGACTGGTTGGAATATGTTTTCTGTGATCTCAACAACAAGGTGGTGGCTGATTTTTTCACTCTTCTCTGGAATAACTAGAACGATAGAAACAAGATGGTGTTTCAGGGCAAGATGGATACTGCTTTGGTGGTGTGGGAAAGGGCGCAAACTCTTAGCAATGATTTTAGAATTTCTAATCTGACTGAGCCCCCAATGCTTCCCCCCAAGCCGGTGCACAAGAGCTGGACAAAACCTCCAAATGGTTACATTAAAGTAAATATGGACACTACTATTTCATCTGGTTGTAGTGGGTTCGGAGCAATTGCAAGAGATCATGACGACTTTGTAATTGGGGGCTGTTATAATCATGTTGAAAATTCCTAGGACGCGATTTGGGCAGAATTGAAAGCCTTGAGTGAAGTTTTAAAATTGGCCTCTTGGTTAAAAGTGGCTAAGCTCATTTTGGAATCTGACAGTGCTATGTTAGTCAATACGGTCAATAAGAGAGAGTAGGATGTCACTATTTTAGGCCAGTGCGTGAAGCAGGAATGCAAAGCCTTTAGAAATTTTGAATCAATCGAAATAAGTTGGATTAATAGCAATAGTAACAATGCTACAAGTTTAACTCATAATTTAGCTATTAAGAAGAGAATTAATTTGTATTTTGATATGGATTATTCGTTGGATATTCATAACATTATTATTCATGAAGCAATAAATTGAGGTTGGCCTTAGGGTCGTTTTCTATAAAAAAAAAAGATATCTTACTGTCAGTGCATTCCATGAGTTTGTAATACCATTTATAGCTCATCAAAATTCAGAGAAATTTAGATTCCACCGTTGGATGAAAACTCACTCAGCCATTTGATAATTCTGAGTGGGCACAATTTCTATTGGACACAACTCTTCCCGCTAGCCTTATATCTCTCCATAAAACAACACGCCTCTCTATCTTCCTCTTTCACCCACTATAAATCCCCTCCCACTATACCGACTGTAACGTATTCAAGCAACCATTTTTATTTCTTCTCTCTTTTCAAAATCATATCTTTTTACCTTTAAACCATTCTCCCTAAACAAAAGATGGCCAAAAAAAGAGGCTTGGTCAAGAAAGCCACCAAATCTGCTGGAGAACATGCGTCCTCTGCTACCACAGTTCGTGAATCAAAATCCTACATGCCAGTGCAGACAAAGGAGCTAGTAATCTTTTTGAATAAAGCAGAAACGGAACGTTTTTAGACAACATACTGAAGTGAAACTTCTATCTCGAGTAGGGCATTTCCCTTTCGCCACAACAAGACTTGGGTAAGCAAGTCTCTAAAACCATCTCGAAGTTAAAATGGGAAACCTTTTGCACCCATCCTGGCAGCTACTCTCCTTCACTAGTAGGTGAGTTTTATGCTAATCTCTATGATCATGAGTTAGAGTTCATTTTTGTTCGAGAAAGTTTAATACCATGGGACGCTGCAACAATCAATGAGCTGTACAACACCAAGGTTGATGTCGATGAACACTCTGAGTTCATAGATGACATCGCAGATAAAAAATGAGACCTGTTGGTGAGAGACTTGTATGTTGAGGGAGCAGTGTGGACAGGTTCCCATCAAAAAATTACATGATGTACCACCACTTCCTGACACTACAAGGCAAAATTTGGTTTCATTTTCCCAACTGTACGCTAAAGCCCTCCACTCACAGCACTATATTCACCCTAGACAGAATGTGTTTGATACATTCTATTGTTAAGGGCAGAAAATTTGATGTCACGAAGAAATAGCTGACTGTGTCGCAAGGTAGACTGGGATCTTGGTTTTCCCTTCACTGGTGATGTTATTGTGCCAGCAAAGAGAAATCGTGCCCCGTACTGGTTAGGAAGTCTTGGAAAATAAGGGCCCAATCAATGAAGCCTCTGTAGAAAGAATGACTCAAGGGAAGGACACACCGATACTGAAGGAGGCGGAGACCAACAAGACAAGAAAGGGCAAAGCCAAAGTCGGCAGAAAAGGAACAAACTTGAGTGCAAAGACATCATTATGGCACAAACTGAAGGATGTCGAAAAAATTGTAATTGCTATCAACAACATGCAGATTAGGCTTGTCGCTATAGTAGAAGATATGGAGAAATCCCAAAATTTATTTTATGCTTATACCAGAGCTTGGAATAGTTCTATTGTAGCCACATTAGGCCAACTAAGCCCCTTCCCACTACTAGAATTCCCTGTGTTTCCACCAATCATTTGCAATTATGACCCCTCTTCCTTAGATGATGACTTAGAAGACTAAGATAGACCGGTGGCATCCCCACTTATTATGCAGGTCTCTGATATTGAGAAAGAAGAGGAATCCAGGGACATTGAAGAATGCTTGCGAAAGATTGAGAGCTTGTTTACTGATGGTATTTTTGCTGATCAAGAGGACACTGTTGTTTGGAATAAAGTTGCTGCTGCAGAAGATGAAGTTGTTGCTGAAGAAGAAGAAGTTTCTGAAAATGAGAAAGAAAAAGAAGAAGAAGATTCTATTGAGAAGATTGTCACCGTACCCGAGTCTGTGGCTGCAAATAATGATAATCTAGAGTGAACTAGAGCGAGACCGGCGGAAGTTGCTGATGTAACCAGTGAGGAGCAATGTAATTCATTGGCAATAGTGGTCTACACTGGACCACTCCAAGTGGCATCTCTTCCACAAACAGTAGCCAATGATACCGAGGCAGAGCCGGGCATTGAAGAGCAATCCAAAGACCGTGCAAAGCCCAAAGAAAAGGAAAGGAAGTGCTCCAAGGATAAAAAACGAAATAAAGGGGATAAGAAAAAAAAAAGAGGAGAAAGAAACATCATGCAGCCACATCGACAACTGCAAATAATTGAGTTAGTTTATTTTAAGCTTTATTTATAGTATTCATGCATTGCATGTAGCTGTAGGTTTCATTTTGATAAATATATATTGTCATTGCATTTTTATTGTCATTACATTTTCATGTTAGTGCATTGGGGACAATGCAAACTTTAAGTTTGGGGGAATGCACATGGGGCTTGGAAATGCACCCATATTTCAATTTTTTTTTTTTTGGAAATGAAGCATGCAAGGTTTAATTATAGTTAATGAAATTTATTCAAAGTTTTTGTTACATTCGATACTTAATTCTTGAATCATGTAAATTATCAATGAATGAGTTGGATAAATTTGATAGGAGATTGTAGCTTCAATTCTTTAATGAACGGATTAGGTTGCATTAGTAATGGATGACTGCCATCATTTCTTAAATCTTGAATGTATCAGCTTTTTACAGCTGCTTATAAATGTATATATAGTTATAAAGTAGAGACACTCTAAAGTGGGTGTAATATGGAATGTTAAAAAGGGAACATTCCAATACAAGCGTTAGAAAAGTCAATCTAGCCAAAGTTTGTCACTGTATGAGTGTGTATCGGTGCAATTACATACTCTCTGGGATTTGTTGCACCCCATCATTACTTCTTAGGAAAAGGGGTACAATAATGTAACGATATCCCTTATTTCAAGAAAGAAAAAAAAAAGAAAAAATATATATATATACTTAGTTTTGTACTAAATGCTGTAATGGTAGATAGAACTTAGGGTTTAAAGCATGATGTTAGCTTTGATAAAGTTGCAACCTTATTCATTTATGCTTATAAATCATCGATACAATATTCTTTCATCTGAATGTGATTCATCCATTAGGAAATTAGAGGGATTAAGTTTCTAGAATGATCATTTGCCTTAGTAAAATTTTTGTAGCCTTGATAGTTTCTGTTTTACTTGAGGACAAGTAAAAACTCAAGTTTGGGGGTGTGATAGCACTAGAAAGAACATAGGTTTTCCCCCTTACTTATTGGTTAATTGGTTCCCATTTAGTTATCCTTTGCATACATTTTATCATTTTCAGTTTAGTAAATTATATTTTATAACTTAGTGAGTCCTAGCCTATTTTATCCTTAATTTTTCTATCTTATAATGTCATTGCATGAGTTAATCCCAGATTGCATCTAAAATTGTCATCGCACCTAACAGTTGTCTGGATAAGAACCAAAACTGCGTGAGCTATCCAGTCTGGTATAGCCAACCTATACATACAAGGATAAAATAATTTTGAGGAAAGGGCACTTGTACTATTGGAGGAGGACATAAAAGGTGGACGTGAGAAGAAAATGGGGAGTTTTTTTTTCTCCATCATCATCTTCATCATCCTACCTTGAAGCTTACGGCTAGGGCAGCTTAAGCCTCTCACGGGTGAGCTAACTTGAAAATCAGATGCAGACTAGCTCCTGACGAGGAGATCTAAGTGCGAGAAAAGAGGGAATAGAGAGATTCAATCGAGTTATCTAGGAATAGAATTCTCCACTCTATTCTTTCTTATTTCTTTCTGAATGCTGGTGATTACTCTCTGATTTATGATTGTATGGAAGTACTAATGAATTCTTAGTGAAATGCGATCTTATTTAATCTTGCTTTTATTATTTAATCTTTGGGTTTGAATTTTTTTTAACACGGAAGTGTTATTGCAGTCACTAACACTGGAAAGTGCAGTGACATCTTAAGCCAACAAGCATTTCAATGGAAGCTGAGTGAGGATTAGAGGGATTTAGTCCACTTATTCTTAATAGTGTCGTATTGCCATCATCGGAAGGTGAGGTTAATATGCATGTTTAAGTCTCAGATTAAATAAAGGAGTAATGTTGGGTAAGATTTACATTGAATTTTATTACCTCGATAATTACCTACACTTTTATACCTTGTGAGCATTTAGTATTCTGCTGAAGATTCATGTTGGGGATCCTAGGTTATCACTATCATATTTTATTTTGCTGTGTTCAAGTTATTTCACCGACAACTATCCTCACAATTTATCATATTTATATCTAGTTATTGCACCGACATTAATAGACAAAAGACTACCATCCCTGTGGGATCAATATCTGACAGACTCACATCCGTCTACTATACTTGCATCGACAGTGTACGCTTGCACATTATTGCTGCGACGTTAAACATACAATCAACTCTCCTGCCATGGGATCTTAAGCAATGTTATCAAGCTGAGTTCCGCTTCTAAGAGTGATGGCCTTGCACTATTCCTTCCTTTGTGATCTCGAATTCTCGGTATCATTTAGCAACATTCCTTGTGGTCTTGAATTCAAATCATTCACTATTTGCCCCACTTGATTCTCAAGAGCTTAGAGAGATGTAGCTTGACTTTGAATTACGACATCATTCTTAGCCATATATTCCTTTACTAAGGCTTCAATAGATGATGATGATGATGATGATGATTATGATGATAATGATAAAGTTGGTGTCTGAACCTGCTGGACATTTTGCCTCGGCATAGGATGATTATAACCATGTGGTGCACAGTTAGCATTTTGTCTTGTAGCATTGTTAAAATGTCGCACACCTTGATTATTCCAACTAAAATCGTATGTTGTTTCCACCTATAACACCCCTTACCCGTGTCCGATGCCGGGACAGGATACGAGGTATTATCGGACTCGACTTGCTTAAGCATTCAACTTTCGGCTATAAAATTCGTTCCAATTTAAAACTTTTTCATTTATAATTGCAATGTCCCTATCATGAGTCTACGATACCTATTACATATACTTGGGACACTTCGGAACCAAACTGAAACCTTAAAACACATAGAAAATTTTGACATACAACTGGGCCACACGCCCGTGTTGTCCAAGGGACACGCACGTGTGCCCCTAAGACATGCCCGTGTTTGACACCCGTGGTCGACACTAACTTATTTCACACAACTGAGCACACACCCGTATCTATAACCCATGTCCTTCACACGGCCTAGACACGTCCGTGTCTCCTACCCGTGGAGCTCTCTGTTTATGACGTCATCAACCCCTTATGACATACGGCCATGGAACACGCCTGTGTGCTGGTCCGTGCGACGAATCATATTTTCATAATTTAATGCAGGGGACACACGACCTATCAACGCACCTATGGGGCTGACCGTGTGACACACACGGCCTAGACACACGCCCGTGTGTCTATCTGTGTGGACAATTATAAGGCTATTTTCCAAGCCAATTGCCACCCTGAATCATAAACACACTTATGCTATCTCAAACAACTCAATTATTCCATCCATTACAATAACTTAAAATCATGAACTTATCATCATGAAAAGGTATATAACTTAATAAACATTGACGAATTTCTAATGGCCATATACAAAAGAATGCATAATCTTACTAACCAAGCCTTTAACTCACAATATGACATGCCCAAAATGATCAAACACCTATACATGCCATAGACTCAAAACATTTTGCATTCACTTATACCTAACATGATAGCTTGATAGTGTGATAGCATCTCCGATGATCTCCAACCCGAGCTAGTATAAAACCCTACATGATATGAGAAAGGAAAGGGAGTAAGCTATAAAGCTTAGTAAGTATGTATGTAAATAATAAACAATTTATCACCATGCTTTTTTTTTAAAAAAAATCCTTATTTTGAGTTCTCAAGATAATGCCATCATTATTGCATAATCTTTCTCAGTTCACTTATATTCATCTTGAGCTGTCTACTCGAGTTACAATCACTAAATTATTTTTATTCGAAGCTACGGAACTCCAAATTAAGATCTTCTAATTTTCCTTGAAACTAGACTCACATATATTCTTACCATAAAATTTCCAGAATTTTTGGTTCATCCAATTAGTACAGTTTATTCTTTAAAGTCTCCCATGTTTCGATGTTCGACAGTTCTGACCCCTCTTCACTAAAAATAAATTTTCTCATGGTACAGGACTTGAATAATGTTTCTGTTTGTTTATCTTCAAAATAGACTCATAATAAATTCAATAATATAAACTTTACCCCTTTCTTATTTTTGTAAAATTTTTAATGAATTTCCCAAGTCAGAATAGGGGATTCTAAAATCATTTTGACCCAGTCTCACTAAAATCCGAATATCTCATCATATGAAATTCTTTTTCTTATTTGGTTTCTTTTGTGAAAAAATAGACTCAATAATCTTTAGTTTCATATCTGATTAAACTTCTAATTAATTTTCCACAATTTTTGGTGAATTTTCAAAGTGATACAACTGCTGCTGTCCAAACTGTTTTGTTGCTAGCTTTACTCTATCATGTTTTCTTTGTATTAATTCTCATTTACACACTTATAATACTAAAGCATATCCATAGTTAGCCATGCCAATAGCTAGTCATCATCAAATTTTTAGAAGCCATTCATTGGCCTATTCAACTGACACATCAACAACAACATAAGTCTAAAATGCCTGGGCTTACTTACTCATACTTGTTCTTACTCTTACCCATCTCACCTCACAATATGATTTCATACTCTGCATTTTACTTATGGTACCTGTATCACTTGGTCACATAGTTTAGCATCTTTGCTAAAGAAATCATAAATTCAAATCTTTAACTTCCTTAACTTAATTTAAGCTCTTTGTTTTCCTTGAATGACTTAACTCATTACTATCTTGACTAACTTGTCTCTTTTATTACTTCTTTCACATTTGGCTCTTTTGCCCGCTGAATTTCCCGGAATAACAAAGAATACTCAATCTCGTCAAACATGTACCTCGATGTCAATGTTATATCCCAGATATGGTCTTACATGGAACAGCCTTATGATACCGATGCCATATCCAAGATATGGTCTTACACGGGATTCCTTAACTTGATGTCGATGCCATGTCCCAGACATGGTCTTAAATGAAATCTTCCTTTGGTGCCGAAGCCATGTCCCAGACATGGTCTTACACGAGACCTTCCTCATATGGTGTCGATGCCATGTCCCAGACATGGTCTTACACGAGACCTTCCTTATTCGATGCTGATGCCATGTCCCAGACAAGGTCTTACACAAGATCTATGTTCGGTGCCGATGCCATGTCCCAGACATGGTCTTACACGAGACCTATATTCCTTATGCTGAGGCCATGTCCCAGATATGGTCTTACACGGGCTTTCCTTGTCTCATGCTATGACATAGGTATCCTCGTTATTCCAAGACATCACTCGGGACTTCCATTTACTTGTACTCGTGGATTTCTTATTAAGGTATTATTATTCTTCTTCAAGAAAATGATGTATATTAATTAACGTAATAAATAATTTAATGAAATTACTTGTAAAACCTTAAATTCATACAAACTTACCTCGGTATTCAAAATGAGCTAGCTCGACGGTCTAGTCCGAGACTTTGTTCTTTCCCTGATCAAGTCAGATTCTCGAGACTTTGTCCGAGACTTTGATTGTTTGAATCTTTAGGACTCTTCGAGTTAGATCATCCATGTATAAATTATATATGAATTATGATGAGACATTATTGATAGGAATTATGAATAATGGAAAGTTTGTTTTAATTGTAAGTTGAGAATTTTGCTTGAGGACAAGCAAAAGCTTAAGTGGGGGTATTTGATAAATCGTAAAAGTAACATATTTTAATCCCACATTTAGTATACTTTTGGATGATTTAAGCCTCGATTAATGTAAAAAGGTGCTCTTAATCCTTTCTTTTCATGTCTTACACCCAGGAAAGCACCCAAGGATAAAAAAGAACGAGAAACGGGCCCAAAATGGAGTAAATGGGCTATATCACGAAATCCACACGGCCTAGACTTAAGCCCACACGGCCGTGCCACATTGATCATCTAGAACACGGCCTTACCCCCAATTCACACGGCCATGCCTCATTAAAGAAGTTCGAACACGGCTTGAAGACTAGTCACACGGGCGTGTGAAATGGCCATGCCCCTATCGTGGCAAAGAGCAATTTCATTTGGATTTGGATACTTTGGGTCGAAAAAACACATTCCAAAAGCCTATATAAACCCCCTAAGTGTTACCTGAAAAGAGGGCGGTAAGCTAGGCCAAGGAGCCAAGCCGAAAAAGGTCAGAGTTGTGGGAATCACTCGAAGATAGCCAGTTGATCCATCTCTAGAAGGCGAAATTTTACTCAAGACGGCGGATCTCTCCTTCAATTCCTTTAGGGAGTTTTAGGGATTTCTTATGTTTTATTTTATCTTTTCTTCTGAGATGTTTTCTTTATTTGTTATGAACTAAACCCTTCAAATACCTGAAGGGGATGAAATCTAGATGAATCTTGTTATTATTTTCTGAACTATAAGATAAATACTTGATTTGTTCTTAATTATGTGCGCTTAATTCTTGTGTTATTGTTTCCAGGATATTGACTCAAGTCAGATGTTCTTAGGTGGAGGAGCAAAAGTCCCTGCTTAAGAATTGATCTAGCATAATTAAAGCGGAGTCATTCGCGCGCCTAGAGATATGGTGACGAGATTTTGTTGGATTAGGGTGAAACCTAAAATGGGAATCCATAGATCAATTTACTGCTATTCTACGGGGTTAT
This sequence comes from Gossypium australe, assembly GCA_005393395.2. Taxonomy (NCBI): domain Eukaryota; kingdom Viridiplantae; phylum Streptophyta; class Magnoliopsida; order Malvales; family Malvaceae; genus Gossypium; species Gossypium australe. The sequence goes on along the minus strand of CM016621.1, from coordinate 83,075,588 downwards.
TAAGTGAGAAAGAGATTTTCGTTAATTAACCTAGGGTTAGACATTATTCGCCTCAAGAAAGGGTTTAATATAAATTAGGGAATCCTACGGATCAAGTCAAGTGAATAAATCGTATGGTTCAGGGTTAAATAACAAGTGAATTCTAGGTGGATTGTTCCTGAGGATATCGTCTTAAATCAACTGAGTCTTTCTTCAAATTATTTCCCAATTCATTCTTTTTGTCTTTGCGTCTTTAGCTTAGTAGTCGTTAGATCTAAACAACTTCACTTATTTTAGGCTAAATAATAAAAAGAAGGTTAGTATTAGTACTTTTAGTTCCTTTGGGTTCTACAATCTGGTCTTGCCTAAGCTATACTGTTGTTCGATAGGTACACTTGCCTTTAATCGTTGTCAGAGTTAGTTTGCAGGTTCGATCATTCTCTTTATAAATTTTAAGACTCTAGTTCCAGCGATCAGGCAATTAGCCCATTATTAAAGTTAGTGGATGGCAAAGGACAAGTATGCCCTTAATGTATATAAGTTTCTTATATAAATTAAAAGGTTAATATAGTAAATATTATAATAACATGTTTATAATAAAATAAAGTATGAAAATAAAACATTTGTTTAATCTTTTTTACTTATCCTCCATCGTAAATAAGAAAAGAGAAAGGGTTTTAGTCTTCCATGATATTTGACCATTACAAGTCTTAATTCAAGGTTAGTTTTGCTTCAATTTTTTTATAATTTCTACGTTTTTGTAATCGTTGTTTCGTGTTCTTCAAGACCCATGTCTCAATTTTGTAAATTGATGAAGATTTTTAAAAGTGCCATTGATGAATTCATGAGCTTTGTGATATTTGATGATGAAATATGGAATGTATGTGTTTGATTAGCATATTTTGTATTTGGTTTTTTAGTGAATTTGAGTATTTTGGAGTTAATTGAAAGAATAATATTTTGAGGGACTAAATTGTGAAATAGATGAAATGTGTGGACTTGTATGAACTACATGAGAATTCAGCTAGGCATGGGTAACTTGAAATTATGTGTGTTTTGTGATTTTGTGAAATAAGGACTGAAATGTCAAAATATGGAAATGTGAGGGCTAATTTGCAAATTTCCCTAAATATGTGTTTTTGGATTGAATTGAATGTTTTGGTGAATAAAAGGGTTAAATTTGAATATGTATAGATCAAGAACTGAAGAAAACAGACTTAGATCGCGGGAAATCTAAAGTAATTGGGTAGCCGAGATCTTTTTTTTCGTTAAACCGAATCCGAGGTAAGTCGATATACAAATAAATGTATTTGAATTGAATTATTTGTGTATATATGAAATTTGGATTTCTATGAATAATAATTGAGATGGAATGTATGTGAAATCCGAGGATATATTTATATCGACAAGTTGATAATGTCCGAGAAGTTCCGTTTGAACCTAGGGATAGATAGGATTGTATATGTCATGACATAGGTGTCTGATATGCGATATCATGTAAGACCACTTACGGGACGTTGGCATTGATTTGAGATTTCGTGTAAGACTACGTCTGGGACGATGGCATCGATATGAGATTTACGTGTAAGACTGTCTGGGACATTGGCATCTGTTGATTCGTGTAAGACCCTGTCTGGGACAGTGGCATTGATATCTGGGTACATGTAAGACCACGTCTGGGACGATGGCATTGTATGACTATTCCAAACATTCTGAGTATCCTATTTAATTCCGAACGGTTTAGTAGGCGAATCCGAGAAATGAATGCTTATATGTAAAATCCATCTGTTTTCAGGTATGTCTGAAGTATATGTTTTGAATAAGCATAAGAGGTAAGCTAACATGTACATTGATGCTACGAACAAAGTGTAATATGTGTATGTTTGATATTTGACCAAAGAGATGCTTGAGATATGATGTGTTGGTAAGCAATGGCAAACCAACTGAGCCAAAGAGAAACTTATGTGTATGGAATGAAGATATACTTATGAACTTGATTTGCCATGCTTATAATTGAATATATGTTAAGTTTATTTGTATATGGCTTACTAAGGTTTTGAAAGCTTACTTTGTGTGTGTTTATTCTGTTTTATAGATCGTTAAAGCTATGAGAGGCTCGGGGACAGTCAAGGATCATCACCACATTATCAAACTCAACTTTGGTACTTATTGAAAGTGTTTATAGCTAGATATGGCATGTATAGGCTAGTTGTTTTGGAATATGTTTGGGATGTAAATAGCCATATGATGTGGCTAGATAAATATTGGTAATATGCATGGGTGATTATGGTATATGATGCATGTTTTGGTATGCTTGATGGCAATGAAATGATCATATAAATGGTAAGCTTATTGATGGACTGATACGATAGTGAATTGGTAAAATTGTGAATGAATCATGTTGGAAATGCTTTGGTATAAGTTGAATTAAATGTTGTTTGAAATAGTATGCTTGAGATGCCTTTGAATGCTTTGAAAATTTGGTTATTTTGGTATGAATTAAATTGGTATGATGCTTGTAGGGATGACCCAAGTGTGGGTGGCATTTTGGCCTTGAAAATGGCTTATAATTGCCCACACGGTCGAGCACACGGGCGCATGGCTCTACTGTGTCCCTTGTGGTTGAAATTCAAAACAAGTCAGACTCGACCACGGGCAAGACACACGGGCGTGTGACTGGCCGTGTGGTGCAAGTCAGTAGCGACCACGGGTGAGGCACACGGGCGTGTCCACAGCCGTGTGGACAAGTCAGTATGTATGCCATGTTTTGACACGGCTTAGACACACGGGCGTGTCTGAGGCCGTGGGAGGCACACAGCCTTCCCACACGGGCGTGTGACCTCTGTAACTTAGAAAATTTTTAAAATTTTTGAGAATATTTGTATGTGTTCAGTTTAGTCCAAGGCCTATTCTAAAGCATGTTTGAGGTCTCGTTGACCTATTTAAGGGACACTTGGATCCGATTGGTTGAATTATATTATGAAATGTCCGTAGAAGATTCTGTTTGTCCGGTAATGCCTCTTAACCCTAATCTGGCGACGGATATGGGTTAGTGGTGTTACACGTCAACTCATAATCAGGGGTACCCTTTAGGTCACTCAATCAGGGAGCACTCTCGAGCCACATATCAAGATGCTCAGATGAGCCTTGTAATAGGACACTTATCCGGGCTAAACAAGAAACTCATAAGAGTTTTATTTAGGGAGCTCATAGAGCTTTTTAACAGATAACTCCGAAGAGCTAATATCAGAGAGCACCGGATAAGGTAATAGGGAGTTCAAGCGAGCCATATCAGGGAGCCCATAAGAGCTTATATCAGGACGCTTACGTAGAGCCGCGTTTGTGTCCACATTATATGCTAGATCACAACCGATCGAATCATGTAACAGGACGTTCACACAGAGTTGTGGTAGTGTGCAACAAATGCAAAATCACTATCGATCAAGATGCTCGCAGGAACTATATAATAGTATGCTCGAGAGGGCTATAACAGGATTGCTCGTCCAAGCTATTTTCTGTCCGCAACATATGCAAGACCACATGTAATATAGGAAATCACATATATCCATCGAATTTCATTATTCAAACGGAACTTATTATTTTTCGAATATGATTGAACATGTGATTATTTCAATTATTTCTAACATTTATATAATTCATACAATCTCATACCACATTCAATTCAAGCATGTAAATAAACACAAAATTCGATTACATGAACTTACCTCAACACTTGTTTTATATGAAAATCTACTAATCCAAAACTTTTTCTTTTCCTCGATCTAACTTCAAATTTAAGCTGTACGGATCTATATAAATGAATTTAATCATCAATTTATAAAATTTCATATTCAATTGGATTCAATTTACACCCTAGGCAAAAATACCATTTTGCCCCTAAACTTTCCATAAATTCCAATTTCGTCCCTAGTCTCGGAAAATGGAATTCATGAAATTTAATCCTTATACCAAGCCTAACCAAAATTTTCATATAATATTTACAGCATTTGTATTTCACAAAAATTCAAAATTTTTCCATGGGTTTTACCACTTTTCAATTTAGTCCTTAAACCATGATTTCATCAAAATTCTCTTTGTAAAAGTTGTTTATCTATCAACAACCTTTCATTTTCTACCATAAATTTCAAATTTTCAGCATATTCATCCATGGAAAAACTTTGTTACTTTGATAACTTTTCAAATTAGTCCCAAAAATATATATAAAAATATCTATTCTCAAAAATATAAAAATTACTAAAAATGGAACAAGAATACTTACCCAATTGAATCAATTAATCTTGCTTGAAGACTTTTCATTTTCCTAGGGTTTCCATGTCTAAATTTGGGGAAGATGATATAAAATAAGATTATATTTCTATTATCATCTTTTACTTATTTTAGTTTCCAATTTAGTCCTTACCTTTTCTAATTTTTCCATGGGTGAATCACCAAAAATATCTACTAACTTTTCTTTAATGGTCTAATTACCATATACGGACCTCAAATTTTGAATTTCATAGCTATTTGATACTTATAGCTATTAGAACTCAAGTTTTGCATTTTATACAATTTGGTCCTTTCCATAATTAAACTCAAAATCGTTAAATTTTTCTTATCAGAATTTTCATATAACAATCCTATCATAATTCAAACCATGTAATATATTAAAATAAATTTCCTTTCCAGCTCGAATTTTGGGTCTCGAAACCACTATTCCGATTTCACTGAAAAATGGGCTATTACAAAGATCACCGAGCACCGAGTCTGGTTGCGAACAAAATCGAGGCTAGGTAGCCTGCTCTTGTTTATGCAGCTAGAAATAGAGAGGACTGAGACACAACTGATATCATCATAGGTACTATTTAAATTCATTATGTTCACTACTTTTCTTTGATAGATATTAGATCTACCCACTCGTATGTTTCTTGTTTGATGGTTGATAAATTGCGTTTGGGGTAAAGGAAACTGGTAGGTATGTAACTATAGTTGTCCCTGTAGGACAATTTGTAACTGTGAACAAGATATATAGAAGATGTCCATTGGAAGTTCAGGAGGAAGTGTTTTCAGCAGATCTAATTGTAAAATCCTAAGTCTTGTGGGTGTATGGTTTTGGCGTATAATAGTAAAATAGTTTGTATCGAGAAGTGTAATCTGCCCAATTTCTTATTATTGCGAATTATCGCATGTGAATATGAAATGCGAATTGTGCAAGTATACATGTCGGATCAAGTAATAAAGTGTTAAGTGAGATCGTCTCCACAGGTATGTGATAGGTTTAAATTGGTTAAGTTATTATAGTAAAACGATATTAATACTAAGGAAAAAAGAACAGTAATAAAAATGCAGTGGCATTTAGGAGAATAATGATGTATAAAATGTACGGAACAATCAAGTAAACAATTAGAGCTATGAAAATAAAGATGCTACGGTAAAGATTAAAAGATCTACAATGTTGATTTGAAAAGCTTGGATTACTAAGATTCTACCCTTATTAACCAATTATGTCTCAGCAAGATCAATCTTACTCTACTACTCAGAATAATTCTATTGTGGTTTGCTTCTTTCGAGAGCAAAACCTTGAGTTACCACACCTGGGGCACTATATGTCTATGGGCTTTGAGTCTGGTTCCTACTACTGTTCTTCTCCTTGCCATACAGAACGCTGCTCTCTGTCTAGAGTCTACTACGAGTATTCTTTCAACTACTCACTCATATCATTCAATTTCGATCTAACTGACATAACCTTGTCAGAATTAGATTAATTTTATAAACATGTTGCATATTCACCTATGTCTAGAGATTACATGCATGCTATTCGTAAATACCATTGAATGTAATAGTAAATTAAAACTAATATTCTCATAATTTACTTAGTTCATTTGTTACCTAAACTCAAGTTTCTCTAAGCCTACTTAAAATGTGTATATATTATTCTCTTTTTTTCTTTTTTTTTTCTTTTTTTCTCTCTTTTTGTTTTCAAATTAATGTAGGGGATTTAACATGTCACAAAATTAGTTGTCTCGATAATCACAATGGAGCAAACACTAAATTACCGAGTACTCAATCATGTCAAAATTAAAAAAATCACTCTTGAAGCCAAGGCTTTTAACTTAGAAGTTGGATGGAGCGAACAATTACCTCCTTAGCTACTCAACCTGTTACTACAGTGGAGAAACCCTTATTTTTTTCATTACACACTCTTACTCAAACTCACCTTTCTAGTCAATAGCATGATGGAGCAAACAACGTAATGCTGACTTACTTGGCAATTCTAAGACTTGGAGTGCCTACTATTCTTTATTTTTAAGTAAAGCTTTGGCAATTTGACTGAGTTTGGCTTTAAAAGTCCTTAAGTTCATTAAAGGACACTCGCTATAGTTCAAAACTTATTAAAGTTAGGAAATCTCATGTTTAAGAGTTAATTCCAACCTAATCCACTGTCATATGTTCAAGGTATATTGAAGAATTTAAGCTCATCATCGAACATCATAAGTAAATATTGTACTCATTATAGGCAAAGAAATTTGTCACAATTATGTGTGGCATGGCAAAATAAATGACAAGTGAACCAAAAATCAAAACATGCTCAACTAGCTATTTAATGCAATACTAAATGCTTCACACATCCCCAAACTTAAGGGATGCATTTTTCTCAATGCATGTACAGATATGCAACAGAAAATTTCATGGCAAAATAAATGAAATGAATGATGTATGGAAGGGAAAAGCACTTCCCTGGCTTGGATCAGACTGTAGTTACTTCATTCTGTCCTATGAGTAGATTTACGTGCACTATGTTTATAGCATATTTTCCTTTTCAATGATTGGAGTAGCACATCCACTTGTTCATCATCGGATTTAGGCTAAGTCGTGCCTCAACATCCATTTCCCAATTTTTCGTAGCATAACTCTCTTTTGCAATGCTGCAGTAGACTCCTCTTAGTAGCACAATTGATAAGTTTGTATTCTTTATTCTATCTCTGGACACATGGAAAGAACTACTTAAAGATAAAAACAAAAATAGAAGCAGCATGAAATAATTAAATATAACTAATAATAAAAATGAAATTAAAGTAAAGTAATTAAGGAAAAGAAAAATAGAAAAATATAATTATTAGCTCAAACATCTCATAGGTAAATGGATTGCTTGTCTCGATCCACATGACCACCTTAGTAGTGCTTCAAGAATTATCCATTAACTTTAAATGTGACCCATGTTTTCATATCTTTGACATCAACAGCTCCATGAGGATAGACTTGAGCTACTTCAAAGGGACCTGACCAGTGAGATTTTAATTTACCAGGGAAGAATTTGAGCCTAGAGTTGAACAACAACACCTCTTGTCTTGGTTCAAATTGCCTTAGCATAATCCTTGTAACACCCTATACCTGGCCTGGTTGCCAAGCCCGAATATCAGGATGCCACATCATCGTCTCGTGTCATACACAACATTTTAGAATCTCATTGTAAAAGAAATGTCTTCTAAGTTAGTATTCATGTCGGTGTTAAGTCAATTCTCTCTTTTTAGTTATCATCATTACATGCTAAACATACATCACATAGTCTTATAAGAATTATTATACATGCATTTAGACCAATCGACAAATTTTCCAAATTGTTACATATGTATCGATACTAAAAGAATGGTATCGATATTTCTCTCAAATGGTATCATTTTTTTAAGTTCGAATATTGATACCTCTGTTCAAGACTTTAAAAATATAACATGTATTAGTACATTGATCATTCTCGATTAATCCTAAACGTCATGCATCAAATACTTATAAAATACGCACAAAAATACCTCAAATGGCAGCCCCAAACATCATATTTTCAAGTCTACAAAATACCAATCATAATACGCATGCAATAAACTAAAAATTCATAGTAAAATCACATAACATCTACCACATTGTCTTTCATTACCAAAACCCAATTAAACAAATAACACCTACTAATAGCAACTAAGTTCCTGGCTTGGATCACTCCTCAAAACCACACCGCTCACACCGAAACTACTTATCTACAATGGTTTAAAAGGAGTGGGTGAGCTTAACAAGCTCAGTGAATGCTCAAAATAACCACTACTCTAACAAGTCGTCATGCATCAACCAAACAACTAATAGAATTTTTCCACAACGTCTTTAACTTAGTGCCATAATTTACATATTTAATTATCTTTCATGTATCCCTTTTACACATTTCTATATGAATATTTAGGCATATATTTTGATACATATTAATCACATATAGTCACATATAATCCCATTTAAACGCAATTTATAATAATTTGCATAACATCCACATACTCGTTTAAGCATACATCATATTACACATATGTACTCTTTTTTAGATAATTTGGCACTTGAGCTATGAAACATGAAAGTGAGCTCTATCATCACTCATCGGATACACGGATCTCCAACACACCACGCATAGACTCGTAAAGTTGAACATGTCCTATAAGTGTAGCTTATAGATAACACTCTCCAACACACCAAACACACGTATCCCAGTGAATGAAGCTTAGCTCACATTCCCTTATCTTTCCAAAAATTGTCCCTGAGCCTCAACGCCCCAAATATCACAACACATATAGGTGAGTACTCACAATCCTATGGCATGCAAACTATATCCAACTGTCTTATTAAGTCACAAGGCCAAAATATCTTTACTGTCATCAAATATTACTTATAACACCCCAAACCCGGTCAATACGCCATGACCGAATCTGACATGCCACAGAGGAAAACGTCTTGAAGAAAATCGAGTTAACGATTAAATTTTAGAAAGCAGGTGCATAATTAGTTAAAAATCGATGGTTTACTTTTAAAATCCCGTAAGTAAATCTTTAAAACTTAGTTGCATTTAAAAAAAAAAAACCCAAATGGTAAATTTGAAAATCGTTACTATTTGAATTTGGAAACCTAAGTTTGGAAACCGTTTGAGTTGTCGAAAACAATTAAGTTGTTAACTACTTATCAAGTGATTTAAAATACCCGATGGTAAAGTTTTGTAAATCCTTTGCGTTTTGTAGTTTAGAAAACTTTTGCGCTTATATTATTAAATTAATCAAGTGATGTCTTAATCATGTTTAGAATAAATCCAAAGCATATAAATAATCCAAAAACGTAATTTAAATGGCCTTATTACAAACCCAAAATAATATGAAACCAAATTTAAATAAAGTAAAGTACCCAAATCAAAGTTCATGTAGAACCGAATTTATTTAATGCATGGCCACCTCGAGTTCATCCAGCTCCTCATCCGCAATCTACGAATCACCTGAAAAGATAAGGGAGAAGGTGAGTCACCAAGACTCAGTGCATAAATCCTTTCCCCGAGTGATGCATCATTCTTACACAATTTATAATCAAGCAATATATATATAATGCACCCAAACTTAGCCATCCATAACTCCTTTTCTACCCCGTGTGGTACCAAACCACTGGTGGTGCCAAACCACTGGTGACCCAAAGTCACGATATCCAATAATGTGATGCCAAATCACTGGTGACCCAAAGTCACGAATAATCAAGTTGTGGGGCCAACCCACGTGTGATACCAAATCACTGGCGACGATCCCAATACATCAAAAGTGGGGCCAACCCACGGTGGTGCTAAACCACTGGGACGAGTCGCAATGAGGTGCCAAACCTCTGGTGTCCCAAAGACACGAAATAATTGTGGTACCAAACCACTAGAGGTGCCAAACCTCTAGTGTCCCAAAGACACGGATATCAAATCCTTCCCCCTCCTCTCATATCACCCAAACCAATGTAACATTTAAACAAATCATGCCATTATATTTTATTAGAAATCACTTGGCAAATATATCATAAATCGTATCATCATGCATCATATTGCAAAAGTCATATTGAAACGGACTTACCCGATTCATTGCTCATACCCTTACGGTATCATATCAAGATCTCACAGCTTCCCACTTTAATAACATGATTAGTATATTTATAAATATATATTACCGAATTATAAAGTGTGCAAGATACACACCTGACACTAACGCAAGCACTAGATCCCGAAGACCCGATCTACAGCACTCGATTTCCTTGCCCTACATTCGGCCATTACTAAAATCATTACCATAGACCATTCGGCCAACAACAATCCTTATTCACCATAGCCTTCTGCTTTACATCCATTTAAAGAATAAAGAACCAACACAACTTACCACTTGACTTACCGAAATTGATTGCTTCTAAAATCCGAAGAGCCTAAAAGAAATAAGTCCCTATGGTTAGAATCTTACTATCATATACCCAAAATTTGGCTTTTGCCCTCATAAGAATCAATAGAGAAAATAGAAAAGAATTTCGGCCAAAACATTTACCTATCTTCCAAAACCGATTATAGATGAACACTTAGAAATCTACCCTTGATGATATTCGGCCAAGACAAATCAAAAAGAGAATGGGAAGTTTCGGCAATATGATTAAATGATCAAGAGAATTTCGGCTATGGATGATTTGTAATATCAAAAAGAATTCGGCTAGAGTGGAGAAAGAGAAAGGAAAAAGAAAGAAATTATAATGGGAGAGGGATGTTTTCGGTTTTGAGCAAAAGTGAAAGAAAAGAAAAGAGAGATGGGGAGAAGGAAGATTCGGCCAAGAAAAGTAAAAAGAAATGTGATTTTGAACAATATCAAAAGAAAGAAAAGAGAGAAATGGGAGTAAGAGGTTCAGGCAACACCTAGTTTACCCAAGAAGAAAAGTGCACAAAGTTCAAATGTAGATTCGGATTCAAGAGGAAAAATGAAAGAAAGAAAATAGGATTTGGTTCCAACAAAAATGAGAGCTAAAACATAACAAAATTGCACCTAATGATCAAGGTACATTCGGCTAAGGAGGTAAGCTTTGGAGAGGAAAAGAAAAAGCAAAATGATGCACAAAATGCAAAAATACCAACCAATTCCCCCCAACTTCCTATCAACATTCGGCCACCTCCCCTAGCCACACATGCCATCCACATACATGAACTAAAGGCCTTAGAATAGTTTCCAAAACACTCTCCATCATCCAAGCCCTTTGTCCCCCCATCCTTCCATAATCTTAAGATTCTTATCCCAAAATACATGCTTTCCTAAACTAATATTCAACTTGCCATAAAAATTGGAAGTCCAACCTACCATAATTAGAGCTTGACCGACACTTAATGCTAATATGCATAAAATAAAGTCTTCCCAATGTAATCCATGCAACTCGAACCACTTCCCTCAAGCAACCTTCCATGCGTCATAACCACTTTGCCACTAACTCCTCATGTGCTAGAATTTAACACTTAAATTAACTTAAGTGTCACGTTCACCTAATCCACTTCACAAAATATACAATACTAAGAATTATTCTAGCTTCATAAATAAAATCAAGCCTTCACAAGACTATGCTAAACACACAAAATTCATATCCGAGCCAACACAAATAATAAGAAAATACTCTAACTTTTAGGATGTTACATTACTCGTACATATTCTATACATAACCATATCATTAGCTCATTATACACATTGTCACATTGCATGAATAACATACCCTTATATTTACTGTCACAATAGTCATCACAACATGTTCATATTTTGTCACATTATAACTCTCTTTATCACATTTCAGAAACATATTTATCACATATTTAGCATAGGTAAAAGAACATTACACTCAAAATTTAGAGAAGGAGTTTAGGCTACCTCAAAATTCCCAAATACACAATGAATTGCTAATGAGAAGCTATTCCAAAACACTCACCAAAATATACGCTTTTGTCGAAAACCAAAAACTTAGACAAGCTTTTCTTTGACTTTAGCTCTACTCGTTGAAGGTCTTATTGACTCCTACGTTTCAACAAGACAAACCACACAAACACAAATTCAACAATCAGTCATCAACTTCATTAAAACAGCTACACACATAAGCCTAAGCTACCTTATCTTTTAACCAAAACTTTAAACATAGAAAACTTTAGATTCGAATAACTCAGTCTACACTTAATCTTTTCACACAAAATGAATTATGTTCATCTACATAGTCATCTACGGCTAGTAACCATCTTTTAAACTACACAAAACTATACTTTTTAAGGTATCAAAATTTTTCGACAAGTTTTGACCATTACAACGAAAAGTCATTAAAACCCGAGAAATCATTGACGAAACTTCAAAGTTACTTTAGAAAGATTCTAATCATGTTAAAAAAAGTTGAAAAACACTTTAAAACTAAGTTTTTATCCACAAACCTGAAATTTCCCATTAATGACTCGATTTTCGGCTTTTATCAAGGACATGCGTTTTAACGACTAAAAACTTAGTTTTAAATACTAGATAACATTAAAAAACTCATATGGAATTGAACTGTTACCTTAGATGAAGAAAATATATGCATTTGATCAAATACCTAAAAACCCGAAAGTTTGACAATGGATGAACTATTGTATTTTTGGATTTTTTTTCTTAGTTTTTTATAGAGGTTTAAGGTTCAAGGGTGATAGAAATCAAAGAGAATTAGGAATTGGAGTTCAAAATTTATTGAAATAGAAAGAGAGAATAACGGGATGAAAACACTAGTTTTGGGAAAGAGTTGACATGAAAACCTGTAGGTGAGAAGAAGAAATAGGTTGGTTTTTAAATTTTGGTCTAATTTCTTCTTAAAAACTCACAATTTTGACTCATTTACAAATCAATCCTTTTTCTAAAATTAAAGGTATTTAAAACTCATATTCAGGAATTGATTTAATTTTACAAAAACCATAATTGAAAACATTACCGATATGACATGTCATAGAATTCCAAACACTCAAAGGGTAAAATTCTTAAAATACCCCTAAAACTCCTAGGCCTTATTTTGGGGTGTGACAATTCTCCCATTTTAAAAAGAATTTTGTCCTTGAAATTCCCTACTAACACATCACTTGCTTAATCACAAGATATGTTATTTCTACTTTTAAACTAACTATCACACTTCACTGCACACTCTGATTCTCATTCTCTCTAACTTCCGACTATTTTCCTTAATGATTCTATTCACTACCACAAACTATTTTATGATAATTTTGTCAACGATTCCCTCTATTCACGATGACAATCTCATTTATAAATCTTATGACCATTTTTTTAAATCAATAGTCCTTAACAGAATTCTTTACTTATTAGTTATGTCAGCCAAAATTTACGAAGGCATAGTACCTAAGTCTACTAACAAGAATAAAGAAATTGATCACAAGACAAAAATACCCGCAATCTCAACGATCAAATCTTGATCCTAGGGTTCCCTAATAGCATAAACTCGAGATCAACCTCCAGAACCAACCTGAGTAGCTACAGTATGAGCTATAATTCACTGTCCAACTGGTCTTCCATTACTTCCACCAAGACCACGGCCTCTAGTAGGCGTAGAAACAGGTGCCAAAATCTGAGTATGTGAAACCTCTACTCTATTCAGACAATCCCTCAGAAAATGTTCCTTAGAACCACACTTAAAACATCCACCTGTCAACTTACGACACTCCCCAAGATGCCTACACTCACAATGCGGACAAAGCAGCAATCCAAAACTAGCCGTTGAACCACTAGTACTAACTACAACACTATCTTACAGCTTAGACTAACTTGGTCGAATCTCATGTCGTGCATTCCTATCAGAACCCTGAGTATCACGCCTTCTCTTAGGCAGTCGGTCAGATACACCACTGGAAGTTCTCTTACCAGATTCAGTAACTACAGAGCGAGGCGGTTCAACCAAAGTCTCCTCAATAGCTTTGGCTTTCTCAACTAACTTATCAAACATCTCCACGTTCTGAGCTACCAAGTAAACCTGAAGTTCTCGATTAAGCCCAAATCAAAACCTCTTACAGTGGTTCTTTTCAAAAAGAACTAGCTCAGGAGCATATTGACTAAGTCGCACTGTAACAGCACGATTTTGGGTCTAGCCAAAATAGTGGTTCTGGACCGCATATCTGACGCAGTACAATTTATTTTTATTATATTTTTATGGTCTACAGTTTTTATGGAATGATTTCATGAAAATTTCATTCAAAAATTTTGATGTTTAGGCACTCAATTTAGTTAAAATGACTAGATTGCAAAGGTGCAAAATGTGTGTTCTAGAAGCTAGAGGTGTCTAATTGCTATGAAATTTCAAATTAGAGGTCCTTAGATGGTAATTAGACCATTGGTTAAGTTGGTGGACAAAAATGGACATGAACTAGGTGAAATTTGGATGTTTTAAAGAAAGGACATTTTGGGTCATTTGGTAAATAAATATAAAATAAAAGAAATAAAAGATGTCATCTTCTTCAAATTAGTCCCCATGGCAGAAATTCACAAGGAGAATACATATCTAGGGTTTTTTCATCTTCCAAGCTCAATTGTAAGTCCGTTCTAGCCCCGTTTTTAATGATTTTTATGTTTTTGAGATCCTTGCAACCTAATCTATCTATTTCAAGGACTAGTTTGTAAAGATGTCAAAGTCTAAAATTTTACCAATGTTAGATATTTGTGTATTTTGATTTTTAATGGTAGATTATGCAAATTTGATGTTGGATAAACAACTTTTACTAAGATTATGCAAATTTGATGTTGGATAAACAACTTTTACTAAGTGATTTTTGATAAAAATGCCTAAAAAGGACCTATTTGTAAAAGTTGTAAAATAAGTAGTAGAAGTGTGTTTTAATGAAAAATCTGGGCTTTCATGAGTATGAAAATGGTTCAACTAGGCTTGGGTTTTGAAGAAATTAACTATATTTCATTTTACGAGCCTAGGGACTAAAGTGTAAAATATTAAAAGTTAGGGGAAAAATATTTTTTCCATAATGTGATTTTTGGACTGAATTGAATAATGTGAGTATTAAATGAGTTAAATTTGCTACTATAGATCAAGAAAAATGAAGTTCGGACCTAGATCGGGGGAATAACAAAGTGTTTGACGATTAGGTCCATTTTCACTATTTTTGTACTGAGGTAAGTTCGTTTGTTAATAATGGCATGTTATATTTGTATTTTAATGTCTTGATATTGCATGAATTGTATGATTTATTCTACAAGCATATTCGACAAAGTTCCGGCAAGAGAGAAATCCTTGTTGAACCTTAGGAATAGATTAGGATACAAGTGACATGTCACTAGGAACCCATGTGATTATGTAATTATGTGACCCGGGTACTGGTCCTGTACGTCTTGTCAGTGGCTTGGCATATCGGCATATGTTGTGGATACCTGACTGCTTGTGTGAGTAGCACTGCGTAGCTACGTCTTGACTAACAGATTGTATGAGCAGGCCTTGGATAGCTCGAGAGCTAGCCTATATGTGTTATGAGATTTGTGGTAGCATTGGCTACATATGTGGCACTTATGTGCAAATCTTTCCAAGTATCCGATAGTATTCCAAGTGGTTCAACGGGTATGTCCAAGATGAGAAAGTATGTGATTATGTTACGAGTTGGTACAGGTATGTACAAAAAACTCAAAGAAAATGGATATGATATATGATGAACTAGTGGTAAGGATGTGATTGAATAAGTTATGCTTATGAAGTTTTAATGACATTTATGTTAGCCCATGTTATGTTATTCATATGAAAAATGTATAATTAATATTGTTTATTATTTGCTTATGTACTTACTAAGCTTTATAGCTTACCCCCTTTCTTTCCTCTATCTTGTAGTGTCACCAAGCTAGCTCGGGGATTGGAGATCGTCGGGGATCCATTCACACTATCAACCATTCTTTTAGGTATTATTGAAATGTCAATATTTTGAGTTATGGCATGTATAGGGACTTGGTCATTTTTTATATGTGTCATTGTTAATGTGGTCAAATGTATTAGCTTATAATGAGTAATGATTTCATTTTGTATATGGCCATGAAAGTTGCCTAATGTTGGTTATGAGTATCATTATATGTTGATACCATTCATGAATGTGGAAACTTGATTTGTGTTGATAAATTATGATGTTAAAGCATGTTAGATGTTAGCATGTAGATGTGATGGTAATACCTTGGTTGTGGATGTTTTGGTTGCCTAAGTATGCTTGAATTGGTATCATATAATGTTGTGTAGGTATGTGCATGGAAAGGTGGCGAAAGGCTTGGTAAATAGCCTTATTTTGTCCACAGGGGCGTATGTCTAGGCCGACACACGGCCTGTCCCACGGGCATGTGTTTTGGTCGTGTGTCCCCTGCACCTTAATTTTGAGAAACAGAATGCTCATAATTGAGCACTCGGGCAGAGACACAGGCATGTGTCTCAGCCGTGTGAGAGACACGGCCTCAGGCACGGGCATGTGTCCCGGGCATGTGAAGTTTGCACCTATTTTATGAAAAAATCATGAAAATTAAATCGACCACACGGCCTAGCACACGAGCATGTGACTTGGCCATGTGACTTCAATTTGTTCATAAGTTACATACAGAGAGTTACACGGGTTAGGGGTAATGCTTCGTACCCTATTTCGGTGTTGAATACGGGTAAGGGTGTTACATTTAGTGGTACCAGAGCTACGATTTAATCAATTCTTGGACTAACGTAGCGTATGTAAGAGTCTAGCTATACATGCCATAAATAAACTTTGATAGTGTGATGACTCCTGACAATTTTAAATTGTGTTTTTATATAGTAAATGGATCCCAATCGAGCTAAAGCTGATGACGTAGAAAGTAATGCGCCAACTCCCACTCAAGGGACCGCGCCATTTGAAAGTAAACTAGTGACAATTGGTCAAGGAGAAGGGGCTAGGGAAGCCTTCCTCCACATGATGAACGAGTGGTATACGGAGTTTGTTCGAACAAATCTGACTGCTCAACCCCCTCCACCCCACCTATTCCTCAGCCAATTCCCGTAGCTCCACAAGGTATGGAATTTGTAAGATTGAGTAAGCCTCTAGTTGTGTAACACCCCAGACCCGGCCTAGAAGTTAGGCTCGAATTCGATGTGTCACATCAAAGGCATATTTCAAAACGATTTTGCTAAGTTAAATTTTAGGGCCCAAAAGCCCAAAACCCATGAGTCTTGTTAAGTGATGATAAAAGCCCATTTTTATAGCTTTAAGTATTTCGGAAACCAAGTTTAAGCATAAGAAATTTACTTAAGTTTAATCATTAAGTAAATAGTTAAAACATAAAAACCCAAAATTTAAGATCAAATCAAAGTACAAGGCCTTATTACATCCAACAAAAGTAAAGCAACTAAAACCATGCCTTTTGAATCAAATAAATAAAAATAAAAATTTAAACATCTTGTAGTGTGGCCATCTCCGAGTCCTCTCCCACGTCGAGCGGTTTACTAAGGGTTACCTGAAACATTAAATAAAGGGTGTGAGTTTCGAAACTCAGTGTGTACAACCCTTGGCAATCAAATCAACATAAAAATATTCACATTGGGCCTAAGCCCTATCGAAATCGGTGGTCCTGGGCCTTAGCCACAATGACCTCATATCATATCATATCATATCATATCATATCATATCATATCATATCATATCATATCATATGTAAGACAAAGTAATGCAAAACCCTCTCAAAAATCCATCCGCTACACACCATTTCCCTTCGAACCCTACACACCTGTGGGGAATTCTAAATCGACCCACCCATCCTCTACACACCAAAGGTAGCACTCACAGCGGCACTACTCAACGTTCCAGCAAAGCTGCTAATCGTATAATGGGCTTAAAGCCACCGGTGGATCCACGATCGTCAAGCGACTATGCAATCCTCAAATCTTCCTCCGTTCCATAATTCCCACCCATATGCATCCTAAGCAGAATATCAGATGAATGCATCAAACACATAAGTAGCATCCATAAACTTATACTCATCACATAGGGGTATTTTCGTTATGTCACAGCCCAAGGGTATTTTCGTAAATATACTCTACAGGGGTATTTAGGTAATTTTGTAAAACAGAGGTACTTTGGAAATTTTATAAATCAGGGATGTTTTGGTAATTCTGCAAACCAAGGGTATTCTGGTAATTTCACAATTCAGGGCTATTTTAGTGATTTTGCAAATCTAAGGATGTTTTGGTAATTTTCAAACTAAAGGTGTTTTGGTTATTTTCAAATTAGGGGTATTTTTAGTAATTTTACAAATCTAGGGGTATTTGGTCCCTCTCGGGTTTTAGTTATGAACTTTGGCCCATTCACAAGTCCTTGCGGCTAAAGTGAACAGACACTATGCACCAGGTAGGATTCCAGAGAAGAGGAGGTGGGCCGCTAGGGCCGCTTAAGTACAAAGCTCTCCCTAGATCCAATCCTAGACATGCACATGCCCGTTACCACACTCTAACCTAGCGACTTGTCCACAGACATGTTTAATTATTAGAAAGCCTTATGCGGTTTAAGAGTTGTTCAACACTAAGCCTAAAGTCCATAAAACCCTATCATACTAGTCTACGTCCCTATAAAGCCCATCAACCCATTTCACGTTCATATAACCCATAATGGCCACATCACATTCTTATGGCCCACTAGGCCCAAATCTCCATCATATGAACCATTAGGCCCAAAACAAATCCAGATCATGTAACATGCATGCCTAACTCAATCCATATAATCAAATTAATCCATTTCATCAAACTTAGCCTCAGGGCCCACCGGACCCATTTAGCCACTTTCAGCTTCTCGGCTTTTCGGCTTTTCAGCTTTTCGGCATTGCCGATTTTGTGTGTGCATAGTGTTTGTACACACCTAGTTACTGCGACGTGCTATTCTATCCTCATCCTTGATCCTACAACCAACCAACCTTCAATCAATCACTAAATCAAAACATTTACCAAAAGTAGAAAGCCTTACTGTAACCTTACCGTGTGCCACCGGGTTCTAATAGCCCTTCCTTAGCTACTAATTAAGAGAATCCCCTAGATCTGCACTCACACATACACCATCAAAATCCAAGTGACTCATAATCCACACAAGTCACCCCCTATAGATCATACACATATTCGGCCATTCACTTAATCCATCATCGAGTCGAGTACACTCACCCTTGCTAATGATCCTACCACGCTTGCGATCTTTGAACCTTATCCTTGTTACCATAGAGTTAACGCCAGGTCAGTTAAATAGCCTTTCAGCTTTTAACAAATCGTACAAGAGAGGTTAACCGTACACTTACCAAATCTACTTTCGATCCTGCGGCCTAAATTTGGCTTTTGAGATTAGTATGGTGACAGAGACAATTCGGCACCAATAAGGAGAAGAAGAGGAGAAGTGATCAGCTAGAATTAAAGGTGAACAAAAGAAGGAATTTAAGAAGAGAATGTATGGGGAATTCAGCTAGAGAGAAAACCAAAATTTCGACAAAGGAATGATGGGTTTTTTTTTGGCAAATGGAAGAATTCGGCTAAGGGGGAGAAAAAGAAATGTAATGAAAAACCCAAGGAACCTTCCAAAGGAATTCGGTTAAGAAAAGAAAGACTGACCTATTTGCAAAACTCTCCAAATGCCGAAAGCCACAATGAAAATTCGTAATACCCCCTAAAAGACCCAAAACGGCACTCATCTACCCTCCTAAGCTGAATTTATACACTCTCCACTTCCCAAAATGGCACCAACTCTTCACACTTCTCAGCTCCTAACTTTTCTCCCTGATAACACCTTAGCCTTATCCGAATTTCCCTCCATTATCAGTTCCCCTTACCACTCAAACACTCCAACGCAAGAGTTCATATTCAACACAACCCTGGCCGTCCACCTATGCCAAATAAAACAATCCAAAAATACCACTCCTAATGCTCGAACCTTGGACCTCCTCAGCTGACAACACTCCACCTTATAGCTCCCCAAGTGACGCCACTTGCCACTGGACCACAAGCCCATTTGTGTCCTATTTTCTCTTAATCTGATTAAGAGGCCTAACGCCTAAGACTAGGGTCCGCTAAAGCAAGAAAAATAATTTTTTCCCTATGGTCTTCCCTATCTCTAAGACTTCAAATAATCTTGATAATACCTTAAAATTAATATTCTAAGTGCAACTCATACATACCAACCTCAGTGCACAGAAATTTAAAGTTTCAGCATTTTTTGGGCGTAAACCAAAATTTTCCTATACCCTTACTTGATCCCAGGACATCTCCAACACTCCTAGACACTCCAAATTCATTAACCCTCAAAGTCCACATGCCAATTGTCATTTTCTCGCTCACTTAAAAATTTCTTGAGACCCAAAGCCCAAAGCCCAATAGGACCAAATTCGGGGCGTTACAGGTTGATAAGATCCAAAAGCATGGGACTGAAGATTTCAGAGCTAATGTCGATGATGATCCCGAGAGAGCTGAGTTTTGGCTCAAAAACTCCATTAGAGTATTTGATAAACTGTCATGCACACCGGATGAATGTCTGAAATGTGCTGTGTTGCTTCTTAGAGACTTAGCATACCGGTGGTGGAAAACTCTTGTGTCAGTAGTACCGAGAGAGGGTTAATTGGGAATTCTTCCATGATGAGTTTAGGAAGAAATATATCAACCAACGGTTCATTGATCAGAAATGTAAGGAGTTTTTAGAGCTGAAATAGGGTCGTATGTCTGTAACCGAGTACGAACAAGAGTTTGTCAGGCTCAGTAAGTACGTTCAAGAGTGTGTTTCCACCGAGGCTATCATGTGCAAAAGGTTCGAAGATAGGTTGAATGAGGATATCCGATTGTTAGTTGGAGTTCTTGAGCTGAAAGAATTTGTGGTGCTATTCGATCGAGCTTGTAAAGCTGAAGAATTAAGAAAGGAGAATAGGAAAGCCGAGTCTGAGGCTAAAGATACAATAAAAAGATCGATAAGTAAGTCATTTCAATCTCAATCTAAGAAATTAAGAGATCTGTAAGCTCGTTCGAGTGCTTCAGCTGGGTATTCCAACAGAGATCGTGGGAAACAATACTCGGGTTCTAAAGCCCAAACTACGTCGATAGCGAGTGTTGGTAATGTTAGATCCAATTGACCTGAATGTCAACACCGTGGTAGGCGACATCTCGGTGAATGTAGAATGAATGACCGGGCTTGCTTTAAGTGTGGCTCACAAGACCACTTTATTTGGGACTGTCCTGAGATGGTTGAGAAAGACAAGATTCAGAATACATGATTAGCCAACACTGCCACTAGAGGGAGACTCTTGAGGAATATGGGGAATGCGACTGGTAGTAAAGGTGTGACCAAAGATTCAACTATAAGATTCGAGGCTAGAGCACCTGCTAGAACCTACGCTATCCGTGCTCACGAAGAAGCGACATCTCTCGATGTTATCACTGGTACTTTTTCTCTCTATAATACTAATGCAGTTGCATTGATTGATCCTGGATCAGCTCATTCTTATGTTTGCATGAAATTGGTAGCTAGTAAGAGCTTGCCTGTTGAGTTTACTGAGTTTGTGATTAAAGTGTCAAACCCCTTAGGCAAACATGTATTAGTTGATAGAGTTTGCAAGAATTGTCCCTTGATGATTCAAGGTCACTGTTTTTCGATTGATTTAATGTTGTTGCTATTTGATGAGTTTGATGTTATATTAGGTATGGATTGGTTGACACTGCCTGACGCTGTAGTGAATTATAGACGAAAAATTATTGAATTGAAATGTGAAAATGGTGAAATTCTTCGGATTGATTCAGATGAGTCGGGTGAGTTACCTGTTGTGATCTCTTCGATGTCTGCCCAGAGATATGTAAGAAAAGGGTGTGAAGCTTATCTAGCTTATATGTTGAATACAAAAGGGTCTAAATTGAAAATTGAATCAGTGTTGGTAGTTTGTGAATATCCGGATGTCTTTCCAGAAGAGTTCCCTGGGTTGCCACCGATTAGAGAAGTTGATTTTAGTATTGATTTAGTACCAGAGGCTTCACCGATATCGATTGCTCCGTATAGAATGGCTCCGACCAAATTGAAAGAATTAAAAGCTCAGCTGCAAGAGTTGACAAATAAGGATTTTACGAGACCGAGTTTTTCTCCTTGGGTGCACCAATATTATTTGTAAAGAAGAAAGATGGATCTATGAGACTTTGTATCGATTATCGACAACTCAACAAGGTAACAATAAAGAAAAAGTATCCTTTGCCAAGAATTGATGACTTGTTTGATCAGTTGAAAGGGGCAACAGTGTTGTCGAAGATTGATTTGATGTCTGGCTACTACCAGTTGAGAGTTAAAGAGTCGGATGTATCAAAAACCGCTTTCAGAACAAGGTACGGGCACTATGAATTTCTTATCATGCCTTTCGAAATAACTACTGCTCCTGCTATTTTTATGGACTTGATGAACCGAATTTTTCGACCATATTTAGACAAATTTGTGGTCGTGTTTATTGATGATATTCTAATTTATTCTCGAGATGAGACTAAGCATGCCGAGCACTTAAAAACTGTGTTACAGACTTTGAGAGATAAGATAAATTTAGTAAAAGTGAGTTTTGGCTCCGAGAAGTCAGATTTTTGGGACATATTGTTTCAGGAGACGGTATTAGGGTTGATCCGAGTAAGATTTCAGCAATTATTGATTGGAAGCCGCTGAGAAATGTGATCACTGAAATCAGAGCTTTAAAATTTATAAAATGAATGATCAAACCTGGAAACTAACTCTGACAACAATTAAAGGCAAGTGTACCTATCGAACAGTAGTATAGCTTAGGCAAGACCGGATTGTCGAAGCCAAAGGAACTAAAAGTACTAATACTAACTTTCTTTTTATTATTTAGCCTAAAATAAAGTGAAGTTGCTTTAAATCTAAATTAACGACTACTAAGCTAAAGACGCAAAGACAAAAAGAACGAATTGGGAAATAACTAGAAGAAAAACTCAGTTGATCACGACGATACCCTCAGGAAGAATCCACCTAGACTTCACTTGTTATCTAACACTAAACCATACGATTTATTCACTTGGTTTGATCCGTAGGACTCCCTAACATATGTTAAACCCTCTCTCGAGGCGAATAACGTCTAACCCTAGGTTAATTAATGGAACTCTCGTTCTCTTATAATAACCCCCTAGAATGGTAGTAAATCAATCTATGGATTCCCATATTAGGTTTCACCCTAATCTGGCAAAATCTCGTCACCCTATCTCTAGGCGTGCGATCAACTCCACTTAATTATGCTAGATCTACTCTCAAGCAGGGTCTATTCCTCCTCCACCTAAGAATATCAAACTTGAATCAATATCCGCGAAATATTAACTCAAGAATTAAGCTCGCATAATTAAGAACAAACTAAGTATTTATCATATAATTCAGAAAACGATAACAAGATTCATCTAGGTTTCATCCCCTTCAGGTATCTGAGGGGTTTAGTTCATAACAAATAAAGAAAACATATCAAGAGAAAAGATAAAACAAAACATAAGAAATCCCTAAAACTCCCTGAAGGAATTGAAGGAGAAGTCCGCCGTCTTGAGTAGAATTCCGGCTTCTTGGGATGGATCAACTGGCTAACTTCGAGTGATTCCTACAAATCTGACCTTCTCGGCTTGGCTCCTTGGCCTCACTAACCGCCTCCTTTAAGGTGGTACTTAGGGGGTTTATATAGGCTCTTGGAATGTGTTTCTTCGACCTAAAGTATCCAAATCCGAATGAAATTCCTCTTTGCCACGACAGGGACACGACCATGTCACACGCCCGTGTGACTCGTCTTCAAACCGTGTTCGAATTTCTAAGTTGAGGCACGTCCGTGTAGATCAGGGTTGAGGCCGTGTTCTAGATGCTGTCAAGGCACAGCCGTGTGGACTTTGGGCCAGGTCGTGTCGATTTCGTGATATGGCCCATTTACTCCATTTTGGGCCCGTTTTATGTTCTTTTCATCCTCGGGTGCTATCCTGGGTATAAGACATGAAAAGAAAGGATTAAGAGCATCTTTTTACATAAATTGAGGAATAAAACATCCAAAAACAAGCTAAATGTAGGATTAAAATATATTATAATTACGGTTTATCAAATACCCCCACACTTAAGCTTTTGCTTATCCTCAAGCAAAATTCTCAACATACAATTAAAACGAACTTTCCATAATTCACAATTCCTACTGACAATGCCTTATCATAATTCATAGATAATTTATACATGGATAATTCAATTCAAAGAGTCCTAAAGATTCAAACAATGATAAGTCATTCATTTGTACTTCGAAAACGTAGGTGTTTCCCCTTATCTGAATAATTACCTTTAATTCGAAATTGACAAGAGTTGACATCCTTACTAAAAGATTCACTCAAATCACTCAAAGTGTTTAAGGTTCATAAAAAGAAGTACTCATACATTGAACCTGAAAAGTTAATCCTATAGGCTTGCCTGAAAATCAAATCTCCACCACTGTAAAATGAGATGATAAACAGATCAAAAGGTCTTTGTTAGGGTTGTAACGGGGTTAGGGTTAAAGGTGTGGATAAAGGTTGAAATTAGAAGGTTAGAATCGAGATTGAATTGACAAGTACCTACCTAAGAATACTTGAAATAATATTTACATTAACTGAAAATAACAATCCTAATAATACGAGCTTTTCTTTCGGAAAATAAGCTTTAACTGTATAAGCTCACCACTAATACTAAATATACTTCATTTTTTTAAGAACAAACTAATAATAATAATGGATGAATTCAACTCATGCTCTGATTTAATTCGGTAACTAATCAAATCATATCTCGATTAAAGGGTAGTCAAAAAGGAATGGTGATAACAAATACAAAGGGTTTTGGGTTAAAATAGATGAGTCAATAAAAAGGGTTGTTAGGATCAACGGGGTTCACTAAGGGTTAATTTATGTAGGTAGGCTATTTAGTGGAGTGAGTGGGTTAAATCCTAGGTGCCTATATCATCTCTGTATATCAAATCATCAATGTGGTTTCAACATGTATAAACGAGGCAAGTTCTAGAATAATAGTTCAAAGTTGACACACTCATAATCAAAAGGTGAGCACAAACAAGAATATATGCTCTATAATGCTCAAAATCTCACAAAAATTATGGGTGTTTTGAGATCAATATCATAAATTTCAAATTTCAAAGCAATATTCAAATTTAGGTTAGCAACCTAGCAAAAAAAAATTTTTTTTTCAAAAATAGACTTATCATGCTTGATTCTCTAGTATCTTAAAATTTAATCATCAATACTCAATTATCAATGACTTACTCAAAAACATGTCAATAAAAACCATAAATCATTAGAAATTTCATCCTAATTAGTAATATGAAAAATTTACTTAAAGACAAGACTAAATTCAGGGATTTGAGAATAATGAAAAAAGTTTGGCCAGATTTGAGAATAATGCAGAAAGTTAGGCCCTTCTTTAGATAAATATTCACCCCCCACACTTAAGATGTACATTGCCCTCAATGTACAAAGATAGATATAACATTTATGGGATAAATCAAAAGAGAAGGGGAAAGAATACTCCCTGAATTTTGGATGGCGTCCCTGGAGGATGGTAGAGGTCGTGGTGTGAAGAGGTTGGTCTGGATGACGAACCTGTGCTAGATGAAAAAATTGGGGAGCTCGTAGAGGATTAGCCAGGGATTATTAAGACACATCCTAAATAACCTAAATATATATTTTAAGGCAAGAAAGAAAAAGGAAAAGAGGCTAAGAAGGAAAATAAAAATAAAAGAAAAGGTGGATGGACCGGAGAATCCTTATTGATGGATGGTTCGCGAGGTGGGTGTGACTTCTAGGGCTGCTGAGGTGCTGGCGATGGCGGAAGTGGCGTGGTTGTCGTGGTGGTCGGCGTGATTCCCAAGCAGCCAGGTGAACTTGACACTAAGAAACTAAATTAAGTTAAACTAAACTAAGCATAAGATTGTCAAAGAGAAGGAAATTGAAGCAAAAGAGAAAAGACAAATAAAAACTAATTGGTCTCAAAGACCCTTGGCTTGGTGAGTAGACGAAGCTACCGGCATGAACTCATGTTGATCGTTCTTATTTGGGAAGACTATGGTTGGCCTTTTTCGCTTCTTCGACATGATGTTGGATGGCTTAAGGATCTAGAGATTTATTATAAAGAGGAAAAAGTCTAAGAGGGAGAAGGGAGATAAGAAAATAGAGAAGAAATCAGATGGGGAGAAGGGGAAGGGTTGTGGAGTTTAAATAGGATTTCAAGTCTGACACGTTCCCACGCCAGTGGACCAGGGGCGTGTCGATTTACACGGCCGTGTGTCTGGGCGTGTTGAATCTCCCTGGCCGTTCTTCTACTAACCACGCCCGTGCATGTGAAGTCAGTATGTTAGCACGGTTGGTAGGCACGGGCGTGTTCTGCCCGTGGTCGATTAGTCAGTAACCTCGCACGGTTGTAAGACACGGGCGTGTTTTGCCCGTGGTGTGTAAGTCAGTAGCTTCACACGATCGAGAGGCACGACCGTGCCACTTTTACTGTAACAGTTCAAATTTGACCCTAATCAGAACGGTGGTTTCGGGACCACGAATCCGAGTCTGAAAGTTTTTTAAATATTATTTTCGGTGCTTATTATATTTGAATTATAATGTGTGAAAGTTTCGTATGAAAATTTGATTGTTTGTGTGATTAATTTAATAAAAGGACTTAATCGCATAAAATGTAAAAGTTACAAACTATAGTGAAAGTGTTTAAGTGATAGTGGCTTTTAAATATGAGGTATTAAAAGGGAAAATAGCCCATTATAAATGCTACTGGACGGCATAGGACAAAAAATGCCCTTATTATATAAGTTAGTTTTATTTTAATTTAAAGGTTAATTTGGTAAATGAAAAATAATCATAATATATGCTAAATTAACACAAAAGAGAACCATTATCATTTTATATGCTCTTGGCCGAATATTGGAGAAAGAAGAAGGGTTTTGTTTCTTTTGAATTCCGTCAACAATTTAGCTTGATTAAAGTATGTTTAGTTTTCGGTTTTTGATAATTTTTACGTTTTTGAGATCGTTGCTTTGATTATTAGTTGACCCATGTTAGAATTTTTTAAATTGAGCATGTTTGAAATTCGGCCATGGTTAGATGTTTGTGCTTATTGATGTTTAATGGAAAAAATATTAAAAGTATGTTAGAAATTAACAAGTATTTGAATTGGAAATTTTGGTGGAATTGAGTATTTAGGGGTAAATTGTAAAAATAAATTTTTGGAGGGGTTCAATTGCAAAATAAATGAAATAAATGGACTTGTATAATCCCTATGAATATTCAGCCCTTAGGTTGTGTAATGAAATTTTGTGTATTTTGTGTTTTGTGCAAATAGGACTAAATTGTAAAAATGTGAAACATTAGGGGTAAAATGGTAATTTTCCCATTTATGTGTTTTGGGACTAAATTGAATTGAAATGTGCTTGAATGAGCTTATTTTTAATATGTTTAGATCAAGAACAAAGAAAAAAACGAACTTGGATCGGGGGAAGGCAAAAGTTATTGAATAGTTGGTCTTCGTCGTCCGTCGACAGTCGAGGTAAGTCTATAAGCAATTTAATGTCGTTGATAATATTTATAACATAAATTATGTGCTGAATTATGAAATAATACTTATAAAATGTGCCTTAGCCGAATGTAAGTAGTGAGATTGAAGTGAAAGGTTGTTTTAACTTAAATCGGGTCGATATGTTAAAGTGATTGAATTAGGTGTAGTGTAACTTATGTTAATTTGGGCAGCATTACTGTCATGTGCATGAGACGATGATAAAAATTGTATCAGGCTTCGAGCCTAGCAGGCCTTGTGCCGGTGAAGTGAATCGGGCTTATTGCCTAGCAGGCTAAATGCCGGTGATCAAATTTCAGACCTCTGGTCTAGCAGGCTTAATGCCGATGTGTATTTCAGGCTTTGATGCCTAGCAGGCTTAATGTCGGTGATGTATTATAAAAAGAGAATTCATGAATCATACAAGGTGAAACATATTTAATGCTGTGAGCTAAAAGCTCGGGTAAGTATAAGCCCTTTATATTTGTAAGGAATAAGGTAAGTTGGTATGTTACCATTTGAATGAAGTGATGTGATATAATTGATGATTCGGTAAGAATTTTAATATGTGATTTTGAGTTTACCATTGATGAGTATGAACATTATATAATGGAATTTTAGTTTAAATATGTTATTTTGGAGAATCGGCTATAAGTGTGAATGTTAAGGGTGCAAGAGGTAGGAAGTGTTTGCACATGTGTACAAATAAGTGTATGTAATTGATAGGTATGTTGTATTCATTTGATTGGGAATATGCGAATATATATGATGTTTATGTGTTTCGATGAATTACATGTTTGTGGTAATAAAGTGCTAATACTTAAGTTAGTGAATTAATAGCACCGGCCATGATCAATTTACATGTTGAAGTGTTTATATTCAATGCCATAAACCTAATGATTAAATTGCTCAAATGTCTGAATGCTATACTAAAATTTGCTTGAGACTTACTAAGCTAGTAAGCTTACTCCGTATGTGTTTATCATTCTGTCTTATAGATTTTGATCAAGCTACGGGCTCAGAGGATCGTCGGTGAAGTCTACCACACTATCATCTCCTTTGGTACTTATAAGCTTAGTTTTTAAATCAAAGGCATGCATAGGTTAGACTAAGTTTTGAAACCAATGATAATTGGTCTTGTATATAAGTATAGCCTTGCGAAAATGGCTATTTCTCTTGGTTTAGTTTAATTTCTATGTTTTGTTATAATGGCTTGATCAAAGCACTAATGGATGTTTAAATTATGTCATGGTTTAAATCATATATGGAAGGTGATCATATAGTTTATATGTTATGTGTTCGATTTTAACAAGCTTGGCCTTGGTATGTTATATGCGAAACATGATTGTTGCGTTTATGTTGTGTGTATGATCTCAACTAAAGTGAATTCATGAGTTACTTGTCTAATATGCTTTACGAATGATAGTTGAGTTAAGTCATGTATATCGGCAATAAGGTAAATGATATAATGATACAAGTTGGGATATGTTTAAGTGTATAAATTTCATGAATGTTTGAGTCGTGTGGTTCAGACATTGTCATGTATTAAGTACCTATAATAAAACTTATTGTACATTATTTACTTTAATAGGATATAAGGTTATATGAAATAAAAAAGATCGCATTGCTTGTGCATGATTTAAATGAAGGTTTATCTGGAATTGAGTTTAGTTCGGTAATGCCTCATAATCCTAATCCGGCGACAGATACGGGTTAAGGGTGTTAATTTGATTGGTATCAGAGCTTACGGTTTAGTCGATTCTAGGACTACCGTAGCCCGTGAGAGTCTAGCTATACATGCCTTTATTAAATATATGATAGTGTGGTGACTTCTGACATTTCAAATTGTGTTTTACATAGTAAATGGATCCTAACAGAGCCGTAGCGGATGATGTAGAGAGTGTAGCGCCTTATCTCGCACGTGGGTCAGCGCCAGTAGGCTCTCGACGTATCTCGGGTAGCCATGAGGGGGAGGCTAAGTAAGCCTTCTACCAGATGATGAATGAATGGTTTACCCAATTTATTCAGACTAATTCAGCTGTACAACAACCTCCACCCCCGAATAATCCAACTCCGATACCTTCAGCACCTCCGATGATCCGATGAGATCTAATAGGCCTCCCGTTGATAAAATCAGGAAATATGGGGCTGAGGAATTTAAAGCTAATGATGACGATGATGCGGAACGAGCTGAGATGTGGCTTGATAACACTATCCGGGTGCTCGATGAGCTGTCATGTACTCCAGACGAATGCTTGAAGTGTGCTATATCTTTACTACGGGACACTGCATATCACTGGTGGAATACACTAGTATCGATGGTTCCGAAAGATAAAGTGACTTGGGATTTCTTCCAGATTGAGTTTCGTAAGAAATATATCAGTCAAAGATTCATCTATCAGAAACGAAAAGAATTTCTAGAATTGAAATAGGGTCGAATGACCGTGACTGATTATGAGCAGAAGTTCGTCAGATTGAGCCGATATGCCCGAGAGTGCGTGTCAACTAAAGCCATTATGTGCAAAAGGTTCAAAGACGGTCTGAATGAAGATATTAAGTTGCTAGTTGGCATACTCGAGATCAAAGAGTTCGTGGTACTTGTCGAACGAGCTTGCAAAGCTGAAGAGCTTGGGAAAGAGAAAAGAAAGGCTGAAATGGAAGCTAAAGACATCCGTAAAAGATCATCGAATAAGACTTTCCAATCTGTGTCTAAGAAGTTCAAAGATGACTTCAGTCGACATAAAGCTACTTCAGACATGTCTAAACGAGATCGACCTCCTGCGGGTTCCCGAGCTACTTTGATGGCCAGTGTTGGTAATGTTCAGCAGAATCGGGTTGAATGCAAGCATTGTGGTAAATGGCATTTTAGGAGTTGTAGATTTCGTGATCGGTCCTACTTTAAATGTGAATCGTCAAATCATTTTATCAGAGAGTGCCCAATGTTAGCCGAGCAAAATACGGCTCAGAATATCAAACCGAGTAATGTGTCAGTGTGAGGCAGACCACCTAGGCATTCGGGAAATGTAAATGTTAGCCAGAAAGGAACCAAAGACACTGCAGTTAGATCAGAGGCTCGTGCACCAGCTAGAGCATATGCTATACGTGCCAGAGAGGATGCTTCTTCCCCAGATGTTATCACTGGTACTTTCACTCTTTATGATACTACTGTGGTTGCATTGATTGATCTCGGTTTGACTCATTCATATGTGTGTGAAACTTTAGTATCCAGTAAGACTCTACCTGTTGAGTCTACTGAGTTTGTGATTCGTGTGTCCAACCCCTTGGGTCTATGTGTTCTAGTTGATAAAGTGTGTAAAGGTTGCCCGTTGATGATTCGGGATTCATGTTTTCCAACTGATTTAATGTTGTTGCCTTTTGACGAGTTCGATATAATTTTGGGAATGGACTGGTTAACTTTGGATGATGTTGTGGTTAATTGCAAAAGAAAGACTATTGATTTGAGATGTCAGAACGGTGATACATTCCGGGTTGAATCTAATGATCTGAATGGGTTACCGGCAGTAATATCCTCAATGTTAGCTCGTAAGTATGTGAGAAAAGGATGTGAAGTTTACTTGGCCTATGTGTTGGATAGTAAAGTATCTGAAAAGCAGATTGAATTCGTACCAATTGTGTGTGAATACCCAGATGTGTTTCCTGAAGAATTACCGGGTTTACCACCAGTTTGAGAAATAGAGTTTGGTATTGAATTAGTACCAGGGACGACTCCGATTTCAATAGCTCTGTATTGAATGGCACCTACTGAATTGAAAGAGTTGAAAGCACAGTTGCAAGAGTTGACAGATAGGGGCTTTGCACGATCGATTTTCTTTCCTTGGGGTGCACTAGTTCTATTTGTGAAAAAGAAAGATGGGACTATGCGACTGTGTATTGATTATCGGCAGCTGAATAAGGTAACTATAAAGAATAAATACCCGTTGCCTCGGATTGATGATTTGTTTGATCAGTTGAAAGGGGCTTCAGTGTTTTCGAAGATAGATTTGAGATCGGGTTATTATCAGTTACGAGTCAAAGATTCCGATGTGCCAAAGACTGCATTTCGAACGAGGTACGGACATTTTGAGTTCCTGGTTATGCCTTTTTGGACTTACCAATGCACCTGCTATTTTTATGGATTTGATTAATCGAATTTTCAGATAGTATTTGGATCGGTTTGTGGTAGTGTTTATAGATGATATTCTGATCTACTCCAGAGATGAAACCGAACATGCCGAGAATTTGAGATTGGTGCTACAAACTTTGCGAGATCAACAGTTGTACACAAAGTTTAGTAAGTGTGAGTTCTGGATGAATGAAGTCAGCTTTCTGGGTCATGTTGTTTCAGCGTCAGGCATTCGGGTTGATCCGAATAAAATATCGGCTATATTTGATTAGAAGCCAGAAAAGAATGTTTCAGAAATTCGAAGCTTTCTGGGACTTGCTGGATATTACAGACGATTCATGAAAGGTTTTTCTATGATAGCTACCCCATTGACAAAGCTATTACAGAAAGATGTCAAGTTCGAATGGATGGAAAAATGTCAGCAAAGTTTTGATCAGTTGAAAGGTCTCTCGACCGAAGCTGATACGAACTGGCTCGGGGTGAGTCGAAACTTATGCGGGTTGCCCAATCGTCTACGAGGAGGAATCAAGCCTTCGGAAAAATAATCAGAAAATATGATGAATTTGCAGAAGCTTAAGTGAATAAAATAGGAGTTGGTCCGGTTTGATAAAATAAAAAAATAAAATATACAAAAGGATAATTGGATGGAGATGGATAAAAGAACTTAAAACAAGAATCAATTCAACACTAAAGAGTGTCACCCCGGGTTCTATAATGTTTAAGGTGGATAAATGGAATCGATGATGGAAATGGAAATACGAACTTAACTTAAGAAAGATTCAATACTATATAACAGTGTCACCCCATTTCTTATATCTTTAAGGTGGATAGATGGAGATAGGTTGATGAACGCCACACCAAACGAAATTTGGTGATAAGTTCAAACAAGTCGAAGACGCCACAAGCAAACTTGATAAGTCTAACGAAGCTTGTACGAAAACGAAGAGGAGATAAACTCACTCAAATGAACAAGGTTCATAAAATTTCATTTATCAAAATTCTCCTTTTACAAATAAAATAGCAGGCATTTATAGGCTATTCTACAAACTAACCGAATGTACAAATACATAGTTTAATTGCTTTACAAATAAAAGAAAATAGCAAGAGCCTTTCAATTACCGTCCATGCTGTACATCAATTGCTTTTTGCCATCCATTGTAAGAGAAATGGGATTTTTTAAATTCCATGATGGCCACAAACACCCATTAATAAAAGAAATGTCTTACAATGGGAGCACTTAAAACATATTCCCTTTTGCTGTCCAATTTAATGAAGACAAGAGACTATTTTAATTCATGTTGCCGTTTGATGCTCCACTCACAAAGCACACATGCACATTTTCTTAATTATTTATTCCATAGTATCCATGTGCCTTATATCTTTGTGCCGTCCATGTACCCAATTCTCTCAAAGTGCAGCCCCTTATTCATGCCATCCTCACATACGCACATATTTTAAACTTTAAATCTCAATTTCTGTAACACCCCAAACCCGGCCCATTAGCTATGACCGAATTTGAAATCCCACTGCGGAAAACGTTTGAAAAACTTTTGACTTAGAGTTAAAAACATAAAAATTTGTTGTCTTTACTAAATCATTGTGTAATTAAAGTTCCAAATAAAATTGAGATGTTTAAAATAAAACATTTTCATATAATAATAATATAATCGACAATCCAACTTAAAACATAATAAAAATCCTTAAATACTTAAAGTGGCCCTTATTACAATAAATAACATTTCATAAATAAAATGTGTGAAACAAATAAAATATCTTCCACATGGGCCACCTCGTATCCACTCCAACCCGGTCCGAGCATCACCTGAAAGGTTTGAGAAAAATTGGGTGAGTCACTCAGACTCAGTGTGTAATTAATCCACTGAATTCCACCCACATGTTAACCACATATTAACCTATATAACAAATAACAAGATATCATATTCACTTAATAACACATTCTGGGCTTGGCCCATATTTATATCACTTATCAGGTAACAGGGTAATTATCCGCATAATTCCACATATCGGGCTTTAACCCATTTCCACACTGATCCACATTCATATACTGGGCTTAGCCCATTTCTTAACCCAATCCACATTCACATATTGGGCTTGGCCCATTTTCATATCAATTACTCATATCAAATAAAATTATGCAAAGTGCACCCAACCCCAACCTAGGGTCCATCCTCTACACACCCCCGTATCCAGCCTACCACACACCAGGGGATTAACAAATCACCCTCTCCTTTTCACTACAAAGGCAATCAATGCCGTCCACGTGCAATTAAGCACAATAATCCACAACGCGACCTCAGTCAGCGCTAATCCACGATGTAGCCGTAGCTAACACCAAAACCACGATGGGACACATAGTCACTCATCAACCATGATATGGCACATAGCCGATATCAACCACGATGAGGCACAAAGCCACTCATCAAGCCACGCGAACTAAATCGCAATTAATCCACAACGTGACCTTAGTCAACGTCAATCCACGATGTAGCTCAAGGCTAACATCAAACCACATACTCGAAGTACACCCGCACCTTCTTTCATATCATATCCCAACCCATGCACATGTAACATAAATAATGATATAATATAATGATGCGTGAGCATGTTCATCAAGCATAGTCATAGCACATATTCATATTAATAATCACATATCATCAGGTTTGGTACTTACCGGATTATCGACATAAAGGGTATTTATCTCATAACTTTTACTGCACTTGTTAGTACATAATCAACACATACAAATATAGCAAAAACCTGGAAAACGATGGGTTAATCACACACCTGCCTATTAGTGAAATCCCGAACTACTCGAATCTAACACGATCTCAAAACGTGGTTCTTCCTTCTCCCTTAAAGCCGATTTGGTCTCCTACCAAATCCCAAATCACACTCTGAGTTCCATTCCTTTAGCTACACACAAAAGAACACCTTTTTATGGCACTAAGAACAATCAGTCATGCCTAAAACCAAGACTTAATCCATGATTCGGCACACTTAAAAGAAAGAGAACCTACACCGATTGCTAGGATAGAAATTACTTACCACCACGTTGCTTGAAGAGACCAAAAAGAGAAAAAGGTTTCGGCTAAACCTTCCCAATGATAATGAGATATTCGGCTAACACAAAGATAGGTATAGAAACGAGGTTGAGATGGTGTTTCGGCACTTTACTGATGAAAAGGGATTACGCCAAAGTGGAGGAAGTTGAATGCTTAGAGGATTTGGTTATGGTGTTTCTTTAAGGCTTCAAACCAAGAGAAAAGGGTACACAAAGAAGGCTACAAGATTCGGCTATGTGGTTTCCTTAAAATTTCATGCAAAGACAAGAGAGAAAGAGGCTATAGGGTTCGGCCAAGCCTTACCAAAGGTGATGACAAACT
Source organism: Gossypium australe (assembly GCA_005393395.2). Lineage (NCBI taxonomy): Eukaryota > Viridiplantae > Streptophyta > Magnoliopsida > Malvales > Malvaceae > Gossypium > Gossypium australe. Next base: position 83,040,694 of record CM016621.1, on the reverse strand, counting down.
CGGCTATCAAAAGGAAAAGAAAGAGTTTGGGAAAGGAGATAGATTCGGCCAAACTAGCAAATAGAGAGAATAAGAAAACGCTAGTGACCTTAATGGTCTTTGAAGTTTCAAACACAAAACAAAGAGAAGGGAAATCGAAACTAAATGGCTTATGCACAAAAACGACACTTTGATGGCATTAGGATTTCGGCACCACACTAGAGAAAGAAGAATAAACCTGAAAAGAAAACACCTAAACTCCTTAAGAGAAATTTGGCTACTCCCCTCTACTCACAAAACCGAAATGGTCATCAAAGAAATCCCCTTGGCCATCCAACTCACATATTCATCACAAATCCCACAATTTCCTCTTTATTTCCTCCCAATCCTATTCCTTCCAAAAATTCGGCCAACTCCCCCTTAGTCCATGAAACCATCCATGTTCATGGACAAAATGCCATAGAAGAGTTTCCAAAACAACACTCCATAATCCATGCCTTTTGTCCCCTCATCATACCATTTTCATTGATACCATACCTTAACTAAAAACTTGCATTATTCCTTAGTCTACTAACCATAAAAGACAAAGTCCAACCTTATCTTAATTAGAGTTTGACCAACATATGCCATATAAATGCAAAAATAAAAAGTCACCTTATTGTCATCCATGGGATTCGAACCTCTTCCCTCATGCAATAACTCATGCGCCAGCTCCACTTTACTACTAGCTCACTTATGCTAACATTAAACACTTAAATTAACTTAAGCATCATAATCACTTGATCCACTTCACTAAATTCTCCATACTAAAAATTATTCTAAACCAATTAATTCCAAGCCTTCACAAGACTATATTAAGCCCACAATAAAATCATACCTAAATTAACACAAGCAACAAGATGATACTCAAATTTTCCTAACGCCCAAGGCCCAATCGACCCAATCCTATTAGGCCCAATTTTGGGATGTTACAGTTCTACCCTCCTTAAAGAAATTTCGTCCTCGAAATTTCCAACTAACTAACAATCGTACGTCCTATCTCACCACACTACGCTCTTGCTGCGCACTCTGATCTTAATAAAACCAATATACTTTCTAGGTACAGTCTCCAAGTTCACACTCAAGGTTCTAGATGCTTCACTAGCGATGGTTCCGGCACAGCCATTTAGCCTCTACCGCGTCCACGACCACCACGTCCCCTAGAACTCATATCTAACGTCGCGATTTAATCTGACTTAAGAAATTTTATGCATTAGTACTTTTGTTCCACTTGTTTATGCGCGAACAATTTTATGAAAAGAATTTTCAGGTGTAGTTCTTTCGATCAATCCAAGTTTCTAGTTCAAGTTCACTATTCTAGCTCAGAGAATCACACATTCACATTCATTCACATCAATAGAAACACATTCACTCATCCACAACATTTACCATGCTACTATGGGCATCCTTGTCCATTCCCAACCCAGGGGTAATTTTGTCATTTTTCCCTACAGGGGTATTTTGGTAATAAACCGGGGTAAATTCAAAAAATCACCAAAAGTCATTTCGAAATTTTCCAAACTCATGGATATTTTTGAAAGAAAGATTTTCCAAATCAAGATATTACAAAACAAAAAAAAAAATTAAAATTCAGGGGTTATTTCGGTAATTTGAAAGTTAGGGGCATTTTCGTAAATTTTCCCAAATCAGGGTATCTTGAGTTTTCACAAAATAGGGTTTTTTGGATACTTTTGTAAAGTAAGAAAATCTTATTAAAATTGAGGATAGTATGGAAATTTTAGAAACCAAGGGCATTTTAGTAATTTTACCGCTCAGGGGTATTTTAGTAATTTTGCAAATCGGGTGTATTTCGAAAAATTCTCAAGTCTGAAAGGATTTTATAAATCAGAGGGGTAATTTTTAAAACTAAGATCTTTATAAAACAGTATGGCTAGTCCCTTTCGGGTTTTAGTTATCGGGTTTAGCCCGTGAATAAGTCCTCTTGGTTAGGGTGAACCGTAGCTACGCACCAGGTAGGATTCGAGTAAAAAGGAGGTGAGTCGCTAGGACTGCTTAAATGCCAAGCTCTTACCGAATCCACTCCTAGACATGCGTACAATGGTTGCCACACCTTAACTCGGCGACTTACTTCACAGGTTTGTTTAATTAGGCACTTAAGTCTTATGCAATTCTGTGTTGAAGTAGACTAGTCCTAGGGTTCAATAGCCCTAATATTCTAATGTACGAGCCCAATTATGCCCACATACCAATCATATAATAATTCACACAACAATTAGAGGTACTTACCTTGTGGACTTCGGGTCGGAGATACAAGTGCCATGCCAGAATAAACCTAAAATAATTTGTGAAAGCCCAAATCTTTGAAAAGCCCATTTTAAAAAAAATGTTTTTGGGCCCAAAACCCTCAAGCTGAGTTTTGAACCGGGCTCTGATACCAAATTGTAACACCCCAAACCCGGCCCATTACCTATGACCGAATTTGAAATCCCACTGCGGAAAACGTTTGAAAAACTTTTGACTTAGAGTTAAAAACATAAAAATTTGTTGTCTTTACTAAATCATTGTGTAATTAAAGTTCCAAATAAAATTGAGTTGTTTAAAATAAAACATTTTCATATAATAATAATATAATCGACAATCCAACTTAAAACATAATAAAAATCCTTAAATACTTAAAGTGGCCCTTATTACAGTAAATAACCTTTCATAAATAAAATGTGTGAAACAAATAAAATATCTTCCGCATGGGCCACCTCGTATCCACTCCAACCCGGTCCGAGCATCACCTGAAAGGTTTGAGAAAAATTGGGTGAGTCACTCAAACTCAGTGTGTAATTAATCCACTGAATTCCACCCACATGTTAACCACATATTAACCCATATAATAGATAACAAGATATCATATTCACTTAATAACACATTCTGGGCTTGGCCCATATTTATATCACTTATCAGGTAACAGGGTAATTATCCGCATAATTCCACATATCGGGCTTTAACCCATTTCCACACTGATCCACATTCATATACTGGGCTTAGCCCATTTCTTAACCCAATCCACATTCACATATTGGGCTTGGCCCATTTTCATATCAATTACTCATATCAAATAAAATTATGCAAAGTGCACCCAACCCCAACCTAGGGTCCATCCTCTACACACCCCCGTATCCAGCCTACCACACACCAAGGGATTAACAAATCACCCTCTCCTTTTCACTCCAAAGGCAATCAATGCCGTCCACGTGCAATTAAGCACAATGATCCACAACGCGACCTCAGTCAGCACCAATCCACGATGTAGCCGTAGCTAACACCAAAACCACGATGGGACACATAGTCACTCATCAACCACGATATGGCACATAGCCGATATCAACCACGATGAGGCACACAGCCACTCATCAAGCCACGCGAACTAAATCGCAATTACTCCACAACGTGACCTTAGTCAACGTCAATCCACGATGTAGCTCAAGGCTAACATCAAACCACGTTCTCGAAGTACACCCGTACCTTCTTTCATATCATATCCCAACCCATGCACATGTAACATAAATAATGATATAATATAATGATGCGTGAGCATGTTCATCAAGCATAGTCATAACACATATTCATATTAATAATCACATATCATCAGGTTTGGTACTTACCGGATTATCGACATACCCCTTTAAGGGTATTTGTCTCATAACTTTTACTGCACTTGTTAGTACATAATCAACACATACAAATATAGCAAAAACCCGGAAAACGGTGGGTTAATCACACACCTGCCTATTAGTGAAATCCCGAACTACTTGAGTCTAACACGATCTCAAAACATGGTTCTTCCTTCTCCCTTAAAGCCGATTTGGTCTCCTACCAAATCCCAAATCACACTCTGAGTTCCCTTCCTTTAGCTACACACAAAAGAACACCTTTTTATGGCACTAAGAACAATCGGCCATGCCTAAAACCAAGACTTAATCCATGATTCGGCACACTTAAGAGAAAGAGAACCTACACCGATTGCTAGGATAGAAATTACTTACCACCACGTTGCTTGAAGAGACCAAAAAGAGAAAAAGGTTTCGGCTAAACCTTCCCAATGATAATGAGATATTCGACTAACACAAAGATAGGTATAGAAACGAGGTTGAGATGGTGTTTCGGCACTTTACTGATGAAAAGGGATTACGCCAAAGTGGAGGAAGTTGAATGCTTAGAGGATTTGGTTATGGTGTTTCTTTAAGGCTTCAAACCAAGAGAAAAGGGTACACAAAGATGGCTACAAGATTCAGCTATGGGGTTTCCTTAAAGTTTCAAGCAAAGACAAAAGAGAAAGAGGCTATAGGGTTTGGCCAAGCCTTACCAAAGGTGATGACAAACTCGGCTATCAAAAGGAAAAGAAAGAGTTTGGGAAAGGAGATAGATTCGGCCAAACTAGCAAATAAAGAGAAGAAGAAAACGCTAGTGACCTTAATGGTCTTTGAAGTTTCAAACACAAAACAAAGAGAAGGGAAATCAAAACTAAATGGCTTATGCACAAAAACGGCACTGATGGCATTAGGATTTCGGCACCACACTAGAGAAAGAAGAATAAACCCGAAAAGAAAACACCTAAACTCCTTAAGAGAAATTTGGCTACTCCCCTCTACTCACAAAACCGAAACGGTCATCAAAGAAATCCCCTTGGCCATCCAACTAACATATTCATCACAAATCCCACAATTTCCTCTTTATTTCCTCCTAATCCTATTCCTTCCAAAAATTCGGCCAACTCCCCCTTAGTCCATGAAACCATCCATGTTCATGGACAAAATGCCATAGTAGAGTTTCCAAAACAACGCTCCATAATCCATGCCTTTTGTCCCCTCATCATACCATTTTCATTGATACCATACCTTAACTAAAAACTTGCCTTATTCCTTAGTCTACTAACCATAAAAGACAAAGTCCAACCTTATCTTAATTAGAGTTTGACCAACACATGCCATATAGATGCAAAAATAAAAAGTCACCTTATTGTCATCCATGGGATTCGAACCTCTTCCCTCATGCAATAACTCATGCGCCAGCTCCACTTTACTACTAGTTCACTTATACTAACTCCACTTTACTACTAGTTCACTTATACTAACATTAAACACTTAAATTAACTTAAGCATCATAATCACTTGATCCACTTCACTAAATTCTCCATACTAAAAATTATTCTAAACCAATTAATTCAAGCCTTCACAAGACTATATTAAGCCCACAAAAAAATCATACCTAAATTAACACAAGCAACAAGATGATACTCAAATTTTCCTAAAGCCCAAGGCCCAATCGACCCAATCCTATTAGGCCCAATTTCGGGATGTTACAATTTCATTTGTTTATTCAAGACAAGCATGCCGTCCAACAACCCCATTATTTATGCTTCCATTCAATCTCCCAATGTGTCGTCCAAACATATATATATTCCTTCCACAAAAACTTTATTCAATTCCCATATTTCCTCCAAGAATTTATTTAATTCAAATAGCACATGCTTTGGTTTATCATCCTTCTTGCCGTCCCATTACTCACAAAAAGACAAGGATTTTCAATTTGTTTTGCTTGATTATTTTATTCCCACATTCTTTCTCCATTTCAAGCTAGTGTCGTCCCTTGCTTTTAATCACACAATTGCACATTTTGTTTATTCATTCCTTTGTGCCATCCATATAATGAATGTGGCCTTGTATATTTTAATTCCATCCATTATCCTTGTGTTTGGCTTTCCTGCTCCAATTTCTATAATGCTCCACATTATTCCCTCGATATTCGGCCAAGGCAAATCATTCTTTATTCTTCCAACAATTTGAAATCCATGCTCCCCTTGATTCATGCTACCTGCCACATTAAGTCAACTTATTAATTTATAAAATGAGCACATTACAATGGCAATTAGATATCAAACAAATTCGGCAATCACTAATTAAATTAATTAGTGACACATATTTATTGACACAAACTAATGCACGAAAGAAGACAAATTAATTAAAGCTTGCACAAATTAATTTTGACTAAATTACTTAATTAACTTAAATTAATTAATTAATTAAATTTCATTTAATTAACTTAAGCTAAGTTAACTAATTTTTTTATTCCAGCAATTAACTAATTAAAATGAGCTAAGAGGTGAGCTAAAAACGAGATCCACAAATTAAAATCGTTTGTGCCCCGGGCGTGCTCATATCAGAAGCTCTAGTGTTAATTCAGCCTGAATCGGGTAAAGAATTTGTTGTGTATAGCGATGCTTCTTTAAATGGTTTGGGTTGCATTTTAATGCAAGAAGGCAAAGTAGTAGCCTATGCTTCGAGACAGTTGAAGCCACATGAAAGAAATTATCCTACTCATGATCTGGAGTTAGCAGCCATTGTATTCGCATTGAAGATTTGGCGTCATTACCCATTCGGTGAGAAGTGTCATGTTTATTCAGATCACAAAAGTTTAAAGTATTTGATGATTCAGAAAGATTTGAACTTGAGACAACGCAGATGGTTAGAGCTGTTGAAAGATTACGAATTAGTGATTGACTATCATCCAGGGAAAGCTAATGTTGTCGCAGATGCCCTAAGTCAAAAATCATTATTTGCTCTTCGTACGTTGAACGCACATATGGTTATGTCGGGTGATGGTTCGATATTAACCGAATTGAAAGCAAGACCGTTGTTTATTCAACAAATTTGTGATGCTCAGAAAGTTGACAAAGATACGATGACAAGATGAGTTCAGTGTGAAAATGATGCAGAGTCAGAGTTTCGAATCGATGAAAATGATTGTTTGAATTTCAAAGGCCGAATATGTGTTCTGAGGAATGTGAATTTGATTCAGATGATATTGAATGAGGCTCATAATAGTCGATTGTCGGTACATTCGGGTAGCACGAAAATGTATAATGATTTGAAACAGTTCTATTGGTGGCCTGGTATGAAAAGGGATATATACGAATTTGTTTCCAAGTGCTTAATCTGTCAGCAAGTAAAAGCCGAACATCAGGTGCCTTCCGGGTTACTTCAGCCGATCATGATACCTGAATGGAAATGGGATAGAATTACTATGGATTTTGTATCCAGTTTGCCTACGACACCGAGCAAGAAAGATGCAGCCTGGGTTATAGTGGATAGACTAACCAAATCAGCTCACTTTGTTCCAGTTCGTACGGATTATTCACTCGATAAACTTGCTGAGTTGTATGTATCTCAAATTGTGAGATTACATGGTGTGCCGATTTCTATTGTATCGGACAGAGACCCGAGATTCACGTCGCGGTTTTGGAAGAAATTGCAAGATGCTTTAGGTACCAAACTACACTTTACACAGCTTTTCATCCACAGACAGACGGTCAGTCTGGACGAACCATTTAGATACTTGAGGATATGTTGAGATGTTGTGTCCTCGAGTTTGAAGGTACGTGGGAACGATACTTACATTTGATTGAATTTGCTTATAATAACAGTTTTCAATCTAGTATCAAAATGGCACCCTATGAAGCTCTATATGGCCGCAAGTGTCGTACACCGTTGTACTGGACCGAGCTGAGTGAAAACAAGATACACGGGGTTGATTTGATTAAAGAGACTGAACAGAAAGTGGCTGTAATCAGAGATAGTTTGAAAGCTGCATCGGATCGCCAAAAGTCCTACGCTGATTTGAAACGTAAAGACATTGAGTTTCAGGTCAGAGACCGAGTATTTTTGAAAGTTTCTCCGTGGAAGAAAGTACTTCGATTTGGTCAGAAAGGCAAGCTAAGTCCGAGATTCATCGGACCGTATGAGATCATCGAACGTATTGGGCCTGTTGCTTATAGATTGAAGTTTCCCTCTGAATTAGAAAAGATACACAACGTATTTCATGTTTCGATGCTTCGTAGATATCGTTCAGATCCTTCACATGTGATTTCTCCGTCTGAGATTGAAATCCGATCCGATATGATATACGAGGAGGAACCGATCCGTATTTTAGCTCATGAAATGAAAGAATTGAGAAACAAGAAAATTCCGTTAGTAAAAGTACTATGGAATCGACATGGAGTAGAAGAGGCTACATGGGAGCCTAAGGATTCAATGAGACAACAATATTCGACTTTGTTTAACGGTAAGATTTTCGGGGACGAAAATCCATAAAGGTGGGAGTTGTAAGAGTCCGAATTTGACCCTAATCGAAACGGTGCTTTCAGGACCACGAATCTGAGTCCGAAAATTTTTTTAAATATTATTTTCGGTGCTTATTATATGTGAATTATAATGTCTGAAAGTTTTGTATGAAAATTTGATTGTTTGTGTGATTAATTTAATAAAAGGACTTAATCGCGTAAAATGTAAAAGTTGCAAACTATAGTGAAAAGTGTTTAAGTGATAGTGGCTTTTAAATATGAGGTATTAAAAGGGCAAATAGCCCATTATAAATGCTAGTGGACGACATAGGACAAAAATGCCCTTATTGTATAAGTTAGTTTTATTTTAATTTAAAGGTTAATTTGGTAAATGGAAAATAATCATAATATATGCTAAATTAACACAAAAGAGAACCATTATCATTTTATATGCTCTTGGCCGAATATTGGAGAAAGAAGAAGGGTTTTGTTTCTTTTGAATTTCGGCAACAATTTAGCTTGATTAAGGTATGTTTAGTTTTCGATTTTTGATAATTTTTACGTTTTTGAGATCGTTGCTTCCAATATTAGTTGACCCATGTTAGAATTTTTGAAATTGAGCATGTTTAAAATTCGGCCATGGTTAGATGTTTGTGCTTATTGATGTTTAATGGAAAAATATTAAAAGTATGTTAGAAATTAACAAGTTTTTGAATTAGAAATTTTGGTGGAATTGAGTATTTAGGGCTAAATTGTAAAAATAAATTTTTGAAGGGTTCAATTGCAAAATAAATGAAATAAATGGACTTGTATAATCCCTATTCGGCCCTTAGGTTGTGTAATGAAATTTTGTGTATTTTGTGTTTTGTGTAAATAGGACTAAATTGTAAAAATGTGAAACATTAGGGGTAAAATGGTAATTTGCCCATTTATGTGTTTTGGGACTAAATTGAATTGAAATGTTCTTGAATGAGCTTATTTTTAATATGTTTAGATCAAGAACAAAGAAAAATGGACTTGGATCGGGGGAAGGCAAAAGTTATCGAATAGTTGGTCTTCGTCGTCCGTCGACAGTCGAGGTAAGTCTATAAGCAATTTAATGTCGTTGATAATATTTATAACATAAATTATGTGCTGAATTATGAAATTATACTTATAAAATGTGCCTTAGCCGAATGTAAGTAATGAGATTGAAGTGAAAGGTTGTTATAACTTAAATCGGGTCGATATGTTAAAGTGATTGAATTAGGTGTAGTGTAACTTATGTTAATTTGGGCAGCATTACTTTCATGTGTATGAGACGATGATAAAAATTGTATCAGGTTTCGAGCCTAGCAGGCCTTGTGCCGGTGAAGTGTATCGGGCTTATTGCCTAGCAGGCTAAATGCCGGTGATCAAATTTCAGACCTCTGGTCTAGCAGGCTTAATGCCGGTGTGTATTTCAGGCTTTGATGCCTAGCAGGCTTAATGCCGGTGATGTATTATAAAAAGAGAATTCATGAATCATACAAGGTGAAACATATTTAATGCTGTGAGCTAAAAGCTCGGGTAAGTATAAGCCTTTTATATTTGTAAGGAATAAGGTAAGTTGGTATGTTACCATTTGAATGAAATGATGTGATATAATTGATGATTCGGTAAGAATTTTAATATGTGATTTTGAGTTTACCATTGATGAGTATGAACATTATATAATGGAATTTGAGTTTAAATATGTTATTTTGGAGAATCATCTATAAGTGAGAATGTTAAGGGTGCAAGAGGTAGGAAGTGTTTACACATGTGTACAAATAAGTGTATGTAATTGATAGGTATGTTGTATTCATTTGATTGGGAATATGCGAATATATATGATGTTTATGTGTTTCGATGAATTACATGTTTATGGTAATAAAGTGCTAATACTTAAGTTAGTGAATTAATAGCATCAGCCATGATCAATTTACATGTTGAAATGTTTATATTCAATGCCATAAACCTAATGATTAAATTGCTCAAATGTTTGAATGCTATATTAAAATTTGCTTGAGACTTACTAAGCTAGTAAGCTTACTCCGTGTGTGTTTATCGTTCTGTCTTATAGATTTTGATCAAGCTACGGGCTCAGAGGATCGTCGGTGAAGTCTACCACACTATCATCTCCTTTGGTACTTATAAGCTTAGTTTTTAAATCAAATGCATGTATAGGTTAGACTAAGTTTTGAAACCAATGATAATTGGTCTTGTATATAAGTATAGCCTTGCGAAAATGGCTATTTCTCTTGGTTTAGTTTAATTTCTATGTTTTGTTATAATGGCTTGATCAAAGCACTAATGGATGTTTAAATTCGGTCATGGTTTAAATCATATATGAAAGGTGATCATATAGTTTATATGTTATGTGTTCGGTTTTAACAAGCTTGGCCTTGGTATGTTATATGCGAAACATGATTGTTGGGTTTATGTTGTGTGTATGATCTCAACTAAAGTGAATTTATGAGTTACTTGTCTAATATGCTTTACGAATGATAGTTGAGTTAAGTCATGTATATCGGCAATAAGGTAAATGATATAATGATACAAGTTGGGATATGTTTAAGTGTATAAATTTCATAAATGTTTAAGTCGTGTGGTTCAGACATTGTCATGTATTAAGTACCTGTAATAAAACTTGTTGTACATTATTTACTTTAATAGGATATAAGGTTATATGAAATAAAAAAGATTGCATTGCTTGTGCTTGATTTAAATGAAGGTTTATCTGGAATTGAGTTTAGTTCTGTAATACCTCATAATCCTAATCCGGCGACATATACGGGTTAGGGGTGTTACATTTACGGGGCCTGTGGTGTAGTGGTTGGATCCGTGACGTTGAAGAGTGGTTGGGACTGATTCGCACGGCCTCTGATGAGTCAGTACGGAGATTCTGGTGGTCCACACGGTCACAGACACGGCCGTGTGTAAGACCGTGTGACCTTGAAATTTTGCACTTTTAGTTAGTTGTAAGAGGATACAAAGAAAGGAAGAAAAGAAACCGATAGATTTGAAAGTAATTAGTGTTAGTTGCTCGGGTTGCCTCCCGGAAGCACTCGTTTATAGTCTTAAGCTAGACTTGAAATTGAAAAAAAATCAGGGAGGTTTAAAGGTTTGAATATCTTCCCTCATGCTTGTAGTTCTATTTTCTTGATAAAGTTTTAGTCGAGAAGCGTTAACCTTAAAAGTGCCGAATGTTGGATTGTTTACCTCGACTGTTCCGTGGGGGAAGATATCGTGTTTTCTTAGAAGGATTTCCTCGCTTACGTTCAGGTCTGACGTGGTGATGCAAGGATCTGTTTTGTCTAATAGCACCTGGTCTTCTATTTTGAAGTGATTTGATGTTCCTACGAGTTCTTCAGGTGGTTCCTTCAGTTTCGCTTTGTGTGGTTCCGGTTCTTCTTTGATGTGTGTCTTCTGCTCTTCTAATATGTCCACCCTAAGGCTTTCTTCTTTATGTAATTCATCTTTGTTGGTTTGGGTCTAAGACTTGGCTTAGGGTTGTATTTCTGTGGTGTTTCCTGTGATGAAAGTTGAAGAATTTCATTATCAAATGAAGTGACTTTCTTACCTTCATCAATTGTTGTCCTGGCCGAGTCAAGATCTTGGAGACTGAGTGATTCGTCACCTACACAAAGAATGAGTTCGCCTATGGCAACATCAATTTTAGTTTTGGCAGTTGCTAGAAAAGGTCTTCCTAAAATTAAAGGGATTGAACTATCCTCATCCATGTCTAAGACAACAAAATCTACTGGGAAAACAAATTTATCGATTTTGACAAGAACATCTTCGATAATGCCCCTAGAAATTCTAACCATTTTATCAACTAATTGAATGCTCATCCTAGTTTGTTTGGGCTTCCCTAGACCTAGTCGTTTAAACAATGTATAAGGCATGACATTTATGCTTGCCCCTAAATCAGCTAACGCATTATCAATAGTTAAACTACCAATTAAACATGGAATAGTAAAACTCTCTGGATCCTTTAGCTTTCGCTGTAGTTTATTCTGTAACATTGCTGAGCATGCTGTGTTTAATTCCACATCGTGTTCTTCATCTATTTTGCGTTTGTTTATCAAAAGCTGTCTTAGAAATTTCCTCGAGTCTGGCATCTAAAAAAGAGCTTCAAGAAGAGGTAAGTTAATATGTAATTTCTTTAAAAGTTTAAGAAAATTACCGAACTGTTCTTCTGAGTCGTCTCTTTTTATCGCTTCGGGATAAGGTATACGAGGTTGGTACTCTTTGATTACTGGTTTCGGCTTTTCTTGCGTTACCGCTGTTTTACCTTCGTCCACCTCTTTGTTTGGTTCATCTAACCCTTTGCTATCATGATCTGTGATGGCTTGAATTTGCTCCTTAGGGTTAATCTCGATGTTACTTGGTAAACATCCTTGCGGTCATTCAGACATTAGCTTTGCGAGTTGCTCGACTGCATTAGTGACTTTTTTAACTGACTTAGTAAGTTCCCCGACTCTTTTCTCGTTATCTTTAATTGTTCTCTCAGTCTCGTGGAAACGGTTTTTCGTGTTTGTCATAAATTTTGCCAGCATCTCTTCAAGGTTTGGTTTCTTCTCTTGCGGATAGGGCTGATTTTGGAAGTTTTGAGGAGGTTGTTGCTTTTGGTTTCCTTGATTTCCTTGACCTCCCTACGAAAAATTTGGGTGGTTCCTCCAATCTGGATTGTAAGTATTACTATATGGATTATTATTGGATCTGAAATTATTACCTATGTAATTCATCTGTTCGCTCTCTGCATCTGGTTGGTATGGTGGGTACTCAAGATTCGCCACAGTTCCACTTGTGTCGCACTGCATGACTGGGTGTGCCTGCGAAGAACACAAACTATCAAGCTTTTAATTCATCATCTCTATCTGTATTGATAGTGTGGTTATCGCATCGAGGTTGTAAACTCTGGCTGATTTTGTTGGTTTCGTCCTTGTCACTTGCCACTGATAGTTATTCAGTGACATCTCATCAATGAATTTGTAGGCTGCTTCAGGAGTTTTATTGTTCAGAGTTCCACTGGCTGCTGAATTGATTAGTTGTCTCGTTGAGGGGTTTACACCGTTATAGAATGTTTGGACTTGTAGCCACAAGGGGAGACCGTGGTGTGGACTCCTTCTTAAGAGATCCTTGTATCTCTCCCATGCGTCGTATAATGTCTCTAGATCCATCTGCACAAAAGAAGATATATCATTCCGTAATTTGGCCGTCTTGGCCGGTGGGAAATATTTCAATAAAAAATTTTCGGTCATCTGTTCCCATGTAGTGATTGACCCTCGTGGTAACGAGTTTAACCATTGTTTGACTTTATTCCTTAATGAAAAAGGGAATAATTGAAGACGTATGGCATCATCAGAAATGCCATTTATTTTGAAGGTATCACAGAACTCTAAAAAATTAGCTATATGAGTGTTTGGATCTTCGTCCTGCAAACCATCAAATTGAACAAACTGTTGAATCATTTGTATTGTGTTAGGCTTTAATTCAAAATTGTTAGCAGCTATAGTAGGCCTAACAATACTTTATTCCACTCCTGTTAAATGCGGTTTAGCATAATCAAACATAGTACGTGGAGCATTGTTCTTCCCCACATCATGTAGTGGTGGATTATTCTCGTCCATCCCTTTAGTAGGATTGGATCTGCCTTCTTGATCTTCCTCTGTGTAATTTAGGGCTCGCCTGATTTCTCTGCAGGTCCTACGAACGGTAGCTTCAATTTCACTATCGTATATCAAAGGTCCTCTCGGGTTCCTTCTAGTCATAAACTAGAGGTACCTGCTGAGAACAGAAAAAAAAGGAAATTAACAAAAAATAAAAATAAGATTAAAAGTAAATTGCGAAAAATAAAAGAATAATGGCTAAAGTAATAAAAATAAAGTTTTCTTAATATTTTAGTTCCCCGGCAATGGTGCCAAAAACTTGATCGCTGAAATCAAAGCTTTAAAATTTATAAAATGAATGATCAAACCTGGAAACTAACTCTGACAACGATTAAAGGCAAGTGTACCTATCGAACAGTAGCATAGCTTAGGTAAGACTGGATTGTCGAACCCAAAGGAACTAAAAGTACTAATACTAACTTTCTTTTTATTATTTAGCCTAAAATAAAGTGAAGTTGCTTTAAATCTAAATTAACGACTACTAAGCTAAAGACGCAAAGACAAAAAGAACGAATTGGGAAATAACTAGTGTCGAAACCATTTTTATTCGGGTTTTTGGAAAAATGAGGATCAACTTTAAAAGTGGGAGTCGCCACCAATCCTTTTTGTTTAGGTGTGATTGGGTCACCTATAAAATGTTTTGGTCTGCGAGATTCAAAGAAAATGGGTTCGGGAGTCGATTACGCACGAGGAAGGGTTAGCACCCCCATGCGCCCCTAAACGGGTACCAAATCGGTTAATTAATGTCCTTGCATTGAAAATTTTGAAACGTTATAAATTTTCTAAGGAAAATTAATCAATATTGAATCTTGCACTTCAAGATTAACTCGTTTTGAAGGAAATAAAAATATCACATCCAGTACGTTAGGACATAATACCTTTATACCTCGACACCGAGATCATCTTTGATCCTCAAGATATTTAATTGAAAAGGGTATTTGGCTATCTGGTTGGATAGGAAATTAACACCTAGTACGTTAGGGCATCATTTTCCCACACTCCCAAATAGACAAACATTGCCTTATCTTTGAAAATAATTTCAAATGTGAAATCTTAAAATTTGGTTGAATATACAATTTTTAATAAAATGAAACATTTAGGTAAAGGCTCGAATTCATAAAATAATAACAAGTAGTATGAATATAGCATTAAGCATGAAATAATACACAAACTTAACATATACAAATAGACATAATTATTTAACATACAAATATATAATAACGATGATCATATGGTTAAAAGGACATATTAACACTCGAAAGTAATTCTACAAAATATACATTGGGAAATTAAAATAAAACAAACTTTTGAATACTAGCAAATAGATTTAAAATAAAGAATGTGGAATTTGAAATCTACAATTCATGAAATTATTCAAAATAGGATAATTTGTAAGTGAATTTATGAAATATTTATTTAAAAGAGTTTGCAATTAAATATTTTTTACAATAAATATAGAAAATATATAGATGGAAAATAAAATAAATTAGAATATTATAAAATAAATTTCAAAATAATTTGATTAAAATAATTTGAATAATGAATAAATTTAAGATTAAAAATACATGAATTATAAAAAAATTAATAATTAATCAAAATAAAGAACAAAAATAAAATTAGAAGATTATTACATAAATAAACCTAATTATTTAAACAAAATTAAGGACTACATTGCACATTCGCATAGGAAATAAGGGATCAGGCTAACAAATATTCTAATATCCAGCGCATAATCAGGACTGAATTAAAATAATGCACAAACTATATAGATCGATTAAATAATAAAACCATGCATCACAGATTCAATTTAAAGCAGTACGGAAATAAAAGGGATCAGACGCGAAAATTCCCTATTAATGTGCAAACACGCGGATCCTGACGGTTTTGGATCAGATCGGGTCGGGCAAACCTATGCGACGTCGTTTTACACAATACATTATAATTACCTAAATAAACCTTAAAGATATCAGTTAACCCTTCACTTAAAACAGAAACCCTAGCCTCTTTAGTTTTGAAACCGAAACCCTTGTTTCATTTTCCTCCTTGCGCCACAGTCCAGATCTCTCCGTCGATCACTAAAACGCCATTGAAAAAGGTGATTAGTGACACACAGAGATTGTATTTGCTTTTATAAACTCTGATCTGTCATCATATGCCCTACGCACACTACTCTTCGTCCAAGATCTTCATCTAACTCTGATAGCGACGAAGAAGACGAAGATTGAACGTTCGCTACGGTAAGATCTTTCTCTCCTTTTTATTCTCGCACGAACACAACAAATACCAAATTCAAAAAGAGAAATGAAAAGAAAAGATCCGTGAAAAATAAAATCACCTCTGATTTGTATTTCTGATTTTTGTATTTCTTCTGTTTTTGTGCGTGTATGTATAAAAAATGGGATCCCTCCACAAATGATTTCTTCGGTCCTTTATAGCCGAATGAAATCGAAAATAAAAAATACAGTCTATTTTTGTTTTCCGTTATTCTTGCTTGATTCTTGCTGTTTTTGCTCTGCTATATTTGTTTTCCAGGTGTGGGCGTTGTGTACTCGTTCGTGGGAGAGGCCGTTGCGAAGGTGGTGACGAGGCTACGCACGTGAGAGTTGGAGGCTGCTAGAGCTTTCTGGGAAACTCTAGAGGCGTGCGTAATGCACGCGAGAATCTCAAAAGGCGCGCGTGGGGAGCTGCGGCGCAAACAGAAGCGCCAGAAGACTTCAGAAATTTCTGCATTTGGGTCCCTAGGAACCGGATCTGCTTAAGTCTTGGAATAGTCATTGGGCCTTATTCATTTTTATTTAATTTGGGTTTAGTTTGGGCCAATTGGGCTCTGATATTTTGTAAATAAGGAATATTTTTATTGGACTTTATTTGGGCTGGCTTTTAATTTTTTTGGGTTTTAATTTATTAAACTGGTTAATTGGGCCCGGCCATAAATTGGGTCTTACAACTAGAAGAAAAATTCAGTTGATCACGACGACACCCTCAGGAAGAATCCACCTAGACTTCACTTGTTATCCAACACTGAACCATACGATTTATTCACTTAGTTTGATCCGTAGGACTCCCTAACTTATATTAAACCCTCTCTCGAGGTGAATAACGTCTAACCCTAGTTAATTAGTGGAACTCTCGTTCTCTTATAATAACCCCCTAGAATAGCAGTAAATCGATCTATGGATTCCCATATTAGGTTTCACCCTAATCCGGCAAAATCTCGTCACCCTATCTCTAGGCGTGCGATCAACTCCTCTTAATTATGCTAGATCTACTCTTAAGCAGGACCTATTCCTCCTCCACCTAAGCATATCAAACTTGAATCAATATCCGTGAAATATTAACTCAAGAATTAAGCGCACATAATTAAGAACAAACTAAGTATTTATCATATAATTCAGAAAACGATAACAAGATTCATCTAGGTTTCATCCCCTTCAGGTATCTGAGGGGTTTAGTTCATAACAAATAAAGAAAACATCTCAAGAGAAAAGATAAAACAAAACATAAGAAATCCCTAAAACTTCCTGAAGGAATTGAAGGAGAAGTCCGTCGTCTTGAGTAGAATTCCGGCTTCTTGGGATGGATCAACTGGCTAACTTCGAGCGATTCCCACAAATCTGACCTTCTCGGCTTGGCTCCTTGGCCTCGCTAACCGCCTCCTTTAAGGGGTTTATATAGGCTCTTAGAATGTGTTTCTTCACCCCAAAGTATCCAAATCCGAATGAAATTGCTCTTTGCCACGACAGGGACACGGCCATGTTACACGCCCGGATTTCTAAGTTGAGGCACGGCCGTGTAGATCGGGGTTGAGGCCGTGTTCTAGATGCTCGTCAAGGCACGGCTGTGTAGACTTTGGGCCAGGCTGTGTCGATTTCGTGATATGGCCCATTTACTCTGTTTTGGGCCCGTTTTGTGTTTTTTTCATCCTCGGGTGCTATACTGGGTATAAGACATGAAAAGAAAGGATTAAGAGCACCTTTTTACATAAATTGAGGAATAAAACATCCAAAAACAAGCTAAATGTGGGATTAAAATATGTTATAATTACGGTTTATTAAAATGTATCAGAGGTTAGAAGATTTTTGGGCTTAACCGGCTATTATCGACATTTCATTAAGGGTTTTTCGATGATTACTGCTCCTATGACTATGCTGTTACAAAAAGATGTTAAGTTTGAAAGGTCCGAAAAATGTCAACAAAGTTTTGAGAAGTTGAAAGCATTATTGACTGAGGCGCCAATTTTAGTGCAACCTGAACCGGAAAAGAAATTGCGATTTATAGCGATGCGTCACCGAATGGATTAGGATGTGTATTGATGCAAGAGCGGAAAGTGATAAACCGTAAAAGTAACATATTTTAATCCCACATTTAACATGCTTTTGGATGATTTATCCTTCGATTTATATAAAAAGGTGTTTGTAATCCTTTCTTTTCATGTTTTATACCCAGGAAAGCACCCGAGGATGAAAAAAATAAAACGGGCCTAAAACGGAGTAAATGGGCCTTAGCACGACATTGACACGGCCTAGCCCAAATCACACACGGCCGTGCCTCACCGATCTCCTAGAGCACGGCCTCAACACCGCCTCACACGGACGTGCCTCAAGTTAGAAATTCGAACACGGTCTAAAGTCGATCCACACAGGCATGTGCCGTGGCCGTGCCTCTGTCGCTGGAAAGAGCAATTTCAGTCGGAAAAGGATATTTAGGGTGAAAGAATCGTATTCCAAGAGCCTATATATATCCCCTAAGTGCCACCTTTGAAAGGTCATCAAAGCTAGGCCAAAGAGCCAACCCGAGAAGGTCAGAATTAGGGAATAACGTGAGGATAGCCAGTTGATCCATCCCAAGAAGCCGGAGTTATACTCAAGACGGCGGAATTCTCCTTCAATCCCTTCAAGGGGTTTTAGGGATTTCTTATGTTTTGTTTTATCTTTTCTCTTGTGATGTTTTCTTTATTCGTTATGAACTAAACCCCTCAGATACCTGAAGGGGATGAAACCTAGATGAATCTTGTTATTTGATTTCAGAATTATATGATAAATACTTAGTTCGTTCTTAATTATGTTGCTTAATCCAAATCTGATGTGCTTAGGTGGAGGAGGAATAGACCCTGCTTAAAAGTAGATCTAGCATAATTAAGCAGAGTTGATCGAATGCCTAGAGATAGGGTTACAAGATTTTGCCGGATTAGGGTGAAACCTAATATGGGAGTCCATAAATCGATTTACTGCTATTCTAGGGGGTTATTATAAGCGAACGAGAGTTCCACTAATTAACCTAGGGTTAGACGTTATTCGCCTCGAGAAAGAGTTTAATATACGTTAGGGAGTCTCACAGATCAAGCTAAGTAAAGAAATCATATGGTTCGGTGATAGGTAACAAGAGGAGTCTAGGTGGATTCTTCCTGAGGGTATCGTCGTAATCAACTGAGTTTTTCTTCAAGTTATTTTCCAATTCGTTCTTTTTGTCTTTGTGTCTTTCAGCTTAGTAGTCGTTAATTTAGTTAAAGTAACTTCACTTTATTTTTAAAGCTAAATAATAAAAAGAAAGTTAGTATTAGTACTTTTAGTTCCTTTGGGTTCGACAATCCGGTCTTGCCTAAGCTATACTACTGTTTGGTAGGTACACTTGTCTTTAATCATTGTCAAAGTTAGCTTCCAGGTTCGATCACATTCATTACAAATTTTAAAGCTCTGATTTCAGCGATCACAAAGTGATAGCCTATGCCTCGAGAGGCAATGTGGTAGGTTTCATTTCGATTTTGCTAAGTTAATTCTTATGTTGTTTGCATTCTATTTATGCTTGGAAGAATGTGGACTTGAATATGATATTGGGACTGCTATTTCGAATATTTTCATGTTTCTTAAACTAGGTGAATGAAGCATGATGTCTAGGGTTTAAGTTGAGTGGTTTTAATGCTTGCATATGCTGAATTTTTGTAACCTGGAGTAGAGGTATCGATATTAGGGCTTTAAAAATGATACCTCTATAATTTTGAAGGTGTAGTAAGACAGAATACGAATTGGTACCGATACCTTTGGCTGAGTATCGATACTCAAGGTAAATTTATCGATACCTTGAGAAAGGTACTGATAGTTTTCAACATTTGGGAATTTTGGTAAGAAATAGAATGCAAGTTTTGGTATCGATTTTTGATGTGGTATTGATACCACTTTAAGAAAATATCGATATCACTTCTTTAGTATCAATACCTATGTAACAGTTTTAGAAATTTTACAATTTGGCCCTTTAACAGGTTTGATTGATATTTTTTAAACCATTAGTGTATGTATGCCATGTTTTAAAGATAAAAACTAGTTATACGACTATAATTCATACGTATGGTTAAATAAAGATCACAATTGGTAACTTGTGAAGCTGTTTGCTAAGTAAATTATTTGAGACGGTGGTGTAGCGTCCTAGTATTCGGGTTCGGTAACAGGGTCAGGTATAGGGTGTTACCTTTGGTGGTATTAGAGCCTAGGTTCAATAACTCTCAGACCTATGTGATTGTTGTTGATCTATTGATTTGGTTTCGCAACCCATGGATCTTGGAAACCCAAGTGATTAAACTACGTTGAATGTTTGAATCGGATGATATGTTTCTTTGATTGTCATGCATATGGGGTGGGAACACATTGCCTTTAATTCTATAGTTGCTTGTAGGAATGAGACTTGGATAATTTCCCTGCCACTCACATCATTTTTTACTTGTTTATGTGTTTGTGTATGGTAGATTGCTAAATATGCCTCCTAGACGTGTGACTGTGAGAGCTAGTGCTCAAGAGGATGGTACATCCTCTACACCTCCTGTGCCTTCGTGTAAAGTGAACATACCTAATAAGAGCGTAGGCCCTCTGATGGAAGCAATAATTGGAGTGTTCCAACAGATTGCTGGTGCTAAGCCTGCTCTTGCACCTGCTAATCTTGCACCTATGAATCGTGGGTTACTGCTTGAATGTCTTCGGGCGTTGGGTGGTAAAGAGTTTTCTGGGGTTAAAGGGACTAATCCGACCGTAGTTGAGTATTGGTTGGAATAAGTGGAAAGGATCCTTAAACAGATGTCCTATTCTGATGAGGAGAAGTTGGGTTGTACCATGATCCTACTTGATGGGGAGGCGCATTGTTGGTGGAATACGGTTAAAAGAGGTACAATAGCTGATTGTTTAATTTGGGATTACTTCCTTAAGGTTTTTAGAAGGAAGTTCATGGGCGAGCAGTATATGAAAGCTCATAAGCGGGAATTTTTGGATCTTGTGCAAGGTAGCTTGCCTGTGGCTAACTATGAGCCAGTGTTTGTGCGTCTTAGTCAGTATGCTCCTGAGATGGTTTTGATTGAGAAGGATCATTGTAAGAGGTTTCACTTTGGGCTCCATCGTGAGATTTGGGTTTATTTAGTGGCCCAAAATACAGAGTTGTTTGATGAGCTTATGGAAAAAGCCAAGGCTGTGGAGGAGACTTGGGTTGAGCCAACTTGTTCTGTAGTGGCTGAGACTGGTAAGAAGGCTTCTGGACGTTCGCCCAAGAGGGGGAATGATAATTACAGCTATAGTAGGGGTCTGAGACATGGGTATCGACCAAGTCAGTCTAAACAACAGAGTAATGATGTGACTAGCACTATTGGTTCAACTGGTGGTTCTAGATGGCTACTTTGTGCTAATTGTGATCATAGGCATCCTGAAGAATGTCGTAAGTTTACTGGTGGCTACTATAAGTTTGGCTCGAAGGAACATTTTCTGAGGGATTACCCAATCAGACTAGAGGTTTCACAGACTCAGAATTCGGCACATGTTTTTGGGCCTGTTAGAGGCCGAGGTCATGGTAAAGGTAATGGGAGACCTGTTGGGCAGTAGATTGTTGCTCACATTGTTTCCTCACAGGTTGAGTCTAGTGGTCCCACTCAGGTTTATGCTGTTAGGGAACCCGAGGATCAAGATTTGACTGGTGTTATGCCAGGCACTTTCACTTTGCAATCTATTCCACTGTTTGCCTTATTTGATTTTGGATCTACACATTCGTACATTTTTAATGAACTAGTTAGTCAACTAAGGATTCCTGTAGAGATAATTGATTTGGGCCTGATTGTAATTAGTTTCTTTGGAGATAGTATTATTGTGAATAGAGTTTACCGTAGGTGTCCCCTTATGATACAAAGGCACGTTCTCTCTATTGATCTTATGGAATTTCCATTTTATGGGTTCAATGTTATTTTGGGCATAGACTAGTTAACTAAGCATAAGGCTAAGGTAGATTTTGAGACTAAGTGAATTAACTTGAGAGATAGTGATGGTTTGGAAATAGTTGTTGTGGGTGAAATACCGAGTCTTATGTTTAATGTGGTTTTGATAATGAAGGCTGAAAGGATGATGGGAAAAGGTTATGAGGCTTACTTAGCCTACATGATGAATTCGGTTAGTAACGAGTTGAGAGTTCAGGATATTCGTACTGTTAGGGATTTTCTTGATGTGTTTCCTGAAGATTTGTTTGGTTTGCCACTGGACCGTGAAGTTGAGTTTGGTATTGAGCTCTATCGTAGTACTGCACCAGTGTTTATTAAGCCCTATCGCATGGCACCGAAAGAGCTCAAGGAGTTAAAGATTCAATTGCAAGAGTTGTTGGATAGAGGATTTATTTGACCGAGTGTATCTCTGTGGGGTGCACTAGTTTTGTTTGTAAAGAAGTAGGATGGTATGATGACGATGTGTATTGATTATAGGCGTTGCACAAGTTAACTATTAAGGTTAAGTATCCCTTGCCTTGAATTGGTGACTTGTTTGATCAGTTTCGAGGTGCAACGGTGTTTTCAAAGATTGATTTAAGATCTGGGTACTACCAATTGAAAATGAAGGAGTCAGATGTGTTGAAAACTGCTTTTAGGTCTCGATATGGGCATTATGAGTATTTAGTGATGCTTCGTATTCAGGACTTGGTTGTGTTTTGATGCAAAAGGGTAAAGTTGTGCCTTATGCTTCAAGTTGAAGACGCACGAACTGAACTACCCTACTCATGGTTTGGAGTTAGCTGCTGTGGTGTTTGTGCTTAAGATTTGGTGC
The DNA here is from genome assembly GCA_005393395.2 of Gossypium australe. Taxonomy (NCBI): domain Eukaryota; kingdom Viridiplantae; phylum Streptophyta; class Magnoliopsida; order Malvales; family Malvaceae; genus Gossypium; species Gossypium australe. The sequence goes on along the minus strand of CM016621.1, from coordinate 83,017,877 downwards.
CATTATCTTTATGGAGAGAAGTGTGTGATTTACACTGATCATAAGAGCCTTAAGTACCTCCTCTCCCAAAAGGAGTTGAATTTAAGGCAAAGGCGTTGGATTGAGATTTTAAAGGACTATGATTGTGTGATTGAGTATCACCTTGGTAAGGAAAATGTTGTTGCTAATGCTTTGAGTAGGAAGTTGATGACAGAGTTGAGAGCTATGATTGCGCGCTTGATTTTAGCTAGTGATGGTGGTTTGAATGCTGAACTTCAAGTGAAGACGACTTTGTTGCAGCAGATTAAGGAAAAACAATCTTTAGATGGAGATTTGTTGAAAATTATTCGACAAGTGGAGCAAGGTGTTAATGGAGATTTTGATATTGATGCTGAAGGTATTTTGAATTTTCGAGGTAGATTGTGTATGCTGCAAGATGTGGATTTAAGGCAATTGATCCTTACCGAGGTGCATAGTAGCCCTTACACTATGCATCTCAGTAGTGGTAAAATGTATCAAGATCTTTGCGAGATTTATTGGTGGCCTGGGCTGAAGCGTGACGTTATAGATTTTGTGGCTCGATGTTTGGTTTGTCAAAAGGTGAAAGTTGAATATCAATTTTCTTCGGGGTTGTTGCAACCTATTGTGAATCCTAAATGGAAGTGGGAAAGGATTACTATGGATTTTGTTTCAGGTTTTCCATTAACTCCGTCGAAGAAGGATTCAGTTTAGGTTATAGTTGATCGGTTTTTGAAAAGTACGCATTTCCTAGTATTGCGTACCAATTATTTGTTGTAGAAGTTGGTAGAGTTGTATATTCCTGAGATTGCTAGTGTTCATGGGGTTCCAGTATCGATTATTTCTGATAAGGATCCGAGGCTTACTTCATGGTTTGAGAAGAGTTTGCAAGAGGCTTTGGAATCGAAGCTTACTTTTAGTACAACCTATCACCTCCAAACTGATGGCCAATCTGATAAAGTAATTCAAGTTCTATAAGACATGTTGCAAAGTTGTGTGAACGAGTTTAGTGGTAGTTTGGAGCGATATCTGCCCTTAGTAGAGTTTGCTTACAATAACAATTTCCAAGTGAGTATTCGCATGGCACCATTTGAGGCATTGTATGGTAGGAAGTGTAGAACTCCTTAGTGATGGATGAAGTTGGATAAAAAGCATGTTGTTGGACCAAATTTAGTTCATGAGATTGAAGAGAAAGTAAAGTTGATATATGAAAGGTTGAAAGCAGCAACTGTAACACCCCTTACCCGTGTTCGACGCCGAAACCGGATACGAGGCATTACTGAACTTAACTTGCTTGAACATTACAACTTGGGCTATTAAATTTTCATTTCAACTTAAAACTTCTCATTCATAATCATAGCATCCTTATTGTGGGCCTACGAGGGCTTAAGCATACATCCGAAAGGTTTTAGAATTAAACCGGAAACTTTTCCGCACCTAGGAAAAGTTTTTTTGCCTAAACAGGGGCCACACACCCGTGTGAAATGGGAGACGCCTGTGTGGGCAGGTCGTGTGGTCACACACACCCATGTCCCTAGCCCATGTGGAATTTACTTTTCCTTTTGAACCTACAGGAGTTTTCACACGGCCAGACACATGCCCGTGTCCTTGCCTGTGCGTGAAAACCTTAGCATTCTATTTATGACATCAGCAAACTCTTAAGGGGCACACGGCCTAGGCACACTCCCGTGTGCTAGCCCATGTGACGAATCAAATTCTCGCAATTTGATACAGGGGACACACGACCTATCAACAAACCCATGGGGTAGACCGTGTGTCACACACGGCCTAAACACACGCCCGTGTGCCTACCTGTGTGGACAATTATAAGGCTAATTTCCAAGCCAATTGCCACCCTGAAACATAAACACACTTATACCAACTCAAGCAACACATAACATGGCAATAGTACACTATGAAGAATCAGTAATCATCAATCATACATTTCACATCTTACTCCATCATTTGCATGAACTTTCATCTCATAAAACTCATTATCAATAAAATATGAAACTTGACAAATATTGGCCAATTTCCAATGGCCATTTACAAAATGAATATCTAACGTGAGTAACTAACACTTTGGCTTCCAAATATGACATAACACAAAATGACCAAGTTCCTATACATGCCATACTCAAATAAATTAACTTTACTATACCAAAAGAATGATTGATAGTGTGATCCGAGCTCCGATGTTTTACGATCCTCGAGCTAGCTTGGCAATACTACAAGGAAAAGGGAAAAGAGAGGGGTAAGCATATAGCTTAGTAATTTTGCATGAATTAATATAGCAATGTAAGTACTCATGGTATAATCCATTCATCTCATAGAACAATAACAACACAAGTTCTCAAATGCTTAGGCATACTTACTCATACTTACTCTTACCCATCGCATATCACATTATGGTTTCATAACCTGTATTTTACTCATGGTACCTGTATCACTTAGTCACATAATTTAGCACTTATGCTAACTTGAACATAAACTTAAATCATCATCATCCTTAACATAAATGGAACTCATTATCATCCTTGTATAATTTAGCTCTATATCATCTTTGAATACTTAGCTCTTTTTCTCGTTAAACTACTCAGAATATCAAAAGATACTCAATCTCATCATACATGCATCACGATGCCAATTCCATATCCTAAATATGGTCTTATATGGGATCACCTCTTGATGCCGATGCCATATCCCAAACATGGTCTTACACGAGATCTTCCTTTGGTGCCGAAGTCATGTCCCAGACATGGTCTTACACGAGATCTTCCTTTGGTGCCGAAGCCATGTCCCAAACATGGTCTTACACAGGACCTTCATTATTCGATGCCGATGCCATGTCGCAAATATGGTATTATACGGGATCTACATTCGGTGTCGATGCCATGTCCCAGACATGGTCTTATATGGGACCTACATTCGATACCAATGCCTTGTAACAGCCCGGTTTAGATCCTAGTCAGAACAGTGGTTTCGAGACCACAAATTTAGGGTCAAAAAATATTTTAATATTATTTTTGGTGTTTATAATATGTGATTGAGCATGTGTGAAAGTTCTGTGTGAAAATTTTATTGATTGTGTGCTTAATTAGCAAAAAGGACTTAATAGCATAAAATGCAATAGTTGTGTGCTGATTGTTTAAGTATTAATTTGACATGGTTTATTAAAGTGTGAGTCCTTATGTTGTTATTATTCCATGTGATAAATGGATGGACAAAAATACCTAAGTTAGTGGAATTTAAATGTTATTTCATTAAGGGCAAAAAGGTAAAATGATAATTAAACTTAATAATAATAAAACAAAACATTAATGATGATCATTATCATCTTTTCTTAGCTGAATGTGAAGAAGAAAAAGAAATAAATAGGGCTTGAAGCATTCGGCCATTGTTACTCTTAATTGAGGTATGTTTTTGACTCGATTTTTGATAATTTCTACGTTTTTGTTATCGTTGCTATGTGCTTTAACTAGCCCATGCTTTAATTTTGTAAATTGATGGTGATTTTTAGATATGCCATTGATGAATGCTTGAGCTTTTTGATAGTTGATGATGAAATATGAAAGATTAGTGAAAGGTAAACATATGTTGTCTTTGAATTTTTAATGAAATTGAGTAAATTGGACTAAATTGTGAAAATAATATTTTGAGGGGCTAAAATGTGAAATAAATGAAATATATGGACTTGTGTTAGACTAAGAATAATTCGGCTAGGCATGAGTGCAAGCAAATTTTGTGTATTTGATGATTTTATGAAATAGGGACTAAAGTGTCAAAATGTGAAAATGCGAGGGTTATTTTGTAAAATGCCCTAAATATATGTGTTTGGACTAAATTGAATGAATTGGTGATTGAATGAGTTAAATTTGAATGTGTTTAGACCAAGAAAGAAGAGATTCGGATCGAGATCGAGGCAAAGATAAAGTACTCGATTGATCGGCTAATTTCGGTATTTCGACGTCTGAGGTAAGTTCAGATATAATACATGTTGTTAGATTATGTATTAGTATCATGAAATGAATATACATGTGATTATGAGATTAGAAATACTATATGTGGAATTGAATTAAATGGCACTAAGTGTGCAAAATTAAAATCGAGACAGATATGGGTAGCACTGTGTGTGCAAGGTTATGAAAGCTTCGGCTATATTGATTGGCACTGTGTGTGCGATACCGGGATGAACTTGGTCTAAAGTACAGGCACTAAATGTGCGATGATAGTTATGCTTCGACTATGAATTTGGCACTAAGTGTGCAATAAAATCAAACAAATAACAAAGGTCGATTGAAATGCAATATCGAATACAAATTAGCATGGATGGTGAGTAACTATGTGTTGGCTAAGGTATGTATTGAACCTTTGTGGTTGATGAGATTGTATATGATCTTATGAATGGTTGAATGAGTATTTTAGCTATGGATGAAATGGTAAAAATAATTGAGAGTTGATCTATGTGATGGGTGTATTTGTATAATGAGCTTAGTTCGTTAATTTGAATGTATTATGTTACGAACTTACTAAGCTTTTGAAAGATTACTGTGTGATTTGTTTCTCTATTTTACAGTGTCAGTAAAGCTAGCTCGGATCCAGGGATCGTCAGCATCTCTATCACACTATCGACATATCTATTTCGATATTTTTGAAAGATGTATATAGTTGGTATATGGCATGTATAGGCTAGTAGATATGGTGTATTTTGAGATGTTTGAACCTTGCCATGTGATTTGGCTTGGAAGTTGAGTGATGTTGATACTTTTGTATGAGTTATGAAAATGATGATTATGGCATGAAATAGTGAGTATGGAAATGCTATGTTTTATATTTGGTTTGGTTGATAAAAATGATGGATAAAATGTGAACTTGTAGTAAGAATTACATGATGTTTTTCTTATATGATTTGAGATGTGTAAATGGTGTTTGGATGGATTTATTTGAGTAGGAATTGAGTGTGGAAGTAAATAGTTTAGTTGATGTTCAATGGGTGTGTGAAATGGCAAGTATTGGTTGCAATTGAGGCATGAATTGGTATTGATTTGAAGCTTGTAGGTGATTCACTGTGTGGGAGGCAAGTTTGGCCTTGAATATGGCCTATAATAGCTCACAAGGTTGAGCACATGGGCGTGTGGCTCAACCCTGTTCCTCGTGGTTGTATTTTTAGCAAGTCAGACTCGTCCACGGGCGTGTGACTGGCCGCGTGGTGCAAGTCAGTAGCGACCACGGGTGAGGCACACGGGCACGTCCACGACCGTGTGACCAAGTCAGTATGTATGCCCTATTTTGACACGGCTTAGACACACGGGCGTGTCCGAGGCCGTGGGAGGCACACGGCCTGCCCACACGGGCGTGTGACCTTTGTAACTTTGAAAAATATTTAAATTTCTAAAAATTTTATATGTGTTCGGTTTAGTCCCGACCCTATTCTAAAGCATGTTTAAAGTCTCGGTGACCTCATTAAGGGACTAATTGATTATGAATTGCTATGTTTGGTTGTGAAGTGATATGAATTGTTTGGAAATGATTAGTAATTCCTTCTAACCCTAGTCCGGTGACGATTACACGTTGGGGTGTTACATTTTATTGGTATCAGAGCTACAGTTTAGTCAATTCTCAAACTAACGTAGCGTGTGAGTCTAGCTATACATGCCATATATATATAATTTCGATAGTGTGATGAATTCTGACAGTTGAAAATGTGCTTTCATATAGTAATGGATCCCAATCGAGCATTTGCTGACGATGTTGAGAGCAACGTGCCTGCTCCCGCTCCAAGGATAGCGCCGGCCACATCTAGGCCAAATGATAGTAGCGATGGAGGAGAGGCTAAGGAAGCCTTCTTTCGAATGATGAGTGAGTGGTTTTTGGAGTTTGTTAGAACGAATTCAGCTGTTCCACAACCTCCACCCCCACAAATACCTATTGTGCCACAAGTTGTAGATCCGATCCGATTGAATAAGCCTCATGTAGATAAAATCTGAAAGTATGGGGCTGAAGAGTTTAGAGCCACAGCTGATGATGTTGCCGAGCGAGTCGAGCTCTGGATCGAGAATACTATTAGAGTGTTTGATGAAATGTCGTTAACACCTGATGAATGCACTAAATGTGCAGTTTCCTTGTTGAAAGATACGACATATAATTGTGGAAGACATTGATATCTGTGGTTCCGAGAGAGAGAATCACCTGGGATTTCTTTCAGGTTGAATTTCGGAAGAAGTATATCAGTCAATGGTTCATAGATCAGAAACGCAGAGAATTACTAGAGCTGAAACAAGGCTGCATGTCCATTACTGAGTACGAACGGGAGTTTGTAAGACTAAGCCAATATGCGCAAAAATGTGTTTCGATCGAAGCTCCTATGTGCAAACATTTCATTGAAGGGCTGAATGAAGACATTAAATTGTTGGTTGGGACACTTGACATAAATGAATTTGTTGTGTTAGTTGAAAGAGTCTGCAAAGCCGAGGAGCTTAGTAAAGAAAACAAGAAAGCTGATTCTGAGGCTAGAGATGAAAGAAAAAGATCGATGAGTAGGTTTTCTCAACCTCCGATGAAGAGATTTAGAGATGCAAGCAATCGTTCAAATATTTCATTTGGACATTCGAGACAAAGTGTTGGTCCAAGAACTCAAGCTCCAATTCAATCAAGTGTTGGTAGTGTTAAAAGCAACAAACCTGAGTGTAGACTGTGTGTAAGGAGAGACGTTGGAGAATGATAGGGCAAGTACAACAATAGAGTCTGCTATAAATGTGAATCACGAGATCACTTCATTAGAGACTACCTAGAGTTAGCTGAGAAAGACAATACTCAGAATGTGAGACTGAGTAATATGTCGGCTAGGGGTAGACCACCCAGAAACATAGGAAATGTGAGTGGAAGTCAAAGAAGGACTATGGATACAACTGTAAGATCCGAGGCGAGAGCACCTGCCCAAGCCTATGCTATACGTGCGCGAGAAGAAGCGTCATCTCCAGACGTCATCACTGGTACTTTTACTCTATTTGGTACTGATGTGATTCATTGATAGATCCAGGTTCTACTCATTCTTATATGTGTGTGAATCTAGTATTAAGTAAGACTCTACCTGTTGAGTCTACTGAATTTGTGATTAGAGTATCGAACCCCTTAGGCAAGTGTGTCTTGGTGGATAAAGTGTGCAAGAACTGTCCATTGATGTTTCGGGATATTTGCTTTCTGGCTAATTTTATGTTGCTACCTTTTGATACATTTGATATTATTCTGGGTATGAATTGGCTCACTTTGCACAATACTATTGTGAATTGTAAATGAAAGAGTATTTATTTGAGAAGTCAGAATGATGAGATAGTTCGAATTGAATCCAGTGATTTGAATGGATTGCCGGCTGTTATATCTTTGATGAAAGCTTTGAACTATGTGAGAAAGGGTTGTGAAGCTTATCTCGCATATGTGATTGATACAAAAGTGTCAGAAAAGAAAGTTGAATCTGTGCCTATGGTTTGCTAATTCCTTGATGTGTTTCCTGAAGAATTACTGGGATTACCTCCAATCAGAAAAGTTGAATTTGGTATTGAATTAGTACCGGGAACGACTCCTATCTCAATAGCTCCGTATAGAATGTCACCGACAGAATTGGAAGAGTTGAAGTCTCAATTGCAAGAGTTGACTAATAGAGGATTTGCACGATCAAGTTTCTCGCCCTAGGGTGCTCCTGTGTTGTTTGTGAAAAAGAAAGACAGCACCATGAGGATGTGCATTGATTACCGACAGTTGAACAAAGTGACGATAAAGAATAAGTATCCCTTGCCACGTATTGATGATTTGTTTAATCAGCTGAAAGGAGCTACAGTGTTTTCTAATATAGATTTGAGATCGGGCTACTATCAGTTAAGAGTTAAAGAAGTTGATGTGCAGAAAACTGCTTTCAGAACGAGGTACAGACATTATGAATTCTTAGTTATGCCTTTTAGACTAACGAATGCTCCTGCAGTGTTTATGGATTTGATGAATCGAATATTCAGTCCGTATTAGATCACTTTGTTGTGGTGTTTATTGATGATATTTTGATTTATTCATGTGATGAGACGCAACATGCCGAGCATTTGAGATTTGTGTTACAGACTCTGCATGAGAAGCAATTGTATGCAAAATTTAGCAAATGTGAGTTTTGGCTGCGTGAGGTTGGTTTTCTGGGGCATATTGTATTAGCTGTGAGAATACGAGTAGATCCGAGTAAGATCTCAGTTATTCTAGAATGGAAACCTCCGAGAAATGTGTCTGAAGTCTGTAGCTTTCTAGGACTAGCGGGATATTATAGATGGTTTGTGAAAGGCTTCTCGATGATTGCGACTCCGTTGATGGAATTGCTACAGAAAGATGTTAAATTCGAGTGGTCAGAAAAGTGCCAGTGAGTTTTGAACAATTAAAAGCATTGTTGACAGAGGCGCCAGTGTTAGTTCAACTAGAATCAGGTAAATAATTCATAGTTTACAGTGACGCATCATTGAAAGGTTTGGGCCATGTGTTGATGCAAGAAGGCAAAGTCATCGCTTATGCTTCGAGGCAGTTAAAGTCGCATGAAATGAACTATCCGATGCATGATCTTGAATTGGTTGTGATTGTATTTGCATTGAAGATTTGGCATCACTACCTATTTGGTGAGAAATGTCATATTTATACCGATCACAAGAGCTTGAAGTACTTGATGACTCAGAAAGAATTGAATTTGCGACAGAGAAGATGGTTAGAATTGTTGAAAGATTACGAACTTGTTATTGATTATCATCCGGGCAAAGCTACTGTTGTTGCTGATGCTTTGAGTCGAAAGTCTTTATGTGCTTTGCAAGATATGAGTACTCAGATAGATTTATGTGATAATGGTTCAGTTTTAGCTGAGTTGAAAGTGAGATCGATGTTTATACGTCAGATTTGTGATGCCCAGAAAAGTGATGATGAGATGATAGCAAAACGAGCTCAATGTGATTTGAATTCTGATCCAGAATATCGAGTGGACAGTGATGATTATTTGAGATTCAGAGATTGGATTTGTGTTCCGAGGAATTCAAAGTTGATTCAGATGATTTTGAATGAAGCTCATAATAGTCGTTTGACTGCTCATCCTGGGAGTACAAAAATGTATAACGATCTGAAACAGTTTTATTGGTGGCATGGTATGAAACAAGATATCTCCGAGTTTGTTTCGAAATGCTTGGTTTGTCAGCAAGTTAAAGCTGAACATCAGGTTCCGTCCAGTTTGTTACAACCGATTTTGATTCCAGAGTGGAAATGGGAGAGAATCACGGTGGACTTTGTATCGGGATTGCCTTTATCTCCAGGAAAGAAAGATACAATCTGGGTGATAGTTGATAAATTGACGAAATCAACTCATTTCATTCCGATGAGAATAGATTATTCACTTGATAAATTAGCTGAATTGTATATTATTGAGATTGTGAGATTGCACGGGGTGCCACTATCTATTGTATCTAACAGAGACCCGAGATTTACCTCGTGGTTTTGGAAGAAATTGCAAGAGGCTTTAGGCACAAAGTTGTATTTTAGTACTGCATTTCATCCGCAAATGGATGGTCAGTCTGAGCGGATCATTCAGGTTCTCGAAGATATGTTGAGATGTTGTATTCTTGAATTTGAGAATATGTGGGATAAACATTTACCATTAATTGAGTTTGCGTACAACAACAGTTTTCAATCTAGTATTAAAATGGCACCTTATTAGGCTCTTTACAGTCGAAAATGTCGACCTCCATTGTATTGGATTGAGCTGAGTGAGAATAAGATTCACGGGGTTGATTTGATAAAAGAGACTGAGCAGAAAGTGAAAGTGATTCGTGACAGTTTGAAAGCGGCTTCAGATCGTTAGGAGTCTTATGCAGATTTGAAACGGAAAGATATTTAATTTGAGGTTGGTGACAAAGTGTTTTTGAAAGTGTCTCCGTGGTAGAAAATACTTCGATTTGGCCAAAAAGGCAAGTTGAGTCCTAGGTTCATCGAACCGTATGAGATCATTGAACGAATAGGGCCAATTGCTTATAGATTGTTGTTGCCACCTGAATTAGAAAAAATTCATGATGTGTTCCACATATCAATGCTTCGACGATACAGATCTGATCCATCACATGTGATTGCTCCTACGAAAGGTGAGATTCAGTCAGATTTATCGTATAGTGAGGAACCGATTCAGATTTTGGCACGTGAGACCAAAGAGTTGAGAAATAAAAAGATTTCTTTAGTGAAAGTGTTGTGGCATAAACACGGAGTTGAAGAGGCTATGTGGGAGCCTGAAGATGTTATGAAAGAGCAATATCTGAACTTATTCACTGGTAAGATTTTCGGGGACGAAAATCCCTAAGGGGGGAGAGTTGTAACAGCCGGGTTTAGACCCTAGTTAGAACAGTGGTTTCAAGACCACAAATCCAGGGTCAAAAAAATATTTTAATATTATTTTTGGTGTTTATAATATGTGATTGAGCATGTGTGAAAGTTCTGTGTGAAAATTTTATCGATTTTGTGCTTAATTAGCAAAAAGGACTTAATCGCATAAAATGCAAAAGCTGTGTGCTGATTGTTAAAGTAATAATTTGACATGGTTTATTAAAGTGTGAGTCCTTATGTTGTTATTATTCCATGTGATAAATGGATGGACAAAAATACCTAAGTTAGTGGAATTTAAATGTTATTTCATTAAGGGCAAAAAGGTAAAATGATAATTAAACTTAATAATAATAAAACAAAACAATAATGATGATCATTATCATCTTTTCTTAGCTGAATGTGAAGAAGGAAAAGAAAGAAATAGGGCTTGAGGCATTCGGCCATTGTTACTCTTGATTGAGGTATGTTTTTTACTCGATTTTTGACAATTTCTACGTTTTTGTGATCGTTGCTTTGTGCTTTAACTAGCCCATGCTTTAATTTTGTAAATTGAAGGTGATTTTTAGATATGCCATTGATGAATGCTTGAGCTTTTTGATAGTTGATGATGAAATATGAAAGATTAGTGAAAGATAAACATGCGTTGTCTTTGAATTTTTAGTGAAATTGAGTAAATTGGACTAAATTGTGAAAATAATATTTTAAGGGACTAAAATGTGAAATAAATGGAATATATGGACTTGTGTGAGACTAAGAAGAATTTGGCTAGGCATTAGTACAAGCAAATTTTGTGTATTTGATGATTTTATGAAATAGGGACTAAAGTGTCAAAATGTGAAAATGTGAGGGCTATTTTGTAAAATGCCTTAAATATATGTGTTTGGACTAAATTGGATGAATTGGTGATTGAATTAGTTAAATTTGAAAGTGTTTAGACCAAGAAATGAGAGATTCAGATCGAGATCGAGGCAAAGATAAAGTACTCGATTGATCGGCTAGTTTTAGTATTTCGACGTCCGAGGTAAGTTTGGATATAATACATGTTGTTTAATTATGTATTAGTATCATGAAATGAATATACATGTGAATATGAGATTAGAAATACAATGTGTGGAATTTAATTAAATGGCACTAAGTGTGCGAAATTGAAATCGAGACAGATATGAATAGTACTGTGTGTGCGAGGTTATGGAAGCTTCGACTATATTGATTGGCACTGTGTGTGCGATATCAGGATGAACTCGATCTAAAGTACGGGCACTAAGTGTGCGATGATAGTTATGCTTCGACTATGAATTTGGCACTAAGTGTGCGATTAAATCAAACAAATAACAAAGGTCGATTGAAATGCAATATCGAGTAGAAATTAGCATGGATGGTGAGTAACTATTTGTTGGCTAAGGTATGTATTGAACCTTTGTGGTTGATGAGATTGTATATGATCTTATGAATGGTTGAATGAGTATTTTAGCTATGGATGAAATGGTAAAAATAATTGAGAGTGTGATGGTCGTATTTCTATAATGAGCTTAGTTCGTCAATTTGAATGTATTATGTTACGAACTTACTAAGATTTTGAAAGCTTACTGTGTGATTTGTTTCTCTGTTTTACAGTGTCAATAAAGCTAGCTTGGATCCATGGATCGTCAGCATCTCTATCACACTATCGGCATATCTATTTCGGTATTTTTGAAAGATGTATATAGTTGGTATATGGCATGTATAGGCTAGTAGATATGGTGCATTTTGAGATTTTTGAACCTTGCCATGTGATTTGGCTTGGAAGTTGAGTGATGTTGACACTTATGTATGAGTTATGAAAATGATGATTATGGCATGAAATAGCAAGTATGGAAATGGTATGTTTTATATTTGGTTTGGTTGATAAAAATGATGGATAAAATGTGAACTTGTAGTAAGAATTACATGATGTTTTGCTTATATGATTTGAGATATGAAAATGGTGTTTGGATGGATTTATTTGAGTAGGAATTGAGTGTGGAAGTAAATAGCTTAGTTGATGTTCAATGGGTGTGTGAAATGGCAAGCATTGATTGCAATTGAGGCATGAATTGGAATTGATTTGAAGCTTGTAGGTGATTCAATGTGTGGGAGGCAAGTTTGGCCTTGAAAATGGCCTACAATAGCCCACACGGTTGATCACACGGGCGTGTGGCTCAACCGTGTCCCTCGTGGTTGTATTTCTAGCAAGTCAGACTCAACCACAGGCTCGACACACGGGCGTGTGACTGGCTGTGTGGTGCAAGTCAGTAGCGACCACATGTGAGGCATACGGGCGTGTCCACGGCCATGTGACCAAGTCAGTATGTATACCCTGTTTTGACACGGCTTAGACACACGGGCCTGTCTAAGGCCGTGGGAGGCACACAGCCTGCCCACACGGGCATGTGACCTCTGTAACTTTGTAAAACATTTAAATTTCTATAAATTTTCGTATGTGTTAGGTTTAGTCCCGGCCCTATTCTAAAGCATTTTTAAAGTCTCGGTGACCTCATTAAGGGACTAATTGATTATGAATTGCTATGTTTGGTTGTGAAGTGATAAGCATTGTTTGGAAATGATTAGCCTTTTAACCCTAGTCCAACAACGGTTACGGGTTAGGGGTAACATGCCATGTCCTAGACATGGTCTTATATAGGACCGTCCTTATCTCATGTCGTGACATAGGTATTCTCGCTATTCCAAATCTTCAACCGGGACTTCAACTTAGCATTTTCTCATCATTTTCTCATTGAGGCTTCATTTGTCGATTTTCATGGTAATAATATTCTTTATCATAATATCAAGTAATTCAAAATATGAAAACACTATGAAACTTTAATTTCACACAAACTTACCTCTGTACTCAAAATGTGTGTGGATGTTCGATTTAGTCCAACACTTCGTCCTTGCCTCGGTTTCAGTCCAGGCTTCGTGTTTCTTGATCGATAATAACAATTTCACTTGTTTATTACTCACATTGACTAAATTGACTCATAATTCATACTTTGAAAAAATTACGATTTTGCCCCTAAACTTTCACATAATTACTCTTTTGCCCCTAGGCTAGTAAAATGATTTCATTCAACTTTCCTGTATTTCAAGCCTAGCCGAATCATTTTCTTAACTACAACAGCCCCCAATTTCCACTATTTTACCCATGTATGACCATTTTTATAACTTTTACAATTTGGTCCTTTTATGAATTTTTCATGAATATCACTTAAAAAAAGATGTTTATCATACATCAAACTTTCATATTCTTCCACAAAACATCAAAATAAATGCATGTCATACATGGGTAAATTTTTTAATTTGAACCCTAGCCCAAAATATAGCTAGAAATTGCTAATCAAGTTACGAGGATCTCAAAAATACGAAGAACATTAAAAACGGGGCTAGGATGCACTTACTATCAAGCTTGGAAGATGAACAAACCCTAGCTATGTCTTCCTTAGTGATATTCGGCCATGGGAGAAGAAGATGAACATAATTTTGACTTCTTTTTCCCTTTTTAATTCATTAATTAACCAAATGACTAAAATGTCCTTAAGGCCCTTTCTTGAGATTTTCCCTTCCCATGACCCTTTTTGTCCATCTTAACATATAATGGTTTAATTGTTAAATAAGGACCTCTAATAATTTTTATGATGCTATTTCATACTTAAATCTTCTAGAATCTCATATTTTCTATTCTTTGCAATTTAGTCCTAATAGACAATTTGATCACTAATTAATAAAATTTCTTCATGAAATTTTCACAAAATAATGCAAACACCTCATAAGCCTCATAAAATCATAAAACACATATTTCTACTTCGGATTTGTGGTCTTGCAACCACTATTCTGACTAGACCCTAAATCGGGCTTATACAGCAACAGATAGACAGAAATCTTATGCGGATTTGAAATGTCGAGATATAGAGTTTCAAGTTGGCGATAAGGTGTTCTTGAAAGTTTCTCCTTGGAAGAAGGCTTTGAGGTTCAGTAAGAAGGGTAAGCTAAGTCCAAGGTATGTTGGACCATATGAGGTTTTCGAGAGGGTTGGCCCGAAGCATATCGACTCAAGTTACCGCCAGAAGGTGAGCAAATCCATGATGTTTTCCATGTGTCTATTCTTCAGAAGTATCGTTCGGATCCGTCACATATTGTGCTAGTAGGGGAGATTTGTAACACGCCAAACCCAGCCTAAACACCACGACCGGATCTGGCATGTTACTAGGAAAAAGGTGTAAAAACAAATTTTTAATTCTAATGTCAAAAAATGCCGTAAGTTAGAAAAACTTTCCGCTTGAGATGCGGTTTTGAAATCAGTGATTTGAAGTTGAATGAAAAAAATTTCCAAGTTGAGTTATATTATGCTTATTACCCTTATTGATACAAGAAAAATGGTTGTTTTATATTGCCCCAATTTTGAAAGCTCCATTTTAAATCCCATGTCAAAAAAAAATTAGTATAGTGGTTTCTTAGCTAAATATTAAATAATAAATTTAACTTATAAATCCAAAATTTACCAAATCTAGAGTGGCCTTACTACATATTGAAAATATCCCAAAAGAAAGTTTCAAATAACAGTTTAAAATAAAGTTTACTAAATCAACTCTCGCATGGCCACCTCGATTCCATTCCAACCCAGTCCAAAGAGTCACGAGCTACTTGCGATGTTTTAAGAAAACAGAGTGAGACACCAGACTCAGTGTGCAATTATACCGCCACATTCCACAAGTGGGCTTGGCCCAAAATCATCATCAAAATATCATACCATGCATCATTGATCAACATAATGGCCCAACCCAACCTAATGTCCATCCTCTACACACCACTCCGTACATCCATCCTCATACACACATGGGGATTTCTACAATCAACCCTCCATCCGCTACACACCTCTTCGGCAGTCATGCTGACAGACACACTGCTCGAAGTCCACATAAGTGGTCTAGCCACTGAATCCACGTGATTAAATCACAAAATCCACAATGAGGCTCGGGGCCATCATTAATCGTGACAAGGTCACCCACATATATACACTTCCCCTTTAATCATTTATATCCCAAAACCCATGCACATGCAACATAATACAACAAATAGGCAACATGATAAACATAAATATGCATATTTCATACTCACATGTGTCCACAACAGCTTATCCACAATTATTAATGTAAATAGTATACTAACCTGGTTTACTGATTACCCAACACAGGTAAATCACCCTCCACTGCCGCTATTTTCAGTTTCCAAACACAACACATATATTTATAAAATTAAAGGTTAAGTGTGATAATTACACACCTGAAAACTTGGAGAACTAAACTATCGATCTCCCTAACGTCCTCACTTGAAGAGATCACAATGATTTGCTTGTCTTTTTCAGATGTTGGCCCACAATCCGGCGGCCAATCCTGAACCGCTGAAACTGCTCGTCTCTTGAACTTAGGGGTAGGGACTACGTGTCCAACCCCTTCTTTCACTTGACTGGTTCTCGAATCCATAAAATACGATCTTTGTCAGAAGACCCGGTTAAGACGTTGATTCAGATAATAACAAAACTAAATAAATACTTTAATCGAATACCCCTTACCAAAATTGGCAGAACCCGGAGGGTCTACACTTGAACTAAAAGATCGCCGAAGCCCCTACATAACCCATATTAGATTCGGCCTAATGACCTGTGGTCCAAAAGAAGTGGCCTTTGACCGAACGAATATTGTAACTCATTTACCTTGGCTGATCGAACCACGAAAGATCCCTAATACCCTTCACACTGGCTAAAAGCAAAAGACCCAAAGTCAAGCCCTTCATAGATTCGGCCACACACATAAGAAACAGAGTTAGACTTTTGGTCTCGGCAACTAAGAGAAAAAGAGAAAGATTCAAAGAGAAGAGAACCCCTTACCACTATCACTAAGAACCGATTGAGAGAACTGGCAAAAGATGAGTGACGGCACTTCCTCTAAAGATTACCAAACGAAGAGAGTCACCACACGAGAGAGAGGGATTCGGCTTTGAAAGATTCGGCCAAGAGATGAGGCTTGAGGAATAACAAATAGAAGACGAAAAAGAAGGAAGTAAAGATGATTGGGGAATTTGGCTAAGGTTCAAATGAATAGAAGGTTCATTCGGCTTCCAGAAGAGAAGGGTTGTTTCGGCTTTTGAATGAGAAGTGAATACTTAAGGCTATCAAAGTGAAAAAGAGAAGAAGAAAGAGGTAAGATTCGGCTTTAAGGAGTAAGTAGAAAAGAAGAGAAAAACAAAGAGGTTGCTAGAAATGGGTATGATGCTTACAGTTAAGGTGTCTTGAAGTATGGGTAGAGAGGAAAGAAGATAAAACGAAAATGCACCAAAGGTCTCTTTTTGTTTCGGCTTTAGGTCATAGGAAAAGAAGAAAAGAAACGAATGGCTTTCTTGCTGGCACTTTTCGGCAAGAACCTAGAGAAGAGAAAAACTCAAAAGATGAACACACTCAAGCTACCAAAACACCTAAATTCGGCACCTAAACCCCCTAATCAAAACCGAATGCCTAGCCCCCCATCACCCATTAAAAATTCGGCTAACACTTCCTCTCACCTCACTCCCCAAACCTTCCCTTAATTCTCTCCTTAATCCCCTCTCCTCCTTCAAATTAGTTTGAACAATTCAAACTTCATGCCTCACTCTCCACCATCCATTCATAATATTTGACTCTTTCAAACCTCCCCCTTAGGTGCCCTTGTCGAATCCATCACTCACCTCCCCAGGCGAAAAATAAAACTCCCAAGATGCTATCCATGCAGCTCGAACTCCTTCCCCCTTGTAGCTCCCTCTGACACAACCTCCAAGCTCCCCAAAGTGACGCCTCCCTGCCAATACACCACCTCTTCACTTGTGTCAACAACCCCAAAATTTTAATCCTTTAAAGCCTGGCTCCACCAGCGCTCCCCTAATAGCTTAGAACAAAAAATTCCACTAAAGCTCCGACTTAACCTCAAGGTTTCCCAAAGCCCCAGACACACTCAAACAGTCATGCAAAGCATACCAACACACAGATATGGAGTAAAATGAAAGACCCCTAAATCCCGGATGTTACAAGATTGAGGTTTAACCTAATCTCACTTTTGATAAGGAACCAATAGAGATTTTAGATCATGAAGTGAAAGTGTTACGAAATAAAAAAGTCTCGTTGGTTAAAATTTTGTGGCGCAACCACAAAGTGGAAGAGGCTACTTGGGTAACTGAGGAAGCGATGAAACGTTAATATCCATATCTGTTTAGTTCAGGTAAATTTCGAGGACGAAATTTTTTTAGTGGGGGAGAGTTGTCACACCCTAAAATAGGGCCTAGGAATTTTAGGGGTATTTTAGGAACTTTGGCCTATAGGAGCTCAAAATTTCGTAAGGTTGGTACTCGATAATGTTTTCGACAATGGTTTTCATAAAGTTAAGTCAATTTTTAAAATGTGTATTAAATGTCTTTAATTTTAGAAAATGGACCGATTTGTAAAAGGGTCAAAGCTATGAGTCTTTATTAAGCAATTAAAACAATTTTTCAAATCAACCTAAAAGCCTCCCCCTTCCCAGATTGTTTCACTTAGAAAGCTTTGCTCTATTCTTACTTGTGTTGTTTTTGCTCTTTCAAGATCTTTTCATTGATTTTGGTTGTTAAATCTTCTCCCTTTTGATTTCTGTCAATTCTCGAGCCATTTATCTTCAAGATATTCCAAGAAAACACCCAAAAGTCTCACCAATTTCATCATCCTCCTTGAGTGTGGGTTTCTTGAATTTGTGTCAAAAACTCTATTTTTCTTCCGTCAAATGTAATCAAACAATTTCCTAGTATTTTTAAATGTTATTCAATTCTGTAAATTGAATTTTTAGCCATTAAAATACATGTTTTAGGTAAAAGCCAAAAATAGGGTCTTTAATGGTGAATTTCAAGTTTGTGGATAGAAACCTGGTTTAAAACTGTTTTTCAATTAGTTTTTACCTAATTAGAAGCTTTCTAAAGTAGCTTTGAAGTTTCATCAAGGATTTCTCGAGTTTTAAGGAATTTTTGTTGTAATGGCCAAAACATGTCGAAAATTTTTTATACCTAAAAACATGTAGTTTTGCGAAGTTTAAAGGTTGAGAATTAGTCATAGATGAATACTAGATGAATGGGATTCGTTTCATGTGAAAATATTAAGCATAAACTAAGTTATTTGAATTTTAAGTTTGTCATGGTAAAGGGTTTAGTTACATAAGAATGTAGTTTAGACTTGTATTTTGGTTCATTTAAGTGAGTCCTCAGCAGATACTTGATTGTGTATATCGTATGATTGTTGTTTGTGAATCCTCAAATTCATTAGAGCCTACTACGAGTTGAAGGAAAAGCTAGTTCAAGCAATGACTTTTCAGTGAAAGTTGATAATCGATAAGTGTTTTGGAATAGCTACTCGTAAGTGATTCATTGTGTATTTGGGAATTTAGAGGTAGCCTAAACCCCTTCTCTAAATTCCAAGTGTAAGTGTTCTCACATCTATGTTATAATGTGATAAATGCGTGTTACGCAATTGTGAAATTGTGCAATCATGAACATGTATGAGTTGTTATGATATATGTTATAAACTTGTGATGACCGTCGTAGAAGTGAATATGAGGGTTTGTTAATCATGCCAGGTGGGAGTAAATTTGTGGATATGTTTTCATGCCATATGACAAGGATTATATTGTGCTACTAATGTGAATATGTTGTGAATATGTGCGGAAAATCGATAAGTAAATATGTGATAATGATGTGGATATTTTAGCCTGGTGACCTTATGAGACCATTAGATATAGTTGGCATGCCATAGGATTGTGAGTACTCACCTTTGTGTTGTGAAATATGTGGGGCGTTAAGGCCCATGGACAGTTTTGAAGAGATAAGGAATGTGAGCTAAGCTCCACTCATCGGGACATGTATGTGTGGTTGATAAACCGTAATTATAACATATTTTAATCCCACATTTAGCTTACTTTTGGATTATTTATCCCTCAATTTATGTAAAAAGGTGCTTTTAATCCTTTCTTTCATGTCTTATACCCAGGAAAGCACCCGATGATGAAAAGAATGTAAAACGGGCCCAAAACGGAGTAAATGGGCCATATCACGAAATCCACACGGCCTAGCCCAAAGTCCACTCGAAGATAGCCAGTTGATCCATCCCAAGAAGCCGGAGTTATACTCAAGATGACAGATTTCTCCTTCAATTCCTTTAGGGGGTTTTAGGGATTTCTTATGTTTTGTTTTATCTTTTCTCTTGAGATGTTTTCTTTATTTTTTATGAACTAAACCCTTCCGATATGTAACATCCCGAAGTTGGGCCTAGTAGGATTGGGCCAAATGGGCCTTAGGAGTAGTAGCGTTTAAAATTTTTGGAAGAACAGGAGATCGGCTTTAGTACAAGTTGGACTTATTAGATAAGTGATTTTGGAAGGTTAGAGGGCTTCTATGAAGTCCCGGGATCGAACATTAGCTTTAGGGAAATTTTGGTTTTAGGCGAAAAAAACCTGGAAGTTGGCAGGTAGGCCTTAAGAATAAAAAGTGGAGGAAAATGACACAAGGGGAGGTGTGGTGTAGTGGCAAAGTGACGCCACATAAGAGCAAGGAAGTGACGCCATAAGTAAGGAAGGAGGTCCAAGGTTCAAGTCTTGGCTTTTGCATTTTGGTTTTCTTTTTACTTGGACCTTAGAATTTGGCTATAGGTTTAAATTTAGTTGTGCATGGTTTAAGACACAAGAAGAGCATGTGGCTTAGTGGTTAGCGACGTGGATTATGCTACAAGGAGCCTGGGTTCAAACCTCGTGAGAAGTAAAGGAGTATTTATTTTGCGGATTGGACGGCAAGAGTTTCAGTTAAATTAAACTCTACTGACGAAGGGATCCCACATCGGAAAGATACAAAGAAGGAAGGTGAAGAGCTAGCTATATAAAGAGCATTCCAGGAGGAGAGTTATCATACCTGGTTGGCGTTGGGCAAAGGAGTGCTCGGAGCGCGGTTTAACAGCTTCATATTCCTATCAGGTGTGTAACTCTCTCTATTCTAGTTGTAGAGCGGCAACTGTCGAAGTGCTGGTCACGACAATAGTAGCCACACGAGCGTGCGAGCGCACGTGTGGGGCTTCGACGCGATAGTTGAGGCCATCAGTAGTATTCTTGTGGGTTGAGGCTGCTTGGGCCGCGATGGGCCGAAGTGGGCCCAATGGGCCCGTGGGCCCAATTGAGCAAAATGTATGATGGTATAGTATATAGTGAACTAGACTACGTGGAACTTATATACGTGGCTAGATTTATGTTAGGTGGGCGACACGAGCGTGTGGGCCCGAATGGGCCGGAATCGGGTTTTAGGCCCAATAGTCCGGTAAAGACAGAATTGGTAGTCGAGTCACTTGGGGCGACATTGGGCCTTCGGAAAGGTCATTCCAGGTACGAAATTACTGAAATACCCTTAGTGGGTAAATTACCAAAATATCCTTAGAAGGTAAATTACTGTTATACCCTTAGAGGTAGATTGGCTTGATTATGTCATATTTGTTATTCTGATTATGATGGTAATTCGTTTCATACGTTATTTGTGATATATGATTTGCATACATGTCATACTGCATACGAATTATTATGTCATATTGCATGGGTATGATGAGAGGAGGGGGAAGATATGATTCTAGACTGTCACCAGTGGTTTTGACCACAGAGTGGGTTGGCCCCGCTTTCTATATTATTTTTGTGACTAAGTCTCAATGGTTTTGACCACCAGTGGTTTTGACCACACCGATATTATTTGTGACTACGGTCACCAGTGGTTTTGACCACATATTTTTTGTGACTCGTCTCAGTGGTTTGGTACCACAGTGGGTTGGCCCCACATATCGATATATAGGATTGTCATCAGTGGTTTTGACCATATTGTGGGTTGGCCCCACACATATTATTTGTGACTACGGTCACCAGTGGTTTTGGCCACACCGATATTATTTGTGACTACGGTCACCAGTGGTTTTGACCATCCGTGGTTTTGACCACACGGGGTAGATACAAGAGTTCGGATGGTTAGGTTTTGGGTTGCATGGCATACTTACTTACCCCTTTAGATACAAGAGTTTTGACCACCGTGTAAGGGCTTATATCTTCGGGATGGGGATTTACACACTGAGTCTCGATGACTCACCCCTTTAGTTAATTTTGCAGGTAATTGTTAGATCGCAGATATGGAGCCGGGGTGGACTTGAGGTGGCCATGCTCAAGATTGCGTTTCTTTCATTTTAAATGGTTACTTGGACTTATTTCATTTTATTTTAAATTTGGGATTCTGTTATGTAATAAGGCCTATGGTTTTATTTGATTTTAGCTTTTAACTTGGTTATTGCTTATTATTATTAAATGTTTAATTCGGGATTTTCCTAAAATGTTAATAAACTGTTTCTTATTCAAAATTACTTAAACTTGATTTTTCACAACAAATATAAAGAATACGAACTTTTTAATGAACGCACAGTTTTTAGACATTCCTTTCATGTGACATGCCAGATCCAGTCGTAACGTCTAGGCCGAGTTTGGGGTGTTACAATTATGGTATCAGAGCCTAGGTTCAAAAACTCGGCTGTGAGTTTGGGTTCAAAAATGTTTTCAAAGGATAGTTTAGAAAAATATATATCTCTTTTCTGGAAGTATGGCACCCGAGTCTCCGGCACCAAATCTGTAAGTTTCCTTTTTACTAAATTCTAGTGTATGCTGAATGATTGTATTTATTCTGCGATGTGTGGATGTGATACTTGAATATACGAATTGTATGTATGTGTGAAAAATATTTGTTTTCTTCGGTGTTATGTGAAGGGGTTCCAAGATTTAGTTAGAAAGTATATTAGTTTTATTAAGATCAGAGTGCGCAGCAAGAGCGTAGTGTGGTGGGTTAGGAGGTGTGACTGTTAGTTAGTTGGAAATTTCGAGGACGAAATTTCTTTAAGGAGGGTAGATTTGTAACATCCCGAAGTTGGGCCTAGTAGGATTGGGCCCAATGGGCCTTAGGAGTAGTAGCGTTTAAAATTTTTGGGAGAACAGGAGATCGGCTTTAGTACAAGTTGGACTTATTAGATAAGTGATTTTGGAAGGTTAGAGGGCTTCTATGAAGTCCCGGGATTGAACATTAGCTTTGGGGAAATTTTGGTTTTAGGCGAAAAAAACCCTGGAAGTTGGCAGGTAGGCCTTAAGAATAAAAAGTGAAGGAAAATGACACAAGTGGAGGTGTGGTGTAGTGGCAAAGTGGCGCCACATAAGAGCAAGGAAGTGACGCCATAAGTAAGGAAGGAGGTCCAAGGTTCAAGTCTTGGCTTTTGCATTTTGGTTTTCTATTTACTTGGACCTTAGAATTTGGCTATAGGTTTAAATTTAGCTGCGCATGGTTTAAGACACAAGAAGAGCTTGTGGCTTAGTGGTTAGCGACGTGGATTATGCTACAAGGAGCCTGGGTTCGAATCTCGTGAGAAGCAAAGGAGTATTTATTTTGTGGATTGGACAGCAAGAGTTTCAGTTGAATTTAAACTCTATTGACGAAGGGATCCCACATCGGAAAGATACAAAGAAGGAAGGTGAAGAGCTAGCTATATAAAGAGCATTCCAGGAGGAGAGTTATCATACCTGGTTGGCGTTGGGCAAAGGAGTACTCGGAGCGCGGTTTAGTAGCTTCAGATTCCTATCAGGTGTGTAACTCTCTCTACTCTAGTTGTAGAGCGGCAAATGCCGAAGTGCCGGTCACGGCAATAGTAGCCACACGAGCGTGCGAGCACACGTGTGGGGCTTCGACGCGATAGTTGAGGCCATCAGTAGTATTCTTGTGGGTTGAGGCTGCTTGGGCCGCGATGGGCCGAAGTGGGCCCAATTGAGCAAAATGTATGATGGTATAGTATATAGTGAACTAGACTAGGTGGAACTTATATACGTGGCTAGATTTATGTTAGGTGGGCGACACGAGCGTATGGGCCCAAATGGGCCAAAATCGGGTTTTAGGCCCAATAGTCCGATAAAGATAGAATTGGTAGTCGACTCGCTCGAGGCGACATTGGGCCTTCGGAAAGGCCATTCCAGGTACGAAATTACTAAAATACCCTTAGTGGGTAAATTACCAAAATACCCCTAGAAGGTAAATTACTGTTATACCCTTAAAGGTTGATTGGCTTGATTATGTCGTATTTGTTATTCTGATTATGATGGTAATTCGTTTCATATGTTATCTGTGATATATGATTTGCATACATTTCATACTGCATACGAATTATTATGTCATATTGCATGGGTATGATGAGAGGAGGGGGAAGATATGGTTCTAGACTGTCACCAGTGGTTTTGACCACACAGTGGGTTGGCCCCGCTTTCTATATTATTTTTGTGACTAAGTCTCAGTGGTTTTGACCACCAGTGGTTTTTACCACACCGATATTATTTGTGACTACGGTCACCAGTGGTTTTGACCACATATTTTTTGTGACTCGTCCCAGTGGTTTGGTTCCACAGTGGGTTGGCCCCACATATCGATATACGAGATTGTCATCAGTGGTTTTGACCACATTGTGGGTTGGCCCTACACATATTATATGTGACTACGGTCACCAGTGGTTTTGACCACCAGTGGTTTTGACCACACGGGGTAGATACAGGAGTTCGGATGGTTAGGTTTTGGGTTGCATGGCATACTTACTTACTTATGAAACTGTGTAAGGGCTTATATCTTCGGGATGGGGATTTACACACTGAGTCTCGATGACTCACCCCTTTAGTTAATTTTGCAGGTAATCGTTAGATCGCGGATATAGAGCCGGGGTGGACTCGAGGTGGCCATGTTCAAGATTGCGTTTCTTTCATTTTAAATGGTTACTTGGACTTATTTCATTTTATTTTAAATTTGGCATTCTGTTATGTAATAAGGCCTATGGTTTTATTTGATTTTAGCTTTTAACTTGGTTATTGCTTATTATTGTTAAATGTTTAATTCGGGATTTTCCTAAAATGTTAATAAACCGTTTCTTATTCAAAATTACTTAAACTCGATTTTTCACACAAATATAAAGAATATGAACTTTTTAATGAACGCACAGTTTTCAGACATTCCTTTCATGTGACATGCCAGATCCGGTCGTAACGTCTAGGCCGGGTTTGGGGTGTTACAAGATACCTGAAGGGGATGAAACCTAGATGAATCTTGTTATTTGATTTCTGAATTATATGATAATTACTTAGTTTGTTCTTAATTATGTTGCTTAATCCAAATCTGATGTGCCTAGGTGGAGGAGGAATAGACCCTTCCTAAGAGTAGATCTGGCATAATTAAGCGGAGTTGATTGAACGCCTAGAGATAGGGTTACGAGATTTTGCCGGATTAGGGTGAAACCTAATATGGGAGTCCATAGATCGATTTACTGCTATTCTAGGGGGTTATTATAAGCGAACAAGAGTTCCACTAATTAACCTAGGGTTAGACGTTATTTGCCTCGAGAGAGGGTTTAATATATGTTAGGGAGTCTCACGGATCAAGCTAAGTAAAGAAATCGTATGGTTCAGTGTTAAATAACAAGTGAAGTCTAGGTGGATTCTTCCTGAGGGTATCGTCATGATCAACTGAGTTTTTCATCAAGTTATTTTCCAATTCGTTCTTTTTGTCTTGTGTCTTTAAGCTTAGTATTCGTTAGTTTAGATTAAAGCAATTTCACTTTATTTTTAAGGCTAAATAATAAAAAGAAAGCTAGTATTAGTACTTTTAGTTCCTTTGGGTTCGACAATTCGGTCTTGCCTAAGCTATACTACTGTTCAATAGGTACACTTGCCTTTAATCGTTGTCAGAGTTAGTTTCCAGGTTTGATCATTCATTTTATAAATTTTAAAGCTCTGATTTCAGCGATCAAGATTTTGGCACCGTTGCCGGGGAACTAAGATATTAAGAGCGCTCTATTTTTATTACTTTAGCCATTATTTTTATTTTTCGGAATTTAGTTTTATTTTTTTTAGGTCAAATTTTAATTTTTGCTAATTTTTCTTTCGTTCTTTCTTCTCCTAGCAAGTACCTCTAGTTTATGACTAGAAGGAACCCGAGAGGACCTTTGGTATACGATAGTGAAATCGAAGCTACCGTTCGTAAGACTCGCAGAGAAATCAGACGAGCCCTAAATTACACAGAGGAAGAAGGCAGATCCAATCCTACTGAAGGGATGGATGAGAATAACCCACAACCACATGATGTGGGGGAACGCAATGCTCCACGTACCATGTTTGATTATGCTAAACCGCATTTACCAGGAGTAGAATCTAGTATTGTTAGGCCTGCTATAGCTGCTAACAATTTTGAATTAAAGCCTAACACAATACAGATGATTCAACAATTTGTTCAATTTGATGGTTTGCAGGACGAAGATCCAAACATGCATATAGCTAATTTTTTAGAGTTTTGTGATACCTTCAAAATAAATGGTGTTTCTGATGATGCCATACGTCTTCGGTTATTCCCTTTTTCATTAAGGAATAAAGCCAAGCAGTGGTTAAACTCGTTACCACGAGGGTCAATCACTACATGGGAACAAATGACCGAAAAGTTTTTATTGAAATATTTCTCACCGGCCAAAACGGCTAAATTACGAAATGATATCTCTTCTTTTGTGCAGATGGATTTAAAGACATTATACGACGCATTGGAGAGATACAAAGATCTCTTGAGAAGGTGTCCACACCATGGTCTACCCTTGTGGTTACAAGTCCAAACTTTCTACAATGGTGTAAACCCTTCCACGAGGCAACTAATTGATTCAGCCGTCGGTGGAACTCTGAATAACAAGACTCCTGAAGCAGCCTACGAGTTCATTGAAGAGATGTCACTGAATAATTATCAGTGGCAGGTTACAAGGACGAAACCGACAAAATCAGCTGGAGTTTACAATCTCGAGGCGATAACCATGCTATCAACACAGGTAGAGATGATGAATAAAAAGATTGATAGTTTGTGTTCTTCGCAGGCACATCCAGTCATGCAGTGTGACGCAAGTAGAACCGTGGCAAATCCTGAGTACCCACCTTACCAATCGGAAGCAGGAAGCGAACAGATGAACTATATAGGTAACAATTTCAAATCCAATAATAATTTTTATAGTAACACTTACAATCCAGGTTGGAGGAACCACCCAAATTTTTCATGGGGAGGTCAAGGAAACCAAGGAAATCAAAGACAACAACCTCCTCAAAACTTCCAAAATCAGCCCTATCCACAAGAGAATAAACCAACCCTCGAAGAGATGCTGACAAAATTTTCGGCAAACACAGAAAAATGTTTCCAAGAAACTGAGAGAACAAGAAATTACTAAGTCAGTCAAGAAAGTCACTAATGCAGTCGAACAACTTGCAAAGCTGATGTCAGAACGACCGCAAGGGCGTCTACCTAGTAACACAGAGATTAACCCTAAGAAGCAAATTCAAGTCATCACAGCTCAGGACAGTAAAGGGTTAGATGAACCCAATACAATACCAGAAAACAAGGTAGACGAAGGTAAAACAGAGGTAACAAAAGAAAAGCCAAAACCAGTAATCAAAGAGTACCAACCTCGTATACCTTATCCCGAAGCAATAAAAAGAGACGATTCAGAAGAACAGTTCGGTAAGTTTCTTAAACTTTTAAAGAAATTACATATTAACTTACCTCTTCTCGAAGCTCTTTTTCAAATGCCAGACACAAGGAAATTTTTAAAACAGCTCTTGACAAACAAACGCAAAATAGACGAAGAGCACCACGTGGAGTTGAACGCAACATGCTCGGCAATATTACAAAATAGACTACCACAGAAACTAAAAGATCCAGGGAGTTTTACAATTCCATGTTTAATTGGTAGTTTGCCTATTGATAATGCGTTAGCTGATTTAGGGGCAAGTATAAATGTCATGCCTTATACATTATTTAAAAGATTAGGTCTAGGGAAGCCCAAGCAAACTAGGATGAGCATTCAATTAGCTGATAAAACTGTCAGAATTCCTAGGGGCATTATTGAAGATGTTCTTGTAAAAATCGATAAATTTGTTTTCCCAGTAGACTTTGTTGTCTTAGACATGGATGAGGATAATTCAATCCCCCTAATTTTAGGAAGACCTTTTCTAGCAACTGCCAAGACTAAAATTGATGTTGCCACAGGAGAACTTATACTTTGTGTAGGTGATGAATCAATCAGTCTTCAAGCTCTTGACTTGGCCAGGACAACAATCGATGAAGGTAAGAAAGTCACTTCAAATGATAATCAAATTGTTCAACTTTCATCGCAGGAAACATCACAAGGACACAAACCTAAGCCGACTCATAGACCCCAAATCAACAAAGAAGAATTACACGAGGAACAAAGCCTTGAGGTCGATAAATTAGAAGAGCAGAAGACACACGTCAAGGAAGAACTGGAACCACATGAAGTAAAACCGGAGGAACCACCAGAAGAACTCGTAGGAACATCAAATCACTTCAAAATAGGAGACCAGGTACTATCAGACAAAGCCGACCCGCATATCACCACAACAGACCTGAAGGCAAAGGGAGAAATTCCTCTTAAGGTATGCAATATCTTCCCCCACGGAACAGTCGAGGTAAGCTAATACAGTCCATCTCGGGAGAGTCGAAATGTATGCGAGTTTCCCAATCATCTACGAGGATGATTTCTAAGCCTTCGGGAAAATATTCGGGATTAAGGTTGAATTTGCGGAAGCTATCAAAGGGATGATAATTGGATAAGTTATGGAAACGGATTTGTGATGGAAATGGATAGTTGATAAATGGATAATAGGACTTAAACAAGAAACGATTCAACGCTAACAAACGTCACCCCGGTTTCTATAATTGTTTAAGGTGGAAAATGGATTCGAAGATGGACCACAACCTGTTATCTAAGGAGATAAGAACCGATGGTATAATGTAATGGAAGAACAAGTGATAGACGCCACAAGCATAGCTCGATAAGTCTATGAAACTTGTACGAAAGTGAAGAGGGGACTAGCTCACTAGATGAACAAAAGTTCATGAAACATATTCATAGTTTTAATAATCAAAAAGTCTACCCATACAAATGAGAAATAACAATATTTATAAGCCAATAAGAAAGTTAGCCGAATAGTCATTAGGCATCCTTAAGAACTAAGTAAAGTTCAACTAGAGATGACTAGAAAAATCTGGAAATAAACCCATTGGTTTGCTTGACAAAATTTGGATGAATGTGGTCCTTGTAAGCTTGCTATGTTCGGATGAATTTAGGGAATAAAAGAGCAGCCTTTAATTGATTCAAAGTCATCTCCTTGGAATGCCAACCATCAGCATCAAATAACTCCTTTTTGTCATTCACGAAGCAATTGTCCCCTTTTAGCTGTTGGTATGCACGAAGTAATTAGCTTGAATGTATGTGTATGTTCAGCTCCTTTTAGACGAATTAATGCTGGTAATTATGGTTGGCGGAATGGCCATTTTGGGCACACCAAACGTCAAGCCTTTTGTAGTTCACAAGATGCTCCTTAACTCCCTTTCCCAGCAGCTCAATAAATAGCTTCCATGCATGTCCCAACATAGCCATAAATGATGTCCATGCATATTGGCTGAATGTCCCTTTGGGAACATGAAAGTGCAGCCTATTAATGATGCCAAAACATACTCCAACAAGGCATTAAATTTGGCAGACTAAGCATGCTACACACTAATGCATTAATTTCGTCCGTTCTTTGTATTTAAGATGCCGCCCAACATTTCCATTAATGATGTTCCTTAAATGCATGATGAACAGCCTTTATTGCCGTCCCAACCAACTCCAACATCTTCTTTAATTGCTGCCGACCAAGCATGATGCATGCGGCTAATTTAATGCCCACTCTTCATTGAATTCGGCCAAGAAGCTTCTTAATGAATATGCCGCCCATGCATGCTCTTTAATGTGTTGTAATTCACGAAACAAAGATGGACTTTAGTAATAAATTCGGTTGGACAAAAGGCAACCATTAAGACAAGTTAAATTCATTTAAATTCGGCTAGACCACTTAAAAATCAGCGATTAAATTGGTCTAAAAGAACCAAGCACATTAAAGTCTTGTCTTAAAGTTAAACACAATTAATTCATGTCTAAATTAGGGATACATTAATAGCACACATTAATATTTAACTTGAGCTAGCTAAAACTACTTCAATTTATTTAAAGCATTAATTTAATGAATCAGCTCAAAGAGTTGCAGTGAGCTCGAGTGAGCTCAAATTGAGCTCAATTGGACTAATTCGGCTCAATTTGGAAGTGCATGAAGATGCACTTGATCTCCTGGACACTGCGAGCTTTGAATTTCGTGGGTGCCCCAAGCATGTCGTATCATAAGCAATCCCACATTCAGCACTTTAAAGGTAAACGCTTCTCGACTTCAACTTTGTCAAGAAAATAGAACCGTAAGCATGAGGGAAGATATTCAAACCTTTAAACCTCCCTAATTTCTTTCAATTTCAAGGAAATTCTAGCTTAGGACTATAAACGAGCGCTTCTCGGGAGGCAACCCGAGCACTAACACTATTTCCATTCAATTTTATTTTCAGTTTCTTTTCTTTCCATCTTTCTTTTCTTTAAAACTAACCAAAGGTGCAGAATTCCAGACCATACAGTCTTACACACGGCCGTGTCCGTGACCGTATGGACCACCGGAATCTCCGTACTGACATAGCAGAGGCCGTGCAACCCAATCCCAACCACTTTCCAACGTCACAGATCCAACCACTCTCCCACGGGCTCTGTAAAAGTGGCACGGCCGTGCCCCACGACCGTGTGAAGCTATGACTTGCCAAGCACAGGCGCAACACGCCCATGCATCCCAACCGTGCCTACATATTGACTTCTGAAACACGGGCGTGGTTGGATGCACCACGAACATGGCGAATCAACACAACAGGACACACGGCCGTGCGAGGCGGCCGTGTAATTCGACACGCCCTTGGTACACAGGCATGGGCACGTACCAGATTTGGGGCCTCTATTTAAACACCACCCCACCCTCTCCCCATTCTTCTCCTTCACTCACCACCTCTCCTCTCCTCTTCCTCTTCCTCTCAGATTTCTCTATCTAACAAGTCTCTCAACCCCTTGAGCCACACAAGAAACCATGCCGAAGAAACGGAAGAAGGCCAACCACAGTCTCCTCAAAGGAAACCTTACATATGAGTTCATGCCAGCAGCTTCGTCTCAACACCAAGCCAAGGGTCTTTGAGACCAATTAGTTTTTATTTTTCTTTTCTCTTTTGCTTCAATTTCCTTCTCTTTAACAATCTTATGCTTAGTTTAGTTTAACTTATTTTAGTTTCTTAGTGTCAGGTTCGCCAGGCTGCTAGGGAATCACGCCACTTTCACCACCGCCAGCACCTCCGCAGCCCTAGAAGTCACACCCACCTCGCGAACCATCCATCAATAAGGACTCTCTGGTCCATCCACCTTTCCTTTTATTTTTATTTTCCTTCTTAGTCTCCTTTCCTTTTTCTTTCTTGTTTTTAATTATATATTTAGGTTATTTTAAAAGTGTCTAAATAAACCCTGGCTAATCCTCCACGAGCTCCCCAATTTCTTCATCTAGCACAAGTTCGTCATCAAGACCGACCTCTTCGAGGACACCATCCAAAATTCAGGGAGTATTCTTTCCCCTTCTCTTTTGATTTATCCCATAAATATTATCACTATCTTTGTACATTGAGATCAATGTACATCTTAAGTGTGGGGGGTGAATATTTATCTAAAGAAGGGCCTAACTTTCTACATTATTCTCAAAACCGGCCAAACGTTTTTCATTATTCTCAAATCCCTGAATTTAGTCTTGTTTTTAAGCAAATTTGTCATATTACTAATTAGGAGGAAATTTCTGATGATTTATAATTTTTATTAACATATTTTTGAGTAAATCATAGTTAATTGCACATTGATGATTAAATTTTAAAGATAGTAGAGAATTAAGCATGATAAGTCTAATTTTTAGAATAAATTTTTGTTGCTAGGTTGTTAACCAAAATTTGAATATTGCTTTGAAATTTGAAATTTATGAGATTGATGTCAAAACACCCATAATTTTTGAGAGATTTTGAGCCTTATAGAGCATATATTCTTTTTCGTGCTCACCTTTTGATTATGAATGTGTCAACCTTGAACTGTTATTCTAGAACTTGCCTCGTTTATACATGTTGAGACCACATTTATGATTTGATATACAAAGATGATAAAGGCACCTAGGATTTAACCCACTCACTCCACTAAATAGCCTACCTTAACAACTAACCCCTAGTGAACCCCGTTGATCCTAACAACCCTTTTTATTGACTTACCAGCTAATATTAACCCAAAACCCCGTTGTATTTGTTATCACCATTCCTTTTGACTACCCTTATATCGAGATTTGATTTGATCAGTTACCTAAATATAATATTTCAGTAGTTGAATTTATCCTTTATTATCTGACTTATTCTAAAAAAAACGACGAAGTATATTCACTATTAGTTTTGTGATTAGGTGAGCTTATACGTCAAATTCCAATTATCACGAAAATGGGCCATATCACGAAATCCATACGGCCTAGCCCAAAGTCCACACGGTCGTGCCTTGACGAGCATCTAGAACACGGCCTCAACCCTGATTTACACGGCCGTGCTTCAAGTTAGAAATCCGAACACGGCTTGAAGTCGAGCCACATGGGCGTGTGACATGGCCGTGCCTCTGTCGCTGGAAAGAGTAATTTCAGTCGGAAAAGGATACTTAGGGAGAAAGAATCGCATTCCAAGAGCCTATATATATCCCCCAAGTGCCACCTTTGAAAAAGGCGTCAAATCTAGGCCAAAGAGCCAAGCCGAGAAGGTCAGAGTTGAAGGAATCACTCGAAGATAGCCAGTTGATCCATCCCAAGAAGCCGGAGTTATACTCAAGATGACGGATTTCTCCTTCAATTCCTTTAGGGGGTTTTAGGGATTTCTTATGTTTTGTTTTATCTTTTCTCTTGAGATGTTTTCTTTATTTTTCATGAACTAAACCATTCAGATACCTGAAGGGGATGAAACCTAGATGAATCTTGTTATTTGATTTCTGAATTATATAATACTTAGTTTGTTCTTAATTATGTTGCTTAATCCAAATCTGATGTGCTTAGGTGGAGGAGGAATAGACCCTGCCTAAGAGTAGATCTAGCATAATTAAGCGGAGTTGATCGAACGCCTAGAGATAGGGTTACGAGATTTTGCCGGATTAGGGTGAAACCTAATATGGGAGTCCATAGATCGACTTACTGTTATTCTAAGGGGTTATCATAAGCGAACGAGAGTTCCACTAATTAACCTAGGGTTAGACATTATTCGCCTCAAGAGAGGGTTTAATATACGTTAGGGAGTCTCACGGATCAAGCTAAGTAAAGAAATCGTATGGTTCAGTGTTAAATAACAAGTGAAGTCTAGGTGGATTCTTCCTGAGGGTATCATCGTGATCAACTGAGTTTTTCGTCAAGTTATTTTCCAATTCGTTCCTTTTGTCTTGTGTCTTTAAGCTTAGTAGTCGTTAATTTAGATTAAAGCAATTTCACTTTATTTTTAAGGCTAAATAATAAAAAGAAAGCTAGTATTAGTACTTTTAGTTCCTTTGGGTTCGACAATCCGGTCTTGCCTAAGCTATACTACTGTTTGATAGGCACACTTGCCTTTAATCGTTGTCAAAGTTAGTTTCCAGGTTTGATTATTCGTTTTATAAATTTTAAAGCTTTGATTTCAATGATCAGTGGTGTGTTAGAGAGCGTTAGCTATATGCTTCACTTATGGGACATTTCCACTCTTTGAATCATTATTTTGTGATGGAGATTTGCGTATCTAATGTGTGGTTATAGAGTTCACTTTATGTTACATAATCTCAAGAGCCAAATTATCATGACTAAATGTTTTTAACTGATATTGATATATGTTGAAGTATATGCTTAAGTATTCATGTGTCTACTATGCGAATGAAGTCTAGTAAGATGATTAATGTGAAAAATATGTCATAAGAGTAAAATATGATATGAGTATGATGTTTGCATGTTTTGTTGATGCATGATGGTTTATTACGTAGTTGTTATTCTGAGCATTCATTGAGCTTGTTAAGCTCGCCCACTCCATTTTAACCTTTGTAGAGTAGTTGCGTTCCCAGTGTGAGCAGTGTGGCCTTTAAGGAATTGATCCAAACCATTTAGTTCTTATAGTAGCTGTAACTAGTTTATTTATTATGTGGGGCTTTAAGGCAATGTGGTAGATTTCATTTTGGTTTTGCTAAGTTAATTCTTAGGTTGTTTGCGTGTCATTTATGCTTGGAACTATGTGCACTTGAATATGATATTGGGATTGCTATTTTGGATATTTTGATGTTTCTTAAACTAGGTGAACGAAGCATGATGTCTAGGGGTTAAGCTGAGTGGTTTTAATGCTTGTATATGCTGAATTTTTGTAACCTGGAGCAGAGGTATCAATATTAGGGCTTTAAAAACGATATCTCTATAATTTCGAAGGTGTTGTAAGACAGAATATTGAATTAGTATCGAGACTTGGCCCAAGTATCGATACTCTGGGTAAATTTTTCGATACTTTGCGAAAGGTACCAATAGTTTTCGACGTTTGGGAATTTTAGTGAGAAACAGAATGCAAGTTTGGTATCGATTTTTCATTTGGTATCGATACCACTTTAAGAAAATATCGATACTGCTTCTTTAGTATTGATACCTATGTAACAGTTTTGAAAATTTTATAATTTTACCCTTTGACAGGTTTGATTGATATTTTTAAAACCATTAGTGTATGTGTGGCATGTTTTAAAAATAAGTAGTGGTTATACGACTATAATTCATACATATTTTTAAATAAAGATGACAATTGGTTACTTGTAAAGTTGTTTTCTAAGTAAATGGTGTGAGACGGTAGTGTAGCGTCCTAGTAATCGGGCTCGGCAATCGAGCCGGGTATAGGGTGTTACATGAGTGCTCACAATCCTATGGCATGTCAAATATATCCAACTGTCTCATTTAGTGACAAGGCCAAAATATCCATACTATCATCAAATATTACTTTACCGATTATTCATACATATTCTCTACATAACCATATCATTAGCACATTATACACACTATCACACGGCATGAATAATATACCCTCATTTTTACCGTCACAACTGTCATCACAAGATGTTCATATTTTGTCACATCATAATGCTCTTTATCATAATTCACAAACATATTTATCACATATTTAGCATAGGTAAAAGAACACTTGCACTCAAAACTTAGAAAAGGGGTTTAGGCTACCTCTAAACTCCCAAATACACAACGAATCGCTTACGAGTAGCTATTCCAAAACACTCACCAAAATATATGCTTTTGCTGAAAACCAAAAACTTAGACAAGCTTTTATTTACATTTATCTCTACTCATTAAAGGTCCTATTGACTCCGACGCTTCAACAAGACAAACCACACAAACACACATTCAACAATCAGTCATCAACTTCATTAAAACAGTCACAAACATAAGCCTAAGCTACCTTATCTTTTAACCGAAACTTTCAACATAGAAAACTTTAGATTCAAATAACTCGGTCTACACTTAATCTTTTCTCACAAAACAAATTTTTTTCATCATACATATTCATCTAAGGCTAATTATCAACTTTTAAACAACACAAATCTACACTTTTTAAGGTATCAAAAGTTTTTGACAAGTTTTGGCCATTACAATGAAAATTCTTTAAAACCCAAGAAATCCTTGACAAAACTTCAAATTTACTTTAGAAAGCTTCTAATCATGTTAAAACAAGTTTAAATTGAATCAAGTTTTTATCCACAAACCCAGAATTCAATTAATGACCTGATTTTTAGCTTTTATCAAGAACGTGCATTTTAACGACTAAAAACTTAGTTTTAAATACTAGATAAAATTAAAAACTCATAAGTAATTGAATTGTTACCTTAGAAGAAGAAAATCTATGCGTTTGATCAAAAACACAAAAAACTCGAAAGCTTGACAATGGAGGAACTATGGTGTTTTCGGGTGTTTTTCTTGGTCTTTTATAGAGGTTTAAGGTTCAAGGGTGATAGAAATCAAAGAGGATTAGGAATTAGAGTTCAAAATTGATTGAAATAGAAAGAGAGAATCAAGGGATGGCAACACTAATTTTGGGGAAGAGTTAAAGTGAAAAACTGTAGGTGGGAAGAAGAAATAAGTTAGTTTTTACATTTTAGTCTAACTGCTTCTTAAAAAACTCACAATTTTGACTCTTTTACAAATCAGTCCTTTTTTATAAAAATAAAGGTATTTAAAACTCATTTTTAGGAATTGATTTAATTTTCTAAAAACCATAATTGAAAACATTACCTATATGCCATGTCATAGAATTCTGTACACTCGAAGGCTAAAATTCCTGAAATACCCCTAAAATTCCTAGGCCCTATTTTGGGGTGTGACAATCCTCTTATCAAGCCACTGCTTGGTCTTCTCCTTGTACAGTTTAGTGTTCTCATATGCTTGTGCTCGGAATTCTTCCATTTCATTAAGCTCTGTATGGCCAGCAGTGATCCAATCCATGTTCATATTTTTAATAGCCCAAAATGCTTTGTAATCGAGCTCAATAAGTAGGTGACATGACTTCCCAAAAACAAGCTTAAAAGGCGACATCCCCAGCGGTGTTCTGAATGTCATATAATAAGCCCACAAAGCTTCATCCAATCTAGAGGACAAATCTTTTCGAGTTGGGTTCACTATTTTTTTCGGAATATGTTTAATTTCTCTATTAGAAATCCTCGCTTGTCTTTTTGTTTGGGGATGATATGTCGTGCCAATCTTATGTTTCCCTTCATACATTTGCGAGGCATTAGCAACTAATTTGCAATCAAATTGAAAACCTTCATCACTGATAATGGCTTGAGGTGTACCAAATCTTGTGAAAATGTTCTTGTGCAAAAACTTCAGCACCGACTTGGCATTCTTCGTAGGGAGGGGTACCACTTTGACCCACTTAGAGACGTAGTCCACTGTCATGAGTATGTAGAGATTGCCAGATGATGGTGGAAATGGAGCCATAAAGTCGATTCCCCAAACATCAAACAATTTAATCTCTAAAATATTTTGCAATGGCATTTCATGTCTCTTAGATAAACTACCTGTCCTCTAACAACGATTGCATGACTTATAAAATTCCTGGGCACCCTTGAACAATCTTGGCAAATAAAAACCATATTTGAGTACCTTGGCAGCAGTTCTCATTCCTCCAAAGTGTCCTCTTAAGGCGTTGAGTGACAATGTTGCAGGTTGCTATGTACTTCGTCATCAGGACACACTTCCTAATTATTTGATCAGCACATTACCTAAACAAGAAGGGTTTATCCCAATAATAATTCTTGGCATCATGAAGAAATTTCCATTTTCTTTTGTTGTTGAGATCAAGTGGCAGCAACCCACTTACTAAGAAATTCACTATATCGGTGTACCAAGGTAATGTCGTGGCAACCAATAGTTGCTCATCTAGGAAATCTTTCTTAAGAAGTTGAACATTGTCATTTTAATTCCCAGCTTCTAACCTCGATAGGTGATCAACCACTTGATTTTCAATCCCCTTTCTATCTCAAATTTTTAAATCAAACTCTTGCAGCAAAAGTATCCACCGATTTAATCTTGGCTTGGCATCTTTCTTGGTCACTGAATACTTAATAGCAAAGTGATCTCTCTAGCCAGTGACTCTGGTACCAACTAAATATGATCAAAATTTATCAAATTCGAAAACCACAGCTAATAACTCTTCTTTAGTGGTAGTGTAATTATGTTGTGCATCCGCCAAGGTCCTTCTTGCATAATAAATTGCATGAAATACCTTGTTTTTCCTTCGTCCCAACACTGCTCACATGGCATAGTCGCTAGTGTCACACGTGAGTTCAAAAGGCAATGTCTATTCTGGAACAATTACAATTGGTGTTGTTGCCAATCACCTTTTCAACTCCTCGAAAGCGATCAAACAAGGTTCATCAAAATTGAAGGGTTTATTCTATTCCAGCAAGGCACATAATCTAACACCCTAAACCCGGCCTAGACGTTATGACCGGATCTAACGTGTCACATCAAAGTGTTGTTTGAAAACTACGCTTTCGTCGGAACCCTTCTTACAAATTAAAACTTAGTACCATTAAAACCTCAGATTTTGTTGCTTATTGTTTTTAAAACATGATTCACTCACGACAATTTCTCGCAAAATATTATAATTTCTAAAGTCTTATTTGTTTAGTAGGAAGTTTAAATCAAAATAGTTGCGGGTACGTGATGTTTTGAAAACGATGGTTATTGTTTTAAAAACCCGTATCTAATAGACCAGCCGTTTGTAATTTAAAGAAATACCAAATAAAAGTTAAGAAGAAAAACCCAATGGCCTTATTACAAAAATTATTTACCCAATAATTTAAAATAAAATAAATTAAACTAAAATCGCTATATTTAACTTATTAGCATATTTGACGTGTGGCCACCACCGAGTCCCTCGCAGCTCCAAATCCTCTAAGGCTTGGGATCACCTGCACAGTTAAAAGAGAAGGTGAGTTAGGAGAACTCAGTGTGTGATCCCCTATACGATAACGGTTTAGGCTCGAGCCCTTATAGTATCAGTCTGGGCGTAAGCCCTATTCGGTAACAGTCTAGGCCTAAGCCCTATTCGGTAATAGTCTGGGCCTAAGCCTTATATCATATCAATGCAAACAGACATGCAACCCAACCCAGTCCAGGCAACTCTCCACCCGTACCAACCATCTATCCATGTGGGGACCAAGTCGACCCACCCAACCAACTATCCAATAATGCAGCCAAGCTGCTAATAACGATATTCGTGGCTGAGCCACTAGAATCAAAATACGTGGCGATGCCACTATAACGATACTTCCTCCAAAATCCATAGCCCAACCCGATGTAGTATGTCATGTCATAAATTAATCCATGTATGCAGTGCATCACAAACAGAATCAGTCATACAATTAATACTCATACATCATTGCCTCTACCACTAAGGGTATAACAGTCATTTGGTCGATTGGGGTTAAAATATAATTCACCCCTCAGGGGTATTTCGATAATTTACCCATCGAGGGTATTTTGGTAATTTATTCATCTAACGGCCTTTCCGGAGGCTTACTGTCACCTCGTGCGACTCAGGTTCCAATTCTGGTCACAACGGTGCAATTGGGCCTAAAGCCAATTTCGGCCCAAACGGTCCCATTTTTTGTCTCGGTTCTGCTGACTTCGCAGCCGCATCAATCATCTGGCACTTACCATGGATTTTGCCCCTGTAGGCCCATTAACCCATTGGGCCCACTTAGCCCACTTAGGCTCAACAAAGCCCATTACAGCCTCAATCCCACGAGAGAGTTCGTGACACTCCCAACAGTCTATCGCCAACACTAGAGGCTCGATTTATCTCTACGAGCACTCGCACGCTCAAGTGATCTCAAATGTCGATATTCCGGCTTTTCAGCATTTCAACTTTTAGCCGATTCACAAACCATCGCACTAACAGAACAAACAGGAGTGTGAGATTACACACCTGTTATGAGTTATGGCTTGAGACACTTTCCGAGGCACCTATGACAACGATTGAACCATTAGTTACTCTCAACCTTTGATAACCCAAAATACTAAAATACTTTACTTACTGACTTCACTTACCAAAGAATGAAAGACTCCTTGCAATAGGAGAGTATTCGGCCTACACCCCCTGATTAAGGAAACGAGTCCCTAGCAAAACAGAACATGTTAGAAACGTTACCCCAAGGCAACTAGAGAAACAGCCTTTCGGCCCCAAAGAATCCAAATTGATAAAAAGAGAAAAAACATATAGCAACCCTATGTTCGGTGATAGCCACAACTTACCAACAAATAGGAGAGACTCAGAAACTGCTAGAATGAAGAGAAGAGAATATTCGGCCCTCAAAGATTCTGCCTACCTAAAAGAATCAATGCTTAAAGTTGGCTAGTTTTGTAAGGTAAAGAGAAGATTGAGACGAAAGAAAAGTTATGAGCATGGTCACAGAAGAACCAAAAGAAGAAAAGAGATACGGTAGTAAAAGGACAACAACCGCAAGATAAAGATGGAAAAGGAGAAAAGAAGGTGGGAGAGGAGAGGCTTATCCTATCGACCAATGGTCAAAAAGTGAAGGCAAAGTAGAAGAATGGGGAAAGAAATGAATTCGGCAGGGGTTAGAAAATGAGAAGAAGCAAACCAAAACAAACCCGAAATGTCACCATAAAAAGAAACCCAAAAAGAACCAAAAGAACACTTCAAAAACACAAAGAGATTTCGGTTTCTACTCTTACTCAAAATTGCCGAAAATGCTAGCAATGACCCCTCCCTAGCCGAAATTCTCACTTAGCCACACTCCCACTTTCAGCCAACACTCCCACACACATCACTTCCTTGATTTTCTCCACTATTTTCTCCTACTATTGCTCCCCTCCCTCCATTTGAAACTTTTGAACAAGTCTCCAACTCCCCTTGAAGAGTTTGATCCGAACTCTGCTTCCTCCACTCTCAAGTCATAGAATAAAAGCCTCCATTTGCAATCTGTGGGATTCGAACCCCTCCCTTCCTTGTTCTCCTATCGATGCCACACCACTAAGCCACATGCTCATCTTGTGACTCCTAAATGCACACAAATATATTTAAGTCCTACAACTGCCAACCCTCTTCACTTTAGGGTCAAAAACCAAAATTTTTCCAAGGCTCAGACTCGAACCCAGGCCTCCCTAGAACCCTGAAATACACTCAAATAACCAGTTGAGCAAGCACAACATGAAATTATGAAAAAATTACAACCCCTAATTTTTGGGACGTTACACATAAGGATTTAGATATCTTTGCAAAATCCTTACTGAATCTTCTATAAAATCCCGCATGACCTAGAAATACCCTTGACACTGGTCGGAGGTGGCAATTTGTCTATCACCTTCATTTTTGCTTTGTCAACTTCAATCCATTGTTGCGATATCTTATGACCTAGCACAATACCTTCACGAACCATGAAGTGGAATTTCTTCCAATTTAAAACAAGATTTGTTTCTTCACAACGACATAGAACCACTTCAATATTTTTCAAGCAATCCTCAAAATCATTGCCAAACACAAAGAAATCGTCCATAAAGGCTTCAAGACAAATTTCCACCATGTCCGAGAATATCGCCATCATGCAACGTTGAAATGTTTTCGGGGAAATTACACAACCCAAATGACATTAGTCTAGACGCAAAAGTTCCATATGGACAAGTGAAAGTAGTCTTCTCTTGGTCATTGGGAGCTATGGTTGTAACGACCCATAAGTAAGAGGTGTCAGGAAACATACTTTTGGGACCCCGCCTTTACAAATCGAGCTTATAAATATTTATTTTTTATATTTTGGGAATTATCTTAGAAGTGAATTAAATGATAGTTAGACAATTTTAATTCTTAGTGTGTAACGCCCCAAAAATATAGGGTCTTTAATTTTTCATGTTCTGACAAAATTGCTTTTTGCTTTAATGGCTAAGTGATTTGGGTGTGTATGGGAGTATTTGAGAAGCCTGGGTTCAAGTCTTGGCTCTTACAAAATTTTAATTTTTCCCTTAAATGAACCTGGACACTGGCACTTAGGATTTATTAATAATAATGCTTGTTAAATGACACAAGAGGAGCTTGATGCTTAGTGGCAAGTGGCGTGTTGTGTAACTATGAGGTCTGAGGTTCAAATCCTGGGATAAGCAATGGAGTGTTTATTTTGCTACTTGAGCTGAGAAGGTAGAAGAGTTGGACTGAAACACTGCTGGTGAGGTGTTTGAATTGGTCATGGAGAGATTGTAGGAGTAAATCGTGGAGAGAATTAAGGGAGAGTATTGTGGAGAAAATCAAGGAAGTTAGAGTGTATAGGAGTGTGTTAGTGCCGAATGGGGTGTTTAGCTACTCAGAGTTTTGGCTGAGACTTCTTTTGGGGGATTCAGTTTTGGTCATTTTTCGTTTTGGATCTTTTGCTCTAAAATCCTGAAGTGCTGAAATAGCTTTCATTCCTTCTCTCTATTTTGGTTGCTAGTGTACTACCAAATTGATCATTTGGGGGAAACTGGTTAGTGTGTCGTTTACACCTTTCTTCATTGCTGAAATTGTCTTGCCTCTCTCACTCTTGTTTTGCTTCTTCCCTTCCTCTTGAATTCTTCTCCTTTCAGTCTCCCTTCTAAACTGAACCCTCCCTTCATCTTCTTCTCTGCTTCTCACTCTCCCCCAATCTTAGCTGATTTCATCATAAGGCTCTTTTTGTGTACTTTCATTTTATCATCTCCTCCCTATTATGCTTGGTCGAATATATCTAATCTATTCTAACCAATTCCATCATCATCCCTTTTCTTTTTTAACAAGCCAGATACCGCAACCTTTAACTACTCTCTGGCAATCGGTTGAATTCCTCTACACAACTCTTTTTGCAGTCATCAATTTCGGTAAGTCTTTCAACTTTTCCAAGTAGGTTATTTCGTTTTCGTTAGCATTGTGTTCCTAAGTCACTCTCATTTGTTTGTTCTATGTGTTTTAAAATCTCACGGAGGAAAAAGGGGGATTCTCTAGTGTGTAGAGGCGTTCCCAAATATTCCCTTCATCAACTGACTGATCATTGGGGGTAAGTTGGTTTGCTGGGCCGAATATGCTGTGATTTTGGTGTTGGCTTTTTACATCACATTTTCGTGAACAATTCTATCTAATAAGAATCTTTGTTTAAGCAGGTAATCATTAAGAGCGTGGGGACGTTGCTTGGCCAGCAATCTTAGAGGAGTAGGCCATATCTCATATAATCGTGGTAGGTTGTAACACCCCAAACCCGGCCTAGACATTATGACCGGATCTAGCATGTCACATGAATAAGTTGTTTAAAACCGCGTTCTCGTTGAAAACTTCGTATTCTTTCTTGGAAAACTTCGAGCTTTGTTGTTGTTGTGATTCATATTTGCTTTTATGGTGTTATCATAAAAACGTTGTTATTACCATTATTGAAAACCTTGTTTATAAAAGAAGTCAATTTCAATAGATTACAAAGATGTGGTATTTTTCAAAACAATAATTGTTGTTTTAAGAAAACTACGTATTTATAAATCTTGCAGTTATTAAGGTAAACTTAAAAGAAATTATACCAATGGCCTTATTACAAAAATATTAACCCAAATCAATAACTAAACTAAAATAAAGCAGAACGTAAATTTACTAAGTTTACGAGAATAATTCCCGGTGTATGGCCACCACAGAGTCCTCCACAGCTCCAAATCTACTAACGCTGGGGATCACCTGCAAGGTTGAAATAACGGGGTGAGTTACGAGAACTCAGTGTGTAATCCCTCAATCGGTTATTAACTGGGCCCGAGCCCATACGAAATCAAATAAGGCCGAAGCCTTATGCAGTAGCAATCTGGGCCTTAGCCCTATACAGTATCAATCTGGCCCCACGGTCCCAAAATCATGGTAATTCAAACAGAAAGTGCAGCCCCCAACCTAATAGTCCATCTTCTACACTTCATCCGTACCAACCCTACACTCCATGTGGGGATTTCTAAATCGACCCACCCATCCGCTACACTCCAAAAATACAGTCGAGCTGCCAGTATCAGTATATGTGGCAGAGCCATCAGTAACAGTATTGCAGCGGAGCTGCCAGTAACAGTATGTGTGGCAAAGCCACCAGTAACAGTACACTTCCTCCATTAATATAACCCAACCCCATGCATCATGTCATGGCATAATAATTTCATGTATGCAATAATGTATCATCATGGCAAATTAACCAAAGTATACACAAACATACCATATCTGCCCCTAAGGGTATAACAGTCATTTTTCCGAATGAGGGCGTTTCAATAATTTACCCTCCAGAGGTATTTCAGTAATTTACCCTCCAGGGGTATTTCGATAATTTTTCATTAACAGCCTTTCCAAAGGCCTACTGTCTCCTCGAGCGACAGAGGACCCTTTTTGGGTCTCTACGGAGCTATTGGGCCTAAAATCCATTTTAGGCCCAAACGAGGCCACACGCTCGCGTGGCCCAAAACACGGGGTTTCGGTTCCAGATATGCAGATTTCACATTCGGATCTATCTTTTGCTAGTTTCCCAACAAATTGGCCCAAATGGGCCGAAGAGCCCATTGGGCCCATTTGGCCCATTTCAGCTCGATTAGGCCCGTTACAGCCTCGGTATCGCGAGAGTGTTCGTGACACTCTTATCGACTTAACGTCATGATTGGTTTCTCAAATTACCACTACGAGCGTTCGCACTCTCGTGATGTCATAGATGACGGTTTTCCAGCTTTTCGGCTTTTGGCCGATTCGCACAACACCACGAGCAATCATTTAGGAAAGGGGTATGAGATTACACACCTGCTACGATTTGCGACACTCGGCACAATATCCAGAATACCTGAGATCCGTAATGACTAACGGTTAGGCTTAATATAGTATTTTTCAACATTGGAATTGATCAACACTCTACAGCACTTACCCAAAAATCAGAAAATTTCACCACCAGGAAGATTGGATAAACGATTCCTTGGTTTAAGCCCGTCGAGTCCCTTGCAACGTTGGAACCGAGACGAACTATTAGCCACTAAACTCACATCAATTCTTAAAACATGGGAGCCTTTCGGCTTGAAAAAGTAACAACCAAAGGCACCACCATTCGGCCTTAATCCCACTTACCAACCAACCTTCGAAAACCAAGTCTAGCAAAGCGATAAGGGGTTTGCTAGCACTCCAACAGATTCGGCCTCAGATCAGAGATGTTTCGTATGAGAAAAAGAGGTTCGGCCTTG
Organism: Gossypium australe; assembly: GCA_005393395.2. Classification (NCBI taxonomy): domain Eukaryota; kingdom Viridiplantae; phylum Streptophyta; class Magnoliopsida; order Malvales; family Malvaceae; genus Gossypium; species Gossypium australe. Next base: position 82,973,664 of record CM016621.1, on the reverse strand, counting down.
CAAGAAGAATGGATTCAGCTTTAGAGAGAAGGGAAAAGAAAGAACCGATAGAAAGAAAATAAAAGAAAGGATATTACCTTGCTCCTAACATTGCCGAATAGCCAAGGTAGATTCGGCAGACACAAGTCCCTCACGCTTTAGGGTACTCGATTTCGGCTAATAGTAAGGAATAAAGAAACCAATTCCAATTAGAAAGGAGGGAAAGATTCGGCCTATGAAGAAGAGAGTGTAGAAGAAGCAAGCAAAACAGAAAAAAAAGAGAGAAGAATTGGACGAAAAGAGATAAGATGAGTAGGGGAGGGTTCGACTATTAGAAAAGAGTAGAAGAAAACGACTTCAAATTTTGGAGAAGAGAGCGAAAAGATGAATTCGACTAGAAAACAAAACAAAGAAAGGAATTGACCTGAAATGCCTTAAGGGAAACAAATGCACAAAACGCTAGAAATGCTAAGGAAAAACTAAAGAAATTCGGCACCACACTCATCAAAATCGAAAGCACCACTCCAAATGACCATCCATTTGGCTGAAACCCCCCATGCACCATCCCATTACTCCTCACTCTCCCCAAATCCCATGATTCACTCCCCGATCCTCTCCTCAAACTCCTCTCCATCACTCATTCAAACTAATTTGATTGAGTCTCCAACTTCCTTGCAGAGTCCAAGCTGAACTCTACTTCCTCCACCTGCTTAGCACAAAATAAATGCCACAATTTGCAGCATGTGGGATTCGAACCCCACTTCCCTTGCTTCACAAGTGACGCCAACATCACTCCACCACAGGCTTCCTTGTGTTAGCAATTTACCAATAATTTCTCTTAAGCCTTGCCTCCAACTGTCTTCTCCCCTAAAGTGCCCAAAAACCAAAATTTTACCAGGGCTCAAACTCGACCCCAGGCCTCCCTAGGGCCCCTAAACACCCTTAAACAACACACAGAACTAGCATAACATGCAATTACACAAATTTTACAGACCCTTAGATTTTAGGAATGTTACAATTCTACCCCCTTAAAGAAATTTCAGCCTCAAAATTTACCTGATTAAAAGAGGCGAGGGTACTGCTGTCGAATTGTCTCCTCCGGTTCCCACGTGGCTTCTTCTGAACCGTGATTATGCCATAACACTTTGACTAGTGGAAGAGACTTCCTCCTCAACACTTTAACATCCCGATCCAAAATCTACACCGATTCTTCTTCAAAAGATAGATCAGGTCTTACCTCAATTTCATCAACTAGCACTATGTGAGATGGATCTTGACGGTAGTACCGCAGCATCAAAACATGGAATACATTATGTATCTGATTCAACTCCGGGGGTAACTCAAGCTGATAAACGACCGGCCCCACACGCTTCACTATCCGATAAGGCCCAATGAATCTGGGGCTCAACTTGCCCTTCCGTCTAAATCTTAAAATCTTCTTCCAAGGTGAGACCTTCAAGAAGACATAATCCCCCACTGAAAATTCTATCTCCTTATGCTTCAGGTCCGCATACAACTTCTGTCTATCAGAAGCTTCTTTTAACCGACCCCGAATCAACTTAACCTTTTCTTCAGTCTCTGGAATCAATTCCGGACCCAAAAACCGTCGCTCACCCAATTCTATCCAACAAGTAGGGGTACGACATCTACGACCATACAACACATCGTAGGGTGCCATCTAAATGCTGGATTGATAGCTGTTGTTGTACGCAAACTCCGCTAATGGTAAATAATCTTCCCAACTGCCCCTGAAGTCAATCACGCAGCCCCTTAACATGTCTTCCTGAATTTGATTTACCCTCTCTGACTGACCATCAGTCTATGGGTGGAACGCTGTGCTGAAGTTTAGCCTTGTACCCAAAGCTTCATGTAATGCCTTCCAGAACCGAGATGTAAATCTAGGGTCCCTGTCCGATATGATAGACACTGGTACCCCATGAAGCCTCATAATTTCTACCACATACAACTTGGCCAGCTTTCGTAGTGAGTAGACAGTGCGAACCGGTATGAACTGCACGGATTTAGTCAATCGGTCAACGGTTACCTATACTGAATCTTTCTTAGTAGGCTTCAGGGGTAGCCCACTAACAAAATCCATAGTTATCCTTTTCCACTTCCAGAGTGGAATCTGCACCGGTTGCAGCAATCCCTGAAGGCAGCTGATGTTCTGCCTTCACTTGCTGACATGTCAAACACTTGCTCACAAAGTCGATAACTTCTCGTTTCGACCCTGGCCACCAATACTGTTCACGCAGGTCTCTGTACATCTTGTTTTCACCGGGATGCATAGCATATGGGCTACTATGCGCCTCCCGCGGAATCATATGTCTCAACTCAGTCTTTCGGCATACAAATTCTTCCACGGAACATAATACCCCTTCACTGTTCATCCCAAAATCCACTGCCTCTCCACTTTCCACTTGCTGAAGTCGGGAACCCAACAATTCATCCAACAATTGCTTCTCTTTAATCTAACCTACCCATGTTGGTTACACCTGAAGTTCCGCTAACAAGCTACCATCTTCATAAAGACTGAGATGAGCAAACATTGCTCTCAAATCCGATACCACCTTACGACTTAATGCATCTGCCACCACGTTGGCCTTACCCGGGTGATATTCGATCAAGCAATCGTAGTCTTTCAGCAACTCTATCCACTTCCGTTGCCTTAAATTCAGCTCCTTTTGGGTAAGGAGATATTTCAGACTCTTTTGGTCGGTGTAGATAATCGACTTTTCCCCATACAGGTAATGTCTCCATATTTTCAGTGCGAACACCACAGCAGCTAGCTCCAAATCATGTGTGGGATAGTTCACCTCATGTGGCCTTAGTTGACGAGATGCATACGCTACCACCTTCCCTTCTTGCATTAGCACACAACCCAAACCTGTGTGTGATGCATCACAATAGACAACAAATTCCTTCCCAGTCTCAGGCTGAATCAACATTGGTGCCTCAGTCAGAATCTTCTTTAACTTTTCAAAGCTTTCCTGCTGTTTATCAGCCCAAACAAGCGGTACTCCCTTATGCAGTAACTTAGTTAGGGTGTAGCAATCAATGAAAACCCCTCAACAAACCTTCTGTAATACCTAGCCAAACCCAGGAAACTTCAAATTTCTGATACCGACTTTGGTGGCATCCAATCCAATACTGCTTCAACTTTCCGAGGATCGACCCTAATCCCCTCGGTAGACACAACATGCCCTAAAAAGGTCACTTCCTTCAGCCAAAACTTGCACTTACTGAATTTGGCGTCGAGTTGCTTCTCTTTCAATATCTGCAGAACAACCCGAAGATGTGAGTCATGCTCCTCCTCAATTCTTGAGTACACCAAGATGTCATCTATGAATACCACCATGAACCGGTCTAGATAGGGTTGGAAGACCTGGTTCATCATATCCATAAAAGCGACTGGTGCATTTCTTAATCCGAACAGCATCACTAAAAACTCGTAATGCCCATAGCGAGTTCAGAAAGTAGTCTTGTGAATATCTGCTTTCTTGACCCTTAGCTGATGGTACCCCGATCTCAAATCTATCTTCGAGAAAACCGAAGCTCATCGCAGCTGATCGAACAAATCGTTGATCCTTGGTAGCAGGTATTTGTTCTTAATAGTCAACTTGTTAAACTAACTATAGTCAATACACATACGCATCGACCCATCCTTTTTCTTCACGAATAATACTGGAGCTCCCCACGGAGATACACTTGGTCGGATAAATCCACGGCCCAACAGCTCTTGGATCTGAGCTTTTAGTTCTGCCAGCTCCTTCGGTGCCATCCTATTAGGGGCGACGGACACTGGAGCCGTTCCTGGAAGTAGTTCAATGCCAAATTCCACCTCACGATTAGGTGGCAACCCCGGAAGCTCTTCGGGAAATACGTCCGAGAACTCCTTCACGATTCTAATATCCCCAACAGACAATTCCTTAACATCCAATGTGCCAATGAAAGCTAGAAACACCTCACACCCTTTTCGCAACATCTTTTCGACCTTTAATGCCGAAATCACATGGGACAGATAATCTCTTCTTTTTCATATCACAATCACTTCTTCATCCTTTGGAATCTTTAAAACCATACGCTTAGCAGCGTAATCCAACTTTGCACGATGCTTAACTAACCAGTCCATGCCTAAAATAAGATCGAACTCACCGAACGGCAGCTCTCCACCTGGAACACTGCTCCTTGAACTTCTAGAGGCACATCCCTAAACAACTTGTTCACTACCACAGATTATCCTAGAGGGCTAATCAAAGACATTTCTCTAGCAGCAATTCAAATTTTATACCCAAAGTCCCAGACACAGTACAGGCAACATATGAATGGGTAGACCCAAAATCAATTAAAGCGGTAAAGGGCACATCAAATATAAGAAACGTACCGATTATGACGTCCTGTGCGTCGCCATCCTCTTGACGTCTAGCCGCATAAACCAACCCCGGCTGCCTTGCATCTGTATTTCCAACACCTCTGCCCGGTGCTCCACGACCTCGTCCCAATCCATTTTCCCCTCGGGCTGGGCCACGACCTCTCGGTGGTTGCTGACCACCTCTCACTAGCTGAACATAACCCTATCTCACAGCTGGCGTCAAACCCGGTTTCTGCGTACAGTCTTTGATTCTATGATCTCTCGACCCACACCTGAAGCAAGCTCCAACTCTCTTCCAACATTCACCCTGATGAAATAACCCGCATACTGCACAAGGCTGCGGTCTGCCAGTAGCAAATGGAACTCCAGTTCGGGCTGGCTCATTAAATCTAGGGCTCTTTTAAAATCTATCAGAAGAATCGGAAGGCCTAAAATCCCTCTTATTTCTGCCCCTATCCTTGTCACGATTCTACAGCTCAGTGCGTTTCACCTCCTCAGTAATCTTGGCTTTCTCCACAATACAGCGAAATCTCTTTCCCGTTGCGGAGCTATCAGTACCCGCAGCTCATCCCGCAGACCATCCTTGAACCGCACATAGCGCTCATAGTCGGTCGCGACTATACCCCGAGCGTATCGACTTAAACGCAAAAACTCTACCTCGTACTCTGCCACAGATTTATTCCCTTGAACCAAGTTTAGAAATTCCTTCCTCTGGGTGTCCACATAACTAGCCCCGACATACTTCCCCTGGAAAACTGCTTTAAAGAAATTCCAGGTGACACGATCCGCTTGAGTACCTTCCTTCACTGTGAGCCACAACTCGTATGCCTCATCCCGCAGGAGAGACACTGCTCCTTTCAATTTTTCCTCTTCTGTGTAGTCCAGGTCATCCATAACTCGTTCAACTGCCTCCAACTAATATTTAGCTACATTTGGGGCCACACCAGAAATGCCCCTAAAAACTTCGGCCCCGTTTGCTCGGAGTCGCTCAGGAATAGATTTCCGGGCTACCGATCCAGTACTTGCTCAAGCAACCCGTTCCAGAACTTGCAGCATAGCTTGGGACAAAGCATCGTCCCCTCCAGTTCGGTCATGGGACCCTGTTTCGGTCACTGGTGATGCAGGTGCTTCCATTTCAGGCATATGCCCTGATGCTTCGGATCCAGCCTCAGCACCTTGGCCCCTACCATGGCCACGTCCACCACGTCCACGTCCTTTTGTACTCATGTTGCTGAATCGAGTTAATCTGATTATAAATTTTATGAATCATTATATAATTCCAATGTTTGTTAATAAATGTTTTATGTAAAGCAAGTATAAGAGTTGTTTTCGCAGATCGAATTTCCTAATGTCTCAGTCTCTACAGTCTTAGCTCTTATAGCTAACAGTCTCGGTATACTATCACTAACTCTAGTAGTTCCTTTCTAATGTCATTTCATCATATTATCAAACAAAGTCAAAAGACTTACGGATTTGGTGCCGGAGACTCAGGTGCCATACTTCCAAAATGACATATATTTTCTAAACCAGATTTCACACCAATTTTTGCAATGTTTTCGAACCCATTCCACAGTTGAGTTTTGCAACCCTGCTCTGATACCATAAAATGTAACACCCCAAACCCAGCCTAGACGTTACGACTGGATCTAGCATGTCACATGGATAAGTTGTTTAAAACTGCGTTCTCGTTGAAAACTCCGTATCTTTCTTGGAAAACTTCGAGCTTTGTCGTTGTTGTGATTCATATTTGCTTTTATGGTGTTATCATAAAAATGATGTTATTACCATTATTGAAAACCTTGTTTATAAAAGAATTCAACTTCAATAGATTACGAAGATGTGGTATTTTTGAAAACAATTATTATTGTTTTAAGAAAACTACGTATTTATAAATCTAGTAGTTATTAAGGTAAACTTAAAAGAAATTATATTAATGGCCTTATTACAAAAATATCAACCCAAATCAATAATTAAACTAAAATAAAGCAGAACGTCAATTTACTAAGTTTACGAGAATAATTCCCGGTGTATGGCCACCACAGAGTCCTCCACAGCTCCAAATCTACTAATGCTGGGGATCACCTGCAAGGTTGAAACAACAGGGTGAGTTACGAGAACTTAGTGTGTAATCCCCCAATCTGTTATTAACTGGGCCCGAGCCCATACGAAATCAAATTGGGCCGAAGCCATATGCAATAACAATCTGGGCCTTAGCCCTATACAGTATCAATCTGGCCCCATGGCCCCAAAATCATGGTAATGCAAACAGAAAGTGCAGCCCCCAACCTAATAGTCCATCCGTTACACTCCACCCGTACCAGCCCTACACTCCATGTGGGGATTTCTAAATCGACCCACCCATCCGCTACACTCCAAAAATGCAGTCGAGCTGCCAGTATAAATGCAGCAAAGCTACCAGTATCAGTATATGTGGCAGAGCCACCAGTAACAGTATTGCAGCAGAGCTGTCAGTAACAGTATGTGTGGCAAAGCCACCAGTAACAGTACACTTCCTCCATTAATATAACCTAACCCCATGCATCATGTCATGGCATAATAATTTCGTGTATGCAATAATGTATCATCATGGCAAATTAATCAACGTATACACAAACATACCATATCTGCCCTTAAGGGTATAACAGTAATTTTTCCCAACGAAGGCATTTCAGTAATTTACCCTCCAAGGGTATTTCGATAATTTACCCTTCAAGGGTATTTCAATAATTTACCCTCTAGGGGTATTTAGGTAATTTTGCAATAACGGCCTTTCCGAAGGCCTACTGTCGCCTCGATTGACACGGGACCCTTTCTGGGTCTCTACGGGGCTATTGGGCTTAAAATGGATTTTAGGCCCAAACGGGCCCACACGCTCGTGTGGCCCAAAACGTGGGGTTTCGGTTCCGAATATGTAGATTTCGCATTCGAATCTATCTTTTGCTAGTTTCCCAACAAATTGGCCCAAATTGGCCGGAGAGCCCATTGGGCCCATTTGAGCCCGATTAGGCCCGTTACAGCCTCGGTATCGCGAGAGTGTTCGTGACACTCTTATCAACTTAAGGTCACGATTGGTTTCTCGAATTACCACTACGAGTGTTCGCACTCTCGTGAAGTCATAGATGTCAGTTTTTCGGCTTTTCGAGTTTTGGCCGATTCGCACAACACCACTTGCAATCATTCATGAAAGGGGTATGAGATTACACACCTGCTACGATTTGCGACACTCGGAACTATATCCAAAATACCTGAGATCCGTAATGACTAACGGTTAGGCTTAATACAGTATTTTCCAACATTGGAATTGATCAACACTCTACACCACTTACCTAAAAATCCGAAAATTTCACCACCAGGAAGATTGCATAAACGATTCCTTGGTTTAAGCCCGCTGAGTCCCTTGCAACGTTGGAACCGAGAAGAACTATTAGCCATTAAACTCACATCAATTCTTAAAACATAGGAGCCTTTGGGTTTGAAAAAGTAACAACCAAAAGCACCAACATTCGGTCTTAATCCCACTTACCAACCAACCTTCGAAAACCAAGACTAGCAAAGCGATAAGGGGTTTGCTAGCACTCCAATAGATTCGGCCTTAGATCAGAGATGAGTCATATGAGAAGAAGAGGTTTGGCCTTGCAAGAAGAATGGATTCGGCTTTAGAGAGAAAGGAAAAGAAAGAACCGATAGAAAGAAAATAAAAGAAAGGATATTACCTTGCTCCCAACAGTGCCGAATAGCCAAGGTAGATTCGGCAGACACAAGTCCCTCACGCTTCAGGCTACTCGATTTCAACTAATAGCAAGGAATAAAGAAACCAATTCCAATTGGAGAGGAGGGAAAGATTCGGCCTATGAAGAAGAGAGTGTAGAAGAAGAAAGCAAAATGGAAAAAAGAGAGAAGAATTGGACGAAAAGAGATAAGATGAGTAAGGGAGGGTTCGGCTATTAGCAAAGAGTAGAAGAAAACGACTTCAAATTTTGGAGAAGAGAGGGAGAAGATGAATTCGACTAGAAAACAAAACAAAGAAAGGAATAGACCTGAAATGCCTTAAGGGAAACAAATGCACAAAACGCCAAAAATGCTAAGGAAAAACCAAAGAAATTAGGCACAACACTCATCAAAATCGAAAGCACCACTACAAATGACCATCCATTTGACCGAAACCCCTCATGCACCATCCAATTACTCCTCCACTCTCCCCAAATCACATGATTCACTCCCCGATTCTCTCCTCAAACTCCTCTTCATCACTTATTCAAACTAATTTGAATGAGTCTCCAACTTCCGTGCAGAGTCCAAGCTGAACTCTACTTCCTCCACCTGCTTAGCACAAAATAAAAGCCACAATTTGCAGCATGTGGGATTCCTTGTGTTAGTAATTTACCAATAATTTCTCTTAAGCCTTGCCTCCAACAGTCCTCTCCCCTAAAGTGCCCAAAAACCAAAATTTTACCAGAGCTCAAACTCGACCCCAGGCCTAAACAACACACCGAACCATCATAACATGCAATTACACAAATTTTACAAACCCCTAGATTTTAGGAATGTTACATAGGTGATGATTGTTCAAGTGTGGATTAAGTGTCCATAAGAGGGTGTTTTACCCTAACGATTAAAGGATTAACATGGGCCATGTTTGAATTTAAGTTGGGTGCTCATGGAACTTGGAGCGGTTTCGTAAACAGGTGTGTAATCATACTATCTCCGCAAAGAATCGGCAAAAGTCGAAACTTCGGCATTTGAGACCTCACGAGCGTGCGATTGCTCGTGTGGAAAAATCGAGCCCACAACCGAGGGCAGTAGACTAAAAAGGCCACTATGAGTGTTCTCGTGCACTTGGGCCGTTATAGGCCTCGTTGGGTCGAAATGGGTAGTGTGGGCCAAATGGGCTCGTGGGCCAACATAGATAAAATTTACGAAAAATAGAAGAAACTAGATTGGGCTAGGTAGATCACATAGCCATGATTGAATTTGGGCCAAATGGGCCACACGAGCGTGTGGGCCCATTTGGGTCGACTGTTGGGCTTTGAGCCCATTTACGCTGTGTCGACCAAATAGATTATCTGTGTCGCTCGAGGCAATTGTAAGCCTTTGAAAAGATCGTTAACTGTACCGAGACACCAATGAGTAAAATGATTGAAATACCCCTAGGGAGTAAAATGATTGAAATACCCCTATGGAGTAAAATGACTGAAATAACCCTAATGAGTAAAATGACTGAAATACCCTTAATGAGTAAAATGACTGAAATACCCCTAATAAGTAAAATGACTGAAATACCCCTAATGAGTAAAATGAATGAAATACCCCTAATGAATAAAATGACTGAAATACCCCTGGGAGTAAAATGACTGAAATACCCCTAATGAGTAAAATGACCAAAATACCCCTAAAGGGCAAAATTACCGTTTTACCCCTAATACATGAAAATGACTATTTTACCCCTATAGATAGATTGACAGATGAAAATATGTATTGTATGACTGTACTAAGTAGGACATGTTGCATACACGAAATATTGATGACATAGCATACTACATGGGGTTGGGATTCTGTTATGGAGGAAGTAATGTTACTGGTGGCTCTACCACACATACTGATACTGGTGGCTCTGCCACAATTACTGTTACTGGTGGCTTTGCCACATATACTGTTCTGGCAGCTCTGATGCGTTATTATTACTGGCAGCTATACTGCAATATTGGTGTAAGGGCTGGGTGGGTCGACTTTGTCCCCACATGGTGTGTTGGGTTGGTACAGGTGGTGTGCTGGCTGGATTGGGGTGGGTTTGCATACTTGCACCATACTGATACTGTATCGGGCTTAGGCCCACACTATTTCTGTATTGGGCTAAGGCTCACACTGTACTGTTACTGAACAGGGCTCAGACCCAGACTGTTACTGCATGTATTACTGATTGAGTGATAGGGGATTACACAGTAAGTTCTCGTAACTCACCCTTTTCTTTTAACTGTACAGGTAATCCCCAGACTTAGTGGATTTGGAGCTGCGAGGGACTCAGAGACAGCCACACGATCGAGGATGTCTGTTTAAATGTAATCATTTAAATATTTTATATTGGGTTGATATTTTTGTAATAAGGCCTCTGGTAATTTTAATTTCTTTTCATTGGGTTTTTAATTCCTTAATTTGAACTGCTAAACGGATACAAATAAATTTTCACAACTAATAACTGATTTACAAGGCAAACACATATTTTCAACTTAAAAATAACCTTAAATAGAGTAGCTTCCGCGAATTTAAACCAACAGTAACAAACATGATAACCATTTTACTAAGTGGTGGTTTTTATAGCTTACCAATTGTTTTCTAAGAAACAAGAACTAAATGGATTTTTACTCAAACGGTTTTTCCCATCAAACTTTGATTTCGAAAAACACTTCAATGTGACACGCTAGATTCAGCTGTAACTTCTAGGCCGGGTTTGGGGTGTTACATAATGTTTAAAATTAAGTACAAGGATTAAATTAAAAAAGTGATAAAATTAGTAATTGATATTAAATTGCAAAGTGGGACTAGATTAAAGGACTTATTTAATAAATAGACCATTACCTATATAGATTTTTGATAGTGGATGTTTATGATGATTGTATATATTAAATATATATTATGTGTATTGAAACAATTAGTAAATTATTTTAGAATAAATAACATACAAAAGGAAAGGAAATTGATTAATAAAAGAAACAAATAGATTAGTGGGAGAGGAGAAAAACAAGAAAATTAAAAAGCTTCATCTTTCTCTTTGCATGCCGAAAGTGGGAATGATACGAGAAGAAAATTGCGGCCATTTAATCACATGCTTTAAAGCTCAATTTGGTTAGTAATTTTTGGTTCTTTCTTCATGGTTTTGTGTTTTTGGAATCCTAAGATCATGAGTTAAATTACCCATGTTGAAAATTTTAGAATTGTTGATGTTAAAACAAGTTATTATGGTAGAAAATCTAATTTCTTAATGTTATTGTGGTAGATTTTTGAAGTTGGAATAGAAGTGGGAAGAGTTGTAAAGCCAATTCATGAACTTGTGCATTGAGAATTAAATTGTAGAAAAATTTGAAATGTGGGGGTTAAATTGTTAATTTTGTGAAGTCTAAGGACTGTTTTTGGTGGATTGTTCTTTGTGCTGGAAATTTGGGTTGAATTACTAAGTTTAATGAGCAATTAAAATATTTTGTACTATGAGTTCTGCTAATATTAGCTTTCAAGGAGTTAAATGCTATAAATTAAACTAGTATGGTATTAAGTTATAAAATTCAAGAATTTAGTGTTTGTTAATAAATTATATTTATATTTGGTTAGTTATGGAAATAAGATGAAGATGTGATACAGTTAATTTTGATGTTAATGATTGAGTTGTGTAACTGTCAATTGTTGAGGGTAAAAGTATAAAATTATGGTCTAAGGTTAATTGATTTAATTAAAAACAAGTATGGTATTCAAATTAAGTAATTGAATTAATTTATTAAAGTTAGATCAAAAGAAGACTAAATCGGGTATCAACCATGGGATGGAAAGGATCACTGAGTAGACGTCTTCGATTCGTTGCATCCGTTGTATTTTTGTAAGTTCGTACTCCATGAACTCAAACTTTACAAATTAATTTAATTAATCAAGTTACTACTTGATGTTTATTATATCTCACACGGCCACCAAACACGCCCGTGTCACAGGCCGTGTGAAAACAGGGGGTACATACTGACTTGGGTCACACGACTGACCACACGCCCGTGTGTCTAGCCCGTGTGCCCTTCGAAGTCACCACACACGCCCGTGTGCCAAGCCGTGAGTTAGGTCGTGCCAAACCTGTAGGGTATACTGACTTATGCAACATGGCCAAGTCACACGCCCGTGTGCTAGGCCGTGTGTCAATTAGGGGGTATACTGACTTGTGCCACACGGCCGATCACACGCCCGTGTGTGAGACCGTGTGGAGCATACTGACTTCAATTCAATTTCAACACCAGGGGACACACGGCCGTGTAACATGACCGTGTGTCACACACGGCTGAGACACACGCCCGTGTCTTAGCCCGTGTGGAAAAAAATAGGCTATTTACCAAGCCATTTTGCCACTCATTTTGCACATACCTACACAAGCACAAATGACACCAATTCAAGGCACTAATATGCATCCAAATACCATCAATACAATTTACAAATATGCTACAATTTTCCATCTAGTTTCATACCTAATTTATATATTCAATTTAATCAACTAAAGCATTCCAAACATTTATTATCAAGCATCAATTATCAGGCACATAGCTTCCCAAATTACCTAATATCATTATGCATTATAAGTTCAACTTCAACCACACAATATAGGTCAATTACCAAACTCAAAATAGAACCATTTGTACATTTATAAACATCATCAAATTCATTATCATAAGCTAACTCAAATGGCCCAAAATACATGTTCATCAAACATACCAAAATGACTCAAGCCTATACATGCCATATACCATATATATACACAACTCAAAAGTACCAAATATATGGTTGGATAGTGTAACATAGTCTCTGACGATCCCCGAATCCAAACTAGCTTTAGTTCACTATAAAACACGAGAAAAACAAAAAAGGTAAGCTATAAAGCTTAGTAAGTTCGTACTAAATATACTCAACAATTCATAATACGCAAATCATCAATTTGAAATAGTTAACATATAATTCATGATAATAACAAACCTTCCATAAGCTTATTCATATACTTATATGCAAAGTCATAACCTTTTCTAGTTGAATTTCATACTTTACATGTAGATACTTGTACAAATTCATAACAAACTCATACATTTTTGTAACACTGTCGAATACTCGATATCTCGCACACTGAGTGCCAATGCATAGCCGAAGCTATTATAATCTCGCACACTAAGTGCCTTACATAACCGAAGCTATCTCGATCTCGCACCCTAAGTGCCATATATAGCCGAATCTATTCCAAATCGTACCTTAAGTGCCATAAATAGCCGAAGCTATCTCGATCTCGCACCCTAAGTGCTAAACATAGTCGATTTGTCGTCGAACATGACCGTAGCCTTCTATACAATTTATGCAATATCAAAGCATTAAAATCATAATTGTAACACTATTCATCACGTACGAACTTACCTCAGATGCTAAAACAGCGAATCGAGTCGTTTAGTCGATAACTTTAGTTTTCCCCGATCTAGGTCTGAATTCCTCTTTTCTTGATCTATATAATATCAAATTCAGCTTATTCAATCACTACTTTATTAAATTTAATCCAAAACACACATTTAGGCACGTTTACACTTTTGCCCCTAAAGTTTCACATTTTTACAATTTAGTCCTCAATACACAAAATCACAAATTCATGCAAATTTCACAACACCCATGCTTAGCCGAATTACCATAAGGCCCCTAGCAGCCCATATTTTTCATTTATTCACACATTTAACCACACATTTTCACATTTTCACAAATTAATCCTTATTTTGCATTTTTACTCAAAATCACTTTACAAAACTTGTTTATTTAACAACAAACATTCAAAATCTATCATCGATCATCAAAACTCTTACATATTCATCAATGGTAATATTCAAAATCTTTAACAATTTTGCAAATTAGCCCCTGGGCTAGCTAGTACTAGCTGCAGCAATCTCAAAAACATAGAAATCATTAAAAAGGGACAAAAATCGTACCTTAATGAGCAAAATAGCATAGCCGAATCAAGAACCCTAAAATGGCTTCTTTTTCTTCAAAAATTTCGGTGGAGAAGATGATATTAAGCTTAAAATTGATTTTGTTTTATTTAACATATGATAATTATGCAATTTACCATAATAACCTTAATGAAAAACCATTTAAAACATCCATTAAATGTCCATATATGTCCACTCATACTATTAATGGTCTAATTACAATGTAAGGACCTTAACATTAAGGTTCTATAGCTAATTGACACCTTTAGCTAATTGAACAATACTTTTGCATTTTACGCGATTTAGTCCTTTTTATCCAATTGAACATTCAAACGATAAAATTTCTTAACGAAATTTTCACATAATATCCTAATCATGCTGTAAACATTAAAATAATAATAAAATAAATATTTTGATCTCGAATTTGTGGTTCCAAAACTACTGTTTTGATTTGACCAAAAACGGGCTGTTACAATGGAAGTATATGGATTTATATATAAAATGTGATATTGAGTGATAAAGTAATATTATGGAATTTAGATTGAGTAATTACCATCAATTATCCGACTAGTGCTAGGCACAATAATTTTTCAATTCGTTCGACTAGTGCTGGGCACAATTATCGTCAGTTATCCAACTAGCACTGGGCGCAATAATTTGTCGATTCGTTTGACTAGTGCTAGGCACACCAATGATTTCGTCGAGTTAAACAACTAGCGCTGGGCACAAAAATCTTAGTCACGGTCTAACCATTAGGCATCGGGTGCCATTTGTTGGAATATATAATTTGGTAAGGTATAATAGCTCATGAGATGATTTATATGTTGTGAAATGTAAATTTGGGTTACTAGTTGAAAGTGAGATACATTGAGATCATGAGTTGCTTAATGCTTGAATTTTTAATTGAATGTTGGTTATGTATTACTATTGTTCTACATCTCAGCATCCACGACAAATCTTGTACTCAATGTTGGTCATATATTTCTTTTGAGTCTTGGCATGTACCTAGGATATCAATATTAAGATAATGTCCTTTTGTTTCGTAAATCCTAGGGAATATAGTTCTGTAAGTCTAAAATGATTGTAAATACATGTTTGGAGTTGTTATGTAACTGCTTTCAATCAGTGCTTGCTTAAATGATTTGGTCATTTTGGTATTAAACTTGTGATGCTTGATTAGTAAACGAAGAAAGCTTATTCATTGAGCCTCTTAGGTTGATAATTGGTTGAGAATAATTAGTATAGGTTATGCATTTACCATATTCAATTATTTAAATGCTTGAACTTTATTTGAGATACCTATGAAAGGTACATTGGTTGTTGATGGATGTTTTTAATGTGTGTCAATGAGGGCACATTGGTTAGGCACTTAAGATGTTTGTTTTGATATGTTTTTGAGCATGTTTAATTGTGTTTCAATGTTGTTTAAGGCCCTTATTAAAGTATGATTTGATAGGTTGAATGGTTATGCTCGTATTGGTTTTGAAAAGGCTTGTATAGGCAAATTTTAGCCCACACGGCCTGGCGACATGGCCGTGTGTCCCCTGTTGGTTCTTTTGCATGCAAGTTAGTAAGTACATGGCCTAGCACACGACCTAACACACTGGCGTGTGGGGCAAGTTCGAGAGTTACACGGCCTGACACACGGGCGTGTTACATGGCCGTGTGACCCTACTCAGAGAGTTACACGAGATGGGATATGACCGTGTGTCTCTAGTTCGAAGGTCACACAGCTTGGGACACAGGCGTGTGTCTCAGCAGTGTGAGGCACAGGACCATGTGACCCTTGTAGTCAAAATTTTGCAACTTTTTCTTAAGCTTTCCAAATGTTTTCAAATTGGCCCCGAATTGTTTCTAAGGTATAATTAAGGCCTCGAAGGCTCGATTTAGGGATAATATGTATGTGAATGGTTGGTTATAAAATGTTTATGACTATGTATGAAATGTATGTTTAAATGTTTCATTTATACAGTAATGCTCTGTAACCTTAATCCGTTGACGGATATGGGTTAGGGATAGGTAATACATGCATACTCTCCATCCCGTGACAGTGTGAGTTAAAATAAGCTCATGGTTATCATTGCTAACTACTGTGACACCTCCTTTCTTGGGTACACATTGGACAGGGTTCTCCCATGAGCTGTCAGAGATTGGATAGATAATACCAACATCTAGCCACTTGATAATATCTTTTTTAACAACTTCCTTCATGATTGGAATCAACCTCTTCTGCAGTTCAATAGAATTGCTATGACAATCATCTAGTAAGATTTTATGCATACAAATACCAGGGTTGATTCCCTTGATGTTAACAATTGTCCATCCCAATGCCTTATTAGATCGTCGGAGTACTTCCACCAACCTCACCTCTTGATCGAGTGTCAACTCGGTAGAAATAACTACTAGCAAAGTGTTGTTTTCTCCCAAATAAGCATATTTTAAATGTTGTGGCAAAGACTTCAACTTCAGTGTGAGAGGTTCCTCTATAGAAGGTTTAGGATGCTTGAAAAGCAATCTGATAACTACAAGGATTCAAACTTCTTCCCTGGTCTATCCACAAACTGCTTAGTTTCCACAAGTTCACCAAAGTCCTCAAAAATTATTGCGTCACTCCGCTCAAGTGAATCTTCATTACTATTAGAATTGTTGTGGCAAAATCTTGTGAATTCTTCCTCCACTACTGCCTCTATCAGGTTAATGGCATGGCATTCTTCACTCTTATCAATGCATTTCAAGGCATCAAATACATTGAATGTAACTTGTTCATTTACCCTCATAGTCAGTTCACATTTCTGCACATGAATTAAAGTCCTGCCTATAGCAAGGTTTTCCAAGAATAATTGGCACATCTTTGTCAGCTTCACATTCTAAATATGGAAATCTGTCGAGAAAATAAACTTATCTACTCTTACCAATACATCCTCAGTTTTACCTTCCACGTGTGCATAGGATCGATCAGCTAATTGCAACATAACCTTAGTAGGTCTTGCTTTCCCAATTCCCAGCTTCCTAAATCACATAATGCCTTACCAACATACTGATTTTCTATTGAACATGGGATAGTGAAACTCCCACTACACCAAAATAGACTTTTAGCGGCGTTTTTTAGGCTTTTAGCGGTGTTTATAAGCGCCACTAATAGTATTTGCAGCGCTTCTGAAAGCGCGGCTAAAAAAACGCCGCAAACTTTTAGCGGTGCTTTTCCCACAAACGCCGCTAAAGGTGAAGACCTTTAGCGGCGCTTTCCCACAAACGCCGCTAAAAGTCAGGACCTTTAGCCGCTCAGGACCTTTAGCGACACTTTTCCCACAAACGCCGCTAAAAGTCAAGACCTTTAGCAGCGCTTCTCCACAAACGCCACTAAAGATCATGACTTTTAGCGACATTTTTCCCACAAACGCCGCTAAAAAACATAACCTTTAAAAAAATTAATTAAATAATATTTATTTCTATGATAAACATTATATTATGTATTCTTGAAATTTGAACTTTAAACTATATACTTCTAAGGATAAATTAACAAATATTAATTAAATTAAATTTCTATTTATAACTTTAAAACTAAATACAAAAATTAATGAATTCAATTTCCGACTAACACAAAACCCTATTTCAATAACACAAAAGTCAAGTTCCGACTAAGATGAATGACCATGGAATGCAACATTAAATAACATGCCACTTGAAGAAATGCTATGCCTTGGCTTTTCTAGCTTGAAGAGATTGAATCCTCTGCTGCACCTTCAATATCTAAAGGATGCAAAACCAAATGATCAGATTCATCGTCACTTTGGCAGATAAATCTAGTTACAATCTATTATCCACACTGAGGTGCAAAAGATAAAATCATATGGATTGTAAAAAGCGTACGGTAAATGCTAATAGTATTAAAAGAAAAAATTTAGTATAATCTCATACATTAGTACTCAAGTATAACTCAGAGATGCAAAAGATAAACCAACAAACTTGGTAAACAGAAAAGATGTTAAAAATAAAATATATATAGCCATTAAGGCTAAAAAAATATAACCATGATTCATGATCAAACAAAGCAAATGTTTTAAAAGCTTGGAATCGAGCTTAACAATTATGTGCAGCTTTAGTAGCAGGTTGAACCATACTAACAAACAATCTCAATCATAGCTCTTCCATGTGTCACAAATAGGCATTCTTTCTAATGGTTGTCTAAACTATTCAATTGTTTAACAAGGAACAATAGTATTTATTTGTAAAAAGCAGAACAAAAACATGCTGCACTACTGTTGTTTAACGTAATATAGAAATGTCTTATATAGCATAAAAGAGAACAATTAAGGCACATAAAGAAAAAGAACACCAACCGCATCTCCCTTGCTGTGTTGTTTCTCTTCCAAATCTTGAAGAGATAAATCAAGCCGCTTCCTGAGGACAAAGAAACAAAATTCTAAAGTTATACGAATGATAGTTACAATGTCGCATAAGACATTGTAGAGTAAAACACAACAGATAAAAGGTTATTGCCCAAACATGTGAAAAAGGGTAACATAGGCAGTGCATTTGATTAGAACTTTGTGAAAAAGGGGTACTATTTTTATTCCACAAGCAGCTTTTAAAAACTATAATTTATTTTTTAAAAATACTTTTTAATATTTTATTATATCCCTATAAGAAACTTATTAATTTAGCTGTACCTGAGATACCGTACCAAATATTATTCCGGGAAAAACTGAGTCAAGTCAAGCCAAACAAACCAAAAGGTACTTGATTTCAAGCACCAGATAAGAACCAGTGATTTTTGTTATATATATATATATATATTCCTACTAATGAAAATAAATGTATGGCTCTGCTTCAAAATCATTAAGCTAAAAACTCAAGTCTCGTATGTCGGTGACTATTTGTAATAGTAGGGAACTAGAATGGATATTTTAACAGCATTTGGTTCACTTCCGGATGCTCATTCCAGTTCACAAATTGAGTTTACTTCTTTATCATCTTCAACAAAAACCCAATAAACAACTAAATTTATAAGAATTTACAAAATAAAAAAAACTTAAAACGCGTAATTATTTAAATATTGTAAACTAACTCACAGTCACTAGCCTTAATCCGGCCATATTTGCCCCAAGGCACAAGCCGGTTGACATTGCTCCACAACCAGAATACAGGTCCAGCAATGAAGCATCCTCGGAACCACTGTTAGCTCCATTTACTGTATCTGGGCTGTCATCAGAAATTGTAGATGAAGCTTCTTCCCTAGCATTTGTTTTCCCTTCTATGATTAAGAAAAGAAATTATTAGAAGTTGAAGCAAATTAGTAAATTTTAAATGTTCATTGACGTACACTCAAAAAAAGGGGTAGCAAATCAGAGGAATAACAGCTACCTCGGGGCAAGTTAGTGAAGGACGAATATTCCAATTTGTATAACATGTCACAATAATAATCACAACTTGGAATCTCTTTACTCTTTGCCTCCAAATCAACCTAAAAAACCATAATAATTATACAGCATGATGAAACAGTGAAAGACAATAAATTGAAGTGCAAGAAACGGAAAACGTACGTTCAAAGATACATTTGCAATGTTAAGCTTTGCAACAAGACAATCCAAGGGATTGTCGTCTTGAATTTCTAAAAAGAATACACGCTTCTCGTCAATAAGGTGGCCTAACATTTTAAGTACCTGGAAAAGGAATGATATTTAACGTCAAATTAAAAGGTTTAAAACTAATGGAAATAGTACAAAAGAATCATCTTACTGTATCTTGAGCCCTGTAAAACCATTGAGCTGTAAAGTACAAATCTCCATCAACTGCTTCAAACATCTCAACAATTTTACATATATAGCAATCTTCTCCATCTTCAGCCTATATATATACAAAACAAAAAAAAAAATATAATTAGTTACCACTATGACTAAATCCATTAGCACAGGTACTCCAGCAATGCTTAAAAGTGAAGTAAATGATACAAATACAAAAATAGCAGCAACTCTTGTCTGCAATAAGAAAAAATAAATAAAATTTAGAAATGCACTCATGCTTCATAAGTGATTTAGTTATCGTTCAGAATACAAATCCAAACTGTTAAAATTCAAAAAGCATGATAGAGGAAGCACTCATTCATGGATCAAAGAGGTGAGGCAAGAATCATTATGATGAGCTCTCGTGTGTGAATCAATCTACATTTTCTACTTTCTTATCACAAAAAGTTCATACCCTAATTTGCTACAAGCATGCCCATGAAATGCATCTCTATGACTATCATTACATCAATGGATAAAGCGAATTGACAAAAATGTTTGGTACCACAAAAATGACAGTTTTTAAATTATTACTTGAGAAAATTCCAAATTCGCAGAAGAAAGTAGTAGAAGAACTGAGCAGCTCATAACTATCAGCAACTTACCACAAAAGCATGACATTAGCACATAATGACTATGGCAAACCAACTAAGACAAAGTAAGCATATAACAATAAGAAGAAATATCCTAAGAGAATAAACAAGATGCAACTATAACAACTATAGATATGTGCATACTGCATAATATCCGTATAAATGCTTGTCAAGTTTACCAAAAACATAACAGCAAAGATATTTTGAATCTTATACAATGGATTTACTCACCACAACTGAGGACAAAGAATGGCCCAAGCCAGAAAATATAGTTCCAATACACAATGTAAGAAGCATATAAAGAATTAGACGAAGCCAGTAGTATTTGAATTCCCTTGACATGATTAATAATGATCTCCAAGTCAATACTGCAATTCGTGTGGCATTACTGGCTTTGCCCTTGCTCTTGAGAAGTGGCCCTTCCCGTGGAATGCAACAAAAGTGAATGGAATTTGCAAAGGCTAGCCTATAGCCACCACAAAACTTTGAGGAAGTCATGCATGAAAAATGCTAAGATACAAAGTAAATATATGTCAGCCAGCTACACTCCCTCATCCACTTACCTTTGCTCATGCTAACCTTTAATTTGAGGACATGAGGTATATTAAACTGTTTCTTCTAATGTACACCAAAACAGTAAGATTTGGGAGCATCATTAGTTTCAAATCTAACAAATGCCTCATATAAGTAGTCATACAGGTAATTAAAGCTTCCTATTAGTCAAGGCCGAGAAATTATAAGTGGTTCAACACATATAAGACTACAAATTGTACCTTCTCAGTGAGTCTCAGTATCATAGTTTCAACTGCAGCAACATCAGCTGACGATTTATATGTTGCCTCAAGAGTACATATTGCAACGGCAGTATCCATGTTCACAGCTGAGAAGTCCCCATTATCATCCTGTCACAATGTAGCAGCTCATATTATTAGTAAATTACTCCAAAGTAGCAGCATTAAGGACTAGAAGCCATTGATAAATGTAAAATATTAAACCATAGAAACAGTCAAGATCGATAAGGCCTCCATTTTAGTAGAATCAAACTCGCCATTGGCAATTTTTCTAATTTAGAAGACATAAAAGGTGCAGCCACAAATAATGGGCAAGGTCAAGTTCGTGGTAGTACCAAATATAGTATAGTTGTAAAACAAAATAATATGATGCACTTCACAAGCACTTTAATCCTCTTAATTTATCATCTAGCCAACATGGACCAACAGCTTTTGAGATCTGATCCAAGTTTGAGGCATTTGTCGTACTCTTTTATTTTGGGGCTTTACTTGTTCCAAGTGCAGTAAGGCTTTCGAATCTTTTTCTCATTCCCTATCAGAACCAAATCGTCCACGATATGATTAACTACGTATATACTTCAAATGCAAATCGAGAAGTATGAGTTCATACAGCATGTTCATCAGAGAGAGTTAATGAATTGAAATACTAAAATACTACCAAAAAAAAATGCAAATGGAGAAATATGAGTTCATACAGCATGTTAATCAGGAAGAGTTAATGAATTGAAATACTAAAATACTACAAGGGGGTTTCAACTTTCAACAATGGTCTCCAATGCCGGTTTCCACGATCTCTGCTTCGAAAATCTCACCACGACGGAATCTTTCGCACCGTCGTTCACGGCATTTTGCGGCGGGGACTTAGCTTCAAACGGGCAAATGCAAAACTCATTAAAAACAGGTAAAATCTTCCCAATATTAAAGCTCGCATATTTCAACGCCTTATCTGCCTTACAACTGAGGCAACTCGTTTCCTCTTCCGTCAGCACCGAGTAAAGCAATTCCATGGGAAGAAGGAAATAAAGTCGCCGCCGTTCCAACACTTCATCTGCCGTCAACCCATGAACCCGAAAATACACTTTTAAACCGCCGGAATCGCACACGAACTGACCCGGATTCTCCACCATTAGATCCGCCGCTTTGACCGATTTCGTATACATCTGAATTTTCCCATTTGGAAACACCACTTTCACTGCTCCACCGCCGGAATTATAGGAATAGAGGAAGTTGCTAGGAAAATGAGAGACCCTTATGAAATTAATGATGAAGAGATGGATGATATATGTGCATGCAAAGATGGTGGTTGAGCGATGAAGGATTTTGGGGAAAAATTTAGGAATTGGGGGGGAATTTTAGGGGGGAAAAATTAAGGATTTTGGGGGTATATAGGAGGGGAAAAGTTCAGACCAAAAAGTTTATCCTTTTGCGGCATTTATAAAAAAAACTCCAGCGCAGTCGTTTTTTTTTTTTTTTTTGTTATTGCTTATCTTTTTGTGGTGTTTATAAAAAAACCTCGCTATTACTTATTTTTTGCGGAGTTTGTAAAAAAATGCTGCTAACGTTTTTGATACTAATATATATTTAAAAATTTAATCTAAATTTTTATTTTAAAGTTTAAGTAATATTTAAAAGAGTTAGATAAAATTTAAAATTTTTAAAATTTAAAATTATTTAATATAAAATTAAATAACAATCACTCATATACTTAAAAAAAATTTAAATTATTTTAAATAATAGTATTTTAATTTTTCATTTAAATAAATACTTTTTTAAAATTTAAGTAATATTTAAAATAATTAGATAACTTTTGAAATCTTTAAAATTATTTAAAATTTGAAATATTTAAAATTTAAAATTATTTAATATATAATTAAAAAAACAATCAGTCATATACCTAAAAAATTTTAAAATTATTTAAATAATAGTGTTTTAATTTTTTCATTTAAATAAATAATTTTATAAAATTTAAGTAATATTTAAAATAATTAGATAAAGTTTGAATTCTTTAAAATTATTTAAAATTTGAAATCTTTAAAAATTGAAATTATTTTATATATAAATTAAAAAACAATCAGTCATATAGCCAAAAATACTTTAAATTATTTTAAATAATATTATTTTAATTTTTATCATTTTTAACATATATTTTTCTATGCTTTTACTTTCAAATTTTTTCTATGTGTTGAAACGAATACATGATTGGCACTTGGATGATGGGTGAGAATATAGAGAGCAAAATGGCGCCGTTTAGTTTAAAGTAAAATGATTTTCTACGACGTTTTTATCAAACCTTAAACCTTAAAACCCTAAGTCCTAAACCCAAACCTTAAACCTCAACACCATAAACCCTAAAACCAAAACCTTGAACCTCAAAACCATAAACTCTAAAACCATGAACCTTAAACCTTAAATCCTTAAACCCTAAAACCCTAAACGCTTGTCATGACTATAGAATCTAATACCGAAATCTTAAAGTTAAACTTACATCGCATTTTAACCTTAAAGTTAAATTTATTTTAAATAATAGTATATTTTTAATTTTTAACATATATTTTTCTATGTTTTTACTTTCAAATTTTTTTCTACGTGTCATTATTTTTTGAAGAATTTAAATATTTAATTAAAAAAATTGTATTTTAAGTAATATAAATAGTTAGGGTTTAGGGGTTTCGATAAAGCAAAACTTCTAAAAGTTTAGTTATCAATTTGTAACTTTTCATAATTAAATAATTAAAATGAAACTTTCTCATAGCTAAGTCAGTTTCAAATAGCAAAATAATACTAAATTCAAAACAAAAGAAAAAAGAAAAAAATGAAAATTAAATCGAATCAAATCAAAATGAGTGTCGGTTAACTTTTAGCGGCGTTTTTTTAGAAGCGCCGCTAATGCTCAGATCTTTAGCGGCGTTTTTTTTAAAAGCGCCGCTAATGCTCATATCTTTAGCTGCGTTTTTTTAAAAGCGCCGCTAATCTCAGATCTTTAGCGTCTTTTGGAAAAAACGCCGCTATTTCTCCTTTTTAGCGGCGTTTTGGAAATAAACGCCGCTATTGCTCAACTTTTTGCGGCGTTTTCTTCCAAACGCCGCTAATGTATAATATTTGCGGCGTTTTTCATTAAAACGCCACTAAAAACGCCGCTAAAAGTTTGTTTTGGTGTAGTGTCCCTAGGTCCTTTAACTTTGGAGGTAATTTATTTGTCAACATTGTTGTGCACCCTTTAGTAAGAGAAATAGTCTGAAATTCTCCCAATCTACGCTTCTTTGACAATATGTCTTTCATAAATTTCACATAATTGGACATTTGCTCCAAAGCTTCAACCAGTGGTATGTAGTTGTGAAGTTATTTAAGGACATCTAGAAATCTTTTGAACTGAGCCTCTTATTTACAACTGTAAAATCATTGAGAAAATGGTGGAGGTGGTCATCCTTCATGTTGCTAAGGATGTTTTGTCGTAACATTTTTGTCGACAACACGGTCTAATTCTACTGCAGCAATCTTTTGCTTAGCTTTTTCAGCTACAGTGTACTTTTCAGACGTTTCTAAAATCTTTCTATTGTTGCAATCTAATTTTCCCTCTTCTACCATGGTATGTTTAATGATTTCATTCACCTGAGTCCCACTTCTGAGACCAATTGCTTTACAATGCTCCTTCCCTTGTGATCTCAAACTCTCGATATCACTTGGTAGAGCTCCTTGTGGTCTCGAACTCAAAGCATTTGCTATCTGCCCCACTTGATTCTCAAGAGCTCGAAAGGATGCAACTTAACTCTGAATTACGACATCGTTCTTGGCCATATATTCTTTCAACAAGGCTTCAATAGATGATGATGATCATGAAGCCAATGCCTGACCTTATTGGACATTTTACCTCGGCATAGGTTGAGTATAACCAAGCGGTGCACTGATGGTGTTCTGTCTTGTCGCATTGTTAAAATTCCCCACACCTTGATTATTTCAACTAAAGTTCAAATGTTGCTTCCACCCAAGATTATACGTGTTGGAATAGGGTTATTGTTCCAATTGAAATTACCTATGTAGCACACAGATGCTAGATTTGATAGGCATTCATCAAACTCATGGTCTTTACCACTGTAATAACCAATTTTTGCCCGGCCCGATGTTAAAACCGACCCAAAAAAATCCAATGATAGACAGCCCAACTACATAACCCAAACCCGGGCCCATCAAACAATAAAACAAAAAAAACAGAATAAAAAAAGGGACAAAAACAAAGTCCAAAAGTCCTTTTAAAATACCCAATGTCCAATTACAATAGAAAAGAGCCCAAAACCCGTCAGACCCACCAAGCCCAAATTAAAAACCCAAACCCAATTACAAAGGCCCAATGACCCAGATTCATAAACTGAAACCCTAGGGTTTCCTTTTCTGCGCCGCCGCTCCTTCGGTTCCACGCGCGCCACGCACACCGCCCCAGCTCCTCACGCGCCTTTGGGTCGTTTTGATTCCACACGCGCCTGCTCAGTTCCTCGCCCCTTGGGCCGCGTCCGCCACGCGCCCATGCGCCCTGACGATTCAAGACCCCCGAGGCACCTCGTCTGCTGGCCAACGATCGTCCATGCGCCTCGCGCCCATACCCTGCAGAAACAAAAACAGCGGACAACAAAGCAGCAAAATATGGGGAAAAATAGTAAACTAATAAAAGAAAAGCGTTGTACTTATCGGCTATAAGACGATGGGAAATGGATGTAAAAAGGGCTCCCGGCTGGTTTGGACGGGCACCCACAATCAATCAGAAATAAAAAAAAAAAAGCAAAGATTAAAAGAGTTTTTTTCTTTCTTTTCTTTCGAACATCTCACGAATATCAGCAATTCAAAGGGAAAAGGCTAAAAGGTGGATTTTTTTTTTTCGTTTTTGATATGTTCTGTTATTATCTTTTATTTTATTTCAAAAAACTTCATAAACGGAATTAAAAAAAACGGAGGAGAAAGGGAGGGGATCAAAAACAAACTTTGTAAAGGGGTTTTTTTTATGGGCATTCAGAACTCAAAAACAAGAATCAAAACACTGAAAAAATACAAACTATCAGAAATCAAAAATATCAAAAGGCAATAATAAAAGGGGGATAAGGGACCTACGATCGGGGTTAGTCCGTCTGTATCTCCTCCATCGCGATCGGAGCTCAGATGCGGGCGTGCGCTGAAGGGCGAGGCTTCAAGGCCTGGATGAAAAGGCCTCCCTCGGACCCCCGTGTGCCATCAAGCACCGTGTTCGGTGGCGCTCTGATGGTCGAGCGGAGGAGTTCTCATCGTTGCGGCGTACTTGAAAGAAAGAGATCCGAAATTATTTTTTTTCCTTTTTCATTTTTGGAGGCGGCGGATTAGGAGAGTTCTAGGTTTTTTTTCTTTTTCTGGTTTAAAGTTTCAAAATGACCAGGGATTAGGCTTTGATTTTTGGTTTTATCCACAAGCATGAAACGACACCGTTTAGGGCCTGTTTCAGTGGCTCTAAAACGGTGCCGTTTCAACCTTGCCCGATTCGACCCGATCCATACACCGGAGGATCCGCGTGTTTTGCCTTAATAGGATATTTGCGGATCGAGCCCTTCGGTTTTATTTCTTTATTCAAATTTCATCTGGCTTCTTTTTCACATATTTATAAATTAACCCTCCTTTTTGTCATGCCTGTCATTTTGATCCTTTTTGAACGCTGCGTTTTGGGAACTGGGGTATTTTCATTTTTGATCCCCCTTCGTTGACACGCATTATATTTCAGTCTTTAGTGTTGCTTTAATAGCTTTATTTGTTTGTACATTATCCTCTGATTTTTGTTTTGATTATAATCAAGCCCTCTTTTTTACTTAATTTCAGTTCCTTAAAGCTATTTTATATATATATTCTTTGTTTTAAAGTTTTATATGGTTTTTATTTTAAATACCATCATGTATTATTATTTTACGTTATGTATATTAAGCTATTGAAATTCTTTTAAACTACTAACATTTTATTAGATATGAACTTTAAATACTTGCATGTATTATTATATTGTACATAAATTTAATCTTTATTGTTTATAAGTTTCATTTTAAATCGAGTTGTATAACACCGTTTTTATATATAATTTCAAATTTCGTATATGTACATCAATATTAAATATGACATCTTTCTATATTAAATTTCTATATACCCAATTTTAGTGTTTTTTTGTTATCTATATAAAACTTATTGTATTTTGGTAATGTCAAATTTCCTTTTTTTAACTATCCACTTTTTTACGTATTTTAAAGCTCCTTATATTTTATTCAATTGGTAACTCTTATAAATTTGGCTATTGATTCATTAATTGGCTAATATTAATACCAGTTCTTGTATAATGTGAGACTATTGCCATTGCATGCACTATGATCAATTTATTTGTATCGTCATATTATTGTAGTTCATTTTATAATTTTGCATTAATGAATCGTTGCTCATTTATGTAATTTTTTTTCATTTATGTATCATTGTTCCATGATCGTTATTATTTTTTATATCATGCCATCACATTGTGCATTAATCTAAACAAATAACGCATGCCATTCGAATACTACACTCGTTATCATTCTAAAATAAAAGTCTTGAAAAATGAAGGCAATAATTCACGTTTTGGAAATCAAAAAATCGTGCCCAATCGTGCTGGGTGTGTTTTTTTCGTTTAACCAAATAAACGAATATCTTTTTAAAATTTTGTTCATATTTTCAAAATAAAGTAATATTCGTGAGTTTGGAAATTCGAGAGACCGTGCCCTATGCGTTAGGTTTCGGTTCTCTCGCTTGGCCAAACAATCGAATATCCTTTTGATATTCTAATGTATGAGTCTCGGGAATAATGAGATGATCTTGGATTCGAGGATTTAAATTATCGTGTCCTAAAGTATTGGATGTGATATTTTATTCATTTTAAACGAGAAAATCTTGATTCAATTCGATGAAACTCAAATATTTCCAAAAGAGATCGACTCTTTTTTAAATTCTTTTTAAGATTTTTATCGTGTCCTAAAGTATTGGATGTGATATTTTATTCCTTTCAAACGAGAAAATCTTGATTCAATTCGATGAAACTCAAATATTTCCAAAAGAGATCGGCTCTTTTTTAAATTCTTTTTAAGATTTTTAACTTTCGACATTGGGACATTAATTAATCAATTCGGCACCAATTTTGGGCGTGACGAGGGTGCTAAACCTTCCTCACATGTAACCGACTCCCGAACCTATTTTCTCAAATTTTCGTAGACCAAAAACATTGTTTTAGTAAATCAAAATGTTTTATTAAAACAAAGGTGATCCGATCACACCTAATAAAAGATCAGTGACGACTCCCGTTTCCTATTTTCAAAACCAAGTCGATTCCCGTTTTATCAAAAAATGGTTACGACAGCTTGGCGACTCCACTGGAGACCCCAAAAGAGAGTCAGGCCTTAAATTGATTATTTTACGTCCTTTGTCGAAAGTTTGAAAATTTTGATTTGAAAAATTATGATTCTTTTTATCGCATGCGCCTATGTCATATTATTTGATTGTGTGGTCGAGTCTCGCATAATATTTTTACATCACATTGCATGACCATTGGGTCACACCCTTTTTAAGTGGGAGTGAGAAGCTACTCTTTCGTGAGGTTTTCACCTCCGTGCAAGATAGTGGATCGCTTTCGAGATACATCCGTACCTATGTCTTCGTGAGATTTTCATCTCCGTGCAGCCATAGGGAAATGTGTTCCCCTGAACTGAACTTGGTCCATATGAGCCTATAATGGGTAAGGATCGAGGAATCTGCTGGTTCAGGTACCTTTACCCTAGAACCAAACCGCATATAGAGAAACTTAGGAGCCTAACCTAGGTAGAGCACGTCAAATCCTAGCGGTTACCTGAGTAGGTGATTTATTTCTTGCTTGCTTTAAGCTGTGTTTGGAATACATACTTGTTTTATTTTGATCAAATGACATTTCCATCACTTTTAATGTATTTTTGTACATCACATTGCATGACCCTTGGGTCACACCCTTAAGTGGGAGTGAGAAGCTACTCTTTCGTGAGTTTTTTACCTCCGTGCAAGATAGTGGATCGCTTCCGGGATACATCCGTAGCTATGTCTTCGTGAGATTTTTATCTTCTGCAGCCATAGGGAAATGTATTCCCCTGAACTGAACTCAGTCCATATGAGCCTATAATGGGTGAGGATCGAGGAATCTGCTGGTTCAGGTACCCTTGCTTTAGAACCAAACCGCATATAGAGAGACTTATGGGCCCACCCTAGGTAGAGCCACGTCAAACCCTAGTGATTACCCGAATAGGTACTTTGTTTATTACTCCTGTGCTAACATGTTTTCTTTTGTTTTGATTGCATTGCATTGCATCATCATAGAAAGGAGGTGCTGATTAATATTCAATTGCTAAATAGAGGAGTTTGTCATAAGGAACTAAATTTCTTGATAAAGTGGATTATAATACGGTGGCAAAAATGTAGTCCGAATAAACAACGAGAGAAGGCTGACAGTCCACAGAAGAGTACAAGACCTCGCTCGATGATTCAAGCCAACAAGGATTATTCAAGAGTTGTCACCCCCAGACTTTTAAAGGAGCTTATGAACGATCACAGAGGATAAACGAGTGAAGAGATACAGTCTGAACCAAGCCCCAAAGAGCTAGAAGGGGCACCTACGAAGAAAGCGCACAAGATATGGCCATGATATCCGGTCAAGAAGGAAGAGATTGGTGTTTTGCTTGGACTATGAGGACAAAACCGTATATGTAATCCGTTTTATGTAAAGAGCTTTATTTTCTAGAAAAGTTCTTCTAATGGAATTGAATTCATAATCAGCGCCTCTCTTTCTCTTTGCATTCATTCCACGCATTGGCATTGCATTGCATCATCTTAGAAAGAAGGTGTTGATTCGCGTTTGATTGCTAAATGGAAGAATTTGTCATAAGAAAATGTGTTACTTGATAAAATAAAGCTGAACATGGCCTAGGTAAACAACAAGACAAGACATTGTATGAAGATTCAAGCCGACAAGGATTGTTCGGGAGCCATCCGAAAATTATGAGCACCACGGAAGACACGTGAGTGATAAGGTACGGCCTAGATCAAGCAACGAAGAGTTAGAAGAGACATCTACTAAGAAAGTTCACGGGACATGACCATAACATCTGGATGAGAAGAAGAAGATTTGTATGAAGATTCAAGCCGACAAGGATTGTTCAGGAGTCATCAGAAGATTACGAGCATCGCGGAGGGTAAGTGAGTGATGAGGTACGACCTAGATCAAGCAACAAAGAGCTAGAAGAGACAGGACGCGGCCATAATATTTGGGAACGAAGAAGAGGATTGGTGTTTTCGCCTGGACTATGAGGAAGAGGCTGTATATGCGGTCCATTTTATTAAGGGAACATACTTTCTAGACAAGTTCTTCTAATAGGAATTAAATTCATAATCAATGCCTCGCTTTCTTTGTGCATTCATTTCATGCATTTTGCATTGCATTTCATGCATCTGTATTACATCGTGTTGCATGCATCAAAACTTGTAGAAAAACCCTAATTAGGTGAAATTATTCCAGTTAACTTAGAAGATATGGAACAAAGGTTGGAAAGATTAGAGCAAAGGCAAATACTGATGCAAGAACAGTTGGCCAAAATTCAGCGGGATATGCGAGATCAAATGAATATGATGCGCCAGTTAACCCAACTACTTGCCGAAAGACTTGAAAAGAGGAGTGGCCCAGTGGTCGGCAGTGCAGATGATGATGAACAAATTGTTTATACCCCAAGGAATATCCCGACTCAACCAAACACGCAGTCGCAAGGGGCACCCATCATTATCGGACCCCGACGTCAGACCAATACCTCAACCCTGTCAAACTTCCCAATGGGCTCATGTTTTAACCCTAAGGATGATCGAGCCAAACCGGTTGTTCGGGCCGAGGCAAAAGAAGGAAGGGAGCGGACATTGAAGACCCCAAAGAAGAAGGAAAAGGAAATGGGTAGTACGAGTAAGCATGACGAGAGCTCTTCAGAACTAATGGCAATGAGACAGCCAAAGACGGTGACTACCAGTCATCAAGGTCCCCTTAGACGAGACTCCAACCCAAAGGCTAACACGGGAAGGCTCCAGTTCACGCCCATCTCGATGACATACGAGGAGCTCTATCGAAATTTATTTGATGCACACGTGGTGGCTCCTCGCTACACTGAACCGATGCAATCTCCATATCCCAAATGGTATGACCCGAACACCCAGTGTGAATACCACGCTGGGGTTACAGGGCATTCGATAGAAAATTGCCTGGCTTTCAAGAAATTAGTGGAAAGATTTATTGGCATGGGTGTCGTAAAGATGGATGACACGCCAAATGCAGAAACATGAGCCTGGGAGTGTGTTGAACAATAGGGCTGTGGAAAGGACGTGTATTTTTAGAGCCAACTCGGAGTAATGTCCAAACACGCAAATTGCTCTAAAAGCCTGAGAGCAATAAGAATCTTTTGTGAAATGGGCTTGTGTCCAGAATCGTTATTTTAATGAAATGCATCTTTTTAAGTAAATATTTTCATGCTTTACATTTTTATTTTTCATTCATGCCCACATCATATAAATAATCATCTTTAGAATAATTTATTCTTTAGATTTTCTACCTTTACACCCACGAAGGGTCCCCAGATATCAATGACACGAGCGACGCTGCTACCGGCTCTCTTTTTAGTGAAATATGGCTCTAAGGGATCTCAAGACTTTGAAGATGACAGAGATTGTAACCTATCTTTTGATTTGTTAAAGATGGTAGAATAAGCGAAAATAGACTCTACCTTGCAAAAAGGGTCAGTGGACGTTGCAAGCTTAAGAAAAAGCTTAATCCACCACAGAAATAAGGCGAGACATCAATGGGCTATTTTCAAGAATTCTAAGATATTTTTACGATCATATCAAGACACGAAAGACTACCGAGAAATTAGGGTGTTGCCAAGCTTGGAACCCATGTTCTACAACGGCCAGGCTAATCAAGAAGTTCGAACTACTGGTCTACCCAGAAAAGAGATGCCAAATCAAGGAAGTCAAGACTTATGCGCCTCCTCCATATGAGAGGGGCATAGATGTTACGGGACCGATCTCGCCAAGGGTATCGCCGATACTAATACATCTTCATGGTTATCAAATACTTCACTAAAAGGGTGAAAGTTGCTTCATATGCCAAAGTTACAAGGTCAGCAGTCATCAAATCCAAATTCAAATCCAAGTTCAGATGCAAAAAAAAAAAAAAAAAAATTGGCAATGAAGAACGCTAGAAAAAAAACATCAGAATCAGGCACCTTACCAGTGTAGCAAAGACTACCAAAAATAATTCGAAAATTGACTTGGACTTGTAAAGGTTGGCATAGAGAAGTTACCCTTTACCCTCTATGTTTTTAAGAGCGTTAGCTAGGAACTTCACCGGGGCAACACATTCCTTACCAATTTTGCCAACTAGAGTCAAATTTTGTTGGAGTTGAAATTAGATGAGGCAAAATAGATCCAATCTAATACGATCAGGTGAATTTGGAAAGGAAGTTATCTATCACGCTCAGATGATGCGAGATCATAACAAAAATGATTCACCCTAGAGAATTTCACGATAGAGCTTAGAAGAGGATTTCCTCCATACAAAAGGAACTTCGGAAGAAAGCGGGTGCCGAACTAGGAAGGACCTCATGAAGCGAAGAAGGTCTGTTCTGGGGAAGCATGAATAGTGACCAAAATGGATAGTAGAGACTTGCCCAATTTGGAGAATTCAAGCTCAAAAAAAAAGAGCAAAAAAAGAAGAAGAGAAAATCAGCAAAAAGAAAGAAGGAAAAGGAGAGGTCAAAGCAAAAACCTACAAAAGGCGCTTTGAGACCAAAGGGGTTTTGAGTTGAAAACCCGAAAAGGGCAGCTCAAATTTTGAAAAAATGGGGCACATGGTAGTCTTGCTGCGCTTGAAATAACAATGAAGATATATGTTACATCTTGGGGCATTGACAAAGTACTCCTGATCCCCTAAACACGTATTGAGCTTAGAATGGTCCTCAAGAAGTTGGAACAGAGGAGCTTGGGATACGATATCTGGGGCACCTAGCTTCCATTTTACCTATTTTAATTCTTTATTTATGATTATCTACCAATAAATTTCCTTCTTGATAGTATTTACTAGCCTTGATCAAACTTGTTTGTTTCAAACTATTCCCCCAACCAATTTCCTTTTTGTCCACTATTACAATCTTTTTCGGGCATTTTGCATCGAAATAACGATTTGAGGACTAATAGTACTTTCATAAAAGAAGTTTCACACATTACTCTGAAAGCATCTGAATAATACAAGGACCTGAAACATGACTATGGTTCAGAACTCATTCAGTCTAAGGTTTGGAAATGTTGGAGAAAAATGATTATCTTTTTGAACAATTTATTGGTTGAACAAAAACAAGAAATTTCGTCGGTGATACGACCTTGACAAATGATGAGCGATGTCGACCCAGGTACACAATGAAATCATGGTACCATACCTCAGAGTCGAAGCAGGATGGTTGGAAGAAACCAAATGTTATTCTCCTGAAGTTGCAGTAGGAGGTAGGAGCTTTATGTCCCAAAAGGGGACTCCAAAATTACAGCGGGGCAAGCTTTCTGAGTAGAATACGGACGCTTATTTGGGTTTTTTTTGTCAAAATATACTGGCTGAACGAGAGAGCATCGTAATGCATCGGTGATAGAACCTTGTTGAACTATGAGCAACGACAACCCAAACAGTAACAAGGGTCATTCTCCTGCATTCATTCATACACATGTAGTTAAGAGTACTAGATTCATTCTGATCATTGCATCTTAACCGTCTGGCATAAACATGAACACAAAACTGATCTTACAGCACAAGTCCCCTAGGGGGCATTGTCACAATAATGGTGAATTCAAAGATCTTGCCTACCTGAGTAGAGCAGAAAAAAAAGTAGATTTGGCAGTCCTGAAGTTGCGGGAGCAGATCGGAGACATACAATTCTTATCAACTCTATTTTCGAGAAGTTTCAGCGAGAAGATCAAAGTTGCGGATCTCTTCTTTCTGAATTCTTATCACCTCCTATTTTCGAGAAGTTTCAGCGAGAAGATCAAAGTTGCGGATCTCTTCTTTCTGAATTCTTATCACCTCCTGTTTTCGAGAAGTTTCAGCGAGAAGATCAAAGTTGCGGATCTCTTCTTTCTGAATTCCTATCACCTCCTATTTCCGAGAAGTTTCAGCAAGAAGATCAAAGTTGCGGATCTCTTTTTTCTGGATTCTTATCACCTGCTATTTTCGAGAAGTTTCAGCGTGAAGATCAAATTTACGGATCTCTTCTGTCTGAATTCCTATCACCCCCTATTTTCGAGAAGTTTCAGTGAGAAGATCAAAGTTACGGATCTCTTCCTTCTGAATTCCTATCACCTCCTGTTTTCGAGAAGTTTCAGTAAGAAGATCAAATTTACGGATCTCTTCTTTCTGAATTCCTATCACCTCTTATTTCCGAGAAGTTTCAGCGAGAAGATCAAAGTTGCGGATCTCTTCTTTCTGAATTCTTATCACCCCAAACCTCCAGCAGAATGGATCAAAGCAAAGAGTTACAGTGAAGTTTGAAGCTGTTTGAAGAAGACGCGGATCAAGAAGTCAAGGCTTAGCTAAGCCCGGGCAAAATTGGTTCTTTTATTGTCTTTGCTCTATTCTCGTTTCACGACAATGAGCAAAGAGGGGCAGCTGTAATAACCAATTTTTGCCCGGCCCGATGTTAAAACTGACCCAAAAAAATCCAATGATAGACAGCCCAACTACATAACCCAAACCCGGGCCCATCAAACAATAAAACAAAAAAAAAGAATAAAAAAAGGGACAAAAACAAAGTCCAAAAGTCCTTTTAAAATACCCAATGTCCAATTACAATAGAAAAGAGCCCAAAACCCGCCAGACCCACCAAGCCCAAATTAAAAACCCAAACCCAATTACAAAGGCCCAATGACCCAGATTCATAAACTGAAACCCTAGGGTTTCCTTTTCTACGCCGCCGCTCCTTCGGTTCCACGCGCGCCACGCACACCACCCCAGCTCTTCACGCGCCTTTGGGTCGTTTCGATTCCACACGCGCCTGCTCAGTTCCTCGCCCCTTGGGCCGCGTCCGCCACGCGCCCATGCGCCCTGACGATTCAAGACCCCCGAGGCACCTCGTCTGCTGGCCAACGATCGTCCATGCGCCTCGCGCCCATACCCTGCAGAAACAAAAACAACGGACAACAAAGCAGCAAAATATGGGGAAAAATAGTGAACTAATAAAAGAAAAACGTTGTACTTATCGGCTATAAGACGATGGGAAATGGATGTAAAAAGGGCTCCAGGCTGGTTTGGACGGGCACCCACAATCAATCAGAAATAAAAAAAAAGCAAAGATTAAAAGAGTTTTTTTCCTTCTTTTCTTTCGAACATCTCACGAGTATCAGCAATTCAAAGGGAAAAGGCTAAAAGGTGGATTTTGTTTTTGTTTTTGATATGTTCTGTTATTATCTTTTATTTTATTTCAAAAAACTTCATAAACGGAATTAAAAAAGACGGAGGAGAAAGGGAGGGGATCAAAAACAAACTTTGTAAAGGGGTTTTTTTTATGGGCATTCAGAACTCAAAAACAAGAATCAAAACACTGAAAAAATACAAACTATCAGAAATCAAAAATATCAAAAGGCAATAATAAAAGGGGGATAAGGGACCTACGATCGGGGTTAGTCTATCTGTATCTCCTCCATCGCGATCGGAGCTCAGATGCGGGCATGCGCTGAAGGGCGAGGCTTCAAGGCCTGGATGAAAGGGCCTCCCTCGGACCCCCGTGTGCCATCAAGCACCATGTTCGGTGGCGCTCTGATGGTCGAGCGGAGGAGTTCTCATCGTTGCGGCGTACTTGAAAGAAAGAGATCCGAAATCTTTTTTTTCCTTTTTTATTTTTGGAGGCGGCGGATTAGGAGAGTTCTAGGTTTTTTTTCTTTTTCTGGTTTAAAGTTTCAAAATGACCAGGGATTAGGCTTTGATTTTTGGTTTTATCCACACGCATGAAACAACACCGTTTAGGGCCTGTTTCAGTGGCTCTAAAACGGTGCCATTTCAACCTTGCCCGATTCGACCCGATCCATATACTGGAGGATCCGCGTGTTTCACCTTAATGGGATATTTGCGGATCGAGCCCTTCGGTTTTATTTCTTTATTCAAATTTCATCTGGCTTCTTTTTCACATATTTATAAATTAACCCTCCTTTTTGTCATGCCTGTCATTTTGATCCTTTTTGAACGCTGCGTTTTGGGAACTGGGGTATTTTCATTTTTGATCCCCCTTCGTTGACACGCATTATATTTCAGTCTTTAGTGTTGCTTTAATAGCTTTATTTGTTTGTACATTATCCTCTGATTTTTGTTTTGATTATAATCAAGCCCTTTTTTTTTTACTTAATTTCGGTTCCTTAAAGCTATTTTATATATATATTCTTTGTTTTAAAGTTTTATATGGTGTTTATTTTAAATACCATCATGTATTATTATTTTACGTTATGTATATTAAGCTATTGAAATTCTTTTAAACTACTAACATTTTATTAGATATGAACTTTAAATACTTGCATGTATTATTATATTGTACATAAATTTAATCTTTATTGTTTATAAGTTTCATTTTAAATCGAGTTGTATAACACCGTTTTTATATATAATTTCAAATTTCGTATATGTACATCAATATTAAATATGACATCTTTCTATATTAAATTTCTATATACCCAATTTTAGTGTTTTTTTGTTATCTATATAAAACTTATTGTATTTTGGTAATGTCAAATTTTCTTTTTTTAACTATCCACTTTTTTACGTATTTTAAAGCTCCTTATATTTTATTCAATTGGTAACTCTTATAAATTTGGCTATTGATTCATTAATTGTTAATATTAATACCAGTGCTTGTATAATGTGAGACTATTGCCATTGCATGCACTATGATCAATTTATTTGTATCGTCATATTATTGTAGTTCATTTTATAATTTTGCATTAATGAATCGTTGCTCATTTATGTAATTTTTTTTCATTTATGTATCATTGTTCCATAATCGTTATTATTTTTATATCATGCCATCACATTGTGCATTAATCTAAACAAATAACGCATGCCATTCGAATACTACACTCGTTATCATTCTAAAATAAAAGTCTTCAAAAATGAAGGCAATAATTCACGTTTTGGAAATCAAAAAATCGTGCCCAATCGTGCTGGGTGTGTTTTTTTCGTTTAACCAAATAAACGAATATCTTTTTAAAATTTTGTTCATATTTTCAAAATAAAGTAATATTCGTGAGTTTGGAAATTCGAGAGACCGTGCCCTATGCGTTGGGTTTCGGTTCTCTCGCTTGGCCAAACAATCGAATATCCTTTTGATATTCTAATGTATGAGTCTCGGGAATAATGAGATGATCTTGGATTCGAGGATTTAAATTATCGTGTCCTAAAGTATTGGATGTGATATTTTATTCCTTTTAAACGAGAAAATCTTGATTCAATTCGATGAAACTCAAATATTTCCAAAAGAGATCGACTTTTTTTTTAAATTCTTTTTAAGATTTTTATCATGTCCTAAAGTATTGGATGTGATATTTTATTCCTTTCAAACGAGAAAATCTTGATTC
Source organism: Gossypium australe (assembly GCA_005393395.2). NCBI lineage: Eukaryota > Viridiplantae > Streptophyta > Magnoliopsida > Malvales > Malvaceae > Gossypium > Gossypium australe. Next base: position 82,935,780 of record CM016621.1, on the reverse strand, counting down.
AATTCGATGAAACTCAAATATTTCCAAAAGAGATCGGCTCTTTTTTAAATTCTTTTTAAGATTTTTAACTTTCGACATTGGGACATTAATTAATCAATTCGGCACCAATTTTGGGCGTGACGAGGGTGCTAAACCTTCCTCGCATGTAACCGACTCCCGAACCTATTTTCTCAAATTTTCGTAGACCAAAAACATTGTTTTAGTAAATCAAAATGTTTTATTAAAACAAAGGTGATCTGATCACACCTAATAAAAGATCGGTGGCAACTCCCGTTTCCTATTTTCAAAACCAAGTCGATTCCCGTTTTATCAAAAAATGGTTACGACAACCACAATAAACACATGTTGGCTTGACTACTTTCATCTCCTGAACTGCAGTTGGTCTATTCATTGTTTTGATCATATTAGTTAAAGATGATACCTAGGCAGTTAATGAAGTGATTGCATCAAGTTCCATGTTGCCAGTAACTCTTCGACCAGTCCCAACTCGTGTGGTAGGATATTGATAATCATTGTTGGCAATTCATTCTATAATCTCATATGCTTCATTGTAAGATATATCCAACAAGGTACCATTGGCAGAAGCATCAACGGCCATTCTCATATGTGTATTCAACCCATTATAAAACATCTCCATCTGTGTCCAGTGCTGAAACCCATGCATCAAACATTTTTGAAGTAGTTCTTTAAATCTTTCCCATGCTTCATACAACATTTCATCCTCTTATTACCAAAAAGAAGTAATGTCATTTGTAAGCTTGGCATTCATGTTTTGCGGATTATACCGTAAAAAAAACCCCTAGCAAAGATCATTCCATGATGTCATTGTCCCCGACAACAAAGCATTCAACCATGCTTTTGTTCGATCTCTCGAGGAATATGGAAACAATTTAAGCCTTAGGGTATTTTCAGGAACACCTTATTATCTAAATGAATCTAGAAAAAGTCTTAAATTCAATCGTGGATCTTCAGTAGGCAACCTGCTTAACTGTCCCACTGTTTACAACATCTAAAACATCACCGATTTCAACTCAAAATGCTGAGCCTATATGTGCGATCTTACTATCTGTGGATTCATATAATCCAAAATTGGCACATGTTCACGAATTGGCCTGTCTCAATCATCTATCACGCGATGAATAGGAAGATCAACAACCTGACCATTTGGATTTGATGGATCATTCAGACCAAGATCATTCCCGTCCCTAGCCATGTTACGCACTTCTCTTCTCCTTATTCTCAAAGTTCTCTCGATCTTAGGGTCAAAAGGATACTCTTCGTTAGCAAGAATGCCTCTACTCATACATTGATAACAAACCTAGAAAAATTAAATACAACTAAATTAACTAAAAGTGATTGGAATTACATAAAATAACCAAACCAAATTTTACCAAATTGCCATTCCCCAACAACGACACAAAAAATTTGTCACGTGTGAATATGAAATGCGAATTGTGCAAGTATACACGTCGAATCAAGTAATAAAGTGATAAGTGATATTGTCTCCACAGGGATTGGATAGGTTTAAATTGGTTAAGTTATTATAGTAAAGCGAGATTAATGCTAAGGTAAAAAGAAGAGTAATAAAAATGTAGTGGCATTTAGGAGAATAATTATGTATAAAATGTACAGAACAATCAAGTAAACAATTAGAGCTGTGATAATAAATATGCTACGAAAAAGATTAAAAGACCTACAATGTTGATTTGAAAAGCTAGGATTACTAATATTCTACCCTTATTAACTAATAATGTCTCAGAAAGATCAATCTTATTCTACTGTTCGGAATAATTCTATTGTGGTATGCTTTTTTCGAAAGCTAAACCTTGAGTTACCACACCTAGGGCACTATATGTCTATAGGTTTTGAGTTTGGTTCCTACTACTGTTCTTCTCCTTTCTATACAAAATGCTACTCTATGTCTAAAGTCTGCTACAAGTATTCTTTCGACTACTCGCTCATATCATTCAATTTTGATCTAACTAACCTAAACTTGTAAGAATTAGATTAATTTTATAAACATGTTGCATATTCACCTATATTTAGAGATTACACGCCTGCTATTCATAAATACCGTTGAATGAAATAGTAAATTAAAATTAATCTAAGCTTTTGCCATTAAAGGAAATAAAGGTTTCATCAAGCAATCCAAACCCTATGAGATTAACTCATGGGCTGGCAAATAACATCCAAATTCAGAATAACATTCAACATCATTCTTTCTCGATTCAATTCACAAAATAGTAAATAAAGGAGTAAAAGAAGAACTTCAAGAATATGGATGTCACCTATCCAACCCACAACTTCAGCAATAGTGACCAAGAGGGAATGCCCTCTTCTTCTCCTTTTCGATTTTGTCTTGTTCTTAATCGTTATCCTCTATTCTCGTCCAATGATCTTTTTCTCCAATTGTCTCTCTAATCATCCACTCTCCAAAAATCCCCCTTTCTCAGTTTTTATTTTTGGTTTTTACATCTCCTCTTTTAGGGTAGACCCATCATCCCATTATCCTATGATATTTTTCCTCTTTTTTATGTTGATTTTTCTGGTACACATCCAGCAGGGTTGATAAGGGTTAAGCGTTGACTAGGTCGCTTCCTAGCATTGCCACGGCATTCGTGTTGGCAAACTATCCAACCTTTTGCCACGACAAACCTTCACTTCTTTACTTCTTTTCCTCATTCTACACCTTCCACTTAACAAACAAATCCTTCCTGTAAATAATTAGAAGTAACACGTAATAACATTTAAGCACAGCCTAAGCCTTTTAATATAATTTCTTAAAAACACTAATGGAAAAATCCTAAAATGCAACTAAACTTACCTAAGTACAGATAATTAACCAAGTCTAAAGGCATAAAATATAACTCTTTTTAAGAGTTATCACGAATACTTGTGGGCATATAGTAATCTCCACATATGTAGGTGAGCATTTTGTTTCAGTTATTCTACTATATCAAGGAGAAGTCTATGTTAAGTCATAAAGGTTAAGTATGGTATTATTTGGCGCCAAAGGTGTAATACGCCTTGTTTGTCTGGAGTATTGTACTAGTTATATTATGAGTAGTTTGACTAGAAATGAACTGGATAACCTAGCTTGAGAATTGTGAATGTATTGTACTTATTTATGTTTTTCTTGAGAACTCTAAACCATTAAGAAGGTAAATATAGAAACGTATGACACTTGTTAAGTTCCACTAAGTAACTGGGTCATTTTTATATGTTTTAGAAGGGTTTGTAAAGGTAAAATAAACTTAAACTTTAAAAGAAATTATTTCAATATCAGAGTTAACTTATGATGAATCTAAACCAACATAAAATAATAAACCCCATCGTCTAATTCCCAGGTTCGCCAGTATTTGTTTAGGGATGAGCCTCGCCAAGTCATCTACCTCGCAACTGCCATCCGTGTCCTACTTACTTACGAAGTAAGAGAGGGGTGGGTTAGCTCATTAAGAACTCAATGAATAACCAGGAATTGACAAAGTATGCTTAAAATACAAAGTTTAAAATAGAGAGAAGACTTAGTTTGAAAATCGTTTTTGAGTGATGGGTTGGGTTGGCGGTATAGTTTGCGAGACCCGGTTTGCAAATCTTGTTTGTTAAAAAATATAAGTTTCTAAAACAATTTCATATGTATTTACTGAAAACTAAACTTAAAAACTTAGCTTGTGCTTGTTTGAAAATGGAACTTATATAGCATGAAACATGCTTATTCATAATAAAAGATAACATTCTAAGACATGGTTCACAAAGATAAAATAAACTTCAACTTTAAAAGAAATTATTTCAATAACAGAGTCAACTTATGATTAATCTAAACCCACATAAAATAATAAACCCCATTGCCTAATTCCCAGGTTCGACAGGATCCGTTCAGGGATGAGCCTTGCTAAGTCATCTAACTTGCCACTTCCATCCACGGCCTACTTACCTACGAAGTAAGAAAGGAGTGGGTGAGTTCATCGAGAACTCAATGAATAATCAGGAATCGACTATACTTAAAATACATATTTTGAAACAGAAAGAAAACTTAGTTTAAAAACCGTTTTCGCATACTTGGTTCACGGTGTAGATTGCAAGACCCAGTTCACAGATCCTGTTTGTCAGAAAACATAAATTTGTAAAATAGTTTTGCATGTATTGTGACACCCCCAACCAAACCGGGACGGACTGGCCCAAATCCGAAGCGGCACAATAGCCACCAAAGTGACTCTCCAGCTCAACACCATCAAAAACACACTCCAACCTTATAACACCGTAATTCTAACTAACTAACTATCTAATTTTAATGCATAAGCAATTTTGTGAACCATTTTTAAACTATTTCTAATTATTTTAACTCTAAGGGTATTTCGCTCATTTTACCATCTAAAGTTAAACAGTCCCGTTTTTAGTTCTAAATGATTACCAACCTTATTTTAGTCAATTTATGCAAGCCCTAAAAATTTCAATTTCAATCGAGTTCATTTAATAAGTCTAATTATTATTTTATTAATAGGAACTAAAACGTAAATTTTTATAAACTTTTAATACATTACCCAAAATATTATCTAAGAATATTTCTACCAAATTTTGACACTCACAAGTCTAATTCTAAAATATTATCGAGTTTCCCTATCGTTAAAGGCTTCAATTAATCTAATCAAGTTTTAGGACTAAATTATAATCATACTTAGTAACCATCAAATATATCACACAAGGTACATACCTTAGCCACAAGCATTCCACTCCTTGGCAAGCTACAATTAAACTATGTTAGTATAAAATACATTCTTCAAACACCATGTTCTCAATCACCGTATGAACTCTCATCAACATACCACAAACTACACAACAATTAAGCATAAAAATCAAGCATTAAAGTAATTATAACATCAGTAAAATAAATTTCCAAATAAATGTCCAATGTCCATTATAATTGACTTAAATCTAGTCCCAATAAGTGCCATAATGCCCGTTATTATTTCTAAAGAAGAATCTTTTAGCTACCGAGCCTTAATCTTAGATCGGCCTTGCGCTTGCTCCTCAACTCCTCAAGCTGAAAAAGTCTCTGCACATAGGTGTGAGGGTGTGAGCTTAAAAAGCTCAATGAATGATCGTAAAAACTATAACTAATCGCACCCAATTCATGCATAAATCTAGGCACATTAAGCATCAAAATTTCATTCACAATATCACATTATAATCATAATAGCATATGCTATTCCATGAATAAAATTCAAATTTAATATGGCATATGAAATCATAATTTAACTTATAAACATACACTTATATTGGCATAATACATCCATGGCAATATTTAAACGTGTGATCATACACTGGATAAACGGATCTCCAAATTCCTACGTAGCAGAAACAGTCCTGGGTTGAGTGGGCCAAAGCCACACGCTCCTTTATATCGCCTCACAGTCCCGTTGAGTGGAGACACAAGCTCAACATTCCCTTATTTACTCCAAAAGTCAGAACTTCTTGAGCCATATGCTCACAAATAACACATAAAATGGTGAGTACTCACAAATCCCATGGTATGCCAACTATATCCAATGGATCCACCATGCAATGTTGCCAATATAATCATACATACAAGGCATAAAATCTGATGTTTAAGCACTTAATTTAAGATATAAAAATGCCATTAAAAGCATGTAGCTTAACAATTTCAACATCAATATAATTAAGCATAACAAATGCCTTTGTCCATGAATTTTAAACCAATCATAACACCAACATCAAATGCTCAAAAATTCAGTAACTCGTGCTCTAATTAACAATCCATTCAATCCAAATTAATCATACCAAAAGCTTAACGCACAATTTTCCAAAAGCCAATTACAATTATGCTCTTGTAAAATAAAATTAATTTTTGCAAATCCAACCAAATAAGATGTGATTAAGTCATTAAAAACACTATTTAAAACTTCAATTTAATACAAAACCAAGCAAATTTACCAATAGCCTTTAAAATCACTCACTTCCGCTCTTTATTTTTTTAAACAAAAGTGTGTTCAAGTAGGTAAGTTTTAGCCTTAAATCCGGTTAGCATCATCCTCATCTCTGTGTGAAGCTTTAACAAAGACAAAATATGCATTACAAACTAACATTAACATCAAGAATGTCAAAATTTCATAAACTATATGGATTTAAATCGTTTCTTTTATCTACCTTACTGAAATTGCACAATTAAGCCGAAATATAAAATTCATCAGCTAAACGACCTTCTCAGCACCACAAACCACTTCTAAAATTCATTCCTAGTCCATTAACATAAAACCTAAGTGCTAATTTCATCTGTTAAATTGTTTTAAAATTTTCTAGAAAAATAACTCATTTTCTTGATTAAAAACGAATTTATCAAAATTGATCAACCAAACGAGTTTGATATCTTGTTTTATGATTAAAAACCTATTAATAAACATATGTTGAGATTAGACACCCATTAAAACTTAGATTCCAACTCAAAATCATGGATTCACCATTGCTGAGTTCTATGTTCAAGAAAGAAGAAATCAAAACTTCAAAATCCATTTTAATCATTTTAAATAGCAAATAATGATTGAAAAAAAGTTAAAAAGGAATTTAGAGTTGAGAATTACCTTCAATTGATCTCAAATCACCAATTTAGAAGATTGAATCAAGATCCTTGAAGACATTTCGGATGACTTTTGATCAACTTTGGAAAACTTTTATGGAGATTTTGGAGAGAATTTTAAGAGAGTAAAATTTTAGATATATTCTCTTATATGTGGTCTATGAAAATGAGAAAAAAACAAGAGAAAAAGCTCTTAATTCGGGTGAAAATTGCAATGTTTTTAAAACTGAAAACCCCCACCTGATTTTCAAAAATTGGGAAAATTGCCATTAGGCCCTTCGCACATTTCCCTTATTTTACAAAATACTCCTTTCCTTCCAATATTTTGAAAATAAGGATAATTTGCTATAAAACCACTCTTATATTCCCTTGTTTTGCAAAATGGTCCTATTTAGTTAATATTTTAAATTCTTTCTATAATAGCCCGTTTTCAGTTAAATCGAAACAGTAATTTCGGGACCACAAATTTGATGAGTAAATTATTATTTTTTTATTATTTTAATGTCTATGGGATATTAGTAAGGTCGTATTAAAATTTCGTTGAGAATTTTTTATGTTTGCATGATTAATTAAGTGAAAAAGACTAAATCGTAAAAAGTGTAAAAGTATATTTCCATTAGTTAAAAGGAGTCAAATGGATATGAAACCTAAAGGAATTGGATGGTAAATAAACCAATTAAGGTGATAGTCGATGCTTATGGCCATGGTTTTATTGAAATTATTAAGGTTTTCAAAGGTTAAATTAGTAATTTGATAAGTAATGTTAAAATAACTTAATGAATTAAACTCATCTTCTTCCCCATTTCAATCTATTGCCAAAAATCACCATAGACATTGAGCTTGAGCATTCGTTTGGCTTCTCATCTTGCATGTAAGTGTTTCTGAGTCCCGTTTTTAATGATTTATATGTTTTTTATGTCGTTTTAGCTTAATCTAGCTAGCTCGGGGATCAATTTGTAAAAATGTTAAAGATTGAGGGTTATTCCATGAATGCTTTTGAATAATTCTTGATGTTTAATGGTAGATTATGAGTCCTTGTTGATAAATAAATAAGTTTTGTAAAGTAATTTTTGATGAAATTTGCATTTAGGGATTTGTTCGTAAAAATAGTAAAAGTTCATGGAAAATTTAGGAAATGATGGTTTGTTTAGGTTTATATAAGTCCCTAATAAATTCGGTTAGCTTGAATGGGGGATTAAAATGCTTAGATTTTAATTTATGAGCTTAAGGACTAAATTGTGAAAAGTTAAAATGTTAGGGGAAAAATAGTAATGTTGCATAAATGTGAAATGTGGACTAAATTGAATGCTAGAAGTCTTAAATGGATTGAAATTGTCTATTTAGATCAAGGTAGACCACGTACGAACTTAGATCGAGGCAAAGCTAAAGCTTCGGAATAGCTCGATTTAACATTCACGCCCCTAGTTGTCGAGGTAAGTTCGTGTGAATAGTTTTTTTTAATGCTAATTCAAATAGTATGTTAATATGTTATTCATCATGTGAATTGATCGATGTATAAATAAATCAATGCAATTACGGTTAACGAGTCTCGGTTGAACCTTAGGAATTCATGTGGGCAAAGCCCATTTCACTGCTCGTGTGAGCAATGATGTAAAGGAAAGGTTACAGTTATATGTTTAAACACATTTCGTGTAAGCTTTCTCTAGTATCCAATGATATCCTAAATGGTTCAATGGGCAAGAAAAGGGATTGAAATGGTAAGGTATCAAATGGAATTATGCATATGCTCATGAAAAGGATGTATGAATCAAATGATGTATTTTCATATGAAAATGACTTGTCATATGGTTAATTCAAATGAGTTATGTATAAATACACTAACTTGTGTATTGATGATGATATATAGGCTTGTGCCAAGCTTGTGGTTTGGGTTATATTATGCTTATAATCATTGTTGTGTAAATGAAATGGTAAGTTATGTTTCATTTTCTACAAACTTACTAAGCATTATTTACTTACGTAGTTTCTTTCCTATGTTTTATAAATTATCGGAAGCTCAACCGGTTTGGAATATCGTTGGAGATCTATCACACTATCCAGCATATATATATATATATATATATATATCAGTAGTTTTTGATGTTTTGGCCAAGGTTATAATGGCATGTATAGGTGGACTTGTAATGGTATTTAGTTGAATGTTTAGTTGATGTTTTGGTATGTATATATGATGCAAGTTAACTTTGTTGGAAAATTTGATGCTTTGCTAGTTTGTGACATTGTGGCTATCTATGTTGCATGTTTTGAATAGCTCATAAGGTTTGTTTTGAATTAATATGATTATGACCTAGTTATGGTATGATTTGGTAAGTATTGAATTGGTAATTGATGTTTGAAATGTGGTAGTATATGCACGTTTAGGTAAGTTTTGATGAATGCATTTGAGGTGCCCTGAATGGCATATTGGTTAGTTGAATTAGGCTTTTGAAATGGCATATACATATGTATGTTTAGGTAGGGTTTGATGCCTTGCAGGTGTGCACAAAGTGTTCAAGTGATTATGCATGTATTGGTGTTGGGAATGGCTTGTTTTTGGTGAATTTTAAGTCCATGCGGCCTGAGACACGGGCGTGTGACATGGCCGTGTAACCCTACTCAGAAAGTTACAAAGGTGTGGACACGGGCTGGGACACGACCATGTGTCCCTAGTTCGAAGGTTACACGAGCGTGTGTCTCAACTGTGTGAGGCACACGACCGTGTGACCCCTATTTCCTAATTATTGTAACTTTTTCTTATACTTTCCAAATGTTTTCAATTTAGTCCTGAATTGTTTCTAAGATCTTTCTAGGGCCTCGAGGGCTCGATTTAGGGACAGAATGTATATGTATGATTGGCTTATGATATGCTTATGTTAGTGAATGAAATTATGTTTAAATATTTTGGTTGTATGGTAATGTTCCGTACCCCTAATCCAGGGACAAATACAGGTTAGAGGTGTTACACTCTCAATTAAAGCCCCATTTTAATTTATTTTTCAATTCTAAACCCAAAATATTTATTTTACCCAAAAAATTATTTAAAACCATAAAATTAATTTTTCTAAAAATATTTTTATTTTTTGGAATATTATTTACTGATTTTTAAATAAAATTAAGCTAACTAAATTAAAAAAATCACTAATAAACCCGATTAACTTCTAATTTTCACTCGAAACTCGGTAAACTTACTCGAAACTACTAGACCTATTTTCAGGGCCTTACATGTATTTACTAAAAATTGAACTTAAAAACTTAGCTTGTGCTTGTTTGAAAACAAAACTTATATAGCATGAAACATGCTTACATACTTGTCTTATCAGAATGGCTGTGAAACATAAAATATGTTCTCGCACTTAACACACTTATCAGAATATTGTCTCATTGGATATGCAGATCTCCTTATAATGCCTCAGAATAACTCAAAGAGTCCTTATAACATGTTTCATAAGTGTAGCGCGAAGCAATACACTCTCCTGTTCTACAACATGTCCTAGTGAATGTAGCTCAACTCGACATTCCCTCATCTCTCCACATGTCTTAGGGCCTAACACCCGAAATCCCAGAACTTATAGGTGAGCACCAACAATCCTTTGCTATACCAATATATCAAACATAAGGCTCGTAAAGGAGCACACACTGAGATTTATCACAGAAAGCTCGCATAGGGAGCTTGCTTATCACAGAGAGCTCGCATAAGGTGTTTTCTTGAAAACACTTGCTCATAGAGCTTGCACTAAAGTGCGTAAAACCGCAATTTAGAAAACCGTACTTTAAAAACATATCTTAAAACATTTGCTCGCTTAGGAGCACGCGTAAAACATATCTTTAAAATTATAGGTTAAAAATATATCTTAAAGACAGAGTATCAAGCGTGAGATAGATATACATATTGATAATGTTGTTAATTAAATTGGTGTTGCAAGGCAACTCTACACTAACTCATGATTGATGATAGCACCATAGTAAGCAATTGCAATGCTTTAAAAAAAAAATTAATGTAAAATAGTTGGAAACCATTTATTCAAACAAACACAGAAAACAAAACAAATAGTGTTTGGGGGGCCGAAACAACAGAAAAAATAAAACATGAGAAAATGAAACATTTTCTAGAAACAATGTGAATCCGGCTGAGTGATAGAACTCCCCAAACCCCTTTCAGGCATCAGGACTTCTGGAAACACCAAGAGCTCCTTAGGAGACCAATCGTTCTTTCCCATGTAGGCTAGGGCGAAACAACAGAAAAAATAAAACACGAGAAAATGAAACATTTTCTAGAAACAATGTGAATCCAGCTGAGTGATAGAACTCCCCAAACCCCTTTCAGGCATTAGGACTTCTGGAAACACCAAGAGCTCCTTAGGAGACCAATTGTTCTTTCCCATGTAGGCTAAATCAGGTACGATCACTACCTTACGCCGATCGAAGTTAGTCTGGCGGATCAGTCCACGTTTATCCTTCTCAACTTCGTCAACAGCAAAATCTGGCACCTTTCCCACCAAGTAAATTGTTCCCCCCCTTTTAATCCCTTTTATTGCCAGTAAATGTGCCACAACATTCCTTCCCTTAGCAGTGTGTACGAAATGGAATCTGTCATAACCTTCACTTAAAGCTTTCAAATCTTTAATAAAAGCATTGATAACCGACCCATCTTCAACATTTACATTTTGCCTTTTTTACTATTGCAAGGTCATCATCTTCAATTTCCACCACACTGTGTCTCATATCCAGACCCATTTGCACCGCCTAAAGACATGCAAGTGCCTCCGCGGCAAAAGCCGAAATACATATTTGATGTTATTGCTCAAATTTACACATAAAAGTACTTTTTATTGTAGCCATTATATTTTTTCCCTCTTTATACCCAACCCACGTCCATGCACTCATAACAAAATAATTTAATTGGTGTAAGGGTGAGAATGGATGGAAAGCTAAAATTTAGCTTTGAGATAAAATATTATGTTTTCTTATTTATTTATTTTATTTTTATATCACTAGAGAAATTGTTTTATAGATCCTTTTCACCGCATCATCTATGATTCTGTCCAATTAAAAAAGGGCACATCATCTTTTTTTTTCCACATTATATGAATATTTGGACTAAACTTTTAAATCAAACATGATATGTCTTCTTTTAATTGGGCGGGATCATGAATGATGCGGTGGATAGGATCTATAAAATAATTTATCCTTTCTTCTAACTATAAGATCATAAAATTATTTAATTTTAAACTTATTTTAAATACTATCAAATACATTTTAATTTATATTCTAATTTAATATATATTAAATATTCAAAAAATATTTTAAATTTATTTATATATTAAATTTGAGATGAAAAATTAATTTATTTTATTTAAAATTAAAATTAATTAATTAAATTACTTGTTTAATAATAAAATAACTTTTTTAATTGTAAATATTATTTAAAAAATAAATTAATTAACTTTTCATTTTGTTTAATCATGTAAATTTTAAAGTTATCATCACATTTTGTAGTGAAGTGATGAATGTAACTTTTTACATTCTTGATAATCCTATTCATAACAAGTGATCATCACATTTCTAGTGGAATGATGATTATAACTTTCACATTTCTAACAATTACATCCTTAGCAATAATGTCTCACATTTCATATCATTAAAATTTTAGAAGTACCAAACCTTTATTCTTGTCTCTAGACATTAAATGAATATCTCAATTCATTTATAAATTACTAGGTTATAGGTGAAAAAAAATAAAAGCAACCTCAGTTGAAGTGAAAATTGATGTATCTATCCTTTGATAAGCTAGCTTTATCTTTTACAACATTTAATTAAACAAAAAGAGAGTAGGCCACTTTCGACTCGAGGCCTTCTTCACCGTCTAACGGCCTTAGCTCTACCTTGTCTTGTGTCTTTTCTTTCTTTTCTCAACTTCTTTTCATTTCTTCTTTTTCTTTCTTCCTGCTCTTTCACTTCTCCTTGCCGAAACTTCCCCTAAGGCTTCTCTTTACTTCTTAGACTTTTTTTTTCTATTCTTCCTCTCCACAACTGAATTCGACTCTTTTGTTTTGCTACCAAGTGCCGAGTGGTTCCATCTATTACTCATTGTTGCAAGTCATTGTAGCCGAATCATCCTTCCATCTGGGTTTTCTCTGAACGAAGGTGCTGGTTTCTTTTCTATTATCCTCTTCTTTTCTCTTGGTGCTTTGTTAAAACCAAAAATCCTAACTCCATCTCTTTGTGCCTAGGCTGATTTCTTTTTAGGGATCAACTACCGAATCTCTGCTCATCTAGTCCTCGTGTTTTGATACTCCTCTCTTCACGGTACAAAGCTAGCATTTGGGGGGTAGGCCAAATCAAGTTCTTTGATTTCTTTTGCGCTTCTAACTTCTTCTTTTTCTTCCTAGTTAATCGTCATCTCTGAGGGCAGTGGGTGCTTAACTCCTCTTGTTCAAGGGACCTGTCTTGCCGAATCTAAGGGTAAGTAGTGCATTTTATTGTCGGATTTTACCCTATTACCGAATATTGGAGGATGCTAACCCCTTTGTGCATCAATCAGCTTAGGAGTTTGGTTGCTCTAGCCAAGAGGAAGCAAAGCCGAATACTGCCACTTTATTGAAGGAGGTCATCTGGTGGTAAGTGGTGTTAGCGACTATTCGGATTCAAACTTTGATATGTGTTATCAGAGTGGTTACTAACTGATTGGAACGTGTTGGTTCTTAGGTACGAAATTTCGAGACTTCAATCTACGCTCATAATAGGTGTGTAATCTCACACCCCACTGAATGATGTGATGTTTTGTGAACCGGCCAAAAGCCGAAAAGTTGAAAAGCCTGAGAATCGGCAACTGTGACCACTCGAGCGTGTGAGTGCTCGTAGTGGTAAACCAAAACGCGAATAATGGCGGTAAGCTGTTGAGAGTGTCACGACCACTCTCGCAAAACCAAGGCTGTAATGGGCCTGATCGAGCCGAAACGGGCCAAGTGGGCCGGCCCATTTGGGTAAAACTGTTAGAAAACTATCAAATGATAGGTCCGAATGCGAAATCTGTAAATCTGAAACCGAAACCATGCGTTTTGGGCCACACGAGCGTGTGGGCCTGTTTGGGCCTAAAATGGGTTTTAGGCCCAATAGTAATGTAGAGACCCAAAAAGTCAGGCGACAGTTGCCCTTCGAAAAGGCCGTTAAGTGCGAAATTACCGAAATACCCCTGGAGGGTAAAATTACCGAAATGCCATTGGAGGGTAAATTACCGTTATACCGCTGATTATGGTTGGTTATTATGTATATGCTTTATTTACACTGTTATACGTATGTTGCATTGCATTTATGATATGTTGCATGGGGTGGGATTGATGATCGGAGGAAGTGTTATTCTAGTGGCTCTGCCACAATTCTGTCTGGTGGCTATGCCACGTATATTCCGTTATTCTGGTGGCTTCGCCACAAATTCTATGATGAGCAGCTTGTCTGCCTTATTAGTGTGTAGGGCTGGGTGGGTTGACTTGGTCCCCACATGTGTGTAGGGCTAGTACGGGGCTGTGTAGCGGATGGATTATTAGGTTGGGCTGCATACTCTGTTGCATTATCATGTTTATAGGGCTAAGGCCCAGATTGTTACTGAATAGGGCTTCGGCCCAGTCTGCTTCTGTATGGGCTTCAGTCCAATTTGCTTCTGTATGGGCTCGGGCCCAGTTAATGACCGATTAGGGGATTACACACTGAGTTCTCGTAACTCACCCCTCTACTTTAACCTTGCAGGTGATCCCCAGCGTTAAGGGGTTTAGAGCAACGGAGGACTCTATGGTGGCCATACATCAGAGTATTTCCCACGAACTTTAGTAAATTTCCGTTTTGCTTCATTTTAAGATTATTTTTATTTTGGGTTAAAATTATGTAATAAGGCCATTGGACTTAATTTTTCTTTTAAACTTTCATTTCGGTTATTTTCAAACTATACATGATTAAACTCGGGATTTTTCTTAAAACTACAATAACGGTTTCCAAAATTTCACATTTTCACAAATCACTGAATCTGATTTCTATTATAAACAAAGTTTCCAATAATGGTAATAACAACGTTTTTACAATAAAACCGTAAAAACAAATCTGAATTTCACAAACAACAAAGCTCGAAGTTTTCAAAAAAGAATACGGAGTTTTTAACGAGCGCGCAGTTTTTAAACAACCCTTTTATGTGACATGCCAAATCCAGTCATAAAGTCTAGGCCGGGTTTGGGGTGTTACACTTTAATTATTAAATAAAGTATGGGTCAAATATGTATAGATTCTCTAGTAATTGAGTTCTAATCAAATTCTAATTAATGATGGGCTAATTAGAATTTGATTAGAAGTAATATGCCAAGGTTATAATGTAACACCCCAAACCCGGTCTATGCGTCAAGACCAGATTTGATATGTCACACAAAACGAACATGAATCTAGTCATCTAATGAATTAAAGAAAACAGATCCTCAAAATATTTTGGTAATGGAGTTTATTAAAAACCGAGGTTACTTTAAAATCTATGATTTAAGACATAAGGGTTTACAAATTGAAACTTAGAAATTAATTGGTTAAATTTTACGAGAAGTTTAAAGGAGTTCAAAAGAAATTTGAAAACAAGATTCTTAAAAGAATTTTTACAGAAAAAATTTACGAGATAAAATATTTAAGAAAAACCTCTTTTTACATGAAAATTTAAGAAAACATTTATAAAAATAGAATAGTCCCATTTAAGTATCTAAAACATAAATAAAATCCATCCACAAGTAAAAATCCATAAAAATAATACCAGAGGCCTTATTACATCACAACTGAAATAGTAATTAAATAAAAATACTTAAAAGTAGTTCAAAGTTCATATAAACCATCATTCGTAGTATGGCCTCCACAAAGTCATCCCTGGCCCAAGCCTCCATTACTGATCATTACCTGAGAAGGGTAAAGAAAACGGGGTGAGTTACTTAGAACTCAGTGTGTAACCCACTTACCATAATCCACTGGGCCAAAACCATTTAAGCATGTATTGGGCCTGAGCCCAATACAAGCAAAACATTTTAACATGTATAAAATGCATGTGATATGCAATTCCCAAAACCAAACCTAAGTTTTCCATCCGCTACACACCACCCGTACCAACCAGCACACCTGTGGGGAGCTTTAGTCACCCACCCCGCCAACACACCAAATTGGGCATTAAGCCACACATCAAACTGGGCACGAAGCCATATATCAAATTGGGCACGAAGCCTTATATCAAACTGGGCACGAAGCCTTATATTAAACTGGGCACGAAGCCATCAGAATTTTGTAGCAAAGCTACCAGAACTTCTCTTCATCAATTATCCCAACCCATGCAATCATGTATACAACATGCATAATAATTCATTCATATAATTATTCCAACAAAAGGCCCATTATAAAAATTATTGCAATCTGGCCTATATCACAATTTGGCCCATTTCACATCTCATATCACACTTGGCCAGTTATCAAATAACACATATGGCCCAAAATATCACATATGGCCCAAAATATCACTTTTTACCGTTTTACCCATTAGGGGCAATTTCGTAATTTTCACGATCTTAATACCGATTTCATGATCTTAACACTAAAGTGTTTACTACGGTATAGTCATCTAACCCATGAGATAAGTGTGAGATTACACACCTGATTACGGTGAGGACTACACTTTCCTGATCGTCGATACCTAAATACGTTATAACGCTCGATTAGAACACTAACACTTAAAGTAAATCTATGCTAAGGTAAGCGGTCAAGATTTTTACCCTCGGAATCTCGAATAACTACTATTTGTCGGTTCTCCCCGGTTGACGGTTCACAACCCGGTGGAAAATCTTGAACAGCTAATGGCTCTAAACTACGAACAACTTCGAATAATTGATTCTCCCCGGATGAGGGTCCACAACCCGATGGAAAGTCTCAGATTGCGGAAACAGCCCTTCGCTTGAATCTAGAGGGAATAGCAAATCCACCCCTCTTCTGAACACTATTCACCACCCTTTTCGACTCTATCTTGTTTGCCTCCATTGACAAAAGAATATTAGTCCAACTAATATTTTGGAAATTAAGTCTAAGGTTTTAAGGGCGAATCGACCTACCACGAAATCTTACATTCACGGGATGTAAATCAAGTGATAACGTCCCTAAGATAAAATCGATTAGTAACCCATCTTTAACAAAATAACGAGTAATATGGAAGTCCTTGATAGAAACCCTTACCTTAACACTTTGGACCGAATTCTAGCGATTCACGATGATTACGAATACTCCGAGTTTCGGCCTTCTCTATATCACTATAAAGACGAAAAAGATTGTCTAAGAGAAAGGGATAGAGGATGCTATTTTCGGTCAAAAGACCCTCCCAAACCAATATGTATATTTGGCTAAAGAAAAGAAGAGAATAAAGATTCAAAAAGGGTCCTTACCGATTGATTAAAATGAAGGTTGAAAGAATGATTAACAAGAAAATATATGTGAAGAGGAGGGTTCGGCTAAGAAGAAAAATTTGATGAAGATGATGCTAGCAATATTCGGCCTTGGAGGAAAAGAGAAGGGAGAAAATGTGTTTGTAAGAATAAGCAAATGGAGAAAGAAATAAATAGAGGATGAGAGGTTTTGTGTTTCGGTTTTCAAAGGTGAAAAAGGAGCAAAGAAAGGGATTTGGGACAAGAGCATTCAGCAATGGAGAAGAAAAGAAAAAGAGAAAAAAAATGGCCTTTGTGTTTTGGTGTTTTCGGCACTAAGGGAAAAGAACTTGAGAGGTTAGGCAAAAT
This sequence comes from Gossypium australe, assembly GCA_005393395.2. Taxonomy (NCBI): domain Eukaryota; kingdom Viridiplantae; phylum Streptophyta; class Magnoliopsida; order Malvales; family Malvaceae; genus Gossypium; species Gossypium australe. Next base: position 82,918,404 of record CM016621.1, on the reverse strand, counting down.
TTAGACCAAATGGTCAAAAAACAATGACCAAAAGAAGAAAAACAAAGATGTTCACCAATGCTTCAAAATGCATTCGGCTAGGGAGAGAAAGATGAAAAGAAAAGCTTTTTGTGAAAAGCACCAAATGACCAAAATGAAAGTGACCAACTAGCTACACCTCCTTACCAATGCCTCCAACCAAATTCAGCCACCCCCTAGACCCCAAAACCGTCCAAATTCATGGACAAAGTTTGGCCATTCCAAACTTTCCAAAACACTCCCCTTAAGAAGTGCCTTGTGTCCCCCTACATACCATAAGCTCATGATTTCTTTCCCTATGTTCAAATCTTACCTTTACACATTAGCCACGTTGCCATAAAAAAAAATAGTCCAACCTTACCAAAAATAAAGCTTGGCCTACACATGCTAGAAGAGTGTAAAAATTAAAGTCACAAAATGCATACCATGGGATTCGAACCTCTTCCCTCAAGCAACACTTATAGCGCCAACTCCACTTTACTACTAGCTCATCTTATGCTAATTTTTGTCACTTAATTTCCTTAAACATCAAGGTCACTTGTTCCACTTCAATAAAGTACTATTTACCCAAATTTATTCCAAAATCCAATTAAATCCCGAACCTTCTTAAGACTATTTTAACACACACATAGGATGAATAAACTAGCTGAGCACCAAAATAATGCAACATATAAAAATTCAAATTTTAGGATGTTACTATAAATATTAGGGTTATGGTCCCTAAATTATACACAAGATATCTTTTCTAATATCCCATCATTAGGGAAGACAGAGCAGATATTCTCTGAATTTCTTGTGTGCTAATTTGGAAGATCAAATCCCCAAAATCTGGTAAAACTTCAAAGAATTCATGGATTCAGGTATGCTTCCAAATTTAGTTTTATTCTTGATTTATTCTTAATGATTTGACATGATAGATCCTGATTTATTCAGTTTTATTTTAGATTTATTTTACAAATCTAACATGGTCCCCCTTTAAAGAGAATTCTTTTGTGTTATTGATGAATGATTATATTATACCTTTTAGATTGAATTATAAAGTACAATTAATTTATTAGAGTATCATAAGATTCTATAAGTTATATGTAGTATGTTCTTATGAAAGCATAGTTATTTTAGTACCTATAATAGTGCTCGTTATAATAGCCAAGGTGACAGCAATGGTGTTAAAGATCTTCAGGTATATTTTACTATGATTTATTTATTATATCATGTTTATTATAATTGGAGACTGATCATGACAACATGAATAGATAGATTTTGATTTGAAATCCATGCATGTTTGCAATGGTGATTATGAAATAAAGAATATATTGGGATGATTTTATATTCGTCTTAGTAAATCTATTGCATTCCTCGAAGTGAACACAAACACAAAAGAAAATAAAAACCAATATTATTTCAATATTTGGTAGTATAAAATTAGTGGAAAGCTCTAAAAGAGCTAATATGTTAATATCTTGTGATGGTTAATTCATTGGTTTTAAAAGATATTCATAATGGATCTCATATTGAGATTGTAAATGAGGAAAAGAATATATTTCATATGAATCAAATGAGAATTGAGTTATTGATTACTCTTGTTATTAAATTGATTTGATTGTGACTAGCTTTGTGATCTTTGTCATCATCACCATTAAGGGGTTGAAAGCAAAATATTTGACTATGAAAGATCTACTTATGAGAAATAGAATATGATAATTCTATCTAAAGCTCGTTATGGTTGGATGCACCTAAAGTTGCAAGTTTTTTTTTATAAAAAAAACTGTGAGTATAACACTGTAGTATTTAGAATAAGTTCTCAATTAAAATTATGTGGAAAAATATTACTGATGAAAACTTGCAAGAGAGAAAACTTATGTATAAAATGTCATTGGTTATGTACCTGTTGTACACCTGGAAAATAAGATATGCTCTCAAAGTTTGCTACTAATAGATTTTGATTGGATTTAAAGTCTACTACTAGAGTTTAATTTGTTTATTTCTTGATAAAATTGTCAAGACTCAATGCAGAAAAAAAAAAGATTTTGGCATATTCCCTGAAGCGAATATTGCATATAATTGTTTGGAAATTATATTTATTTTGTTAAGTTAGTGACATTATATAATTTACATTGATTTAGACATTTCCAGCAGTAAATGTCACAATAGTACTTATATGTCGATACAAAGTAAAAAAAATGACAGTAAAATTATCAATTTGTCACAATTTATTTTGACATTATTAGTACAATTGAAATGCATGCTAAAGTAAACCAGAAATTTACTGATACAAATACATTTACTACTTGGCGTGACTAGTTAGACCATCTTGGATCATATATGATGTGAAAATTAATTAAGAATTTATATGAACATTCATTAAAGAACCAGAAGATTCTTTAATTTAATGAATTCTCATTTGTTGTTTGTTCTTCATGAAAACTAATTGTTAAAAACTCACTAGCTAAAGTTGAGATTTAATGTCTTGCATTTCTGAAATGAATATGGGCCCATTCGTCCACTATGTGGATGATTTTGATATTATATGATTTTGGTAGACGCATCTATAAAATAATCACATGTGTTACCGACTTGCAACCTATTGTTTGCAATATTGCTTGTTTAAATAACTAATTTTAGATCATGTAATTAAGACAATTTATCTTGCTAGTACTGATAAGTATATATCTCTGTCTTTTATTGATTAAGTTTGAAAAACTTCTATAAAAGTTTTTTATTTATGCGCATAATGGTTTAGAGAAATTATTGATTGAACGCCTCTAATTGATATGTAAACCATTACTTATGAGAACTAAACTCCCTATTTCAACATGAAATTATGTTCATTTACATGTTGTATGCATCAAGCCAATAAGTTATAAATACCCCCCATTACAATTGGTTTTTAGTAAAGAGTTAAATATTTCTTATCTTTAAATTTTTGTATGTGCATATATGTTCCAATTGCTCCACCACAATGCACAAAGATGAGTGAATCCCCAAAGAAAGTTGGGAATATATATTAATTACGAGTCTCATTGTATTATTATATGTTTTAAATGTATTGGAGATTCAATTATGACATGATTTGTGATTACTATTTTGATTTGATAGTTTTCCTGATATTAGGGGGAGAGAAATAATAACTTGTAATGAGTTAGGGGGGAGAGTAATTTGAACCAGAAGTTCAATAAGCGTAACTCATTAGAAGTTCCAAATATGAAAATTCTCAGAAAAGAAAATAATAAATCTAAATGATCATATAGTGGAGGTGGGTGCTCCAAAAGAGACCCAAGACATAACTAAAACTCCAGAAGAGATCCAGGTACCTGAAACTGAAGATTAAAATAGTGAAAATAAGAGATCTCGATAAGTTATGTCAATTTGAGAAAATATCAAACCGATAATAAAATTGATTGACAATGGTTTTGCATGCAATATTATTGTTGAAATAATGAAATAAAAAGAGGATCTTGAATAAATCTATTGAGAAATATAGATATGGAATAAATTTGTAACATCCTAGATTAGGGGTTATGCATTTAGTGCATAATTCATGTGTTAGTGGGCTCAGTGAGGGTGTTTGGAGGTGTTTGAGGGCCTTTGGAAACTCTAGGATGGAAGAGAAAAACTTTGGAAAATATTGGAATTTTAAGTAAAAAGGGGAAACTAGGCAAGGAGGCCTTAAAGGGAATTTTCTGGAGTTTAGGACACAAGAAATCCAAGTGGTAAATTGGCTAGGAGGCGCCACTTAGTGCTTAGGGGAGTGACGCCTCAAGGTGCTAGGTGGACAGGGTTCGAGCAGCGTGGGAAGCAATGGGCTTTTCTTTTTGTGTCTGGAAGGGGAGCAAGGCCAGGGAGACCTTAAGGAAAACCTTAGGCATGTTTGGACATAAAAAGGGGCTTGGTAAAGTGGCTTAAGGGTGCCACTTGAGGGCCTGGAATGATGCCTGGGCAAGGGCCTTGGTTCGAATCCCGTTGGCGGCATGGGAGTGTTTTATTTTCCCTTTTTGCATCAACAGGTGAAATTGGGCTAGGAAGGCCTTAAAAATAAATGGCAAGGTTTACAGACATGAAAGTCGGAGTGGTAAAGTGGCTTGGAGCGCTATATGCGGCTTGCGGCAACAAGGGCCTTGGTTCGAATCCCGTTGGCGGCATGGGCGTGTTTTTATTTTTGCATTGGCGTTAGGACAAGGGGGGGCTTGGGAAGGAGGTGTTAAAGGAAGTTCAGGGTAAATTATATCACAAACAGCGCCTTGGCAGAGTGGCTGGGGCGTTATCTGCAGTGAAGCTCCAACAGGTCTTGAGTTCGAAGAGTGGAAGCAGCAGTTGGGTGTTTTAATTTTGGCTTTTGGCACCAGGAGAGAAGGAAGCAATGGACGGCGATTGGACTTTTAATTGAAAGAGGATTAAGCTTACTTATCCTTTTAAAATTCGGCTGGAGTAGGATAATTGTTAATTTATTTATTTTTAGTTTAGATTAGTAGATAGAAGATTATTATTGTTTTAATTTTATTTATTTTAGATAATAGAGGTTTTATGTTATTTAGTTTAAATATGGAGATAAAAGATAAGGAGAAGATAAATATTGGTTTTATTTTATTTATTTTTAGATTATTCTTTTATAGGTAGATAAGAGATGATTTAGGAGTTTGATAAGGGATTAGTGATGGATAATTTTTATTTTATTAATTAAGGTGATAAAGGTGGATTTATTTTAAGTTGATAGATAGAAGATAATTATAGATTTATTATATATATTTTGAATATGTGTTCAAGAGTTATTATAGGAGAAGGAAGTGGAATTTGAGAAGAGGTAGGAGTGCCAAATTTGAGTAGTATAAATAGGGGTGACCATCCTTTAGCTATTCTTTTCTTCATTTTGTTTTCCTTGGCCGAAAATTGTTCCTCTAATTCTCTCTCTTTGAGCCGAATTGCTTCTCACTTCTTCTCCCTATTCTTTCTCTTTTCTTCAACTTTAATTCTACATATTTTCTTGGATAGCCGAATAACCCCTTGCCATCTAGAAGCCATAGCCAAATCCCATAGTGGCCTCATTCTCTCTTCTTTGTTGCAAGTTTTAGAAGCCAGAGGTGCCATTGGTGGTAAGTAGAGTGCTCTCCTAATCATTCTTCTTATTCTTTTAAGTGTGCCGAAAGCAAGTGAGTAAGGCTTTGATTTCTAAGGTTGGCCGAATGAGTATAACTTTGTATTTCTTTTTGTATGTGTTAGCGTCAAAGTGCGCTGAAGGAGGTCTTTTCGGGATTTGATTTAAGCAAGGTAAGTCAAGGTGATAATTCGGCCATAGGCCATATTTGGTAAATAAGTGATAACCGATTCTGACTGTGGCCATTTTGGAATTTCGACAAAGGTAATCAGAAGCTTTCGGGATTCGATTCGTTGGTAAGAATATTTAGTAAGTATAGTTTAGATTTGGTATATTTAGATTATGATGTTATCAGTTAACCGTTTGGTTCTGATTAAGATATCATTAATGGACATGGATGCCGGTCAAGAAGGTAAAGGGAAAGTCCCTATCCCGAAGTTTAAGAAAAGATCTGTCTCAGCGGTTCGGGATTGGCCACCGGGGTGTGGACCAACGTCAGAGCAGCAAAATAGGCAGATAGCCGTAGTATCACTTAGTGATAGCGTCGATCTTGAAAGCGTAGTTCTACAAGTGATTAGGTGTGTGATTAACCCACCATTTTTCGGGTTTTTGCTATATTTGCATGTGTGATTTATGTGCTAATCAGTGCAGTGGCAGTTATGTGGTGATTACCCTAAAAGGGGTATATCGATAATCAGGTTAGTATTATCTGTTGATAAGAATGTGACAGTGCCGATGTGAATGTGACAATGCCTATAGAAATATGATTGTCTGCCTTAATAACATGTGCATGCATTTATTATTATGCCATTATTACATGTACATGTGCATGGGTGGGATATGAAAGAAGGTACGGGTGTACTTCGAGTACGTGGTTTGATGTTAGCCTTGAGCTACATCGTGGATTGACGTTGACTGAGGTCACGTTGTGGATTAATTGCGATTTAGTTCGCGTGGCTTGATGAGTAGCTCTGTGCCTCATCGTGGTTGATATAAGCTTTGTGCTATATCGTGGGTGATGAGTGACTATGTGTCCCATCGTGGTTTTGGTGTTAGCTACGGCTACATCGTGGATTGGCGCTGACTGAGGTCGCGTTGTGGACTTTTGTGCTTAATTGCACGTGGACGGCATTGATTGCCTTTTGGAGTGAAAAGGAGAGGGTGATTTGATAATCCCCTGGTGTGTGGTAGGCTGGATACGGGGGTGTGTAGAGGATGGACCCTAGGTTTGGGTTGGGTGCACTTTGCATAATTTTAATTGATATGTGAATTTAATGTGAAAGTGGGCCAAGCCCAATTGATATGTGGATTAATGTGGAAATGGGCTAAGCCAAGTATGTGGAGTATGTGGTTAATTACCCTGTTACCTGATAAGTGTTATGAATATGGGCCAAGCCCAGAATGTGGTAAATTGTGAATATGATATCTTGTCACCTGATTTATGGGTTAATATGTGGTTAACATGTGGGTGGAATCCAGTGGATTAATTACACACTGAGTCCGTATGACTCACCCAAATGTTTTATCAAACATCGCAGGTGCTATGATGATCGGACCGGGTTGGAGTGGATACGAGGTGGCCCATGCAGAAGATATTTTAATTAATTTAGTATTTATAGTTTCAGTATTTTGATTAAGTGTTTATTGCAATAAGGCCCATTAAAGTATTTAAGTATTTTTATTAAGTCTCTTTATTATTATGTTCTATTATGGATTGACAATTTAAATCTTAATTGCAAGTGATTTTATTTTTCTCAAATATATATAATAAAGTTTTAATCCGGGAATTTTGTGACAACTTAATTTATTTCGAAATTTTAAATACACAAGGTTTTCTTTCCTAAAGACAATAAATCTTTATGTACATTACCTACAAGTCAGATTATTTTCAAACGTTTTTCCGCAGTGGCATTTCAAATTCGGTCGTAGTGAATGGGCCGGGTTTGGGGTGTTACAGTTTGGTATCAGAGCCCGGTTCAAAACTCGGCTTTGAGGGTTTTGGGTCCAAAAATATTTTTTTTTCAAAATGGGCTTTTCAAAAATAGGGGCTTTTGTGAATAATTTCTCAAGTTCTTCTGGCATGGCACCTGTATCTCCGACCCGATGTCCACCAGGTAAGTACTTCTAATTATTGAAGTGATTTGTTTATGTGAACTGTTATGGGCTTATTTAGGGCTCGTAGATTAGAATATTAGGGCTATTGAACCCTAGGGCTAGCATACTCAAACACATGCATAAGACTTAAGTGCAACTGAACAAACCTGTGTCTAAGTCACCGAGTTAAGGTGTGGCAACCATTGTGCGCATGTCTAGGAGTGGATCCGGAAGAGCCTGGTACTTAAGCAGTCCTCGTGACTCACCTCCTCTTCGCTGGAATCCTACCTGGTGCGTAGCTACGGTTCACCTTAACCAAGAGGACTTATTCATAGGCTAAACCCAGTAACTAAAACCCGAAAGGGACTAACCGTAATTTTTTTTTATAAAAACCTTAGTTTTTAAATCCTTAAATTACCCCTTCGATTAGTAACAAAATCTATTTTGAAAATTTCTCGAAAAATCTTCTGGATTGCCAAATTATTAAAATACCCCTAGTGGTAAAATTACAAAAATGCCATTGGTTTCTAAAATTACCATATTACCCTCGATTTTAATAAAATTTTCCTACTTTGTAAAAGTATTCAAAAACCATATTTTACAAAATACCAACATACCCTGATTTGGGAAAATTTACGAAAATGCCCCTAACTTACAAAATTACCAAAATGACCCTGATTTCCAAAATTTTTGCAACATTATCGTTTTGGAAAGTACAATTCTCAAAAAGAACTCTCAAAGCTTTGCAAAATTTGGAAATACCCCGGAATTATTAAACTTTATAAATTTACCCTGGTTTATTACCAAAATACCCCCCGAGATCCAAAATTACCGAAATACCCCCGGATTTCGAAATTTTCCAAAATACCTCAGGAATTTAAAAAAAAATTCCAAAATACTTTTTGACAAAATCACCAAGGAACTTTTCTTTTGAAAAAAATTACGAAAATACCCCTGTAGGACAAATTACGAAAATACCCCTGGGTAGAGGGAAAACGACAACAATGAAAACTACAACATTTCTTTGAATGAACGAAAGTTCATAATTGATTGATGGATGAATGACTGAATGTGAAGACTGTGTGCATGTATGAATATGAAAGAACCACTTCAAAAATTCTTGTCATAAAACTCCTTCGCGGGTAATCAAGTGAAACAAGGACTAATTCATAAAACTTGTTAATCAGATAAATCACGACGTTAGAAATGAGTTCTAGGGGACGTGGTCGTCGTGGACGTGGTAGAGGTAGAATGGCAGTATCGGAACCAGTCGGGTCTGGCCATGGGTCAGAAAACGATGTGCCGCCGCCAGAAGTGGGCGCGGAGGATCAAGATCAGACGGGAGAAGATGACGCAGTATCGCGGGCCAGTTACGAGTGCTAGAGCGAGTGGCAGGAGCCAGTATGGGAAGTGGAGCACGGAAGTCAGTATCGGAAAGGCTTAGGTCAAACGGAGCTGAAGTTTTTAGAGGAATATCGGGAGTAGCTCCGAATGTAGCGGAGTATTGGTTGGAGGCAGTTGAAAGAATCATGGACGATTTGGACTGTACTCCTGAGGAAAAGCTGAAAGGTGCTGTCTCGTTGCTCCGAGATGAAGCTTATCGATGGTGGCTCACTGTCAGGCAAGGTGTTCCGGCAGATCGAGTGGATTGGGAATATTTTAAGCTTAAGTTTGAAGGGAAGTACGTTGGAGCTAGCTACTTAGACTCGCAGAGAAAGGCGTTTCTAAACTTGGTTCAAGGAAGCAAGTCGGTAGTAGAGTATGAAGTTAAATTTGTGCGGTTAAGTCAGTACGCCAAAGGGATCGTGGCTACTGATTACGAAAGGTGTGTCCGGTTCGAAGATGGGCTACAAGATGAGTTGCGAGAGTTGATTGCTCCGCACAGAGAAAGAGACTTCGCCATTCTGGTGGAGAAAGCTCGGATAGCTGAAGAAGTTAAGAGGACTGTAAGAGAGAACCAAGATAAGGATAGGAACGAGAATAAGAGAAGTTTTGGACCGTCAGCATCATTTGAAGATGTTCGGAAAAGACCAAGGACCGAGAATTCTGTACGTGCACCTGTGCCAGTTTCTGAGAATCGGAGTCGTCTATGTGCTCAGTGTGGGAGAGCTCACACAGGAGAGTATTGGGGTAATAGTAAGGTATGTTTCCGATGTGGATCTAAGGCTCATTTGGTTAAGAATTGTCCTCAGGCAATGAAGGTTTGTGGTCCAAACCATGGAGGAAATGGTTCCGGCCAAGGTTGTGGAACACCCGGCAGAGGAGCTGAAGGTTCGGATGTGAGACCACCAAGGATGTGATAGCGGGTAAGTTCCTTATTATGGAATATCTTTTATTGTTTTGAGTTTTATAAGATTGGTTCATGCTTGTATTATTGGTGTAGTGCTTGAAACCCTGGATGTGAACTTAAAAATTGTGCCTAGGAAGTATGATGGTTCTATTAAGATCAGAGTGCGCAGCATAAGCGTAGTGCGGTGAGTTAAGATATACGATTATTCGTTAGTAAGTAATTTCAAGGACGAAATTATTTTTAAGGACGGTAGAACTATAACATCCTAGATTGGGGGTTATGCATTTAGTGCGTAATTCATGTGTTAGTGGGCTCACTGAGGGTGTTTGGAGGTGTTTGAGGGCCTTTGGAAACTCTAGGATGGAAAAGAAAAACTTTGGAAAATATTGGAATTTTAAGTAAAAAGGGGAAACTAGGCAAAGAGGCCTTAAAGGAAATTGTTTGGAGTTTAGGACACAAGAAATCCAAGTGGTAAATTGGCTAGGAGGCGCCACTTAGTGCTTAGGGGAGTGACGCCTCAAGGTGCTAGGTGGACAGGGTTCGAGCAGCGTGGGAAGCAATGGGCTTTTCTTTTTGCGTTTAGAAGGGGAGCAAGGCCAGGGAGACCTTAAGGAAAACCTTAGGTGTGTTTGGACATAAAAAGGGGCTTGGTAAAGTGGCTTAAGGGTGCCACTTGAGGGCCTGGAATGACGCCTGGGCAAGGGCCTTGGTTCGAATCCCGTTGGCAGCATGGGAGTGTTTTATTTTCCCTTTTTGCATCAACAGGTGAAATTGGGCTAGGAAGGCCTTAAAAATAAATGGCAAGGTTTACGGACATGAAAGTCGGAGTGGTAAAGTGGCTTGGAGCGCTATATGCGGCTTGCGGCAACAAGGGCCTTGGTTCGAATCCCGTTGGCGGCATGGGCGTGTTTTTATTTTTGCTTTGGCGTTAGGACAAGGGGGAGCTTGGGAAGGAGGTGTTAAAGGAAGTTCAGGGTAAATTATATCACAAACAGCGCCTTGGCAGAGTGGCTGGGGCGTTATCTGCAGTGAAGCTCCAACAGGTCTTGAGTTCGAGGAGCGGAAGCAGCAGTTGGGTGTTTTAATTTTGGCTTTTGGCGCCAGGAGGGAAGGAAGCAATGGATGGCGATTGGACTTTTAATTGAAAGAGGATTAAGCTTACTTATCCTTTTAAAATTCGGCTGGAGTAGGATAATTGTTAATTTATTTATTTTTAGTTTAGATTAGTAGATAGAAGATTATTATTGTTTTATTTTTATTTATTTTAGATAATAGAGGTTTTATGTTATTTAGTTTAAATATGGAGATAAAAGATAAGGAGAAGATAAATATTGGTTTTATTTTATTTATTTTTAGATTATTGTTTTATAGGTAGATAAGAGATGATTTAGGAGTTTGATAAGGGATTAGTGATGGATAATTTTTATTTTATTAATTAAGGTGATAAAGGTGGATTTATTTTAAGTTGATAGATAGAAGATAATTATAGATTTATTATATATTTTTTGAATATGTGTTCAAGAGTTATTATAGGAGAAGGAAGTGAAATTTGAGAAGAGGTAGGAGTGCCAAATTTGAGTAGTATAAATAGGGGTGACCATCCTTTAGCTATTCTTTTCTTCATTTTATTTTCCTTGGCCGAAAATTGTTCCTCTAATTCTCTCTCTTTGAGCCGAATTGCTTCTCACTTCTTCTCCCTATTCTTTCTCTTTTCTTCAACTTTAATTCTACATATTTTCTTGGATAGCCGAATAACCCCTTGCCATCTAGAAGCCATAGCCAAATCCCATAGTGGCCTCATTCTCTCTTCTTTGTTGCAAGTTTTAGAAGCCAGAGGTGCCATTGGTGGTAAGTAGAGTGCTCTCCTAATCATTCTTCTTATTCTTTTAAGTGTGCCGAAAGCAAGCGAGTAAGGCTTTGATTTCTAAGGTTGGCCGAATGAGTATAACTTTGTATTTCTTTTTGTATGTGTTAGCGTCAAGGTGCGTTGAAGGAGGTCTTTTCGGGATTTGATTTAAGCAAGGTAAGTCAAGGTGATAATTCGGCCATAGGCCATATTTGGTAAATAAGTGATAACCAATTCTGACTGTGGCCATTTTGGAATTTCGCCAAAGGTAATCAGAAGCTTCCGGGATTCGATTCGTTGGTAAGAATATTTAGTAAGTATAGTTTAGATTTGGTATTGTAACACCCTAAATTAGGGGTTGTTTGTAACTTAGCTAATTTTCCATGTGTGTGCCTGAAGAATAAATATTATGACTTATTTGGCGTATTTTAGGGTCTAGAATTAAACCCGAGTTAGGCCTGATCTAGTGTTAGAATATTTTTTTTTACCATAAAAGAGGGAGCGAGAGGAGAGAAGGCTTTAATAGAATTTTGGGCGAGTTAAGGCACAAAAGATGGGCTTGGTACAGGTGGCGTGGGGCGCCTAAGAGTTTGCTAGGGGCCTTGGGTTCGATTCGTGGAAGAAGCAAGGGGGAAATAGTTTTCCTTTTGGGTTGGGCGTTAGGCCTAGAAAGGCCTTTTAATTAAATTAGGAGGGCTTATTGACATGAAAGTGGGTTGGCTAAGTGGCTGGCGTGTGCTACTTAGGCGCTGGAGGAATGATAGGGCGCATGTTTGAGCTGCTGAAGCAGCGTTTGGCACTTTTAATTTTTGGGGTAAACGGCCAGGGAGGTCTTATAAGTAAATATTGGGGTTTTTTTGACATAAAAGATAGGTTGGCCGAGTGGCCTGGGCGTTGGAAGTAAGGGGCTACAGCAGGGGGTCGCGGGTTCGATCCAAAAGAACTGCAAGGGCGTTTTAATTTCTTTTTTTTTTTGGGCATTAAAGAAGAAGGAACTAAGGATGGAAGGCCTAAAAGAATTATGGTGTGTTTTGTATCACAAAACAACGCTTGGCCCAAGTGGCCTGGGCGCTGCTTGGCTGCTGGATTCCCCCAGGTCCCAGGTTCGATCCCAGCATGCAACAGCGGTGGTTTTTATTTTGCAAGGCTGGCGTGGAAGGGAGTGGCCTGCACATGGTGTTCCTTGTTCGGCTGGTGTTGGGCACATGGTCTTGGTTTTGTTTTTTTTATTATTTGATGGGATTAATAAGGATAATATGAGGATAACAATTAGTTTTTAAATTGGATTTTTATTAATTCTAAGGATAATAGAAGATAAAGAAGATATTGGTTGGATTATTAATTGATTAAGAGGGGATTAATTCAAACTACTTGAATTAATTAAACGAATGGCTTGGAGTAAATCAAGAAGTTGGATGGAATTTGAATTCCCTAATTGGAGTGGACGGCAAGCTTTAAGGGGAGGGGGTGCCGAATTCCTTTATAAGCACCTATCGACCATTGTGATTTTCTTTTACCATTTTTTTTTTCTCTTAGCCGAAATTCTTAACCCCTCTTTCTTCTTTATTTTTTCTTTTATTTTATTTTCCATCCTCTCAAATCCCTTTAGCCGAAATCCTCATCACCTTTCCTTTCCATTATTTTTCTTTCTTCCTTTCCTTGGCCGAATACACCATTTGAAGTGCCGAAATTTCTTCCTTCCTAATCCGTGAAGTCTTGGCTGAATATCAGAGTGAGGGGTAAGTATGCCGAAACTCTCCCACACTATTATTTTCCTATGTCGACTTGGTTATAAGAGAAAAGCCGAAATTTGTTTGGTGGCTAAGCAATGTTGGAACGATCTTGTTTAGGTGCCGAGATTCTAAGGCGTTCGTTCTAAGCCGTCATTCTTTGTCAACCAAAATTGGTAAGTGTGGGTAAGGCCTATGTTGTATTCAAAAGCCGAAAGTTTTGATTATGAGTATTAGTACTAACCGATGGTAGTTGACACAGCAGATTCGGGAATTGAGTGCCGTGGTTAGTAGCAAAAGCAAAGGTGAGATTTCGGGATCCTAAAGAACCCCTTCTAATATTTTGGTTTGGCCGATTAGGCCATAGTGCTAATTCTAAGGTTGGCCGAATATAGGTGCAGAGAGATCTAGGGAGGCCGACTCCTCTTTTCGGGATTTAGGACTATCATCGATATCAGGTGTGTACATACACACCATATAGCTTATTAATTATGCTAAGTAATGTGAATGTTAACTTGATTTTTGTAGCAATGGCTTGAATACCATAACGGTATAAGTGGTGAATCAGGTAAGTACCTGTGCATATGATTTCGCTATTTTATGCTTTTGGGAAGCATGTTGTGTTGATACATATGATAAATCTGTGTATGATTGCTGACTATGTGGGTTGATTGAGTGGAGGGGGCAGTGATAACGTGCCGACGGGCACCAGTGTTTTGGTAACACACTGTGACTACGGTCACCAGAGGTTTGGTACCTCCAGAGGTTTGGCACCTCAATAGCGACTTATCCCTGTGGTTAACACCACCGTGGGTTGGCCCCACTTGAGATATGGGATCGTCTGCCAGTGATTTGGTATCACACGATGGGTTGGCCCCATCACCCGATTTGTGTCTACGGACACCAGTGTTTTGGTAACACATTGTGACTATATGTCACCAGTGGTTTGGCACCACCAGTGGTTTGGTACCACAACGGGGTAGACAGTGGCGTTTGGATGGCTAGGTTGGGTATTTAACATTCTGCATATTAATTGTTATATGTTGTGTATGAAAATGGTTTAAAACGGGGGAAGGGTTACATACTGAGTCTTGGTGACTCACCTTCTCCTTTATATTTTTCAGGTGACACATAGATCGCGGATGTGGAGCCGGGTTGACTCGAGGTGGCCATGCGGTGGATTTAATTAAATGAACTTTCATTTTGTTATGATAAATTTTATTTCGGGTTGTTAGTTATTTGGTTGTAATAAGGCCTCCTAATACTTTACTTACATTATTTTTCTCATGTTGGATATTGTTAAAATTATATTATTATTATTATTGGATTTAAATCACATATTTTCCAAAATTAACACGAAAATGTTTTAAAATGCCATCGGGCACAGTTGAAGTTTGTTTTATAACTTGACTTAAATATGTTTTTAAAAATAAACACTAAGTATGATTTTATCAAGATTACCAAATACGAGAAGTTTTCAACAAAACTTAATGGGTTTCAAAACGGTTTCAAAAAGGTTTTCCCCGTAACAATCCAGGTTCGACCATAGTGTTTGGGCCGGGTTTGGGTTGTTACAAAGTTGGTATCAGAGCCCAGTTCAAAGCTCGGCTGTGGGGGACCAAGGCCCAAAAATGTTTTAGTAGGCTCTTTTAAGTGCTTTTGGGTTATAAAGCAGCATGGCCCGAGTCTCCGGCAACTATCCGCCCAGGTAAGTACATCTAAACCTCTTGGTGAATTATATTCTGTAGAAGGGTAGGAAGCATGGAACGTAGATAGACTTATAGGAACTTGAACCCTAGGATTAGATTACTCAAACACACAAACAGAACATAAGACTTAAAGAACTAAACCAACCTATGGCTAAGTCAATGAGCTAGGGTGTGGTAACCCCTGTACGCATGTCTAGGAATGGATCCGGAAGAGCTTGGTATTTAAGCGGTCCGCGTGACTCACCTCCTCTTCACAGGAATCCTACCTGGTGCGTAGCTACGGTTCACCTTAACTAAGAGGACTTGTTCATAGGCTAAACCGAACATTAAAACCCGAAAAGGGAATTATCCATGTTTTCGAAATAGAATGAAACAACAAACCCTAATGTTTTCAAAACTTGTGCAATAACCTTTTTTTCAAATCCGAGAACATTATTTTTACAATGTTTTTCTCGAAAAACTTGATTTGTGAAAAAATTACAGAAATACCCTTAGGGGTAAAATTACCAAAATGCCCCTGACCCATAAAATACTAATTCAATGGTTTTGCTCAAAAATTTCAACTATGTTACAAATATTCAGCAACTTAGCTTTGAAAATCACCAACAAAATATTTTGGTTTTGGAAAATTACAAAAACGCCCTCGAATTCAAAATTACCAAAATGACTTTGACTTTTGAACTTTTGCAAACAGCAATGTTTTAAGAAGAAAAACTCTCAAAAAGGAATCCTCAGAGTTTTACAACTGTTAAAAATACCCCTGACTTATTAAAATTACGAAATTGCCCCAAGTGACAAATTACCAAAATACCCCTGTAACACCCTGGTTGTAGGGGTTAGGCGTTTGGTGCTTAGCTCGGGTGTTGGCACACTCTAGGGTGTGGTTGGGTAAGTTTTAGGGGTCCGGAGAACCCTAGGTAGTGGGGGAACGCTTTGGAAAAATTTTAGTTTTAGGGGTTAAGAGGGGAGCTTGGCGAGGGGTGTCTTAAGGGAATTATTTGGGAGTTTATGTCACAAGAAAGGAGCTGGTGGAGTGGCAGGATAGGCGCCACTAAGGCCTTGTGGGTGTGACGCCATTTGCAGGGGGAAGGGGCTCAGGTTCGATTCGCAAGAGCAGCAGATGGGCATTGTTTTTGCGTCATCTTGGTGGGGTGGATGGACGGTTTTGAAAGGCTTAAAAGGTGGAGAAGACTTGGTCATCTTTTTTTTGAATTTGGCTAGATAGGTTTGACTTTTTCAAAGTTTTTGAATGGATGGAAGGGAGGTATTTTAGGAGAGTTTTGAGGATTATTTTTGGGGGGTTGGAGCTTGGCCTTCTAGTATAAATAGGGGGGGAGGTGTTCATTCCATTCATCTTTTTGGCTTTCTCTCCCTTGCCGAATTTTAGCCTTTCCTTTTAGCCTCCATTTTCATTTCCTCCTCATACCTCAACCACACCAAAACGCCTCTCTCTCTCACTTATTCATCTGAGCCGAAACTTCAAGTCCCTTTCTCCTTCCATTTTTCTTATCCATTTCACTCGTTGGTAGACCATAAACTCTCCTCATTTCTCTGATTGCCGCAACACCTTTTGAAGCACCCTAGCACACACTTCTTTGTCTTCTAGTTTTGCAAAGCCAAACCTACACCTTACCTCTGTGCCAAAATTCCTTTCTTTTATTTAAACTTAACGTTGCCAAATATTGGAAGTAGATCTCTTCGGGCCTTGGTGTGCAATCGGTTAGTGAAGGCACTTTGGGGATTTGTAGTATTCAGTCAAGCTTCCGCAACCGAACTCGGTAAGAAGGAGGTAAGGATAATGTTTGGCCAAGGGCCTCGAGGGTTATGTTTCTAAGTTTTGGGTCGGATCTAATATGGTATTATTATTATGGGTTGTTTAAGGTGGTGTTTCGGCAGAGAGTTAGTTAAGCAGCACTTCGGGATTGGATCGTTTGTGCTATTAAGGTGCGTAATCACCGTACTGATTCTCCGGTTAGTTATTTTTGATGTGTATTCAGATGTGTTGTGTATGGTAGCCAGTTATGTTGGCTTGACTGGTGGATACCATAATTATGGGTAATCAGACATCAGGTGAGTAACACTTGGATATTATGTTAATGTGATGTATGTGTAAATATATGGTAATGTTGTGATATATACATATATATACTCATGTTATATGATGACTTCACATGTAACATCTGCATAATTGCATGAGGTTGGGTTTGATTCGATGAAGGAGGAAGTGTACACAAGGTGTACGTGGTCTAATGATAGCTCCGGCTACATTAGCGCTTGATGGTTAGCTTTGTGCTACCTCAAGGGAGATGTTGGCTAGGTGCCCGTCTCGGCGGTTGATTGCTATGTGCATCACCGTAGGCAGATTGCGATATTGTGATCACTTAGGTTGATCGGTGGCTCAGCCACGGCCTTGAGCAGCGAGCTTGCCAAGGTAAGATGTTTGGATCACAATGTGATCGGTGGGGAGTTTCCCACGGCCTTAGGCAGGGAGTCTGCTAAGGTTGGTGTTCGGTTGGACAATAGGGTTGGGCTGAGATGCATATGGGCATGACTTGCTATGTGAATTGTTTGGTATGGGGCCAAGCCCATACGCGGGAAATCTGTGTCTTGATTATGCACTGAGTCATTAAGACTCACCCTATTATTTTTCTAACATTTCAGGTGACACGTAGTTTGGACCGGGATCGGAGAGGACACATGGTGGCCCATGCAGAAAGAAGAGCTTAAACGTTTTAGGCTTACTTTAAGTATTTGGTTTTAAATAGAATATGTAATAAAGGCCTTTTGACTCTTATTTGTTTTTGTAATTATTTTATTAGTATTTATTATGGTTTGAGGAATTTGAAACACTATGTGAAGATGATTATATTTTTCCAACCTACTTATTCAATTTGGCTTGTATATATATTAATCTTTTAGTATGAGTATATTTTAATAACAAAGTTTTAAGTATAATTTTAAATAAACATGGATTTTTCAAAAGTTAGCAAGTTTTACTAAATTTTTCTAAGTTAAATAGATTTTCCACCGACTTTTCCGCACTAACATAACCAGATTCGGTCGTAGTGAATGGGCCGGGTTTGGGGATGTTACAGTTTGGTATCAGAGCCCGGTTCAAAACTCGGCTTTAAGGGTTTTGGGCCCGAAACAGTTTTCAAAATGGGCTTTTTGAAATGTGGGCTTTTATAAAAAAAAAAAAGGTTTTCAGGTTATTCTGGCATGGCACCTGTACCTCCGGCCCGAAATCCACCAGGTAAGTACTTCGGACTTTCTTGAAGTGATTTGTTTGTATGAATTGATTTGGGCTTAGTTTGGGCTCGTAGAATAGAATAATAGGATCTGTTGGACCCTAGGACTAGACTACTCAAACACGTGCATAAGATTTAAAGTGCCTAATAAACAAACCTGTGAAGTAAGTCGCCGAGTTAAGGTGTGGTAACTTTGGTACGCATGTCTAGGACCGGATCCGGAAGAGCTTGGTACTTAAGCAGTCCTCGTGACTCACCTCCTCTTCGCAGGAATCCTACCTGGTGCGTAGCTTTGGTTCACCTTAACCAAGAGGACTTGTTCATAGGCTAAACCGAATATTAAAACCCGAAAGGGATTCGATCTGATTGTTTTAAAATCCCCTGTTTTAAAATTTTCAACTTTACCCCTTTGGTTCGTAAAACTTTAAATCAGATTTTGAAAGATGTTTTCTCGGTTTACCAAATTACCAAAATGCCCTAGTGGCAAAATTACAAAAAATGCCCCTGTGTTATAAAATTACCGTTCTACCCTCAATTTTTGATAAAATGCTTTTTACTTGGTAAAATACCAAAATCTCAAGTTTTCAAATATTAAGATACCTTAGTTTGTGAAAATTTATGAAAATACCCCTGGCTGATAAAATTACCGAAATGCCCTTGGTTTCTAAATTTTCTCTCAACATTTACTGAAATATTCCTGTTTTACTAAATATCAGAAAACCCTATTTTATGCAATACAATGGTATTCCGATTTGGAGAATTTACGAAAATGCCCATGATTTCCAAAATTACGAAAATGACCCTACTTTCTGAAATTTTTGCAACACACTTTGTTTGAAAAACAAAAATTTCAAGATGACCCCTGAGATTTTGTGAATTTTTTTGAAATATCTTTAAGTTGGAAAAACTATTTTCAAAATTGACCCAGAGTTATTACTGATATACCCCTATAGGAAAAATGACGGAATTACCCCTGGGTAGGGAATGAAACTTTGATTGCTCAAAAGAACTACTCTCGGAAACTCCTTTCCATAAAATTGCTCGTGGATAAAACAGTGAAACAAGAATTTCTAATGCATAAAACTTTCTAAACAGACTAAGTCGAGGCGCTAGATATGAGCTCTAGGGGGCGTGGTCGCAATACTCGTGGACGTGGCAGAGGCAGGATGTCAGTATCGGAACCGGTTGGGTCACGCCATGGGTCAGAAAGCGATGCTCCGCCACCAGCTGTTGAGGTTGAACAGCAGGATCAGACTGGAGGAGACGACGCAGTGTCACAAGCTGTGCTGCGAATGCTCGAACGAGTGGCAGGAGCCAATATGGGCAATAGGAATCGGAAGTCAGTGCCCGAAAGGCTTAGGGCGAATGGAGCTGAGGTTTTCAGAGGAGTGTCTAGGGTAGCTCCGAACGTGGCAGAATACTGGCTTGAGGCTGTTGAAAGGATTATGGACGACTTAGACTTGACTGCTGAGGAGAAGCTTAAGGGAGTTGTTTCGTTGCTACGGGATGAGGCCTACCAGTTTTGGCTCACGGTTAAGGAAAGTACCCCTGCGGATCGAGTGGACTGGGGTTATTTTAAGATCAAGTTTGAAGGGAAGTATGTCAGAGCAAGCTATGTTGATGCTCAGAGGAAGGCGTTCCTTAACTTGGTGCAAGGAAACAAGTCGATAGCGGAGTACGAAGCTGAGTTTCTGCGTTTGAGCCGGTATGCTCGGGGCATCGTGGCAACGGATTATGAGAGATGCGTTAAATTTGAAGATGGTCTACGGGATGAGTTGCGAGTTTTGATTGCTCCGCATCAGGAAAGAGACTTCGCCGTTTTAGTGGAGAAAGCTCGAATAGCTGAGGAGGTCAAGAAGGCTGAGAGGCTCAATAGGGAAAGGAACCGTGATAAGAGAAGTGTTGGATCGCCAGAAGTGGTTGAGAGGGTCCAGAAAAGACCGAGGGTTGAGACTCCTGTTCATATTGTTAAGACAACTGAGAGGAATCCAGATCGTCCGTGTGCGCGGTGTGGAAGGTACCATGTTGGCGAATGCTGGAATCGTGTTCGAGAGTGCTTCAGATGCAAGTCCAAGTCTCATCTGATTAAGGATTGTCCCCAGAATCCGAATGGGACTCAAGCAGAAGGCCAAGGCTATGTGCAACCAGGCAGAGGTGGTCGGCAAGCAGTGAGGGGTCGCGGTCCGAACCATGGAGGAAATGGTTTCGGCCGAGGTCGTGTGGCAGTAGACCGCAGTAATGGTGGCACTGAGGCAAGGCAGCCAGGTCTGGTTTATGCAGTTCGTCAGAGAGAGGATAATGATGTGTCTGGTGGGTCAACTGGTAAGTTCCTTAAGTCTGGAATACTCTTTGTTGTTTTGTTCGCTTTGGTGATTGTTTGATCTGTTGCTCGTAAAGTAGTTGGAACCTTGAGTATGAACTTAGAAACGGTGCCTAGAAGGTGTGTTAGCTCTTTAAGATCAGAGTGCGCAGCTATAGCGTAATGGGAGGAATTGGACTGTTAGTTTAGACAAGTAATTTCGAGGACGAAATTATTTTAAGGAGGGTAGAATTGTAACACCCTGGTTGTAGGGGTTAGGCGTTTGGTGCTTAGCTCGGGTGTTGGCACACTCTAGGGTGTGGTTGGGTAAGTTTTAGGGGTCCGGAGAACCCTAGGTAGTGGGGGAACGCTTTGGAAAAATTTTAGTTTTAGGGGTTAAGAGGGGAGCTTGGCGAGGGGTGTCTTAAGGGAATTATTTGGGAGTTTATGTCACAAGAAAGGAGCTGGTGGAGTGGCAGGATAGGCGCCACTAAGGCCTTGTGGGTGTGACGCCATTTGCAGGGGGAAGGGGCTCAGGTTCGATTCGCAAGAGCAGCAGATGGACATTGTTTTTGCGTCATCTTGGTGGGGTGGATGGACGGTTTGAAAGGCTTAAAAGGTGGAGAAGACTTGGTCATCTTTTTTTTGAATTTGGCTAGATAGGTTTGACTTTTTCAAAGTTTTTGAATGGATGGAAGGGAGGTATTTTAGGAGAGTTTTGAGGATTATTTTTGGGGGGTTGGAGCTTGGCCTTCTAGTATAAATAGGGGGGGAGGTGTTCATTCCATTCATCTTTTTGGCTTTCTCTCCCTTGCCGAATTTTAGCCTTTCCTTTTAGCCTCCATTTTCATTTCCTCCTCATACCTCAACCACACCAAAACGCCTCTCTCTCTCACTTATTCATCTGAGCCGAAACTTCAAGTCCCTTTCTCCTTCCATTTTTCTTATCCATTTCACTCGTTGGTAGACCATAAACTCTCCTCATTTCTCTGATTGCCGCAACACCTTTTGAAGCACCCTAGCACACACTTCTTTGTCTTCTAGTTTTGCAAAGCTGAACCTACACCTTACCTCTGTGCCAAAATTCCTTTCTTTTATTTAAACTTAACGTTGCCAAATATTGGAAGTAGATCTCTTCGGGCCTTGGTGTGCAATCGGTTAGTGAAGGCACTTTGGGGATTTGTAGTATTCAGTCAAGCTTCCGCAACCGAACTCGGTAAGAAGGAGGTAAGGATAATGTTCGGCCAAGGGCCTCGAGGGTTATGTTTCTAAGTTTTGGGTCGGATCTAATATGGTATTATTATTATGGGTTGTTTAAGGTGGTGTTTCGGCAGAGAGTTAGTCAAGCAGCACTTCGGGATTGGATCGTTTGTGCTATTAAGGTGCGTAATCACCGCACTGATTCTCCGGTTAGTTATTTTTGATGTGTATTCAGATGTGTTGTGTATGGTAGCCAGTTATGTTGGCTTGACTGGTGGATACCATAATTATGGGTAATCAGACATCAGGTGAGTAACACTTGGATATTATGTTAATGTGATGTATGTGTAAATATATGGTAATGTTGTGATATATACATATATATACTCATGTTATATGATGACTTCACATGTAACATCTGCATAATTGCATGAGGTTGGGTTTGATTCGATGAAGGAGGAAGTGTACACAAGGTGTACGTGGTCTAATGATAGCTCCAGCTACATTAGCGCTTGATGGTTAGCTTTGTGCTACCTCAATGGAGATGTTGGCTAGGTGCCCGTCTCGGCGGTTGATTGCTATGTGCATCACCGTAGGCAGATTGCGATATTGTGATCACTTAGGTTGATCGGTGGCTCAGCCACGGCCTTGAGCAGCGAGCTTGCCAAGGTAAGATGTTTGGATCACAATGTGATCGGTGGGGAGTTTCCCACGGCTTAGGCAGGGAGTCTGCTAAGGTTGGTGTTCGGTTGGACAATAGGGTTGGGCTGAGATGCATATGGGCATGACTTGCTATGTGAATTGTTTGGTATGGGGCCAAGCCCATACGCGGGAAATCTGTGTCTTGATTATGCACTGAGTCATTAAGACTCACCCTATTATTTTTCTAACATTTCAGGTGACACGTAGTTTGGACCGGGATCGGAGAGGACACATGGTGGCCCATGCAGAAAGAAGAGCTTAAACGTTTTAGGCTTACTTTAAGTATTTGGTTTTAAATAGAATATGTAATAAAGGCCTTTTGACTCTTATTTGTTTTTGTAATTATTTTATTAGTATTTATTATGGTTTGAGGAATTTGAAACACTATGT
This sequence comes from Gossypium australe, assembly GCA_005393395.2. NCBI lineage: Eukaryota > Viridiplantae > Streptophyta > Magnoliopsida > Malvales > Malvaceae > Gossypium > Gossypium australe. Next base: position 82,895,789 of record CM016621.1, on the reverse strand, counting down.
GAAGATGATTATATTTTTCCAACCTACTTATTCAATTTGGCTTGTATATATATTAATCTTTTAGTATGAGTATATTTTAATAACAAAGTTTTAATCATAGGTTTAAATAAACATGGATTTTTCAAAAGTTAGCAAGTTTTACTAAATTTTTCTAAGTTAAATAGATTTTCCACCGACTTTTCCGCACTAACATAACCAGATTCGGTCGTAGTGAATGGGCCGGGTTTGGGGATGTTACAACCCCTGGTTTCAAAGTGATGATGTATCTTTAAAATTTCACAACTCTTTCAGAAAAACCCTCCAGTTTTGGGAATTTCAAAACAACCTATTTTACTAAAGTTTTAAAATTTCTTTTATTACGAAAATACCCTGTAGGAAAAATGACGGAAATACCCCTGGGTTAGAAATGGGCAGAAATGTCCGAAGAGCGAATAGGTATGGAAAGTAATAAGGAATGGATGCATGAACTCCTTTGTGTGAACTAGGATAGAAGACTAAAACATTGTTTGCTCGAAAGAATCTCTGATTAAAACTCTATCCATAAATTTCTTCGCGAATAAGAAAGTGGAACAAATGCTAACGCATAAAATTTTCTTAATCAGATTAAAAGCGCAAGTAGATAGAATGAGTTCTAGAGGACGTGGACGCCGTGGACGCGGTAGGGTAGGATGACCGTGTCAGAACCTGTTGGGTCGGGACAGGGTTCTGAAAATGAAGTACCACCGCCTCCACCACCTCCTACTTTTAGAGCTGAGGAGCAGGATCAGACCGGTGGTGAGGCAGTATCGCAAGCGGTATTGCGAGTTCTGGAGATTGTGGCTGGGGCTGGTGGAAATCTAGGAGCTCGGAAATCTGTTCCCGAGCGAATTCGGTCTAACGGAGCTGAGGTATTCCGGGGTGTGTCGGGAGTGGCACCCAGTGCAGCAGAGTATTGGCTGGAATCGTCTGAGCGGATTATGGACGACCTTGACCTGTCCAATGAGGAAAAGCTGAAAGGAGCAGTGTCGCTTCTGAAGGATGAAGCATACCAGTGGTGGCTCACTGTCCGGGATGGTGCCACGGCAGAGGACCTTACATGGGAGTACTTTAGAGTTGCTTTCCAGAAAAAGTATGTGGGTACCAGCTACACCGACGCGCAGAGAAAGGCTTTCCTGGGATTGTTACAAGGAACTAAGTCAGTGTCAGAATATGAGGCGGAATTCTTAAGGCTAAGTAGATATGCTAGAGGCATCGTGGCTACGGAGCATGAGCGCTGTGTCCGCTTTGAGGACGGACTTAGAGATGATTTGAGGTTGCTGATTGCCCCACAGCAGGTTCGGGAGTTCTCGTCTTTAGTGGAAAAGGCTAAGGTAGCCGAAGGGATCAAGGAGACCGTAAGACAGAAGCATGATAGGAACAACCAGAAGAGAGGCTTTGGATCGCTTGGATCGGGCAGTAATGTGGAGAAGAGGGCTAGATTTGGGGAATCAGAAAGAACCACAGAGCCTGCTCAGTGGCCACCTCAGTGTGTTAGATGCGGGAAATCCCATTCGGGAGAATGTTTAGCAGGAAGTAGAGGGTGCTTTAAGTGTGGATCGTTTGATCACCGTGTAAGGAATTGTCCTCGGAAGTTAGCTAAGAATCAACCAGAGAGTCAGAACCGTGCTCAGGTTAGAAATGAAGGACCACCTCAGAGGGGTCGAGGTGCAGCTAGAGGTAATGCTAATGGTAACGGGCGTGGCCGAGGTACTGAAGGTGCAGAGGCGAGGCAACCAAGGTTGGTTTATGCAGTTGGCCGTCGCGAGGAGGAAGATGTGCTAGACATGACAACGGGTAAGTTTCTTATTTTCGGAATACCCTCAATTTTCTTGGTTATGGTTATGTTGGTTCATTCTTATGATTGCTAGTAAAGTGTATAAATTTGGATTATGAACGTAGGAAATGTTTCTAGGGTGTATGATAGTTCTTTAAGATCAGAGTGCGCAGCAGTGGCGTAGTGTGTTGAGTTAAGGATGCACGATTGAACGATAGTAAGTAATTTCGAGGACGAAATTATTTTAAGAGGGGTAGAATTGTAACACCCTAAATTAGGGGTTGTTTGTAACTTAGCTAATTTTCCATGTGTGTGCCTGAAGAATAAATATTATGACTTATTTGGCGTATTTTAGGGTCTAGAATTAAACCCGAGTTAGGCCTGATCTAGTGTTAGAATATTTTTTTTACCATAAAAGAGGGAGCGAGAGGAGAGAAGGCTTTAATAGAATTTTGGGCGAGTTAAGGCACAAAAGATGGGCTTGGTACAGGTGGCGTGGGGCGCCTAAGAGTTTGCTAGGGGCCTTGGGTTCGATTCGTGGAAGAAGCAAAGGGGAAATATTTTTCCTTTTGGGTTGGGCGTTAGGCCTAGAAAGGCCTTTTAATTAAATTAAGAGGGCTTATTGACATGAAAGTGGGTTGGCTAAGTGGCTAGCGTGTGCTACTTAGGCGCTGGAGGAGTGATAGGGCGCATGTTCGAGCTGCTTAAGCAGCGTTTGGCACTTTTAATTTTTGGGGTAAACGGCCAGGGAGGTCTTATAAGTAAATATTGGGGTTTTTTTGACATAAAAGATAGGTTGGCCGAATGGCCTGGGCGTTGGAAGTAAGGGGCTACAGCAGGGGGTCGTGGGTTCGATCCAAAAGAACTGCAAGGGCGTTTTAATTTCTTTTTTTTTTTTTGGGCATTAAAGAAGAAGGAACTAAGGATGGAAGGCCTAAAAGAATTATGGTGTGTTTTGTATCACAAAACAACGCCTGGCCCAAGTGGCCTGGGCGCTGCTTGGCTGCTGGATTCCCCCAGGTCCCAGGTTCGATCCCAGCATGCAGCAGCGGTGGTTTTTATTTTGCAAGGCTGGAGTGGAAGGGAGTGGCCTGCACATGGTGTTCCTTGTTCGGCTGATGTTGGGCACATGGTCTTGGTTTTGTTTTTTTTATTATTTGATGGGATTAATAAGGATAATATGAGGATAACAATTAGTTTTTAAATTGGATTTTTATTAATTCTAAGGATAATAGAAGATAAAGAAGATATTGGTTGGATTATTAATTGATTAAGAGGGGATTAATTCAAACTACTTGAATTAATTAAACGAATGGCTTGGAGTAAATCAAGAAGTTGGATGGAATTTGAACTCCCTAATTGGAGTGGACGGCAAGCTTTAGGGGGAGGGGGTGCCGAATTCCTTTATAAGCACCTATCGACCATTGTGATTTTCTTTTACCATTTTTTTTTCTCTTAGCCGAAATTCTTAACCCCTCTTTCTTCTTTATTTTTTCTTTTATTTTATTTTCCATCCTCTCAAATCCCTTTAGCCGAAATCCTCATCACCTTTCCTTTCCATTATTTTTCTTTCTTCCTTTCCTTGGCCGAATACACCATTTGAAGTGCCAAAATTTCTTCCTTCCTAATCCGTGAAGTCTTGGCTGAATATCAGAGTGAGGGGTAAGTATGCCGAAACTCTCCCACACTATTATTTTCCTATGTCGACTTGGTTATAAGAGAAAAGCCGAAATTTGTTTGGTGGCTAAGCAATGTTGGAACGATCTTGTTTAGGTGCCGAGATTCTAAGGCGTTTGTTCTAAGCCGTCATTCTTTGTCAACCGAAATTGGTAAGTGTGGGTAAGGCCTATGTTGTATTCAAAAGCCGAAAGTTTTGATTATGAGTATTAGTACTAACCGATGGTAGTTGACACAGCAGATTCGGGAATTGAGTGCCGTGGTTAGTAGCAAAAGCAAAGGTGAGATTTCGGGATCCTAAAGAACCCCTTCTAATATTTTGGTTTGGCCGATTAGGCCATAGTGCTAATTCTAAGGTTGGCCGAATATAGGTGCAGAGAGATCTAGGGAGGCCGACTCCTCTTTTCGGGATTTAGGACTATCATCGATATCAGGTGTGTACATACACACCATATAGCTTATTAATTATGCTAAGTAATGTGAATGTTAACTTGATTTTTGTAGCAATGGCTTGAATACCATAACGGTATAAGTGGTGAATCAGGTAAGTACCTGTGCATATGATTTCGCTATTTTATGCTTTTGGGAAGCATGTTGTGTTGATACATATGATAAATCTGTGTATGATTGCTGACTATGTGGGTTGATTGAGTGGAGGGGGCAGTGATAACGTGCCGACGGGCACCAGTGTTTTGGTAACACACTGTGACTACGGTCACCAGAGGTTTGGTACCTCCAGAGGTTTGGCACCTCAATAGCGACTTATCCCTGTGGTTAACACCACCGTGGGTTGGCCCCACTTGAGATATGGGATCGTCTGCCAGTGATTTGGTATCACACGATGGGTTGGCCCCATCACCCGATTTGTGTCTACGGACACCAGTGTTTTGGTAACACATTGTGACTATATGTCACCAGTGGTTTGGCACCACCAGTGATTTGGTACCACAACGGGGTAGACAGTGGCGTTTGGATGGCTAGGTTGGGTATTTAACATTCTGCATATTAATTGTTATATGTTGTGTATGAAAATGGTTTAAAACGGGGGAAGGGTTACATACTGAGTCTTGGTGACTCACCTTCTCCTTTATATTTTTCAGGTGACACATAGATCGCGGATGTGGAGCCGGGTTGACTCGAGGTGGCCATGCGGTGGATTTAATTAAATGAACTTTCATTTTGTTATGATAAATTTTATTTCGGGTTGTTAGTTATTTGGTTGTAATAAGGCCTCCTAATACTTTACTTACATTATTTTTCTCATGTTGGATATTGTTAAAATTATATTATTATTATTATTGGATTTAAATCACATATTTTCCAAAATTAACACGAAAATGTTTTAAAATGCCATCGGGCACAGTTGAAGTTTGTTTTATAACTTGACTTAAATATGTTTTTAAAAATAAACACTAAGTATGATTTTATCAAGATTACCAAATACGAGAAGTTTTCAACAAAACTTAATGGGTTTCAAAACGGTTTCAAAAAGGTTTTCCCCGTAACAATCCAGGTTCGACCATAGTGTTTGGGCCGGGTTTGGGTTGTTACAGGTATATTTAGATTATGATGTTATCAGTTAACCGTTTGGTTCTGATTAAGATATCATTAATGGACATGGATGCCGGTTAAGAAGGTAAAGAGAAAGTCCCTATCCCGAAGTTTAAGAAAAGATCTGTCTCAGCGGTTCGGGATTGGCCACCGGGGTGTGGACCAGCGTCAGAGCAGCAAAATAGGCAGATAGCCGTAGTATCACTTAGTGATAGCGTCGATCTTGAAAGCGTAGTTCTACAAGTGATCAGGTGTGTGATTAACCCACCGTTTTCCGGGTTTTTGCTATATTTGCATGTGTGATTTATGTGCTAATCAATGCAGTGACAGTTATGTGGTGATTACCCTAAAAGGGGTATATCGATAATCAGGTTAGTATTATCTGTTGATAAGAATGTGACAGTGCCGATGTGAATGTGACAATGCCTATAGAAATATGATTGTCTGCCTTAATAACATGTGCATGCATTTATTATTATGCCATTATTACATGTACATGTGCATGGGTGGGATATGAAAGAAGGTACGGGTGTACTTCGGGTACGTGGTTTGATGTTAGCCTTGAGCTACATCGTGGATTGACGTTGACTAAGGTCACGTTGTGGATTAATTGCGATTTAGTTCGCGTGGCTTGATGAGTAGCTCTGTGCCTCATCGTGGTTGATATAAGCTTTGTGCTATATCGTGGGTGATGAGTGACTATGTGTCCCATCGTGGTTTTGGTGTTAGCTACGGCTACATCGTGGATTGGCACTGACTGAGGTCGCGTTGTGGACTTTTGTGCTTAATTGTACGTGGACGGCATTGATTGCCTTTTAGAGTGAAAAGGAGAGCGTGATTTGATAATCCCCTGGTGTGTGGTAGGCTGGATACGGGGGTGTGTAGAGGATGGACCCTAGGTTTGGGTTGGGTGCACTTTGCATAATTTTAATTGATATGTGAATTTAATGTGAAAGTGGGCCAAGCCCAATTGATATGTGGATTAATGTGGAAATGGGCTAAGCCAAGTATGTGGAGTATGTGGTTAATTACCCTGTTACCTGATAAGTGTTATGAATATGGGCCAAGCCCAGAATGTGGTAAATTGTGAATATGATATCTTGTCATCTGATTTATGGGTTAATATGTGGTTAACATGTGGGTGGAATCCAGTGGATTAATTACACACTGAGTCCGTGTGACTCACCCAAATATTTTATCAAACATCGCAGGTGATATGATGATCGGACCGGGTTGGAGTGGATACGAGGTGGCCCATGCAGAAGATATTTTAATTAATTAAGTATTTATAGTTTCAGTATTTTGATTAAGTGTTTATTGTAATAAGGCCCATTAAAGTATTTAAGTATTTTTATTAAGTCTCTTTATTATTATGTTCTATTATGGATTGACAATTTAAATCTTAATTGCAAGTGATTTTATTTTTCTCAAATATATATAATAAAGTTTTAATCCGGGAATTTTGTGACAACTTACTTTATTTCGAAATTTTAAATACACAAGGTTTTCTTTCCTAAAGACAATAAATCTTTATATACATTACCTACAAGTCAGATTATTTTCAAACTTTTTCCGCAGTGGCATTTCAAATTCGGTCGTAGTGAATGGGCCGGGTTTGGGGTGTTACAAAATTGGTCAAAATAAAAAGACGCAACTCAATAACAATTAAATTTGTGGAGTTTTTGGACCAGTAGTCCAAATATCTAAAGGTATAAAGCCAGTGAGGGTGAAGATAAAGTAGTTTTGCAAAACGGGATGAAATATGATGTTTTTGTTATAAAAATGGATATTTTTGAAGCTTTGAGGCATATTCTTGATTAGTAAAGGTGGGGATTTGAATCATTAAACTATGGTTTTATATTCTACTCCATGAGATCTTTACAACGGTATATCATATGCTCAAAATGGTTGAATGACGAATGAGAAATTGATACTCAAAGTAAGCCACTTGTGAATTATGTTGAGGAAAATGGAAAGCTTAGTCTTACATTGGTTAGATATCAAGAGTGGAATATGTTTATATATGTGAACCAACTTGGTGGTTATTGAATAACTAAACTAATACTCTCCCTAATGCGTAAAGGGGGTACAAATCCAAACCTGTCGGGGTTGGGGATGCACTCGCACGACGTGGGTGACGTAAAATGTCCAGACCGGTCAAGTTTTCTAGGCCTGTGGATATTTTAGCCCAATATGTATCCTTAATTTTCCTCAGCAGAGCTTATCTTTTTGGAATCAAAAGGAGTTAATGCCTTTAATTAAAACGTTAATTAAGGTTTAAATGTCTCATTGATTCACAAACACGTTTTGGTTCAATTAGTCAAAGATTTCGAAAAATTATTCCCTTGAATTTATTTTAAAAGCCAAATAATCTAACAGGGAAGATACACACTGAAATTTTCCAAGTTTTCGAGCTATCGTTTCCCTGCATATTTTCCAATCTGTTTTTCGGTGATAAACAAAGGCAAGGCTACTGTTCGTAGAGCACTGCAGCCGTGCTACTGCCATGCTCATCTTCTTTTTGTATCCTGGGAGATAGTTGACCACCGTTTCTCTAGAACCAAAGGAGTGGCCGAATCTGTCTTAAAGAGACTGTCTCTACAGGCCGCAACTACCAGTATAATATTTCAATTTTATTTTATTTTGGTTTCCAATTTTATATATATTATTTTTGTTCGATCTTGTGATTAATATAAAACTTTTTATTACTGTTATTTTACTAACGTTTGTGCAACAGCTTTTTGCTAAGTCCTGACATTGATTATGAAATGATATAATATTCTTTTGTGGTGGATGCTGTAACACCCCAAACCCGTATTCGTCACCGGAATGAGTTACGAGGCATTACCGGCCAAAACACAACTCAAACAGACTTTCATTACAAAACTTATCATTAAAAGAATTATATATATAATCAAACATGTATCAGTAAATATCATATACAAAGCATGTGTTAAAATATCTATCTTATTAATTGCATATCAAACATACCATTTCAAAACTTATGCACATACGCATATTTCAAAACTAAACAAAATATATGTAACCTTAATAACATTACAAAGGCCGATCAATTCTAAATTTTATTTTAAAATATAAGTGTCGATTCTATATACTCTTGTTCTGTCTCCTATATAATAATTAAACCAATTCACATATTACGAATATTATTCTAGGCTAAAACATCCACACAGCATACTAGACATATTTATAAGTTCACATAAACATGCATTATAACAAAACCAAAATAATATACATCTTTTCTCATCACAAGTTATGCACATAAATCCATATCAATTTAAACCAACTCCGAATTATTAATAATATATCAAATCATGCCTAATATATAAGTATATTTGCCACCACAAATAGAACCAAAGTAACCAAGCCTCAAACGATCACATCATAGGTATATCAAATGCGCTTGGTCTATGTCTATTAAAAGAACGAATGCACAATTGATTCATTAAACAAATATTCGGTGCACAAACTGATTCTCTTATGATCAAACCAAAACAATCATAGAATATACATTCTGTCATTAATGAAAACATCCAATACATAATACATTTATATTATTATGATATATACCATATCACATACTTATTATTATGAGTCCAAGCCTTAGCCGAATATACAAATACACCTTATTTTAATTTTAATCCAAACCCAAAATATCAACCAATCAAGCATAAAGCATATGCATACTAAACCAATACAAACTAAATCAAAATATCCATTATACCATCAATTATAAATTCATCGTCCATACCATTATAAGACCAATCACTAAATCAACCACATATACAGTTTGAACCTTATACCAAACTTATTTATTTCATTTTCATTTTATAACATTCAAAACATATACTTTCATGCCTTTATAAATCGAATCTAATTGATCAAATAGCATAGTCGAACATACAATACACACATATATATAATATACTAATTTTCCAAGTTCATATCAAAGTTATCCCGTAGCTTATAGATACATGAAACCTAAATCCAAGACTTGTCCATCCAATATCATATTATTCAAGCCGAAACACATGTTCTTCCTCACACACAAACTATACCATAAAATGCACTTCCAAATAAATTACTTACATAGCCGAAGAGCCTTATTACCATTCACTACTCAATACCTACTTATAAACGAATCATTTCAAGTATATAAACCATGAAACATACCTTAAAACAATTTAAATCTCAATCCAATACACATAAATATAAACCAACATATAAAAATCATTCATTAACCATACCTAATTCTCTTGAATCAAATTATATCAAACCACTATGGCAAATCATACCAAGCATATCACACATATATATCATGACCAAAACTTCATAAACTTAAACATCATATTTAGCCATTTTCGAATGGCTTAATAATTACAACATCAAAATTAACCAAAACATAAGCTAGCCTATACATGCCATAAGTTCAAAGTTCAACATTTAAATGTACCGAAAAAAACGATCGATAGTGTGATGGTTTTCTCTGACGATCCCCGAGCTCGTACCAACTTCCAAAATTTATAAAACGAAGGGTAAATACTCACACAGTAAGCTAACATAGCTTAGTAAGTCATAAGCAAAAGAAACATTTAAACATATACACAATTTATTCTAGATAATCAATAATAAACTATCATAATTTCATACATATTTCCAACTTATATATTTCATATATCAAAACATATATAACTTTCACAAGTTTTTCCTTTGGCCGAATACTCATTTGTACATTAGTATATTTAAACTTCATTTTATATGATATATTTACATCATAAGGCCGAATACATGTATAATCAAATATGCAATCACATAATTTATATATCACATAACTTCATATCATCAATTCAAGTATGTAACTTACCTTAATTTCATAACTTAGTATGAATACATACCTGAGCATATTTTAACTTGATTATTACTTGATCTTAACTTATCATTGCCCATTGAACCGTTCGGAATTAAAAAGGATACTTGGATAGTCGGAAGGCTCGTACAATGCCAACGTCCCAGACGTGGTCTTACATGTAATCACATATCGATGCCACTATCCCAGACATGGTCTTACACGTAAACACAAGTCGATGCCAACGTCCCAGATGTGGTCTTACACGAAAACACATATTGGAATCCTATGTCATGACATATGTATCCGAGCTATTCCTAAGGTTCGTACGGGTCTTTTGGACATCAAATCTCGATCGAATCGAACTCGTATCTTAGCTCCTAAGCTCAATTTATATTCGGCCATTACACATAATTATTCATAAAATTTCATTCGACATATAACATTTATATATTTTCTAATTTAACAACATTTATATGCTTATAGACTTACCTCAAATATCGACGAACGGAATAAATGACTATTCGTTTATTTTTTATTTCCCCCGATCCAAATCTGTTTTCTTTGGTTCTTGATCTAAACATATTCAAATTAAACTTATTTAAACACCCTTTTTTTTCAATTTAGTCTAAAAACACATAAATAGGTAAATTACCATTTTACCCCTAACATTTTACACTTTTTACAATTTAGTCCCTATTGCATAAAACACAAAACATGCAAAATTTGCACACACCATGCTTAGGTCGAATGTTACCCATGCTCATACAAGTCCATACATTTCATTTATTTCACATTTTAGTCCCTCAATTTATTATTTTTACAATTTAGTCCTAATTACTCAAAATCATCAAAATTTCCAATACAAAACACGTTAATTCAAAACACATCTTTCATAATCTATCATCTAACAACAAAAATCACATGAATTCATCAATGACTCAACTAAAAATATTCATCAATATCAAAAATTACAACATGAGCTTTGTAGATTTCATAGCAACAAACTAAAAAACGTAAAAATTATCAAAAATCGAACAAAAACTAACCTTGAATCAATATGAGCAATAGCCGAACTTAGCTTGGTTTTATTTCTTTTCTTTTTCTTCAAATTCGGCACAAAGATGAGCATTATCTCATCATTTTAATGTTTGTTTTATTTTATTAACTTATTATGCCTTTTTACATTTTTAACCTTTATTAATTAATATAAAATCTATATAATATATGTCTAATGCCGTCCATTCATAAATCCAATGGCATAATTGCAACATAAAACCTCCATATTAAAAGAACAACCACTATTCGGCCCTTATAAAAATAACCACTAAATTTTCATTTTATGCGATTTAATCCTTTTATTTAATCGGACACTCAAACGACGAAATTAAAGCACAAAAATTTCACACTAATAAATTCACACATAATAAACACAAAATATAATTTTAAAATATTTTTCTAACTTGGATTCGTGGTCCCGAAACCACCATTCCAAATAGGGTCTAAATCGGGCTGTTACAAATGCAATAACCTTTAGATATATTATTAAACTGACAGTTCATAAAAGATTTAACTTGCATCTAATGGTTGTTGTCACAACCTTTTATAAATCACTATATAGTAAAGTTTATATTAAAATCCTTGAAAGATTTAGAATGCTAGAAGCATATTGAAATTATCGAGAAATTGTTCATTTATATGAATTGAAATAATTGAACATGTGGTAAATTTGACATAGCCAATAGTAGTTGAAGGAGGATTATAAAATGATCCAAAATACCTATTTGTATTTTTATAAAGGGATCATGATTAAAGTTTATTATGATTATTGTTGAAACTCTTGAAAAGATCAATATATATTTCCCCCCAAATTTTCCCTTGCTTATGACTTTCAAAAGAATGTTGATATAAATGCTTAGCAAATACGTTCAAATGGTCATTTGAAAGGCTAGTATTCATGATTGAATACATGTAATATGAGACATTATGTGATGTTTTCATGAGGGGGAGTAAATGCGTGCTGTATTCTTTTTCCCTTAACCGAGGTTTTGTCTCATTGGGTTTTCCTGGTAAGGTATTAAATGAGGCAACATATTATGCGTATTATAGAAATGTTTTCACTAAGATTTTTTTCCATAAGATTTTAATCTTAGTAAGATTTTAACGAGGCATGTTATCTACCAATGGATATCCAATAGGGAGTGTTATGAATATCTTATTATGTAAATGTTCATCAAGATTAAGATAAGTTTTGATGTACTTTAACTTCTAATAGTGATTAGAAGTAGATCTCTACTTCATTTATACTTCTTATGCTTATAAATAGAGATTTTGGAGAAGCTTTGTAAATATTTTGATTGATCAATAAAAATACACTCTCTCTTTGCTCTCCCATTCTCTTTGTTTTTTACTTTCTGTCTTTTTATTTTATAACAATTAAAATATATTAAACTATATTAATTTATATCGTTGGGTTCCATCCTTATATTTTATTTTTTCTGTTTATTATTTTTGAATGAGATTTTCAGATTATGTATATACTAATATGTAAGAGGAATACTATAGTTGTAAAGTCGAAGGTAGTAATAGTAATGGAGGAATCTTTTGCTGCATTGCCATAGGAAAACATGGTATGAACTCGATAACTAATTCATGGACTTTTACTGAATTTTGAATCATTATTGTCTGCTTGATGAACTATGTTGGTTATGTGAGTTCTGATTCCTTTTATAAAAAAATAAATAATTTTAACTTTCATTACTAAGAGAATTCAATTATCATTATTATTTAATTTTGATATTTTTTATTATTATGTGATATTTATCATACTTATTTTACATAATTGCGGTTTTTTATTAACTAATAAGCATTTATATTAATGCAAATAAAATGAAAATTGTTAATATTGATAAATTAAATATATCTAAAAATAGAATATAGTATTAAAATAGTAAGAAATATTGAATCATAAATGACAATTACACCATGGAGATGAAAAAAAATTAATTGATGAGAAGGTGATATTATCATATTTGTTATAAAATAAAGAGAGACAAAGAGAATAAAGAACAAATAAAATATGAAAGCAATAAAGAATGTACTTTATTGATCAAATGGATGATTTACAATGCGTCATCAGAGTCTCTATTTATAGGCATAAGAAGTATAAAAGAAGTAGATATCTAATTCTAATAACTATTAGAATTTAAAGTACAACAAAATTTTATCTTGATCATGATGGACATCCACTTAATAAGATATTCATAACACTCCCCATTGGATATCCATTGGTAGATAATGTGCCTTGTTAAAACATTATTAGGAAAAACTCTTCGGGATAAAAAAAACCTAATGAAGGAAAAAGAGTACACAATCTTCTATTACAAGTTTCCTTGTTAAAAACCTTTACCAGGAAAACCCAATGAGACAAAACCTTGGTTAAAGGAAAAGAGTACAACTTGTTTTTAGACTCCCCCTGATGGTAACATTACATTACATCTTTGAGTCGGTGCATTTCAATCTTGTGTAGTAGTTTTTCAAATGTTGAAGTTAGCAATGCCTTAGTAAAAAGATCTGCTAAATTATCACTAGAACGAATTTGTTGAGCATTTATATCACCTCTTTTCTCAAGATCGTGGGTGAATAATAATTTTGGTGAAATATGTTTGTTCTATCACCTTTGATGTAACCACCCTTCAATTGAGTTATACATGCTGTATTTTCTTCATATAAGATAGTTGACATCTTTTCCTGTAAAGGAAAATTACATATCATCTGGATATGTTGGGTTGATAACCTTAGCCAAACACACTCTCGACTTGCCTCATGCATTGCAATTATTTTTGCATAATTGAAGAAGCAGCAAGTAATGTTTGCTTTGTTGAACGTCATGATATGGAAGTACCCCCACATATAAATAAATATCCTATTTGAGATCGACCTTTATGTGTATCTAATAAGTATCCAGCATCAGCATAGCCAACTAATAGGGATTTTGAATCATTTGAATAAAATAACCCCATATCAATGGTGTAACATCCTAAAAATTTGAGTATCGATTTGTTGCATATTTTTGGTGCTTAGCTTGTGAATGATTTAATTTGTGTGTGTTTAATATAGTCTTGAGAAGGCTCGGGATTTATTTGGAATTAGAATAAATTTTAGTAATGAGTATTTTATTGAAGTGGAACAAGTGACCTTGATGTTTAAGGAAATTAAGTGTCAAAAACTAGCATAAGATGAGCTAGTAGTAAAGTGGAGTTGGCGCCATAAGTGTTGCTTAAGGGAAGAGGTTCGAATTCCATGGATTGCATTTTGGTGACTTTTATTTTTGCACCTTTATAGCATGTGTCGGTCAAGCCTTATTTATGGTAAGGTTGGACTATTTCTTTTATGGTAAGGTGGCTAATGGTTAAGGTAAGCTTGAACTTGGGGAAAGAAATCCTAAGCTTATGGAAGGTAGGGGGAACACAAGGCACCTCTTAAGGGATGTGTTTTGGAAAGTTGGAATGGCCAAGTTTGTCCATGAACTTGGACGGTTTTATGGACTAGGGGGAGGCCAAATTTTTGGTGGTAGACTTTGGTAAGGATGGTAGCTAGTGTGTAATCCCATTTGGTCATTTTATTCTTTCATTTTTCTCTCATAGCCGAATGTGCATCATGCTTGGAGAAAACATCATTGCTTTGCTTCTTTTCGTCATTTCTTTTTGACCATTTGGTCATAGTTGGCAACCTCTCCTAGTGCCGTAAAAATCAAACACAAAAGCCATTTCTTTTTCTTCCTTCTTCCCCATTGCCGAATGCACCATTGTCCCAAACCATTTTCTTTGCTTTTCTCTTACCTTTGAAAATCGAATCATAAACCTCTCATCATTATTTTCTTTCTATCTCTATTTTTCTCATCCTTTAAAAATATTTCTTCCATGGCCGAATGTTAGAGACCATCTCCATAGCCAAATCTTTTTCCTTTCTTTGATATATCATAGCCGAATCTTCCATTCCTCATAGCTTTTATTCTCAATCATTTTCTTCTATTCAAACTTTGGGATCATCGGTAAGAATCATTTTCTTTGTCTTCTCTTTTTGCTATTTGGTCACCTTGGCCGAATCTATAGATTGGCTTGGAAGAGTCTTTTAAACCGAATAACCAATCACTCACTTAGATGATTTCTTTCGTTATTTTTTTTAGTGAAATAGTGGAGGGCCGAATCACCATCTTTTCGAAGTAGTCTTGAAGTCATTCAAGTGTGGATCATAACTTTCAAGGTAAAAAGGGAACTCTTCATGAATTTCATGATCACCCTCAATATTATCAATGATTATCAATCGGGATTGAAATAACCGAAAGTTTTATATAGGGATTCTTTTGGGAATCACTCGAAATTTTTTTTAAGGAAATCAAGATAGGGTCGAAAAGAGTGGTGAATAGTGTTCAGAAGAGGGGTGGATTCGCTATTCCCTCTAGATTCAAGCGAATGGCTGTTTCGGGAATCCGAGATTTTCCACCAGGTTGTGGACCCTCCTCTGGTGAAAATCAATTATTTGAAGTCATTCGTACTCCTGAGCCATTGACTGTTCGTGGTTCTTCAACGGGTGATGAACCATCAATCGGGGAGAAACCACAAATAGTTGTTGTTCGAAATTCCGAGGGTAAAGATCTAGATCGCTTATCTTTAGTATAAATTTATATTAAGTATTAGTGTTCTAATCAAGCGTGTCACGTATTTAGGTATCGACGAGCGGGAAAGTATAATTCTCACCGTAATCAGGTGTGTAATTTCACACTTATCTCATGGGTTAGATATTGAACCATAAGCAAATAGAATAAAAATTGTAAAGTTGGTAAAATTTTAAAATACGGACTTTTTGTGTAAATGCATGAAATCGGTATTAAAGTTGTGGAAATTACGAAATTGCCCTTAATGGGCTATTTGGTTAAAAAGTGATATTTTGGGCCCCATGTGATATTTTGGGCCATACGAATTATTTTGATAAATTGGCCAAGTGTGAAAATCTTGAAAAGGGCCTCATGTGATTAATGGGCCAAATTTGCTAGATTGCTTAATGGGCCAAACTTGCTAGATTGATTAATGGGCCAAATTGCTAGATTGCTTAATGGGCCAACTTGTAGTATAGGCCTTATGTTGAATTTGTT
This sequence comes from Gossypium australe, assembly GCA_005393395.2. NCBI lineage: Eukaryota > Viridiplantae > Streptophyta > Magnoliopsida > Malvales > Malvaceae > Gossypium > Gossypium australe. The sequence goes on along the minus strand of CM016621.1, from coordinate 82,879,748 downwards.
ATATGAATATTGTTATGCTTTGTATATGCATACATGATTGCATGGGTTGGGATAAAAATTGAAGAGAAGTTCTGGTGGCTCTGCCACAATCTAGTTCGGCTGGCTCTGCCACAATCTAGTTTGGGTGGCTCAGCCACAAACATTTAAATGGCTTTATGCCTGCGATTGGTGTGTTGGCGGGGTGGGTTGACTTGATCCCCACAGGTGTGCTGGTTGGCACGGGTGGTGTGAAACGGATGGAAATTTAGGCTTGGCTGGGAATTTCATATCACATGCATTTTATATTTGATATATATTGTACATTTGTAAATGGGCTCAAGCCCAATTGTATGCTTAAATGATTCTGGCCCAGTGGACACGGTAAGTGGTTACACACTGAGTTCTAAGTAACTCACCCCGTTTTTCTTACCCTTCTCAGGAAATGATAATTGATGGAGGCATGGGCCGGGGATGACTTCGTGAGGAGGCCATACTGCGAATGATGGTTCATATAAACTTTGAACTTCTTTTAAGTATTTTTATTTAAGTGTTATTTCAGTTGCAATGTAATAAGGCCTCTAGTATTGTTTCATGGATTTTTATTTCGTGGATGGATTTTAATATGTTTTAGATACTTAAATGGGGCTGTTTTAATTTTTATAAATGTTTTCTTAACCTTGCGTATAAAAAGGGGGTTTTTCTTAAATATCACTAACTCATAAAATTTCTGTGAAAACTCTTTTATGAATTTATTTCAACCAATTATTTCTCTGAAAATCAAATTATAAACTCTGATGTTTTCAAAATCATGGATTTCAAATTAATCTCGATTTTTGATAAACTCCATCTCCAAAATCGTTTTGAAGATTTGTTTTCTTAAATTATTGACGACTAGATGAAAGTTCGATTTGTGTGGCATGACAAATCTGGACTTAACGCATAGGCAGGGTTTGGGGTGTTACAAATGGTCCCTCCAAAATATGTAAATACATGTTTAATTCTATTCCAATGTCTACATGTTGGAGAAGAACTATATCTTGCTAACAAGTTTACAACGAAAGCTATATCAGGTCTTGTGTTGTTTGCAAGATACATCAATGCCCCTATGACTGAACACCTCTAACCCGTATCCATCGCTAGAATAGGGTTAAGAGGCATTACCAGACAATCAGAAACTTTTACGACATTTGACAATATAATTTTTCTAATCCAATCAAAGTGTCCCTTTTATAGGTCAACGAGACCTTAAACATGCTTTAAAATAGGGTCGGGACAAAGCCAAACACATACAGAAATTCTCAAAAATTTAAAACTTTTTCTAAGTTACAGAGGTCACACGCCAGTGTGGGCAGGCTGTGTGCCTCCCACAGCCTCAGACACGCTCGTGTGTCTAAGTCGTGTCAAAATAGGACATACATACTGACTTGTCCACACGGCCGTGGACACACCCGTGTGCCTCACCCGTGGTCGCTACTGACTTGCACCACACGGCCCGTCACACGCTCGTGTGTCTTGCCTGTGGTCAAGTCTGACTTGTTTTGAATTTCAACCACGAGAGACACGGTCGAGCCACATGCCCGTGTGCTTTTACCATGTGGGCAATTATAGGCCATTTTCAAGGCCAAATTGCCACCCACACATGGGTCATACCTACAAGCACAATTAAGCACCAATTCAAGCATCAAAGGCTAATAAAACATACCCAAAATAAACATCATTTCTAACCACTTATGTGCTTAACAATCACACCAACTTATAAGGCATTTGATTCAATCCTATCACATACATTTCAAAGTATAATCCATTTCAAACTTACCATTCATATGACAATATCATAACCATGAATCTATACCAAAACCAAGTATCATATAACATATTTACTCTTTCACATTTTAACCAAATACCTAGCCATATCACATGGCTATATATATATACACATCTCAAGCATAAGCCAAAATGACTAGCCTATACATGCCATACTTAGTATATACATTTTCAAAAGGTACGAAAACAAGATAGAGTAGTGTGATGATGATCCTCGACAGTCCCCGAGGCTTCATTAGCTTTGACGATCTATAAAACAGAGCAAACACACACAAAGTAAGCTTCCAAAAGCTTAGTAAGCCATATGTAAATAAACTTAACATATAATCATTCAATATACATATTCAATATGAGTTTACTAATAGCTCAATTGCATAACTACAGTTTTTCTTGGCTCATTTGCTTAGCAATAGCTTACCACATTCCTCAACTCAAGTATCACTTATGCCCATAGCCTATTCAAGCATATATTCATATGTTACTTCATTAAATTCATTCACATAATCACTTTAGTAGGCTCATATAAACACTTACCTTTCATACGCACATAGTGTACTTTTATACGTACCTGAATCGTTTACACATTTCACATAGACATTCATTTCTTGGACTTGCCCGTTGAACCGTTCGGAACTAAATAGGATACTCAGAATGCTCAGAATAGTCGTACAATGCCAACGTCCCAGACGTGGTCTTACATGTAACCAGATATCGATGCCACTGTCCCAGATAGGGTTTTACACGAATCAATACGATGCCAATGTCACAGACATGGTCTTACACATAAGTCTCATATCGATGCCAACGTCCCAGACGTGGTCTTACACGAAATCTCGAATCAATGCCAACGTCCCAGATGTGGTCTTACATGATATCACATAATAGACACCTATGTCATGACATATATAATCCTATCTATTCCTAGGTTCGTACGGGACTTCCCTGACATTGTTACATTGTCGATACTTCCTCGGAATTCATATACCATCATTCTCATATACATTCATCACAATGAGATTTCATATGAACATATATAAATTAATACAAATACATTTATTTGTATATCGACTTACCTCGGATTCGGTTTAACGGGAACGGACTCGGCTACTCAATTACTTTCGATTTCCCGCGGTCTAAGTCCGTTTTCTTCGGTTCTTGATCTAAACATATTCAAATTTAACTCTTTTATTCATCAACTCATTCAATTCAATCCAAAAACACACATTTAGGGTAATTTACAAATTAGCCCTCACATTTTCACATTTGGACATTTTAGTCCCTATTTCACAAAATCACAAAATACATCAAATTCCATATTACCCATGTCTAGCCGAATTTTAATCATGCTCATATGAGTCCATAAATTTCACTTATTTCACAATTTAGTCCCTCAAAATATTGTTTCCTCAATTTAGTCCAAAATACTCAAAATCATCAAAACTCCAAAGACAAAACTTATTAATCTAACACATATATTTCATATTTCATCATCAAACATTTCAAAGCTCATGTGTTCATCAATGGCACATTTCAAAATATTCATCAATTCACAAAATTGAAGCATGGGTTTTGAAGTATACAAAGAAACGGTTACAAAAACGTAGAAATTATCAAAAATCGAGTCAAAATCATACCTTAATTAAACTTTAAAGTAGCTGAATATGCAAAGCTCAAAACCCTTGCTTTCTTTTTCTTATTTTCGATCATAAAAAAAATATGAACATGGCTTTCAATTGGTTTTGTTTAATAATAAATACATTATTATTCATTTACTAAATTAACCTTTCCTTAAATATATAAAACATATATTATGGTTGGTTAAAATTGTCCAAAAACTATCCACTTATGTAACATCCTAGATTAGGGGTTGTGCGTTTGGAGCATAACCCAAGTGCTAGTGGGTTTTAAGGGTATTTGGAGATGTTTTAAGAGTTTTTAGAACTTTAGAATGAGGGTGAAAGCTTTGGGAAAATTTTGGATTTAAGTGTAAAAAGAGGAAATTAGGCTGAGGAGGCCTTAAGAATAATTTGTGGGCATTTTGGGTCATGAAAGGGGGCTTGGTAAAGTGGCTTAAGGACGCCACTTAAGGCCTGGGAATGACGCCAACAAGGGTCTAGAGTTCGAGTCTTGAGGGCAGCATGGGAGTGTTTTATTTTTGTATTTTGTGTCAAGAAGGGAGGTTGGACTGAAGACGGCTTTAAGGAAATATGCAGTGGTCTTTGGACATAAAGCAGGCCTTGGTAAAGTGGCTGGAATGCGCCACTTAAGGGCCTGGAGGTGACTCCTGGCGCAGATCTTGGGTTCGAGTAGCGTGGAAAGAAAATGGGTGTTTTATATTTTGGCGTTAAGAGGGGAGCAAGATAAAGAGGCTTTAAAATTAGTTGTGGCGAGTTTATGTCATAAAAAAAGGCCATGGCAGAGTGGCTTGGAGCGTTATATGCGGCTTGCGGCAACAAGGGCCTTGGTTCGAATCCTATTGGCGGCATGGGGCGTGTTTTTATTTTGCTTTGGCGTTAGGACAAGGGGGAGCTTGGGAAAGAGGTGTTAAAAGAAGTTCAGGGTGAATCATATCACTAAAAAAAGCCTTGGCAGAGTGGCCTAGGGCGTTACCTGTGAGCTTGCTCCAGCAGGTCTTGGGTTCGAGGCTGGTGATCAGCAGTTGGGTGTTTTAATTTTGGCTTTTGGCGCCAAGAGAGAAGGAAGCATCGGATGGCATTTGGACTTTTAATTGAAAGGGGATTAAGCTTTTTATCCTTTTAAAATTCGACTGGAGTAAGGATAATTGTTGGATTTATTTTGTTATTTGTTTATTTTGAATAGGTAGAGATAATAGTTGTATTATTTATTTTAGATAATAGAGGTGTTATTTTATTTAGTTTATTTTATGGAGATAAGAAATAAAGAGGAGATAAAGTATTTATTTTATTTTATTACTTTGAATGGGTGTTAAAGAGATAAAGATTAAGCTAGTTTTTGGTTTTTAAATTCGGTTGGGATAAATGCTGTTTTTTTTTTATTTATTTAGTTAAGATAAGAGATTAAAGGGGAGATTAATGATAGGATAAGGGATTAATATTGGATAATTTTTATTCTATTAATTAAGGTGGATTTATTTTAAGTTGATAAATAGAAGATAATTATAGATTTATTTTTTTTATATATTTTGAATGTGTATTCAAGAGTTATTATAGGAGAAGGAAGTGGAATTTGAGAGGAGGTAGGAGTGCCGAAATTGTGTAGTATAAATAGGGGTGCTCATCTTTTGTACTCTTTTTCTCCTTTAATTCCTTTGTGCCGAAAATTGAGTCCCTCCATTCCATCCTCTCTTTGAGCCGAAAAACCATAGAAGCTCACTTTGTTTTCTTCTTTTACAAATGCCGAAACCCCTCCACTATTAGCTAGCATTGTCAAATTCTCCTAGGCCTCTCCCATTCATCTATTCTTCTTTTTCCAACCCCTTACTTATACTTTTGACAGCCGAATATTTCTTCACTCTTTGTAAGGCCTAGCCGAATCTCTAAGGTGCCTATTCTCTCTTCTTTGTTGCAAGTTTTAGAAGCCAGAGGTGCCATTGGTGGTAAGTAGAGTGTTCTCTTAATCATTCTTCTTATTCTTTTAAGTGTGCCGAAAGCAAGTGAGTAAGGCTTTGATTTCTAAGGTTGGCCGAATGAGTATAGTGGCATAACTTTGTATTTCTTTTTGTATGTGTTAGCGTCAAGGTGCATTGAAGGAGGTCTTTTCGGGATTGATTTAAGCAAGGTAAATCAAGGTGATAATTCGGCCATAGGCCATATATTTGGGTATAAGTGTGACCGATTTTGGCTATGTGTATTTAGGGCCAAATCGATAGGAATAAGAGGAAGCTCCGGGATCGTGTTAAATCCAAGTAGCTAAGGATTCGCTAAATAGTAAGGTGTGTGATTAACCTACCGTTTTCCGGGTTTTTGCTATATCTGTATGTGTTGATTGTGTACTAACAAATGCAGTAAAAATTATGAGATGGATACCCTAAAATGGGGTATATCGATAAACAGGTTAGTATTATCTGTTGATAAGAATGTGAAAGTGCCGATGTGAATGTGACTATGCTTGTGGAATTGTGATTGTCTGCCTTATTAACATGTGCATGCATTTATTATTATGCCATTATTACATGTTGCATGTGGATGGGTTGGGATATGAAAGAAGGTACGGGTGTACTTCGAGTACGTGGTTTTGGTGTTAGCTACGGCTACATCGTGGATTGACGTTGACTGAGGTCATGTTGTGGAATAATTGCGATTTAGTTCGCGTGGCTTGATGAGTGGCTGTGTGCCTCATCGTGGTTGATATCAGCTATGTGCCATATCATGGTTGATGAGAGACTATGTGTCCTATCGTGGTTTTGGTGTTAGCTACGGCTACATCGTGGATTGGCGCTGACTGAGGTCGCGTTGTGGATTATTGTGCTTAATTGCACGTGGACGGCATTGACTGCCTTTGGAGTGAAAAGGAGAGGGTGATTTGTTAATCCCCTGGTGTGTGGTAGGCTGGATACGGGGGTGTGTAGAGGATGGACCCTAGGTTTGGGTTGGGTGCACTTTGCATAATTATGTCTGATATGTGAATTTAATGTGAAAATGGGCCCAGCCCAGTGATATGTGGTTTAATGTGAAAATGGGCCAAGCCCAGTATGTGAATGTGGATTTGAATAAGAAATGGGCTAAGCCTAGTATGTGGAGATTATGTGGTTAATTACCCTGTTACCTGATAAGTGTTATGAATATGGGCCATGCCGAGAATGTGTTATTATATGATTAGTTATCTTGTTATTTGATAAATGGGTTAATATGTGGTTAACATGTGGGTGGAATTCAGTGGATTAATTACACACTGAGTCTTTATGACTCACCCAAATATTTTATCAAACATCGCAGGTGATATGATGATCGGACCGGGTTGGAGTGGATACGAGGTGGCCCATGCAGAAGATATTTTAATTAATTAAGTATTTATAGTTTCAGTATTTTGGTTAAGTGTTTATTGTAATAAGGCCCATTAAAGTATTATTTTTATTAAGTATCTTTATTATTATGTTCTATTACGGATTGACAATTTAAATGTTGATTGCAAATGATTTTATTTTCTTAAGTATGTATAATAAAGCTTGAATCCGGTATTTTTATAACAAACTTTAATTCTTACTTAGAATATTTTAAGTCACGAAAATGTTTTATTAAAGGAAACAAATTTTTAACGGTTTTTTACTCTTAAGTAAGAATATTTTCGAACGTGTTCCGCAGTGGCATTTCAAATTCGGTCGTAACGTATGGGCCGGGTTTGGGGTGTTACAACTTACTATATTGGCTTAATTGCCTCATAAGGCCTCCCCACTTGAAAGCCACATCAATTCGGCCATTAATCAAATAGAAAGCTACTTTTATAATTTATGCGATTTAATCCTTTGCTCAAATTAAATACACAGACGGACAAATTAATTCACAGAAATTTCACACATGCTAAATCACGTATCATAGGCACAGAAAATAATATTAAAATATTTTTCTAACTCGAATTTGTGGTTTTGGAACCACTGTTTCGACTAGGGTCTAAACCGGACTGTTACAATGACACTTAGATATGGTACTTAAGCACCAAGAAACTTTTCATCATTCTTGTAAGGACGAAATTGATCTTTATTCACATCTAACGATCGAACAACCATGGAGTACTTAATGGGTGTGTCTTATCCATGTAAAATTTCTTTAATATCTTTTCCATATAAGTTGATTAATGAACATGAATTTCATCTTTTAAATGCTCGATTTGTAATCCAAGATAAAAATTTGTTTTTCCAAGATCTTTCATCTCAAATTCTTTCTTTAAACAATTTATTGTATTTTGAAGCTCTTCAGGAGTTCCAATAATAGTTAGATCATCAACATAAACAACAATTATCACAAAATATGATTCAAACCATTTCATAAAGATATATGGACAAATTGGATTGCTTTTGTAACATTCTTTTAACAAGTATTCATTAAGATGATTGTAGCACATACGTCTAGATTGTTTTATTCTATATAAACTTTTTTTTTAATCTGATCGAGCAATTTTCTCAAGAAACTTTATATCTTTTCGGGATTTTAAATCCTTCAGGAATTTTCATACAAATTTCACTATCAAGTGTACCATATAAATAGGATGTAACAACATCCATTAGTTGCATGTCAAGTTTTTCATGTACTGCCAGACTAATAAGGTATCTAAATGTGATTGCATCCACCACAGGAGAATATGTCTTTTCATAATCAATGCTCGGCCTTTGCAAAAATCCTTGTGCTACAAGGAGAGCTTTATATCTGACTTCATCAATTTCATTTTGTTTTCACACAAATACCCATTTATATCCTACTGGCTTTATAAATTTAGGTGTTTGGACTATAGGTCCAAAAACTTCACGTTTAGAAAGTGAATTCAATTTTACTTGAATTGCATCTTTCCATTTTGGCCTATCTTTTCTATTTTTCACATTCCTTAGTAGATTTAGGCTCAGGCTCCTCATTTTCTTTTGTTATTTCAATAACAACATTATAAGCAAAATTGTTGTCGACAACTACATTTTGTTTTTGTTCCATCTTTTTCTCAGATTGACATAACTTATTGAGATCTCTTTATTTTCATCATTTCCATTTTCACTTTTAGGTACCTGAATGTCTTCTTGAATTTTATAATTAGTTATGTCATGGGTCTCTTCAGGAACCCCCGCTTCCACTATATGACTATCTTGAATGTTTGTTCCCCTTTTTTTTATGAGGATTTTTATCATTGGAACCGATCGGTCTTCCACACTTCATGCATGAATTACTTTCTTTTGCGTTAACAGTTTGCCCTATTAGGACATCAATTCGTATTGGAGCATTTTCAGCTGGTGTGTGAGATTTAATGAATCTGGCAGTTGATTTGTAAAATGAATTATCTGTTGAACTTTTGGTTCACATTGCTTTGTACAAGAATCTTAGACATTGATAATTCATTTCAAGTACTCTATTAATCCATCTTTTTATTTTCTCCCCCTAATGTTGGGAAAACTGACAACTCTTGTCATAACTAAATATCGAATTAATAGCTCAAAAATATTATAAGAAGACTCATATAAATATTAATTCCCAATCTCTTATGATGACCCATCTTTGTGCATTGTGGTCGAGCAATTGGAACATATACCGCATATCCAAAATTTATAAGATTGGAAATATTTGGCTCTTGACCAAAAATCAATTGTAATGAGGAGTATTTATAATTTATTTGCTTGATGCGTACAACATGTAAATCAATACAATCTTATGCTGAAATAGAATTTTTTTTTCTCATAAGTAAAGATTTAGCTATTAGTTGGAGGCATTTGATAAACAATTCAGCTAAATCATTTTGTGTGTGAACATGAGCCACATGATGTTCAAATTTTATCCCAATTGACATGCAATAATCATTGAAAACTTGGGATGTAAACTCACCAACATTAGCAAGATGAATTGTTTTAGTTGCATAATCTGAAATAAATCATTTAAACAAGTACTCTTGCAAACGACAGGTTGCGAGTTGATAACGCATATGATTATTTTATATATGCATCTACCAAAATCATATAATATCAAAACCATCCACATGGTGGATGAATGAGCCCATATTCATTTCAGAAATGCAAGACATTAAATCTCAACTTTAGCTAGTGAGTTTCTAAGAACCAATTTTTATTGAGAACAAGCAACAAATGAGAATTCTTTAATTAAAGAATCTTCTGGTTCTTTAATGGAAATCCATATGAATTCTCAATTAATTTTCGCATCATATACGATTCAGGATGGTCTAACTAGTCGCGCCAAGTAGTAAACACATTTGTATTAGTAAACTTCTGGTTTACTTTAACATGTATTTCAATTGTACTAAATTGTAATAAATTGATAATTTTATTATCATTCCTATTGATTTGTATCTACATATAAGTACTATTGTGACATTTACTATTGGAAATGTCTAAATCAATGTAAAGTCTATAGTGCCACCAAGTCAATAAACATAATTTCCAAATAATTATATGCAGTATTCACATCAGGGAATATGCCGAAATCTTCAATGCCCAAAAATCTATTAATAGAAAACTTTGAGAGTGGATCCTATTTTCTAGATGTACAACAGTACATAACCAATGACTTTTCATACATAAGTTTTCTCTCTTGCAAGTTCTCATTAGTAATATTTTACCATGTAATTTTAATTGAAAACTTATTCTGAATACTGTAGAGTTATACTCACAATTTTTTAAAAAAATTTGCAACTTTAGGTGCATCCAACCATAATAAGCTTTAGATGGAGTTATCATATTTTATTGCTCATAAGTATATCTTTCACAGTCAAATATTTTGTGTTCAACCCTTTAATAGGGATGGTGACAAAAGAATACCACAAATATTATAAAATAAATATAAATTAATAGCCCAATCCCTTTTTTTATTCATATGAAATATAATATTTTCCTCATTCCTAATATGAATATGAGATCCATTACAAATAACTTTTAAAAGTAATATATTAACCATCACAAATTTTGTGCTTTTTAGATAGTGACATATTAGCTCTTCTGGAGCTTTCAACTAATTTTGTACTATCAAATATTGGAATAATATTTGTTTGTTTCAATACCAAATAAGATAAATATTTTCTATCTGTAATGATAGAATTCATTACTATATTTTCATATCATTCCTCAAAGAATATTAACAAAAACAAAATATTTGGACATACGCCACATATGTGGCCAATAATCTTTCATATCACATTGATAACATAAGTTATCTTTACCCTTTGAAAAGTTATTTTGAAAAGTTATCTTGAGAACTCTCATTGTTCTCTTATTTATTACTATATTCCCACTTTTAGTGGTCCATGAGTATATATATTTTATTTTCTTTATATTTACATTCACTTTGGGGAATGCAATAGATTTACTAGGATGAATTTATAAACGTCCCAATAGATTCTTTATTTCATAATCACCATCGCAAACATGCGTGGATTTTAAATTAGAATTTATCTATTCATGTTGTCATGATTAGTCTCCAATTATAATAAACATGATATAATAAATACAATATAGTAAAATATATCTAAAGATCTTTAACATCATCATCACCCATGTAAGGATTATATAAATTTCTTTTCATAAAAGGGGCATAAAAAAATTTAGAGATTTATGTGTACCTGAATGGTTAAAGGCTCTAATGATTACCCATAGTGCATAGGCCTCAATTGAAATAGCAACAGCTCTAAGAGACAATCAACAACAGTAAGTTTTGGGATATTTTTGTGACTTATGGAGAAAAATAATTAAAAGTGAATCGTACTGATAACGTGTTATAAAATAAAGAGAGACAGAGAGAATAAAGAACAAAGAAAATATGAAAGCAATAAAAAATGTACTTTATTGATCAAATGGATGATTTAAAATGCTTTATCAGAGTCTCTATTTATAAGCATAAGAAGTATAAAAGAATTAGATATCTAATTCTAATAACTATTAGAATTTAAAGTATATCAAAACTTTATCTTGATAATGATGGACATCCACTTAATAAGATATTCATAACAATATTTATATTTTAGAGATGAAAGAACATTTTAAATGATAAATATAATATTAAACTAACTTTTTTAAAATTTTAATTTTTAAGGAATCAAAATTCAAGTTCAATCTTTAATTACTATTGTGATAAAGTTGAAAGATAATTATAGAAAACCATTATAAATTCTTACTTAATCATTTTTTTATCAATCTGATTTTGATATACGAAATATTATTATTATTAGTTTTTTTCTAAAATTTTAAGCTCTTTAAAATATTTATTATTTTTTAATTTTTAAATATTAAAATATTTTATTAATATAATATTTCTTAAAAACTTAAATCGGCACAATGATTGAATATATTTAACAATACAAGATCAATATAATTTGATAAATTTAGAGCAATAAAAATCTCATTTATGTTTTTCAGATCAAGCATTTAAATTTAAACATAAAAATTATTAAATTAAAACTAAATAAATATTTGAATAAATGAAGTCTAGTAAATATTGAATTACACTTCATGTTTATATTGAAATGCATTTTTGTTGTAATTTAAATTATTCAAATTTATAAATAAGAAATATTTTATTAAATTATTTTTTAATTTAAATATTTTTATTGTTATTTTATAAAATAAAAAATAAATAGATAAAATCTAATAAAATATTAAATTTATAATGACCTGATTTTAATTGATGTCGAAAAATTATGGTTTCAAAATTAGATTCTGTAAATCGAGATGATAGAATTTCTAATTGAAGGATTCATGCCTTTAGTGAGATAAAAATATCGAACTATTGACTAAAATAATTGAGGGGGTTGTTATGTATAGTATAAGGACTAAAGTGCAAAGTATTATCACAAATGAATTATAACTGAAGAAATGAAGGAAGCCTAAAGTAGTAAATAAGCCAAGGACCAGTTAGCTTTTATACCATCATTACTTCATGCATTCCTGGAAAAGAATGATCCATTGCTACTATGTTTGTTAATTTGAAATCATGGCCATCCATTAAGTCTTAAGTAACTATTAATCAACCTTAATTAGCCACTAATTATGTATATATACAAGTGAGTGGGAGAGAAGAAAAACACTTACCTTCTCCATCTTTGTGTTGTCCGTGCTAGGGAGAAAGGAAGAAAAAAAGAAGCTAAATCCTTAGCCATTTTTTATTAAAATTAACCAAGTGAATTCTTGATCATCTAAGGCTGTTTTAACTAACCTACGTACTAAATCTTTCAATTGTTGAGTTTAGTTCAAGTTGCCATTATTGTGATTTGATGAAATTGAAGTTTTGATGTGATGAATTGTAGATGTTAACTTTAGAATGTTACAATCATGTTAGAATATAGTGACAAGTAGAGAATTAAGTTTGAATTTAAGTTAAGCTTTATAGTTAAGTTCAAGTTATTAGTGTTGGAAAAATCCGGTTAAGAAAACGATTTACAGTTATAGCAGAAGTTTAAAAAGTTTCAAAACTGAGCTGATTTTTATATTTATAACAATAAAATTTTATCGAAAGGTACATGTGCTTTACAGATTCAAGTCGATCCTGCCTTTCAATCAAACAACCTTCTTTGCTATCCTCATATCACGAATTACGTCGAGTGTGGCTCAAGCAACACGAACCAAACAAGAAAAAAAAAACAATATTATTACTTTTACTAGGAAATTAATTCTACTAATAGAAACCGAAAAAGTCGTAATTCCCAAAAAAGTATAATTTATTCTAAGTAAATAAATTATACGAGTTGCAAGGCCCAAAATTAGGCTCATGAACATGATGGGCTCAGATTTTCTCAGGACCCATGTAACAACACCCCAAACCCGGCCTAGACGTTATGACCAAATCTGGCGGCGTCACATGATAGCGCTTTGGAAAACTTAACTACGTTACCATTTGTAAATATCTTAGGCTTTCGTCAAAACGTGTCATTTAATTATTCATTATCCATTTCCAAAAAATTTATATGTTGCAGAAGCTTTTAAAATAATTTGTCAGTTCGTGTGTATTTGATAAAACCTTTGTTTATTTAGAAAATTTGTGTCTTGTTCTACTGCTAGCAATAAATAAAAATTCAAAATTTTAAACAAAACTCCGAATGGCCTTATTACATAACATTTACCCAGATATAATTAAACCATAAATAAAAAATGAAACCATAAAATAGGAATCCAGGACCGTGGTCACCGCCGAGTCCTCCGCTGCACCGATCTGTCTACCGCTGGGGATTACCTGAACAGATTAAACAGAAAAGGGTGAGTTTTCGAAAACTCAGTGTGTAATCCCCACTGAAATCATACAAACAGAAATATCAGATAACAGACATGATGTTCACAGTTCGGGTCTGAACCCATTACAGAAACGGTGTGGACCCTAGCCCACTCAGATACAGAATCAGACATATTTCAGGGCCTTAGCCCATTTCAGACAGAATATGCAGAAAACAAAGTCCTACCCACTAGCCTCTACACACCAACTCTGTCCAACCCTGCACTGTAACAGTCCGATTTAGGGCTTAGTCAGAATAGTGGTGTGAGACCACAAATCCGAAGTAGAAATATGAGTTTTAAGGTTTATGAGATGTTTGCATGGTTATGTGAAAGTTTCATGAAGTAATTTTATTGAATTATGATTGAATTGTTCATTAGGACTAATTTGCAAAAGTTGCAAAATATGAGATTCTAGAAGCTTTTAGTATGAAATAGCTTTGGATTATTAATTAAAGGTCCTTAAATAACAATTTTCCCAATTTCTAATTTTTGGACAAAAATGGGCATGAGTTAATAAATTTTGAAAGTTTAGCAAAAAGGGGCATTCTGTTCATTTGTTAAATAAATTATTAAAAAGGGAAATGAAGTCAAAAATTATGTTCATCTTCTTCCCCTTAGTGCCGAAATTTTGAAGAACTCCATAGCTAGGGTTTGTTCAAATTTTCAAGCTCATAGTAAGTGCATCCTAGCCTCGTTTTTAATATTCTTCGTATTTTTGAAGTCCTCGTAACTTGAATTAGCTATTTTTAGCTATATGTTGAGCTAGGATTCATGTTAAAAAATATACCCATGTATGATATGCATGTATTTGGGCAATTTACTAAAATATACCAATTTTAAAAAAAAATTACGAAAATGGGCCGAAAAATTTAATATTTACTGGAAAGGGCCATTTCCCCCGAAAACGTGTCAACGCCAGCGGTTTTCAGGGGATAAATCAGAAAAACGCTCCACGAGGGCACGCTTTGTGACACATCAGCCAAAAACGCGTCCTTGAGGGCGTGCTTTGCTGATGTGGCACAAAGCGCGCCCTCGTGGACGCACTTTGCCCTTGCAACGGTCAAATTTTTTTTGACCGTTGGGCCTCCAACGGTAAAAAAAAACCTATAAAAACCCCCACCCTTTTATTTTTTTTCACACCAAAGTCCTTATTCATTTTTCTCTCAACTTTCTCTCAAATTCTTCTCAAATTTCTCTTAAATTCCTTGAAACTTCCTCTCAAATTTCACAATAGTCCTTTAATATTTACAAAAAAGCCCTTTTTTATATTTTTGAAATATATTTTTTTGATAAATTTTAAAATATTCAATCGTATTAGCAATGGCCAGGAAAATTCGTCTCGACAATAAACACATTTCCGTCGATCAAATGACAATGGTAAGTTTTAATTTTAATTTTAATTTTTCAATACTATTTAATATTTTTTAAGTTTATGCAATTTTAATTAAATTTTATTTTATAATTTTTTAAACAATCTGTAGATCGGGTGTTGCAATGCTATATTCGCAATATGCCTGGTTCGCCATCGCTGTTGATCGAGAATTACCTACGGGAAGCGATTTTTTGGCACGTGGCCACAATAGGCCGGGGTGCAAGTTGGACCCGAAGTTAATCAGTGAGTTGATAGAGAGGTGGAGACCCGAGACGCACACTTTCCGTCTTCCATGTGGAAAGTGTACATCACTCTGGAAGACGTGCATTTGCAATTGGGATTGCCGGTGGATGGGTATGTAGTCACCAGGTCTGCAACTTCTGGTGATTGGGCAGCCGTATGCTATGACCTTTTGGGTGCTATTCCGGATAACATTTACGGAGGTCGGATCGAGATGGGCTAGTTACGAGACACTTTCCCGGAGCCGAATAATGATTCGACCGAAATAGAAAGAATACAGTATGCTCGGGCATACATTCTTAAGATGATTGGAGGCTATTTGATGCCGGACTTGTCACGAAACCTCGTACATCTGAGGTGGCTACTGAAACTTGTTGATTTTAGAGCAGCCGATGAATTGAGTTGGGGGTCTGCCGTGTTAGCAAAATTGTATCAGGAGATGTGTGGGGCGACGCGGCCGAATAAAGCGAAAATCGGAGGTTGCCTATCACTACTGCAATCATGGGCACGGTTTCGATTTCCATTTTTACGTCCTCGAGTCGACCACCCATATACATTCCCACTCATAACGAGGTAAATTTAATATTAGATTTTACAATTATTACGTAGATTTAAAATATAAGTGTATGCTAAAAATTTATTTAATTAGGTGGAACCATTCAGCGAGTTATGTTGGAATACCTACATCGCTTGAGGATATACGGCTTCTATTAGAGCAACGGTTGGAATCACAAATAAATATTAAATAAAATATATTTTCGTAATAAAATAGTCGTTTCGTATTTTGTATTTCGTATTTAGAATTTAGTATTGCGTATTTAGTATTTAGTATTATGTATATAACTAATATTTTTATCATGTTAATATAGTTTCAATGGACACCATACGAGGATCCGGCAATTCGGGCAGTAATTTCGGAGGAGTTCTTTCAAAATCCAAACATTTGGCAAGTGAAGATCCCATTAATCAACTATGCCACCGTGGAGATGCACCAGTCAGATCGGGTTCTGCGTCAATTTGGATTCCGACAACCGATTCCCGTGGCACCTGAGGTGCTCGATGATGAGCACAAAATCGACTTACGGAAGTTGAACACGGATTGGCCAAGATTTTGGTCAGCATATATCGAAATATGGGAGAATCGATATGATTATATACCTACTCGGGAACCGATCATCGTTCGTGAGTTAGCGTGCGTGCCGGAATACATGCCATGGTTTAGGATCCATGGTAAGCCGTATTTATTGTCGGAAGAGGAGAGCCGATGGCAACTTCGTGAACAAAGGGAACGACGGGGCCCTTTAAATCCAAAGAGAAAGGGTGATGAGACGGGACCATCAACAGCGCCGACAGAAACACCGGGCGCATCAACAGTGCCCACACAGTCACCAGGCCCAACACTTTAGCCGACGACACCCACATCACAGCCTTTTCAGATTATGCCAAGTGCGTACCCTAGCCCTTATATGTATCCTAACCCTTATATGTTTCCTTTTCCCAGTCCCATGGCAGGTTGGAATGCATGGCCTGATTCGAGTCTGTTCCCGACTACTCCGATTGGCCAGCCGATCTTTAGGCCGCCGTCGCACGAGGGATCGTACGAGGCACCGTCGGAGAGCTCTTCTTTTTACCAGCCTCCTTCGCCTTATGAGATTCATACACCCCCGCCATGGTTTATGCAAACACCTCCGCAGTCATTATTTTGTCAAGGTGGGCCATCCTCCCAACACCCACAACTAGACCCCCTGCCGGAGGAACCAGAATCCCCGCCTGAGGTTCCACAACCCCCGCTGGAAGTTAGAAGAAGGAGGAATCCAACGCGTAACCGTCGACCACCCCATGTGGCACTGATTCCGACCGGCACCAACATTGATACCAACCGCCTTTTTTTATTTTTTATTGTAATTTAATTTTTATATATTTAATAAAATAAAAGTTATTTTTTTTATTTTTTTGTAATTTAATTTTTACATCTTTAGTAAAATAAAACTTGTTTATTTTTTAATTTAATTTTTATATCTTTAATAAAATAAAATTTGTTTATTTTTTTGTAATTTAATTTTAATATCTTTAATAAAATAAAAGTTGGTTTTTATTTTTTTAATTTAATTTTAATATATTTAATAAAATAAAAGTTGTTTTTTATTATTTTAAATTTAATTTTAATATCTTTAATAAAATAAAAGTTGTTTTTTTTTATTTTTATTTTTTGTAATTTAATTTTTATATCTTTAATAAAAGTTGATTTTTATTTTTATTTTTTGTAATTTAATTTTAATATCTTTAATAAAATAAAAGTTGTTTTTTATTTTTTTTTTGTAATTTAATACTAATATCTTTAATAAAATAAAAGTTGTTTTTTTTTTTTTTGTAATTTAATTTTAATATCTTTAATAAAATAAAAGTTTTTTTATTTTTATTTTTTGTTATTTAATTTTTATATCTTTAATGAAATAAAGTTGCTTTTTTATTTTTTTAATTTAATTTTAATATCTTTAATAAAATAAAAGTTGTTTTTTATTTTTTTTTTGTAATTTAATTTTTATAACTTTAATAAAATAAAAGTTGTTTTTTTTTTTTTTTTTGTAATTTAATTTTTATATCTTTAATAAAATAAAAGTTGTTTTTTATTTTTATTTTTTGTGATTTAATTTTTATATCTTTAATAAAATAAAGTTGTTTTTTTTTTATTTTTTGTAATTTAATTTTTATATCTTTAATAAATAAAAGTTGTTTATTTTTTATTGTAATTTAATTTTTATATCTTTAATAAAATAGAAGTCCAAGATTTTTTTATTGTAATTTATTTTTTTATTTTTTTTTGTTTTGTAACTTAGTCCTTCTAGAAAAGTTCAACATTTTCATCAAGAAATAAATAGAATTTACATAGCTACCAAGAGACAAAAATGCTAAGAAGACTATCAATTATTCCGATTTGGACACGAGCGAGATGTATGGCCTGGGTTCCTACACCATCCGCATAACCTCCGTTGGTTGGTCGTTTCTCGGATATCCATATTGTTGCATATTCTAGTCGAACAAGGTCGACCTTTTGGTTTGCGCCACAGTTGTCTATCCGGTAACAGCTTATACGGTGCAAACGATACTGACGGTCACTTATGTTCATCTGGGACTGGTGGGAATACGTGTCTCCACACGTTGTACATGATTTCTATTTTATACACTTCGTCGACATAGCTCATGGGATCCAGACGGAGATTCTGACAAGCCGCAAGTACGTGAGTGCATGGGTAACGAAGTGTATCAAATATCCCACAGTCCCAGGTCCTATTTCTCAAGTGTACACGATATTGCCCGCCAACAATACCTTAGTTCAGTCTGTCAAACTCCATCACACGAAACCATAGGTTGTCACGATCGTGACACACTGTGTGCATGTTGTTGGCCTGTGCCTTCCCTTTGTTAATTTATCACAAGACCTTCGCGCACCATACATGGCCTCCTTGCATTTGGCCTTTATAACTCGCTGCACGCTTCAGAAATAGTGCCGCTAAACGAAAATATGTCTTTCGCGCAACCGATGTTATCGACAAATGACACTTTCCTTTTAGAACAGAATTTATGCATTCGGCCAGGTTTGAGGTCATATGACCATATCGTAGGCCGCCGTCGTATGCTGGTGTCCACTGTTCGAAAGGAATATTGCATAGGTAGTTTGCGCCTTCTTTGTTAATTGATCGTAAACTCGCCAACATCTCGTGAAAACGGTCTTTATTGATCTCGTACCCTGCCAATATAAGTTGATAGCAAATATTACATACCACTCTTCAATTAAGAATAAATTGAATATTACAAACGAAATTATATTAATAGATATTACATACCTATATTGGTCACTTGTTGTCGTTGACTTGTAAATCGATGTTGCCCGTGGTAGTTGGACGCAACATGCCTTAGGCAATATCGATGGTGTGTGCGATGCCATAGGCTTCCCTGTCGCTCTATTGCGGCTAGTATTCCAGGGCCCCAATCCAATATAACGCATATATCAAGTTGGGGCAGACATGCCTCCTTAACCTAGATAGGAAGAAATCCCAGTCATCAGCTGACTCCCCTGGTGTTATTGCAAATGCAATTGGAAGGATTCTCCCACTATCGTCTTGTGCCACAGCTAGCAATAGCCGATGCGTATATCTACCATACATAAAGGTACCGTCAATTTGTACCAATGGCTTGCAGTATATAAATGCATCTCGGCATTGCTTAAATGTCCAGAACAAACGCTTGAACACTTGGCATCCACGGAGCAATCGATCGTTGTAGTACGCCGGTTTCGTTTCAAGGTCTGTTATGCTACCTGGGACATATCTCTCCAGCACCTAACACCACTGCCACACTTCATTATATGAAGCATCCCACCGACCATGCAACTTTTCCAACGCCTTCTGCTTGGCTATCCAAGTCTTCCGATAAGAGGGCGTGTACCCCAATTGGCTACGAATATTGCCAATTAAGGCCAGCACTGTAGTCTTGGGATCCGCCTTCACTTGTCGGTATTATTAAGTCAGCCAACATCTCTGAATCCATCTTCGGATGATCTTGTGAAACACCTGTCAACGAATTATGTTAAATAATGCAACATTACGTAATATTAGTATTATTCAAAAACCTTGAACACCTAGTGATACTGTACCGGCAAGACATGTATGTGGACCTTTGTACTTTTTGATCTCCCATAAGCCTGTCCTTTTCCTCAACGAGGCCATGATTTTCCATGAACATGTATTATCTTGCACTGCACACTTGGCCTCGTACTTATCGAGTTTGGATTTAACCATGTGATACGATCCACCTCGAGGTGAGTCGAGTCGTATGCAAATTCGCCCGATCGTCTATAAGGAAGTATCATTCGACTCTTTTTAAGAGGATATCTTTAGGTAAAATGATGGAGGAAGCTATATTTAAGGGTTCAAAAAAGGGGTTTATAGTTGTGAACAATATGTATAGGGTCAAATTTGGAGAATATAATTATGGAAATAAAAATGGAAGTTGGATAACAAAGAATGGATAGAAAGGGAAATGGATGGTTCGATTATGGTGAAACGAAAAGATGGAATAGAATGAAAATGATCTAAAAAACAAACATGAACCAATATTAGAAAATATTGACCCAAATGCATAGAAGCTTTCAAGATGATCGGATAGAGTATAGGAGAACCTCGACCCACTACTTAGCAAAGTAGGAACCTTGGTATAAGGGTGAACGCCACACTATTTGATAGTGATAAGTTCAGGATAAAGAAGAAGGCATGTTGACGCCACTAATGACCTAGATAAGCCAACGAGTTCTTCAACGAAATATGAGAGGAAGAAATCTCACAAATTTCATATAAGTTCAATAATGTTTTCAAACTAAGCAAAAAGATCAAAGCTCCTTTGCAAAGACTGATTTCACCTATTTATAGTGCTAAATTAGGCTAGCTAAGTGGTCACAAACATTCAACTTAATGTGCCAATTAAAAGCTGAAATTTAACTCAAGTCTTTTCGCATTCTTGAGCCAAATAACTCCATCCTTGAATTCTCTTTAATTCAGCTGAATGAATGACTTTAAGAGCTTGAAAAATGACTCTTGAGTTAGCCCTTGGTCAACCGAATGGACACCATCTTCTTAATTAGCTTCTTAATGATGTTTGAATGCTTGAAATAACCCTTGAAATGGCAAAAACGGCTGGTAGTGGAAAGGTTGCTGCCAAAATTAATTTGGATGATTAAATGCTCCTTAAACCTCCTTTAAATGATGTATAAAACATCCCTTGTAACAACTACTTCATTTGTAACCGAAAATGACTTAAAAAGTCACTTTATTTAATGTGTAACAGCCCTTATAATGTAACGGTTATGACTTGAAAAGACTCCTACAATAAATACATTAAAATGAACTTATTAAACACATGTAATCACTTATTAAACATAACACACATTAATACTTAACTTAGGTAAATGAACTATGCATCAATTATTCCAGCAACTAGTTAATTAAAGATACATCATTAAATAAACTTAACTCATGCATCAATAAATAATCCTAGGAACTAGATTAATTAAGAGTAACACTTATTAAATGAAGTTCAACAAAAGCACTTATTAATTAAACGAAGATGCTTAAATGCATGGTTTGAAATGCAAACTAAATAAACAAATGAGTACTTAATGAAAGACTTAGTTTAATGATGCAGACTTATACTAACATGAGAGTTACATAATGCATGACATTAACTAAAGATGCATTTAATTAAACAAGACATAATTAAAGACTAAAGTATTGAGCTGATTCAAGCTCAAATGAGCTGAATTTGAACTGGACGGAGCTCGTGGACCTGGAAATGAACTGGGATCAGCTTGCCAACTATGCAAGGCTCGACTAAGGAGACTTGACTGATGGGGTTCGCTGGGCGCGCTTGCATCACCACGTTGTAGTTAACCCCGTTCTTGATGCTATATTGTTTCAATGCACCAAGAAAAGTATCCTTGTTGGAATACTCTTAACCAACTTCTAATTCCCTCGAATCCAACGGCGAACTTGTACGGTCATGCGTTCTGTGTGGTAGTTCAGGAAACTCCAATGCATTTTCTTGAGATAGATCGACATTATGCCTGTGGGCTGGAGGCGAGTACACCATGAATAGCGGATCTTCTTCTTCTTCATCTGAACCACCTTTAACATCTTCAGGTACGATTGCAACAGGCTCCAGTTTAGAAAATAATGCAACTTCTGCACCATCGGGCCCGGGCTCTCGAGGTGGATCAACATCGGACTCATCTTCCGACCCACCATCATCTGTAACGAACGAGGGCCGCTCGCCGGTGGATGTTGTGGGGAGTATATTATCCCTTCTTAAACAACTTTCGTAATGTTCCCAATCATATATGGATTGCCAACCACTAGAAGTTGATGACGTTCCCCAAAACGTATCTCTAGCATCAAACGTCGAAGGAAGGATATGCACGTCCCATCCACCAACCGAGTGTCGTGCAGGGGTTGTGTTTTCCATACTACCACCAAACACTGGCACTTCCGTGTTCTACCTCCCACTAACAGAGTGTCGGCTTGGGGTCATGTATTCCCCTCAAACAGCAGTAGATGTCGAAGTCGAAGGAAGATCACTTGGTAATGAAAATTGTACATATACCCCAAGATAGGGTGATCCACTGGCAAGATGAGTCTCCACCATTGTCTCCAAGCTCCGAGGACCTTTGATGTCGAATGAGTCATATCTCACCGGATCAACCAAAGCACAAAATCTATACTTAATAGACTGAACTTTCATTGGCGTTGCTCTGAAGATTTTAAGCCTAATTCTTTTGCAAAGTTCTGTCAAATCTATGTTCCAGTTAAAACCTAGTCGCGCTGTGTTCTCCGATAAAAAAACAACACCATTTTCGGTGTCACAAACCTCACCATCGTAGTAAATAACAACATTATTACATTTACTCATCTTCAGTTTCTATTTTACTTTTGGCTCAATTTCTGTTATGCAACCTGAGAATGAAATTTGGCTGATTTATAGTCTAAGGATTGCTAGAGAGTACTGTAGCAAAAGAGCGTCCACGTGGGAGCTTTTTTCAGTACTCTTGCTGACAGTGCATCCTGCTTGGAGCGTTTTGGTCACTATTTGTTCAGAAACGTCTTCTCAAAATAATTTTGCCAGATACTACTGTAGTAAAAGAGCGTCCACGTGGGAGCTTTTTTCAGTACTCTTGCTGACAGTGCATCCTGTTTGAAGCGTTTTGGTCACTATTTGTTCAGAAACGTCTTCTCAAAATTATCTTGCCAGATACAACTGTAAAAAAAATTCAAATAATTTTTATTTTGTTGATATATTTTTCCCAAAACCCTAAACTTAAAATTATTCTAATTAAGTAACCCTAAAATCTAGTCCATTAATTTTCCCTTAAAATCCTAAACCCTAAGACCCTAAAAATCCCTAAATCGTAGCCCTGAAACCCTAAAAACTCATACCCTAACACTAAAAACAACTGAAAAGTCTATCGGGGGAAGGAGGGCAAAAGCGCGTCCACGAGGGCGCGCTTTGTGCCACATCAGCAAAGTGCACCCTCAAGGACGCATTTTTGACTAATGTGGCACAAAGCGCGCCTCGTGGACGCGTTTTCGGGGGAAATGGTCCTTTCCGGTAAATAATAAAATTTTCGGCCCATTTCCGTAATTTTTTTAAAATTGGTATATTTTAGTAAATTGGCCCATGTATTTTGATATTTTAAGGAAGATTATGAAAGCTTGATGTGGAATAAATATCTTTTTCTAAGTGAATTTCATGAAAAATGCATGTAAGGACCAAATTGTAAAAGTCATAAAATTTGGTCATACATGAGCTAAATATTGAGAATTTGATATTGCTATAGTTGAGAAAATGAATAAGCAAAACATGAAATATAAGAAAGTTGAATGAAAATCACTTTACGAGCCTAGGGGAAAAAGTGTAAATATGAGAAAGTTTAGGGGCAAAATGGTAATTTTGCCAAAGTATGAGTTATGAGTCAATTTAGTCAATGTGAGTGTTAAATGAGTTAAATTATTATTATAGATCAAGAAAAACGAAGCCTGGATTGAAACCGAGGCAAGAACAAATTCGTGGACTAAATTAACTATCTTCATACATTTTGTATACCGAGGTAAGTTTGTATGATTTTTAAGTTTCATGAGTATTTTCATTGAATTACTTATATATGTTGTTCTTGTACAATATTTCCATGAAGTTGTTTAAATATGTTTAAACAAGTACATTAAGGAAATTAAAGTCCCGAATGAAGTTGGATTACTGAGGATATTCAATCTACATCATGAGACAAGAAAGCCCGTATAAGACCATGTCAAGATATGGCATCGGTAATAAAGCAAGGGTATCATGTAAGCCCAAGACAAGTCTTGTCACTGAAAAGTTACCATGAGATAAAGATTCCATGTAAGTCCAAGCCAAGGCATGGCATTGGTGAGTTCCCAAGTAAAGAAATCATGTAAGTCCAAGATAAGTCTTGGCATTGAAAAGTTATTATGAGGCAAAGACCCATATAAGTCCAAGCCAAGGCATGACATTGGTGAGTCTCTAAAGAGAAGATATCATGTAAGTCCACATCAAGACATGACATTGACAAGTTCATGAGATAAGGATACCACGTAAGACCATGTCAAGACATGGCAATGGTAAGTTTCGTATAAGCCCATGTCAAGACATGGCATCGACACCAAGTTAAGAGATCCCATGTAAGACCACATCTAGGATATGGAATTGGCATTGAGATACATGTATGATAGATTTAGTATCCTCGGTTATTCCAGTTAATTCATCGGGCAAAAGAGTAAAGAAGGAATAAAGTAACAAGAAAGTTAAGTATGTAAAGTGGATAAGAGTATTATTCAAGTTAAGAAAGATAAAGTTAGAATTTATGTTTACAATAGAAAAGTATACTAATCTTTATGATTAAGTGATTCAGGTATCTTGTTTACATTACAATCATGAGACGAGTAAGTAACATGAAATGATTATGAATAAGTAAGAGTAAGTAAGCTTAAGCACTTAAGAATTGGGATGCTATTGTTTATGATGGATAAGTTGTATTTAGCAATTATAATGCTATATGTATTACATGCAAACTTACTAAGCTAAATGCTTACTTCTTTATTTCTTTCTTTCCTTGTAGTCCCACCAAGCTAACTTGTGGATCATTGACGTCGGAGCTTGGAACACACTATCAACCACTATTTTGGATATAGCCAAGTTGTTTATAATAAGTATGGCATGTATAGGAATCATTTCATTTTGAGTTTTGTCTTAAGATGAGCCATAGTGTTGACTATTAAGTTATTATTCTTTTTGTACATGGCTAAAGGAGTTTGGTCAATATTTTATTAAGTTTATATATATCAATGTTGATGAATTATGCATTATTGTTCATGTTTGGATGAAGTATTGAGTTAAAGGCTTAAATGATCTTGATTTCAGGGTGGCAAACGGCTTGGAAAATAACCTTTAAATGTCCACATAGATAGTCACACGGGCGTGTGACTAGGCCGTGTGTGATACACGGACAGCCTACATGGGGTGTTAATAGACTGTATGTCCCCTGCATGTTAGTGTTTTAAGTCAGATAGACCACGGGCTAGACACACAGGCGTGTGCCTTGGTCGTGTGAGATGGTCAGTGTTCACCACGGGTAAAGAACACGGGCATGTTCCTAGGCCGGGTGACACAAATAGAATATCCAAGTTATTATACATAGGGTAGGGACATGGGCGTGTGTGACCACACGACCTGACCCCACAGGTGTGTCCCATTTCACATGGGTGTGTGACCCCTATTTGATGAAAAGTTTTCGAAGTTCGTAGAAGTTTCCAGATGTGAGTTTAAGGCCTCGTAGGCCAATGAAATGCACGTTATGACTAAGAAAGAAAAGTTTTAAGTCAAAATGAAATTTATAGCCCGTAAGTACACGTTTAAGCATGTTCCAAGTATGGTAATGGCTCGTCGATCACACGGCCATGTGGTGACTTACAGTCCTACACACGGCCTACCACACGGGTGACCACACACCTGTGTGGCGTCGACAGAATGGTTTTCAGCTTTCGCTGAAACCTCATTTTCGGTGTTTTCGAGTACACACCTGGTACTGTTTCATTGCAAAATACTCTCGAGCGCTCCAATACCTAAAATTGACCGCACGAACCTGGAATTAAACACTTAGAACGACATTAAATTGAACCAAAAGTGATGGACAACCCACTTAAATAGACTAACATCTTACCTTAGGATGAGCAACGTTAATCTGCACTTTTAAAGCATCGATTGGGAAACCCCAGCACCTTGATCTCCTCCTAAACACAGGATACATCGCTTACTACCATAAATTAACATTACTAGTCCCCAAATCACAAGAAGAATGCCAAAAAGAGATCACTTACCAGATTAAAAAGAGCCTCGAACGCAAGGGCGATGATTGACTGCTAAAATTGCCAGTGATATGGAGAATAAAAAATAAAAGAAATATTAAAGGAAGGAGAAAGAAAATCGGTAGAAAGGGGATAAGAAAACAACGTCAAAAATTTTAGGAAGGTAAGGGAGGAAACCGAAATTGCAGAAAGAAAAGAAATCAAAAGAGAAAATATAATGACCCCCTATCCCAACTTCCCTTACTTTTCTCCATCCAACTCCCCACTACTCAGCTTTTGAAACCAACTCAAACTCTTCGTCACCAATGCCAGCAAAAATAATCTCCCCTTGCCTAAACAGGGATTCAAACTCACAACCTCCCACCCAACAACACTCCACCTAGCCACCAGACCAGTAGGCCCATTCTGTTAATTACTTACACAATTTAATTGATAAGCCTATTCGCCAGAGTTTGGGCTTCATTCAGAAAAATACCAAAATCTACCCAAGTTGAGACTTGAACTTGGGACCTCCCACACACTCCTAGAACACATAACCACTAAAACAGACACTCATTCATGCCAAAATTACCAAAGGCCGAATTTAAAGAAAAACGGGGCGTTACAACTCTACCCCCTAAAAGAAAATTTCGTCCTCAAAATTTTACCTGATCAGAAGAGGTGAGGATACTGTTGCCACATCGACTCCTCCGACTCTTAAGTGGCCTCCTAAGGGGATAGACTTCCTTCGCAGAACTTTAATGTCGCGATCCAGGATCTGAACTAGTTCCTCCATTAATGTCAGATCTGGTCTAACCTCAATGTCCTCAATAGGAACAACATGCATGGGATTAGAGCGGTAGCGTCTCAACACCGAGACGTGGAACACATCATGAATGCGATCCAACTTCGGAGGAAGCTCTAGCTGATATATGATTGGCCCCACTCGCTTCAGAACATGGTACGGCCCAATAAACCGAGGGCTTAGCTTACCTTTACGACCAAACCTCAGAACCTTCATCCATGGTGAGACCTTGATAAAAACTAAGTCCCTCACAGAATACTTAATATCCTTTCTTTTTAGATCAGCGTAGGACTTCTGCCTATCAGATGCTGCTTTCAGTCGATCCCGAATCAATCGGACCTTATCTTCAGTTTCAGAAACCAATTTCGGACCTAGAACATGTCACTCACCCAACTCAGTCCAACATAAGGGAGTGCGGCACTTACGACCATATAGGGCCTCATACGGTTCAATTTGGATGCTAGCCTGATAGCTGTTGTTATATGCGAACTCTGCCAACATCAAAAACTCCTCCCAACTGCCTTGAAAATCTATAACACAGCTCCTCAACATGTCCTTCAGTACTTGAATCACCCTCTCTGACTGACCATCTGTCTGAGGATGGAAAGCAGTACTGAAGTCTAACCTCGAACCCAGAGCTTCATGTAATTTCTTCTAGAACCGAGACGTGAAGCGAGGATCCCTATCGAAGATGATCGGGACAGGAACCCCATGCAGTCTCACTATTTTAGACACATACAGCTTAGCCAATTTCTGGAGCGAAAAGTCTGTCCTGGCCGAATGAAGTGAGCAGATTTGGTCAATCGATCCACAATGACCTAGATAGAATCTTTCTTATTGGGTGTTAAGGGCAACCCACTAACAAAATACATAGTTACTCACTCCCATTTCCACATCGGAAACTTTATCGGCTGCAGCAACCCCGAAGGCAACTGATGCTCAGCCTTAACCTGCTGACAAGTCAGACAACGAGCAACGAACTCAGTAACCTCATGCTTCAACCCCGGCCACCAATACAACTCTCGTTGATCCCGGTACATCTTATTCCCATCGGGATGTATAGCGTAAGGGATACTATGCGCCTCCTTCAGAATTGACTGTCTCAAATCCTCGTCATTCGGTACACAGATTCGACTGCGGAAATAAAGTACCCCATCACTGTTAATTCCAAAATTCGTAGTATCCCCATTATCAACCTGACGGAACCTCAACTCGAGAGACTTATCCCCCATCTGTTTACCTCTGTTCTGATCAATCCACGTAGTCTTAACCTAAAGCTCTACTAACAGACTCCCATCATCGAATAAACTGAGTAGAGCGAACATCGCTCTCAGATCAGTCATTGCCCTACGGCTCAAAGCATCTGCCACCACATTAGCCTTACCAGGGTTGTACTCAATGGTGCAGTCATAATCCTTAAGCAGTTCAACCCATCTACGCTGCCTAACGTTTAACTCCTTTTGAGTGAGGAGATACTTGAGGCTCTTGTGATCAGTGTAGATAGTACACTTCTCACCGTACAGATAGTGCCTCCAGATTTTCAGGGTGAATACCACTGCTACCAACTCCAAATCATGCGTTGCATAATTAGCCTCATGCGTCTTAAGCTGACGTGGCGCATAAGCTACCACCTTACCATCCTGCATCAGAACGCAACCCAGACCCACATGCGACGCGTCACTATATACGGCGAAATCCTTTCTAAATTCAGGCTGTATCAGAATCAGAGCCTGCATCAGAACAGATTTAAGCTTCTCGAAGCTCTCTTGTTACTTATCAGTCCAGACAAAGGGAACTCCCTTACATAGAAGCTTGATCAATGGTGATGCGATCAACGAGAACCCTTCTACGAAGCGTCGATAGTAACCCGCTAGCCCTAGAAAGCTGCAGATTTCAGACACATTCTTCGGCTGTTTCCACTCCAATACAACCTCAATCTTGCAAAGATCAACACGAATCCCCTCCGCAGAAACCACATGCCCCAAAAAGGTTACTTCTCGGAGGTAGAATTCACATTTACTGAACTTCGCATACAACTATTTCTCGCGAAGCGTCTGTAATACCACTCAGAGATGTTCATCGTGCTCGTCCTTAATCTTCGAATACACCAGAATGTCGTCAATGAAGACTACCACGAATCGGTCCAGATACGGTTGGAACACTCGGTTCATCATATCTATAAAGTTGTTGGTGCATTCATCAGTCCAAATGGCATTATTAGGAACTCGTAATGACCTACCGAGTCCTAAATGTTGTCTTATGCACATCGGTCTCCTTAACCTTCAGTTGATGGTATCTTGATCGCAGATCGATCTTGGAGAACATAGAAGCCCCTCTGAACTGGTCAAATAAATCATCTACTCTCGGTAGTGGGTACTTGTTCTTAATGGCCAGCTTATTCAATTGGTGATAGTCGATACACATACGCATGGATCCATTTTTCTTTTTTAGGAACAACACAGATGTTCCCCATAGAGACACACTAGGGCGGATGAACCCACAATCTGGTAACTCTTGAATTTGAACCTTGAGCTCCACAAGCTCTTTCGGTGCTATTCTATAAGGGGCGATGGACACTGGAGTTGTACCAGGAAAGAGCTCAATTCCAAACTCTACCTCTCAGCTCGGAGGTAGACCCAATACTTCCTCAGGAAAAACATCCAGAAAGTCCCTTATGGTTTTGATGTCCTTAACCGAAGAGTCCACAGAATCTGGAATACTGATGTAGGCCAAGAATGCCTCACATCCTTTCTGTACCAACCTTTCCGCTACTAAAGCAGAAATCACATTCGCTAGATAATCTCGACGTTCCCCAACCACCACTACCTCGTTATCCTCCCCAGTTCTCAGAATAACCCTTTTTGTAGCACAGTCCAAACTCACTCGATGCTTGACCAGCCAGTCCATTCCCAGAATCAAATCGAACTCCTCAAATGGAAGCTCCATTAGATCAGCCAGAAATACTGCCCCTTAAACCTCTAGCGGAATGTCTCTAAACAATTTACTAACCTAGATAGATTGCCCTAACAGACTCATAATAGTTATCTTGCTCGAAATACTCTCAACTGGAATCCCCAAAGTTTCAGACACAGAGCTAGCTACGTAACAGTGTGTAGAGCCTATGTCTATCAATGCAGTGTATGGTACATCAAAAATTAAGAACGTACCCGTAATGATGTCCGGAGCATCACCATCCTCTCGGTGATGTGCAGCATAAACCAGTGCAGACTGCCTCGCCTTATCGGTCCTACACCTCTGCCCGGTGCTCTCTATCCTCGGCCCATGCCATTTCTATCCCTGGCCTGACTTAGGCCCTTAGGTGGTTGCTGAGCTACTTTCGGTAGCTGCGCCGTACCAGTACCCGCAGCTTGCATCTGATCAGTCCTCAGCAGACAGTCCCTGACACGATGCTCAGTCGACCCGCATCTCGAACATGCCTTAGTAGTCCTCCAACACTCGCCCAAATGGCGTCTACCAAAGTGCCCACAAAGCGCCACCCCAGTAGGTGCAACAGGAGGCCCATCTCTTACTGGCCCATCGGATCTGGCCTTTTTCTTAGGCCTCATCCCAGAATTTGAGGGATCCGATTCCCTCTTATTCTTTCCTTTCTCATGATTTTGGCACTCCGCGCGCTTAACCTCCTGGGCGATCTTCGCCTTATCAACTAGAGTAGAAAAATCGCGCTCCCTTTACGGAGCTATCAGAACCCGTAAACTAACCCTGAGCCATCCTCAAAACGAACGCATCGCTCATATTCAGTTGCCACCATGCCCTGGGCATACTAGCTCAATCTCAGGAACTTGGCCTCATACTCGGCCTGTAACACCCCAAACCCGGCCCATACGCCACGGCCGAATTTAGAATGCCACTGCGGAAAACGTTTGAAAAGATTTTAACTTAAAAGTAAAAACATAAAAATTTGTTTTCTTTACTAAAACATTGTATAATTAAAATCCCAAATAAACATTTGCAAATAACAATATATTCAACAAACCAACTTAAAACATAATAATAATCAAAAATTGGTTAAATGGCCCTTATTACAACCAATACTTAAAACAAAATACTCAATATTAAAATGCTTAAAATAATTAAAATATCTTCTTCTGCATGGGCCACCTTGTATCCACTCCAAACCCGGTCCAACGCTTACGCATCACCTGAAATGGTTGAGAAAAATTTGGGTGAGTCAAACAGACTCAGTGCATAGTTAATACACATGCCTCCACATATGGGCTTAGCCCAAATCCACACAGTTCACATACATAAATATGCAAAATGACGCCCAACCCAACCTAATTCCATCCATTACACCAACCCCGGCACACCTGCCGTCCAAGGCCGTGGCTAATCCACCGATCAAATAGTGATCCTTATATCTTACCTTGGCAGACTTGCTGCTCAAGGCCGTGGCTAAGCCACCGATCACATAAGTGATCCCAACATTAATTCATCTACGGTGATGCACACAGCCATCAACCGCCGAGATGGGCACCTAGCCAACACCTCCCTTGATGTAGCACACAGCTGATCATCAAGCGCTAATGTAGCACGAGGCTAACATTAGACCACGTTCATAAATATGTACACCTGTCCTTCCTTGATCAAATCCAATCCCCATGCATATATGTTAATGTATCATGCCAAATCAACATATAGAATGAACATACATCACATGCTCATTATCATATTACACAGTCACCATAAATAATTTAATACCACATATTACTGACCTGTTAACCGATTACCCCAATCATGGGTTTTCACCACTTTAGCCTTTGTTGTCGGCTATTACACATCATACAAGCATATATATATATGTATATATCAATACACCAAACAGGAGAAATAGTGCGATAACTACGCACCTGCTAAGGCACAAACGATCAAATCCCGAAAACGTCACTTGATTAAGAACTCTGCCGAAATCCCTAAATGGAATCATATTAGTTTCGGCCTCTATACCAAAAACATTAGAAAGTGGCCTACGCCCTCAAGAAAACGACATAAAAAAAAGAAAGGAAAAACGGCCATAAACACTTACCTATCTTCCAAAACCGATTGTATAGCACCAAAATAAAAACCTACCCTTGATGATATTCGGCCACAACAATACTAACAAGGAAGTAGAAGATTCGGCTATGGTTTTGAATGAAGATAACAAAAGATATTATGGAGAAAAAGAAATAGAGTATGTGAGTAGCAAAGAAAATGAGAATGAGAGGGAGAGGATTCGATTTTAGAAATAATGGAAGAAAAGAAAAGAAAAGAGGATTTGGGGAAGAAAGAGGTTCGGTCAAGAAGAAAATAAAAAGGAAAAAGTGATGTTGAGCAAATACCAAAAGTAAGAAAAGAGGAAGAGAGATGGGAGAAAGAGTGCACAAAAGTGCAAAAGATGTTTTCGGTTTCAAAGGAAAAGATGAGAGAAAGAAAATATAAATTTTGGTTCAAACAAAATGAAGGCTAACCAAAAGCAAAACTTGCACAAAATGTACAATACTCATTCGGCCAAACAAAGGATTTTTGGAGAGGGAAAACAAAAATGCAAAAGATGTTCAAAAGGAGAATTGGCCAACTATTCCCCCCCAAGCTACCTAACAAAATTCGGCCACCCCCCTAGACACCTATACCGTCCACATTCAAGCACTAAAAGCATAGGAATTGTTTCCAAAACATTTTCCACAAGCCAAGCCTTTTGTCCCCTCAATATACCATAACTTCAAGATATCCTTCCATAACCTTAAGAATCTTATCCCCAATATCAAGCTTTCCTTAATCATAATTTCAACTTACCAAAAGAAATAGTCCAACCTATCATAAACATAGGTTGACCGGCCATCAATGCTAATACACAAAAATAAACCTTCAAAATGCTAAACATACCACTCGAACCTCTAACCTCAAGCTACCTTTCAAGCTCCTTAACCAACTTGCCACTTACTCCTCTTGTGCTATAAATGAACACTTAAATTAACTTAAGTGCTAAGCTCACCTAATCCACTTCATTAAATAAGCCATACTAAAAATTATTCTAGCTTCCTAATTAAAATCAAGCCTTCACAAGACTATACTAACACACCAAATTCATACCCAAGCCAACACAATAATAAAATAATATTCTAATTTTCCTAAAGCTCAAGGCCCAATCCTACTAGGCCCAATTTTGGGATGTTACACGGCCACAAAATGGTCCCCCTAAGTGAGATTAAGGAATTCACGCCTTCTAGCATCAATGTAGCTGGCCCCCACGTATTTACTCTAAAAAGTCATCATAAAATAATCCCAAGTCAGACGGTCAGGCTGAGTGCCCTCCTTAACAGTCAGCCACCATTGGTAACCTCGTCGCGAAGTAGGGAAACAACCCCCTTAAGCTTCTGCTCAGCAGTAAAATCTAGATCTTCCATAATTCTTTCTGTGGCCTCCAACCAATATTCGGCCATATTAGGGGCGACTCTAGTGACACCCCTGAATAATTCAGCCCCATTGGACTGGAGTCATTCTGTAACCGACCCGCGGCCCCCAGATCCAGTGTTGGGTCCAGCAACCCTCTCTAATATCCTCAGCATAGCCTGGGACAATGCGTCGTCCCTAGCCATGCAATCTCGACACTCAGTCTCGTAGTGGTGAGATCAGCGTCTCGCTCGTATCTAGATGGGGCAGATTCTCAGATGCGGAGGACCGAGCTCGAGCCCCCTACGACCTCTACCACGGCCTCTAGTACCCCGTCCGCGGATACCTCGTACGCTCATCGTAATTTTGAAATTTATCTATATTAACAGTTTTATGCATTAGTTACAGTTCCAATATTTGTTAACAGATGTTTTATGCAGAATAGTATCAGGGGTTCAGAGTTTGTTATCGCGAATCGCAGTTTTTACTGCGATTTTTTGTTTCGCTACATTTTTCAGTTTACACTACCTAAAGTGTTTCAGTACAGTATACTACCTAAGGCTGTTTCAAGCATGCAAGTAGCATTTCAGACAAATTTAAACAAAGATCAGAACACTTACAGGATCAGCGCCGGAGACTCGGTGTACCACATACTTATTTCAAAGATATTTTGAATCATTTAAAAAATCGTTCTGGAAAAACCATTTAAAAACCCAATCCACAGCCAAGTTTTGCGACCTTACTCTGATACCACTAAATGTAACACCCCAAACTCGGCCTAGACGTTATGGTCGAATCTGGTGACGTCACATGGTAGTGGTTTGGAAAACTTAACCATGTTAAAACCATTTGTAAAAATCTTAGGCTTTCATCAAAACGTGTCATTTAATTATTCATTATCCACTTCCAAAATGTTTATATGTTGCGGAAGCTTTTAAAATAATTTTCAAGTTTGTGTGTATTTGATAAAACCTCTATTTATTTAGAAAATTTGCATCTTGTTCTACTGCTAGCAGTTTATAATTAAATATCCCAAATTTTAAACAAAACTTCGAATGGCCTTATTACATAACATTTACCCAGATATAATTAAACCATAAATAAAAAAATGAAACCGTAAAATAGGAATCCAGAATCGTGGTCACCGTCGATGTAACACTCTTAACCCGAAATCGTTGCCGGATTAGGGTCAAAGGAATTACTGGACAATAGGATCGTTTCACAACCCATTTATGACACAAAGTCATTCATCATCATAATATATCAAACATAAACAAATAGTCCCTTTTTAAGGCATATAGGACCTTAAACACATGCTAGGGAGGGGTCGGGACTAAACCAAAACACGTACAGAAACTTCTCAAAATTTAAAACTTTTCTAAGTTACAGGGCTTACACGCTCGTGTGGGCAGGCCGTGTGCCTTCCACGGCTAATAGACACACCCGTGTGTCCTTCCCGTGGTCTATCCTGACTACACTCCCACGGCCACCAAGCACGCCCGTGTGCCTTGGCCGTGGACTATCCTGACTTGGCCCCCACGGTCACAAAGCACACCCGTGCACCCTGATCGTGGTCGATCCTGCCAAAACCAACACGGTT
This sequence comes from Gossypium australe, assembly GCA_005393395.2. Taxonomy (NCBI): domain Eukaryota; kingdom Viridiplantae; phylum Streptophyta; class Magnoliopsida; order Malvales; family Malvaceae; genus Gossypium; species Gossypium australe. The sequence goes on along the minus strand of CM016621.1, from coordinate 82,844,753 downwards.
ATCCAGCACCCCCGTGCTAAGGCCGTGTACTACTAGGCCATATACTGACTTACGCCCACGGTCACCAGGCACGCCCGTGTACCATGACCGTGTGACATTATAGGTCATTTGCAAGACCCAAAATGCCACCCATTTAGGGTCAATCACTACAAGCACATTTAAGTATGTTTATACATACATTTTGGCAACCATTTCCTATCATATGATCAATCTATCAGCTCATACAAACTCACTTTTAATCATATCAACTTATAAGCTAACATATACAATTTGAACACATTCAATACTAAACATTATTCCTTCTCAATTTCACTAAATCATACTAGCATTTTATCAACACAAAGTTACCATTCACAAGTCAATTTCTCAACTCACAATCCATACCAAAAGATGCATCATATATCAAAGCCATTCATGCTCAATTATCTAGCCACATCACATGGCTATTTACACATCTCAAATATGTTTCAAAATAACTAGCCTATACATGCCATATTCCAACTATGTACATCTATCCAAAGGTACCCAAAATAGTTTGCCGATAGTGTGATTGAGATACTGACGATCCCCAGATGCAAGCTAGCTTTACTTACACTCAAAGCAGAGAAACAAATCACACAGTAAGCTTTCCAAAGCTTAGTAAGTTCGTAACAAAATACATTAAATCAAAACATATCATCACATAGATTATTTCAAAACCTAATATCTCATATCATCCAAAACTAATAATTTCAATTAACCTTCCATAAACTCATTCGTAATTTCATCATCCACATAGGTTTCGAACGTACCTTAGCCAACACTTAGTTGTCAAATATTTATGCTACTCAGTCCTCATGAATCACTTCGATCAACATTCGTCCCTTCTTCAGTTTATTCGCACACTTAGTGCCTAAATAGTTAACCGAAGCTTAATTAGCATCGCACACTTAGTGCATCCATATCAAACTGATTTTGAATCGGTATCGCACACACAATGCTAACCACAAAGCCGGAGCTTATATTGCTCCGCACACACAGTGCTATTTATCTTGGTCACATTTCCAAATACGCACACTTAGTGCCATTTAATTCAATCTATCACAGAGCATTTACATTTCAACAATATCATACCATTCATTTCATAACATTAAACACAACTAAATACACGTATTATGTCCAAACTTACCTCGGATGTCAAAATACCAAAACGATCGATTAATCGAGCACTTTCTCTTTCCCTCGATCTCGATCCGGACCTCTCCCCTCTTGTTCTATATCACCAACTCATTCAATTTAGTCCACACATACACATTTAGGGCATTTTACAAAATAGCCCTCACATTTTCACATTTTGACACTTTAGTCCCTAATTCACAAAATCATCAAATTCACAAAATTTCACCTAACACAAGCTTAGCCGAATTTTGCTTGTGTTCATACAAACCCTCACACTTCATTTATTTCACATTTTAATCCTTCAAAATGCTATTTTTGTCAATTTAGCCCTAATTAGCTAAATTCATCAAAACTCCAAGAATAAAACATGTTCATTAAACACATATCTTTCATTTAACACTAACACTCATCACAAAGCTCACCATTTCATCAATGGCACATTTCATAAACATCATCAATTCACAAAATTTGAGCATGGGTTTTGTAGAGCACAAAGCAACGATTACGAAAACATAGAAATTATCAAAAACGGAGCTCAAAACATACCTCAATCAAGCCAAATTCTAGCCGAAAATTACAAAACTTCAAACCCTTATTCTTCCTCCAACTTTCAGCAATAGCAAAGATGATGGTAATGGCTTTTTAATTCCTTTTTGTTTTATTATTAACATAATATACATTTTACTATTTTACCCTTTATTATAAACATAATATAACACATGATGGTTGGTTATAATTGTCCAACTACCATCCACTCACCATTTAATGGCTAAATTGCTTTATACGGCCACTTCATTTAAAAGCCATATCACATAGATACTTCAACAATCAGCATACAACTTTTACACTTTATGCAATTAAGTCCTTTCTCTTAATTAAACATACAATCGATATAATCTTCACACAAAAATTTCACACAGGTCAATTCACATACTATTCACACAAAAATTAATATTAAAATAAACATTTCGACCTCGGATTTGTGGTCTCAAAACCACTGTTCTGACCAGGGTCTAAACCGGGCTGTTACAACTCCCCTTTAGGGATTTTCGCCCTCGAAAATCTTACCAGTGAATAGGTGCGGATATTGCTCTCTCATAATGTTCTCAGGCTCCCATGTAGACTCTTCAACTCCGTGTTTGTGCCATAATACTTTCACTAAGGAAATTTTTTATTTCTTAACTCTTTGGTCTCTCGTGCCAAAATTCGGATTGGTTCTTCACTATACGACAAGTCTGACTAAATGTCAATCTTAGTAGGAGCAATCACATGAGACGGGTCTAATCTGTACCGTCGAAGCATGGACACATGAAACACGTTATGAATCTTTTCTAACTCATATGGCAATCTCAATCTATAAGCAACTGGCCCAACTCATTCAATAATCTCATACGATCCGATGAACCTCGGACTCAGCTTGCCCTTTCAGCCAAATCGAAGTATTTTCTTCCACGGGGACACTTTTAGAAACACTTTATCACCAATTCTGAATTCAATATCCTTTCGTTTCAAATCTGCATAAGACTTCTGATGATCTGAGGCTGTTTTCAAATTGTCACGAATTACTTCCACTTTCTATTCAGTCTCTTTTATAAGATCAACCCCGTGAATCTTATTCTCACTCAGCTCGGTCCAATACAATGGAGTTCGACACTTTCAACCATAAAGAGCCTCATATGGTGCCATTTTGATACTAGATTGATAACTATTGTTATACGAAACTCAATCAATGATAAATGCTTTTCCCACGTACTTTCAAATTCATGTATGCAACATCTCAGCATGTCTTCGAGGATCTGAATGATTCGCTCAAATTGACCATCCGTTTGCGGATGAAAAGCAGTACTGAAATGCAATTTCGTGCCTAAAGCATGTTGCAATTTCTTCTAAGATAGCGAGGTAAATCTCGGATCTCTATCAGACACTATAGATAACGGTACTCCGTGCAATCTCACAATCTCATCAATATATAGTTCAGCTAACTTATCTACAGAATAATCGGTTCTCATCGGAATGAAATGAGCTAATTTCGTCAATCTGTCCACTATCACCCAAATTGCATCTTTCTTACTCGGAGGTAAGGGCAAACCTGACACAAAGTCCATCGTAATTCTCTCCCATTTCTACTCAGGAATCATAACCGGTTGTAACAAACCAGACGGAACTTGATGTTCAGCCTTAACTTGCTGACAAACTAAACACTTCGACAAAAGGTCAGAAATGTCTCTTTTCATGCCATGCCACCAATAGAACTGTTTCAAATCATTATACATCTTTGTACTCCCCGGATGCACAGTTAAATGACTATTGTGAGCTTCATTCAAAATCATTGAAATTAACTCTGAATTTCTCGGAACACAAATCCGATCTCTAAATCGCAAACAATCATCGCTATCTACTCAAAATTCTGATTCAACATTTGATTCACACAGAATTCGTTTAGTCATCATTTCAACATCCCTTTTCTGGGCATCACAAATCTATTGTATGAACATCGGCTTAACTTTCAACTCAGCTATAACTGTACTATCATCACACAGATCTATCTGATTACTCATAGCTCGCAAAGCATATAACGATTTTTGACTCAACGCATCAGCTACCACATTAGCCTTACCTGGGTGGTAATCTATCACAAGTTCATAGTCTTTCAACAATTCTAACCATCATCTTTCTGAGTCATCAAATACTTTAAACTCTTATGATTAGTATAAATATGACATTTTTCACCAAATAAGTAGTGACGCCAAATCTTTAACGTAAACACAATCGCGGCTAACTCAAGATCATGCGTCGGGTAATTCCTTTCCTGCGGCTTTAACTGTCTCGAGGCGTAAGCAATGACTTTCCCTTCTTACATCAGCACACAGCCCAAACCATTCAATGACGCATCACTGTAAACTATGAACTCTTTGCCTGATTCGGGCTAAATCAACACTGGTGCTTCCGTTAACAACACTTTCAACTGTTCAAAACTTTGTTGGCACTTTTTTGACCATTCGAATCTAACATCTTTCTGTAACAACTTCGTCAACGGAGTCGCAATCATAGAGAAACCTTTCACAAATTGCCTATAATATCCCGCTAGTCCCAGAAAACTACGGACTTCAGACACATTTCTCGAAGGCTTCCATTCCAAAATAGCAGAGATTTTACTCGGATCAACTCGTATCCCGGCAGCTGATACAACATGTCCCAGAAAACCTACCTCACGCAACCAAAATTCACATTTACTAAACTTTGCATATTACTGCTTCTCACGTAGAGTTTGTAGCACGATTCTCAAATGTTCAGCATGCTGCGTCTCATCACATGAATAGATCAAAATATCATCAATGAACACCACAACAAAGTGATCCAAATACGGTCTGAATATCCGATTCATCAAATCCATAAACACTGTAGGAGCATTAGTTAGTCCGAAAGGCATCACTAAGAATTCATAGTGTCCGTACCTCGTTCTGAAAGTAGTTTTCGGCACGTCAGATTCTTTAACTCTCAACTGATAGTAACCAGATCTCAAATCAATCTTTGAAAACATTGTAGCTCCCTTTAACTGATCAAACAAATCATCAATACGAGGCAACGGATATTTATTCTTTATCGTCACTTTGTTTAACTGTCGATAATCGATGTCGATAATCGATGCACATTCTCATAGTTCCATCTTTCTTTTTCACAAATAACACAGGAGCTCCCCAGGGTGAGAAACTCTGTCATGCAAATCCTCTATCAGTTAACTCTTGCAACTGCGATTTTAACTCTTTCAATTCTGTTGGTGCCATTCTGTATGGAGCTATAGAAATGGGAGTGGTTCCCGGCATTAATTCAATACCAAATTCCACTTCTCGAATTGGAGGTAATCTGTAATATCCCGAAATTGGGCCTAGTAGGATTGGTCCGATTGGGCTTTGGGCTTTAGGAAAAAAATTTGAGTATTATTTGTGTTGGCTCGGGTATGAATTTTGTGTGTTAGCATAGTCTTGTGAAGGCTTGATTTTTTATTTAGGAAGCTAGAATGAATTCTAGTATGGTTTATTTAATGAAGTGGATTAGGTGAGCTTGACACTTAAGTTAATTTAAGTGTTAAATTAAAGCATAAGAGGAGTAAGTGGCAAGATGGTTAAGGAGCTTGAAAGGTTGCTTGAGGTTAGAGGTTCGAGTAGCATGATTAACATTTTGGAGATATTATTTTTGTACATCCTAGCTTTAATGGACGGTCAAATCTTATTTATGATAGGTTGGACTCTTAATTTTTGGTAAGTTGAATATTGGTTAAGGAAAGCATGAAATTGGGGATAAGAATCTTAAGGTTATGGAAGGATGGGGGGACATAAGGCTTGGCTTAAGAAAGATGTTTTGGAAACTATTCTTAGGCCTTTAGTGCATGTATGTGGACGGTTTGTATGGCTAGGGGGGTGGCCGAATTTTGATAGGAGGGTTGGGGAAGGATAGTTGGCCAATTTAGTTTTTGTGCATCTTTTGGCATTTGTTTTTCTTTCTCTCCAAAAACTCCCATCTTGGCCGAATGAGTATTGTGCTTTTGGTGCAAATTTGCTTTTGGTTTTAGCCTCATTTTGTTTGAACCAAATACCATTTTCTTTCTTTCATTTGTCCTTTTGAAACCGAAACTACAATTGAACTTTGTGCATTTTTGTGCACTTTTCTTCTTTGGTAAAACAAGGTGTTGGCCGAATCTCTTAATCCCATTTTCTCTCTTATTCTTTTTCTTCCTTTTGGCCGAATCTCTCTCTTCTCCAAACTCTCTCTTTTTTTTCTTCCATTGTTGTTTAAGCCGAATCCTCTCTCTCTTATTTCTATTTTCTTTGCTACTCACATACTTCATTTCTTTCTAGCCACAAATCAATTGCTTTCTTCTTTCAAAACCATAGCCGAAACTTCCTATTTCCTTCTTGATTTGACTTGGCCGAATATCAACAAGGGAAGGATTTCATTTGGTTTTCTTCAATCGATTTTGGAAAATAGACTCCTCGGGACTTTGGATGCAATCGTTCTAAGCCTCAAATCTTTGACAATCTTTTTGGGGTAAGTCAATAGGTAAGACTTGGTATTACGTTCGATAACCCTTCGAGATTTGTTGGTATAGCTGAATGGTTTTGCTTATAGTTTTGTGGTTTATCCGAATGTTCATAGTGCCATAAAAAGGTGTTCTCTTGTGTGTAGCTAAAGGAAGGGAACTCAGAGTCTGATTTGGGATTTGGTACGAGACCAAATTGGCATTTAGGGAGAAAGAAGAACCACGTTTCGAGATCGTGTTAGATTCGAGTAGTTCGGGATTTCACTAATAGGCAGGTGTGTGATTAACCCACCGTTTTTTGGGTTTTTGCTATATTTGTATGTGATGATTATGTACTAACAAGTGCAGTAAAAGTTATGAGATAAATACCCTTAAAGGGGTATGTCGATAATCCGGTAAGTACCAAACCTGATATATGTGATTATTAATAAGAATATGTGTTATGACTATGCTTGATGAACATGTTCACGCATCATTATATTATATCATTATTTATGTTACATGTGTATGGGTTGGGATATGATATGAAAGAAGGTACGGGTGTACTTCGAGTACGTGGTTTAATGTTAGCCTTGAGCTACATCGTGGATTGACATTGACTGAGGTCATGTTATGGATTTAATTGCGATTTAGTTCGCGTGGCTTGATGAGTGGCTGTGTGTCTCATCGTGGTTGATATCGGCTATGTGCCATATCATGGTTGATGAGTGACTTTGTGTCCCATCGTGGTTTTGGTGTTAGCTACGGCTACATCGTGGATTGGCGCTGACCGAGGTTGCGTTGTGGATTATTGTGCTTAATTGCATGTGGACGGCATTGATTGCCTTTTGGAGTAAAAAGGAAAGGGTGATTTGATAATCCCCTGGTGTGTGGTGGTTGGATACGGGGGTGTGTAGAGGATGGATCTAGGTTGGGTTGGGTGCATTTTGCATAATCTCAATGGATATGTGAATTAATGTGAAAATGGGCCAAGCCCAGTTTATAAATGTGGATCAGTGTGGAAATGGGTTAAGCCGATATGTGGAATTATGGGGTTAATTACCCTGTTACCTGATATGTGATATGAATGTGGGCCAAGCCCAGAATGTGGTAAAATGTGATTATGATATCTTGTTATCTGTTATATGGGTTAATATGTGGTTAACATGTGGGTGGAATTCAGTGGATTAATTACACACTGAGTCTGTGTGACTCACCCAATTTTTCTCAAACCTTTCAGGTAATGCATAAAGCTTGGACCGGGTTGGAGTGGATACGAGGTGGCCCATGCAGAAGTTATTTTCTATATTTTATATATTTTATATTTTCAGAATTTGGGAATATTTGGTTACTGTAAAAAGGGCCATTTTTAGTATTTAAGGATTTTTATTATGTTTTAAGTTGGATTGTTGATTATATTATTATTTGAAAATGTTTTATTTTAAACAACTTAGTTTTACTTGAAATTTTAATTACACAATGTTTTAGTAAAGACAACAAAATTTTATGTTTTTAACTCTAAGTCAAAAGTTCTTCAAACGTTTTCCGCAGTGGCATTTCAAATTCGGTCATAGCGAATGGGTCGGGTTTGGGGTGTTACAAATTGGTATCAGAGCCCGATTCAAAACTCAGCTTTGAGGGTTTTGGGCCCAAAAACATTTTTTTTAAATGGGCTTTTCAAAGATTTGGGCTTTCACAAATTTTTCAAGTTTATTCTGGCATGGCACCTGTATCTCCGACCTGAAGTCCACCAGGTAAGTACCTCTGACTACTGAAGTGAATTGAATATGTGAATTTGATGGGCTTTTATAGGAACGTAAATTAGTAGATTAGGGCTATTGAACCCTAGGACTAGTCTACTCAAACGCAAGTGCATAAGACTTAATGACTATCAAACAAACATGTGACTAAGTCACCGAGTTAGGGTGTGGTAACAGTTGTGCGCATGTCTAGGAGTGGATTCGGTAAGAGCTTGGTATTTAAGCAGTCCTAGTTACTCACCTCCTCTTTACTCGAATTCTACCTGGTGCGTAGTAACCGTTCACCCTAACCAAGAGGATTTATTCACGGGCTAAACCAATCATTAAAACCCGAAAGGGACTAGCCATGCAGTTTTATAAAAACTCTAGTTTTTTTTAAATCACTAAACTACCCTTTTAATCTGTACAAACTATTTTGAAGACATTTCTCAAAATATTTTCGATTTACAAAATTACGAAAATACCCTTGGTTGTAAAATTACTAAAATGCCCCTAGTTTCAAAAAGTTTCAATACTACCCTTGATTTTAACAAAATTTTCTTACTTTGCAAAAGTATCCAAAAACCTTATTTTGCAAAATATCAAGATGCCTTGATTTGGAAAATTTACGAAATTACCCCTGATTGACAAAATTACCAAAATAACCCTGATTTTCAAAATTTCTATCATGGTTCTGATTTGGGAAAATTTTCGAAATACCCTCGAGTTTTGGAAAATTTCAAAAGTGCCTTGATTTATTAAAATTTTGGAATTGACCCTGAATTATTACCAAAATACCCTTATAGGACGAATGATGAAGTTAACCCTGGGTTGGGAAGGATTGAAATGACCATAGAGGTGTAGTAAATGAATGTGTCTCTGCTTATGAATGTGAATATGACTCTCCGAATTAGAGTAGTGAACTTGAACTGAACCTTTGTGTAATCAAAAGAACTACTTCTAAATACTTTATTTCATAAAAATTGTTTGCGGTTAATAAGTGGAACAAAATTCTGATGCATAAAACTTCTTAATCAGATTAAAAACGCGACGTTAGAAATGAGTTCTAGGGGACGTGGTCGTCGTGGACGCAGTAGGGGTAGAATGGCAGTATCGAAACCGGTAGGGTCTGGCCATGGGTCAGAAAATGAAGTTCCGCCGCCAGCAGTGGGCGCGGAGGATCAAGATCAGACAGGAGGCGATGATGCAGTATCGCGGGCTATGTTGCGAGTGCTCGAGCGAGTAGCAGGAGCTAGTGTAGGAAGTGGAGCTCGAAAGTCAGTATCAGAACGACTCGAGTTGAACGGGGCTGAAGTTTTTAGAGGAATATCTGGAGTAGCTCCGAATGTGGCGGAGTATTGGATTGAAGCAGTTGAAAGAATAATGGACGATTTGGACTGTACCGATGAGGAAAAGCTGAAAGGTGCTGTTTCGTTGCTCCGGGACGAAGCTTATCGATGGTGGCTCACTGTCAGACAAGGTGTTCCGACAGATCGATTGGATTGGGATTATTTTAAGGTTAAATTTGAAGGAAAGTACGTTGGAGCCAGTTACTTGGACTCGCAAAGAAAGGCGTTTCTCAACTTGGTGCAAGGAGGTAAGTCGGTAGCGGAGTACGAAGCGGAATTTGTGCGGTTAAGTCAGTACGCCAAAGGGATCGTGACCACTGATTATGAAAGGTGTGTCCGGTTCAAAGATGGGTTACGAGATGAGTTGCGAATGTTGATTGCTCCGCAAAGAGAAAGGGACTTTGCTGTTCTAGTGGAGAAAGCTCGGATCGCTGAAGAAGTTAAGAGGACTGTAAGGGAGAACCGAGAAAAGGATAGGAATTGGAACAAGAGGAGTTTTGGCCCAGCAAAATCGCCAGAAGACTTTCAGAAAAGATCGAGGGTCGAGAATTCTGTACGTGCACCTGTACCAGTTGCTGAGAATCGGAATCGTTTATGTGCTCAGTGTGGGAGAACTCACACAGGAGAGTGTTGGGGTAATAGTAAGGAATGTTTCCGGTGTGGATCTAAGGCTCATTTGGTTAAGAATTGTCCTCAGACAACGAAGGTTCATGGTCCAAACCATGGAGGAAATGGTTCTGGTCGAGGTCGTGGAACACCCGGTAGAGGTGCTGAAGGTTCGGATGTGGGACAACCAAGGATGTGATGGCAGGTAAGTTCCTTGTTTTGCTTTAGAGATAGCTCATTCTTGTGTTGCTAGTGAAGTGCTTGAAACCTTGGATGCGAACTTAGGAACTGTACTTAGAAAGTATATAGTTTTATTAAGATCAGAGTGCGCAGCAAGAGCGTAGTGTGGCGAGATAGGATGTACGATTGTTAGTTAGTTGGAAATTTCGAGGACAAAATTTCTTTAAGGAGGGTAGAACTGTAATATCCTGAAATTGGGCCTAGTAGGATTGGTCCGATTGGGCTTTGGGCTTTAGGAAAAAAATTTGAGTATTATTTGTGTTGGCTCGGGTATGAATTTTGTGTGTTAGCATAGTCTTGTGAAGGCTTGATTTTTTATTTAGGAAGCTAGAATGAATTCTAGTATGGTTTATTTAATGAAGTGGATTAGGTGAGCTTGACACTTAAGTTAATTTAAGTGTTAAATTAAAGCATAAGAGGAGTAAGTGGCAAGATGGTTAAGGAGCTTGAAAGGTTGCTTGAGGTTAGAGGTTCGAGTAGCATGATTAACATTTTGGAGATATTATTTTTGTACATCCTAGCTTTAATGGACGGTCAAATCTTATTTATGATAGGTTGGACTCTTAATTTTTGGTAAGTTGAATATTGGTTAAGGAAAGCATGAAATTGGGGATAAGAATCTTAAGGCTATGGAAGGATGGGGGGACATAAAGCTTGGCTTAAGGAAGATGTTTTGGAAACTATTCATAGGCCTTTAGTGCATGTATGTGGACGGTATGTATGGCTAGGGGGTGGCCGAATTTTGATAGGAGGGTTGGGGGAGGATAGTTGGCCAATTTAGTTTTTGTGCATCTTTTGGCATTTGTTTTTCTTTCTCTCCAAAAACTCCCATCTTGGCTGAATGAGTATTGTGCTTTTGGTGCAAATTTGCTTTTGGTTTTAGCCTCATTTTGTTTGAACCAAATACCATTTTCTTTCTTTCATTTGTCCTTTTGAAACCGAAACTAGAATTGAACTTTGTGCATTTTTGTGCACTTTTCTTCTTTGGTAAAACAAGGTGTTGGCCGAATCTCTTAATTCCATTTTCTCTCTTATTCTTTTTCTTCCTTTTGGCCGAATCTCTCTCTTCTCCAAACTCTCTCTTTTCTTTCTTCCATTGTTGTTTAAGCCGAATCCTCTCTCTCTTATTTCTATTTTCTTTGCTACTCAAATACTTCATTTCTTTCTAGCCACAAATCAATTGCTTTCTTCTTTCAAAACCATAGCCGAAACTTCCTATTTCCTTCTTGATTTGACTTGGCCGAATATCAACAAGGGAAGGATTTCATTTGGTTTTCTTCAATCGATTTTGGAAGATAGACTCCTCGGGACTTTGGATGCAATCGTTCTAAGCCTCAAATCTTTGACAATCTTTTTGGGGTAAGTCAATAGGTAAGACTTGGTATTACGTTCGATAACCCTTCGGGATTTGTTGGTATAGCCGAATGGTTTTGTTTATAGTTTTGTGGTTTGGCCGAATGTTCATAGTGCCATAAAAAGGTGTTCTCTTGTGTGTAGCTAAAGGAAGGGAACTCAGAGTGTGATTTGGGATTTGGTAGGAGACCAAATCGGCATTTAGGGAGAAAGAAGAACCACGTTTCGAGATCGTGTTAGATTCGAGTAGTTCGGGATTTCACTAATAGGCAGGTGTGTGATTAACCCACCGTTTTTCGGGTTTTTGCTATATTTGTATGTGATGATTATGTACTAACAAGTGCAGTAAAAGTTATGAGATAAATACCCTTAAAGGGGTATGTCGATAATCCGGTAAGTACCAAACCTGATATATGTGATTATTAATATGAATATGTGTTATGACTATGCTTGATGAACATGTTCACGCATCATTATATTATATCATTATTTATGTTACATGTGCATGGGTTGGGATATGATATGAAAGAAGGTACGGGTGTACTTCGAGTACGTGGTTTAATGTTAGCCTTGAGCTACATCGTGGATTGACGTTTACTGAGGTCACGTTGTGGATTTAATTGCGATTTAGTTCGCGTGGCTTGATGAGTGGCTGTGTGCCTCATCGTGGTTGATATTGGCTATGTGCCATATCGTGGTTGATGAGTGACTTTGTGTCCCATCGTGGTTTTGGTGTTAGCTACGGCTACATCGTGGATTGGCACTGACCGAGGTCGCGTTGTGGATTATTGTGCTTAATTGCACGTGGACGGCATTGATTGCCTTTTGGAGTAAAAAGGAAAGGGTGATTTGATAATCCCCTGGTGTGTGGTGGTTGGATACGGGGGTGTGTAGAGGATGGATCTAGGTTGGGTTGGGTGCATTTTGCATAATCTCAATGGATATGTGAATTAATGTGAAAATGGACCTAGCACAGTTTATAAATGTGGATCAGTGTGGAAATGGGTTAAGCCGATATGTGGAATTATGGGGTTAATTACCCTGTTACTTGATATGTGATATGAATGTGGGCCAAGCCCAGAATATGGTAAAATGTGATTATGATATCTTGTTATCTGTTATATGGGTTAATATGTGGTTAACATGTGGGTGGAATTCAGTGGATTAATTACACACTGAGTCTGTGTGACTCACCCAATTTTTCTCAAACCTTTCAGGTAATGCATAAAGCTTGGACCGGGTTGGAGTGGATACGAGGTGGCCCATGCAGAAGTTATTTTCTATATTTTATATATTTTATATTTTCAGAATTTGGGAATATTTGGTTATTGTAAAAAGGGCCATTTTAAGTATTTAAGGATTTTTATTATGTTTTAAGTTGGATTGTTGATTATATTATTATTTGAAAATGTTTTATTTTAAACAACTTAATTTTACTTGAAATTTTAATTACACAATGTTTTAGTAAAGACAACAAAATTTTATGTTTTTAACTCTAAGTCAAAAGTTTTTCAAACGTTTTCCGCAGTGGCATTTCAAATTCGGTCATAGCGAATGGGCCGGGTTTGGGGTGTTACATAATCCCAACAACTCTTCAGGAAACACATCTGGAAACTCACATACCACAGGCATAGATTCAACTTTCTTTTCCGACACTTTTGTATCAATCACGTATGCCAAATAAGCTTCACAGCCCTTTCTCACATAGTTCATAGCTTTCATCGCAGATACAACAGCTGGTAATCCTTTCATATCATTGGATTCAATTTGAACTTGCTCACCATTCTGACTTCTCAATTCAATACTCTTTCTTTTACAATTCACAATGGCATTATGTAGAGTAAGCCAATCCATACCCAAAATTATGTCAAACTCATCGAACGGTAACAACATCAAATTAGCCATAAAACGAGCATCCCAGAACATCAATGGGCAACTCTTGCACACCTTATCCGCCAGGACACACTTGCCTAAGGGGTTTGACACTCTAACCACAAATTCAGTAGACTCAACAGGTAGAGTTTTATTCACTACTAGATTCATACACACATAAGAATGGGTAGATCCTGGATTTATCAATGCAATGACATCAATATCAAATAAAGTAAAAGTACCAGTAATGACGTCTCGAGATGACACTTCTTCTCGCGCTCAAATAGCATAGGCTCGAGCAGGAGCTCTCACCTCCGACCTCACAACTGTATCGGTTTTCCCTCTCTGGCTTTCACTCACATTCCTGTTGTTTCTGGGTGGTCTACTTCTAGCCATCACATTACTCGGTCTTTCATTCTGAACATTTTCTTCTTCGACCATCTTTGGGCAATCTCGAATAAAATGACCTCGAGATCCACATTTATAACAAACTCTATTATTGTACTTGCCCCAGCACTCTCCCACATGTTGTCTTCCACACTATCTGCATTCAGGTTTGTTACTCTTAACGCTACCAACACTTGATTCATTCGGAGCTTGAATTCGTAAACCAGTACTTTGTCTCGAACGATTTCTACTTAGATGTCCAAACGAAACATTTGAACGATTGCTTGCATCTCTATATCTCTTTGTAGAAGGTTGAGAAAATTTATTCATCGATCTCTTTCTTTCATCACGAGCTTCAGAATCAGCTTTGTTCTTTTCTTTACTGAGTTCCTCGGCTTTGCATGCTCTTTCAACTAATACAACAAATTCGTTTATATCGAGTATCCCAACTAACAACTTAATGTCTTCATTCAATCCCTCTATGAAACTTTTGCACATAGTAGCTTTATTCGAAACACATTCTCTCGCGTATGGACTCAATCTTACGAATTCCCGCTCGTACTCAGTAACAGCTTTGCCTCGATCTCGATCCGGACCTCTCATCTCTTGGTCTATACACATTCAAATTCAATCCATTCAATCACCAACTCATTCAATTTAGTCCACACATACACATTTAGGGCATTTTACAAAATAGCCCTCACATTTTCACATTTTGACACTTTAGTCCCTAATTCATAAAATCATCAAATTCACAAAATTTCGCCTAACATAAGCTTAGCCGAATTTTGCTGGTGTTCATACAAACCCTCACACTTCATTTATTTCACATTTTAATCCTTCAAAATGCTATTTTCTCAATTTAGCCCTAATTAGCTAAATTCATCAAAACTCCAAGAATAAAACATGCTCATTAAACTCATATCTTTCATTTAACACTAACACTCATCACAAAGCTCACCATTTCATCAATGGCACATTTCATAAACATCATCAATTCACAAAATTTAAGCATGGAAGAAACGATTACGAAAACATAGAAATTATAAAAAACCGAGCTCAAAACATACCTCAATCAAGCCAAATTCTAGCTGAAAATTACAAAGCTTCAAACCCTTATTCTTCCTCCAACTTTCGGCAATAGCAAAGATGATGGCAATGGCTTTTTAATCCCTTTTTGTTTTATTATTAACATAATATACATTTTACTATTTTACCCTTTATTATAAACATAATATAACACATGATGGTTGGTTATAATTGTCCAACTACCATCCACTCACCATTTAATGGCTAAATTGCTTTATAAGGCCACTTCATTTAAAAGCCATATCACATAGATACTTCAACAATCAACATACAGCTTTTACACTGTATGCAATTAAGTCCTTTCTCTTAATTAAACACACAATCGATATAATCTTCACACAGAAATTTCACACAGGTCAATTCACATACTATTCACACAAAAATTAATATTAGAATTAACATTCCGACCTCGAATTTGTGGTCTAGAAACCACTGTTTCAACCAGGGTCTAAATCGGGCTGATACAGCTGAGTTTTCTGCTGCACCGATCTGTCTATAGCTGGGGATTACCTGAATAGATTAAATTGAAAAGGGTGAGTTTTCACAAACTCGGGTCTGAACCCATTACAGAAACGGTGTGGACCCTAGCCCACTCAGATACAGAATCAGGCATATTTCAGGGCCTTAGCCCATTTCAAACAGAATATGAAGAAAATAGAGTTCTACCCACCAGCCTCTACACACCAACTCCATCCAACCCTACACACCATGTGGGGATAAAATCGACCCACCCAGCCCAACACAATAGGTTGTACCGAATACGACACATAATCAGAAATTTGTAGCTGAGCTGCCAGATAACAGGCTTAAGAGCCTTTCAGATACTTCCTCCAATCATAATCAACCCACCCTGATGCAATGCAACATACAAGTATGACATGCTATTATGCAATTAAACTCATATATATTAAGTTCAGAATACATGCTTAATACAGAAATTAGACAGACTGATCATTCGGTTCGGGGTCTAAGTATTGCTTACCGACCCAACGGTAGGTCCACAGTCGACTTGGTCAATCCGTGTAACCTAACAGAACATTTCAGAAATATGGGCTTACATGCCCATGTGGCCTGGCCGTGTGGGCCCAGACGCCCTTGTGGGACCACATGGCCCAATTTGGCCTTGGCCGTGTAGATCATGCGGCCTGGCCCAGAATTCTACAACCCATGTGGGCCCACACGCTCGAGTGGCCCACGCAGCCCAATTGGTCAAGCCCGTGTGTCGCACATGGCCTCGCTCGGCCCTCACACGGTCGTGCGCTTGTTTTCGGCTTTCGTCGAAACCTCATTTTCAGTGTTTTCGGGTACACACCTGGTACTGTTTTGTTGCAAAACTCTCCCTAGCGCTCCAATACCTAAAATTGACTACACGAACCCGAAATTAAACACTTACAACAACATTAAATCGAACCAAAAGTGATGGACAACCCACTTAAATCGACTAACATCTTACCTTAGGATGAGCAACGTTAATCCGCACTTTTAAAGCGTCAACTGGGAAACCCCAGCACCTTAATCTCCTCCTACACGCAGGATACATCGTTTACTACCATAAACTAACATTACTAGTCCCCAAATCACAAGAAGAATGCCAAAAAGATATCACTTACCAGATGAAAAAGAGTCTCGAACGCAAGAGCGATGATTGACTACGAAAATTGCCAGTGGTAAGGAGAATAAAAAATAAAAGAAATATCAAAGAAGGAGAAAGAAAATAGGCAGAAAGGGGAGAAGAAAACAACTTCAAAAATTTTGGGAAGGTGAGGGAGGAAACCGAAATTGTAGAAGGAAAAGAAATCAAAAGAGAAAATCTGATGACCCCCTATCCCAACGTCCCTTACTTTTCTCCATCCAACTCCCCACTACTCAGCTTTTGAAACCAACTCAAACTCTTCGTCACCAATTCCAGCAAAAATAATCTCCCTTTGCCTAAGTAGGGATTCGAACTCACAACCTGCCACCCAACAACACTCCACCTAGCCACCAGACCAGCAGGCCCATTCTGTTAATTACTCACACACTTTAATTCATAAGACTATTCGCTAGAGTTTGGGCTTCATTCACAAAAATACCAAAATTTACCCAAGTTGAGACTTGAACTTGGGACCCCCCACACACTCCCAGAACACATAACCACTAAAACAGACACTCTAAATCAAAATTACCAAAGGCCGAATTTAAAGAAAAACGGGGCATTACAGCCCAATAATGAGGTCGAAAGCTAAGCAAATCTGAGCAAGATTTAACAGGACCATCCAAGACTTTGTTACCAAGGTCGTAGATGCACACACGACCGAAGAAAATCAAGATTCACTTTTTTGTTTTCAAGAAAATCAAGAAACTGAATATTGGTTCAATTTGTTGTTTCAGACAATTTCAAGAATCAAAAAATCAAGAGTTCAAATCTTGGAAATCTTGGTCCAAGAAACCAAATCTTGTAGCCAAGGCGCATTGGATTTCATGTACGAGCTTGAACGAGCCAATTTCAAGAGCAAACGGATCACAAGACTAAGTTCTTGAAAAAAATGGCCTATTAAGATGTCTACAAGCCCATCCTAAAGTTTGGAAAGTAATTTAATTGAATATTAGACCAAATTATCAAGGTGGCCCAAATTGTAAAATATTTGAACTATAGGTCCAATTTTATTTTAATAGGTGGATCATCAGGTAAGAATTTAGCCCAAGAAGCCCATTTAATTAATTTGGCTAAATTTCCATTGAAGTCCACACTTAAAATTATTTTGTTTTTTTATTTGATGAGTTGTCATGTTAGTTACTCCATTAAGGTTAGGAAAAATTATTTTGGGGCCTATAAGTTGCATGGATGTTCACCCTTATACTCATACAATTGATTTATGTTTTTTTGAGTTAATGATAATTCTCTTTGAGTTTTTCTTCAAGAATTGCTCTTGAGTTTCTTTTAAAAGCTGTTTTAACAATCTTTCAGGTTGTGGGAATCTTTTTCAAGTTTTTTTCTTGCCAAGATCTTTTCCTTGGAGGAGGAATTAGAGCCATTGAAAGGAGTTGTTGATTCTTAATATTTCTAAGGCTTCTTAGGACGTCATATTCTCTTTTCTATCCTTAATTTATCTTTTCTTACTTATTTAAGTTAGTTCTTGCTGTTTTGACTTGCTGATTTTATTGATTTACGTTATAGGTTAAAGTTGTTTCAAGAAAGATGTTCTCCTCTCTTGTTCCATCAAGAATCACATCAAAATTAGGAGTTTTAATCTTTTCATGTAGTTTCAAATATTCTTGCACAAAATAGTTTGCTTTTTTCTTTAAAATCACTTCTAACAAATCTATTTGTGTTTTGTTTTTCTAGATTTGCTTGGGGCATTTTCTTGAGGTCCAAGGACGGTTTCTTTCCATCCAAGAAGCCCTAATTAGTTCTCTTTTGGACTCTTTACCAACCAGTTCATTTTTCTTTTGTTTTACTTTCGTTTGACTCTCTTTTGTGACAACTAATATGTTTTCGTTGTTTCTTATTTCAGTTACGTTTGTCTAGAGATCTAGGATACATCCGCAACTTGAACAAACTTTATGATCCGCTTCCGCATTGATCTGCCTTATTCTTTATCAATAAATCACCACTATTTTCTTATAGAATAACAATAATTAAATAATCAAGAAGTATTTTTTAGGTCAATGGTTACCATTTATTTATAGAGAGAGATAAGAGAATCTTGGCTCAATAAGACTTAAACAAATAATATTATTTTAATAGAAAACATACTCCTACTCTAAGTAGAGTAGGAGTGGGCAGCGCACCCTAATTAATAATACTAGCGTTGCCCTTCTCATCTATTATGAGGGATTTGGGTCTCTCATGTATTAGGTCCAATTAATTATAATTAATTAAATAGTAATTTGAAACTTTAAATTAATTATGAATACATTTTTATACTTAGTTAGAAAACACATTAATTTGTGAATGTGACCCATTTCTCTAACTTCATCATTTCCATTCAAATATGTTCATTTAGTTTTACATGTAACTCATTTCTGGTTTGAACGAGTTAGTAGAGGGATCGATTTGGACATATATAATTAGGGACCAAATAACATATAACTAACTTCCAACTTTTCGCCTATTAGTTATAAACTTATTTAGTCATAAAGTCATTCCACTATAATATCATGACTGAGTGTAACAACCTATACCCGGTCCGGTTGTTAGACCCGAGTTATAAGGTGCTACAAGCAAATACATAACATTTGATTACATTTCATAGTCCAAATATCAATTTATTCATATATAATCAAATACAACATACAATTCATCTATTTTGAGTTTATATCGAGCTTACAAAATATTAAAACCAACCCGATATCAATCAGGGATCAAATTGAAACAAAGATAGAAAGATAGGAAAATTTTACAAAAATGGGTCACACGCCTATATCTCTTGACCGTGCGAAGAGATTTTGGCTATGTGGGGTGGGTCAAAAGTGTAAATATTCAAAAATATATCACACGACTATGTCACCAGGCCATGTAACATACTATGGTCGTATGCACCAAAATCAACTAAAATTTTATAGATCACACGGTCGTGCCATATGCATGTGTATGGCACATGACCATGTGCCATGCCATGTCTTAGACTGCGTGTACCTGGAAATACCTTTCAATGCAAGCTTAACGACCCAAATTCACTTACATCACAAGCAACCATTTATACCATACTTTAACCAATTCAAAGACAACAATTGCATGAGAATAACATCATTTATATCACCACCTAAGTGTCTTACCAATATGCCACATTTGGCACATCAATCCAATAATCAAACTTAAACAAAGATTCATATTCCAACAAGTCCAATATGCCTTTTAGGGCACCTCAAAACAAGTAGCATAGCATACATCTTTTGACCATTTCAAGCACCATATAACCATGATTCAAGATCAAGCATATAAATAAGCACAGAACCATACCAAAACCATTCAACGTAGCAATTACATATCATTCTTTTACTAACTTATCTCAAGCATATTACATTATCAATATATAAGCCAAACACCAACCAAACAACATTGCAATGACTTACATATATAGGCATATATATACAAAGTTCTCAAAATGCCAATAAGATCAAAGTTAAACAATGTTTAACCAAAGACTCCATAGGTACATGCCATGACCCAAAAAATAAACTACCACCCATTCTTGAGTTTGAGATTGCCACTGGATGCTGAAGTTGACGATCGACTCAAAAGTACCTAGCCTGTGCACGGAAAACAAAACCGCACGCTAATAAACCGTAGTATATACATATTTTAATCCCACATTTAGCATACTTTTGGATGATTTATCCCCTGAATTCTGGAATTTGATTCTCCTAATCCTTTAATTTCATGTTTTATACTTAGGAGAGCACCGGAGGATGAAAAGAATGAGATACGGGCCAAAACAGAGAAAATGGGCCAAAACAAGAAATTCACACGGCCTGGGCACGAGCCACGACCATGCCTCCTTAGCAGACCCAAACATGGCCTGGACTCGACTTACATGGGTGTGCCACACGGGCGTGTCCCTGCCGTGACCTCTTTAATTCCATTCGGAGTACGATACTTAGGGGCAAAGAAAGACATTCTGAAAGCCTATATAAACACCCTAAGTGTTACCTAAAAGTAGGCGGTTCAGGTAGGCCGAGGAGCCAAGCCAGAGAGGCCGAATTGTGGGATTTACTCGAAGACAGCCAATTGATCCATCTCAAGTGTAACAGACTGAATTTGACCCTAATCGGAACGGTGGTTTCGGGACCACGAATCCGAGTCCGAGAAACATTTTTATAGTATATTTTGTGTTTATTATATGTGAATTACTGTGTTTGAAAGTCTCATAGAAAAATTTTATTGTTTGTGCGTTTAATTTAGAAAAAAGAACTTAATTGTGTAAATTGTAAAAGTGGCAAACTATAGTGAAAAGTGCTTAAGTGTTAATGGTTTTTTAATATGAAGTATTAAAAGGGCAAATAGCCCATTTTATGACTTAGTGGACGGCAAAGGTCAAGTTTGACCTTAAGTTCAATGTTATTTTTATTTCATTAGTAAGGTTAAATTGGTAATTCATTAATAATATAATATATGTAATAAAGCATAAAGAAATGGCCATTATCATCTTTAAGTTTTGCATGGCCGAATGTTGAGAAAGGAAGGAGGGTTTCATTTCTTTGAAATTTCGGCACTTTGAAGCTAAAATTCAAGGTGAGTTTTTAGTTAGTTTTCGATAAATTTTACGTTTTTGAGATCGTTGCTTCGAACTGTAGTTGACCCATGTTAGAATTTTTGAAAATGAGTATGTATGAGGTTCAGCCATTGCTATATTCTTGTGATTTTTGGTGTTTTATGATTTTATGTAAATGATATGTTAAAGATTAGTATATTTTGCATTGGAAATTTTAGTAAATTTGAGTAATTAAGGCTAATTTGTAAAAATAAAAATTTGGGAGGGCTTAAATGCAAAATAAATGAAAGAAATGGGCTTATATAGTCCTTATACATATTCGGCCCTTGAGTGTTGTATTGAAATTTTGTGTAATTTGAGTTTTGTGCAAATAGGACAAAATTGTAAAGATGTGAAACCCTAGGGGTAAAATGGTAATTTGCCTATTTATGTGCTTAGGGACTAAATTGAATTGAAATGTACTTGAATGAGCTCAATTTTAATGTATTTAGATCAAGAACAAAGAAAAACAGATTTGGATCGGGGAAAGACGAAGGTTATTGAATAGCCGGTCTACGTGGTCCGTCAACTGTCGAGGTAAGTTCTTAAGTTAAAGTCATTAAATGAATAATTATGAAAATGTGAAATGAAATTATTTGATTAAATTGAGTAAGATATAGGTGTTAGCCGAATGTGTATATTCTATTTTGGGATGATTATGTTTTGGCAAGACACTATGAATTAGTATATTTGGCTTGACAAGTGAATTGGTTTTGTGAATATAAATTGATAGTGATGTATGTATTAAGAAAGGTAAGATTATTGAATTGATTTGGTAAACATATTCGGGCTTATTTCCTAGCAGGCCTCGTGCCGGTGACATATTCGGGCTTATTGCCTAGCAGGCCTCGTGCCGGTGACATATTCGGGCTTATTGCCTAGCAGGCCTCGTGCCGATGACATATTCGGGCTTATTGCCTAGCAGGCCTCGTGCCGGTGACATATTCGGGCTTATTGCCTAGCAGGCTTAATGCCGGTGATTTAAGTTACGGATTCAAGTCTCGTAGGCTAAGGGCCAGTATGTGAAGTTCAGCTAAGGCTTAGTAGGTAATATACCGGTGAGTGTTAAACTTTGAATTTCATGTATAAAGTAATGAGATCATGAAATGAATCTAGTAAATTTGGTGCTTGAAAGGGAAAACGGTAATTCGGCAATGAGGTATGAGATTCATGTATATGTACTATGATAGTAAGTAAATGAATTAATGGAAGGTAAATATTTCATGTGCTTGGTTGTGACATTGTAGGTATATGCAAAGTAATTTGCCATATGGATGCTTAGAAATGTGAAAGCTTATGTAAGGTTAAGATGGGTTCTTGCAAGTGTGTTCATTCAATGATTTTATGTAATCAACTATGTATGTAATCGGCAATTGATATCCTAGGTATAGTAGTTAAAGTTACAAGTAATTTAAGTATGAGAAATTGTTATATTGAGTTTTTGTGTAAGTCATAAATGCTTTCAGTTGTATTAAAACATTGCTTAAGACTTACTAAGCTAACAAGCTTACATTAAGTGTGTTTGATGTGCTATTTTTTCTAGATTTTGGATCAAGCTGCTAGCTCGGGGTTATAATCCGTCAGCAAGTCTACCGCACTATCAACCTTTTGGTACAACAATAGCTTGGTTTTACTTTGATAAAGGCATGTATAGGGTGTTTAATGTCTTTGTTTGAGTTGAATACTTGGACAATATATGTATTATAGCCATACGAATATGGCTTATATCCCTTGTCAATATGGTACTAATGTATGCTTGGTTAATGACCGATTGGTGTGTATTTATATGTTGTTTTTGGATGCAATTGGTGGTATGGATATTAGGTTAGTTTATACTCGGCTATAGTACTTATACTTATGATAAGCATATTGTGGTTTTGTGGTCTAAGATAATGATTTGAGGAAGTATAAACTAAGTTAGGTGTTTCTGATGGTTTAAATTTTAGTTGAGTATTTTTTTATAGCAAGACTTGTAAATAGAAAATGTTTATTTACGATTCGGTGATGTATGCGAAACGTTTCACATGATTTGTGATTAAATTTTGATTGGTGTTTTGGTTATATGTTTGTAATTTAAGTATGGAAATTGATATGTGAATTGAGTACACTATTAGTTGTTATGTGTTCTCAAAATGGTTTAAATTAATATGGTCATATGCGCATGGTCTTGTAAATAGAAAAGAGGTATGTTTAGTCTTTAATAATTGTGCCAAGTTTGTTTGTTCAAAATGACCATTTCCAATGCCGTATATGACATTGGATATTAAACTTTGTGAAATGTTTTGTTTGGTTTATTAAATTCATGTATATATTCATGAGAATAAGTGATTAATAATTATTAAATATTCGAATGTCATTATAATGATAAGCTCATGATTTATGTATGTATTTTAAGACATTTTGTGTGACTTTAAGACATGCATATTGACTTGAAAATATGGTATATGTAAGTAATGAATTCGATTGAACTTTGAGATATGATTCGTATATTAGGTGTGATTTAAAAAAAATTAAGGCTAATATTTAATTAGCAATATGTTATATATATATATATATATATTTGCGAATATGTTCTATGTGATTATGTGAATATACGAAAGCTGTATTTTCTTTGATAATGCCTCGTAACCATAATCCGGAGACGGATACGGGTTAGGGGTGTTACATTTTATTGGTATCAGAGCTTACGATTTAGTCGATTCTAGGACTACCGTAGCGCGTGAGGGTCTAGCTATACATGCCTTTATTGTATATTTGATAGTGTGGTGACTTATGACATTCTGAACTGTACTTTCTAGAGTAAATGGACACTGATCCTGAAAGAGCCGTAGCGGATGATGTAGAGAGTGTAGCGCTTGACCGTGCACACGGATCAGTGCTGGTAGACTCTCGACCAGTTTCGGGTAGCCATGAGGGGGAGGCTAAACAAGCCTTTTATCAGATGATGAACGAGTGGTTTACCCAGTTTATTCAGGCTAACCCAGCTATACACCAACCTCCACCCCCGAATAATCCAACTCTGATACCTTCAGCACCCCCGATGATAGATCCGATGAGATCTAGTAGGCCTCCAGTTGATAAAATCAGGAAATTTGGGGCCGAAGAATTCAGGGCCAATGATGATGATGATGCAGAGCGAGCCGAAATGTGGCTTGATAACACTATTCGGGTACTTGATGAGCTATCTTGTACTCCAGACGAATGCCTGAAGTGTGCTATATCTTTACTTCGGGACACTGCATATCACTGGTGGAATACACTAGTATCAGTGGTTCCGAAAGAAAAAGTGACGTGGGATTTCTTCCAGAATGAATTCCGCAAGAAATATATCAGCCAGAGGTTCATCGACCAGAAACGTAAAGAATTTCTTGAACTAAAACAGGGGCAAATGGCCGTGACTGAATATGAGCGAAAATTTTTCAGATGGAGCCGATATGCCCGAGAATGTGTATCAACTGAAGCTATTATGTGCAAAAGATTCGAAGACGGTTTGAATGAAGATATAAAGTTGCTTGTTGGCATTCTTGAAATCAAAGAGTTTGTGACACTAGTCGAATGAGCTTGCAAAGCTGAAGAGCTCGGGAAGGAGAAAAGAAAGGCTGAGGCAGAAGCTAGAGACACTCGTAAGAGATCGTCGGGTAAGACTTTCCATTCCACAACTAAGAAGTTCAGAGATGACTTCAACCGACATAAAGCTACTTCAGATTTACCTAGACGTGATCGACCTCCAGTGGGCTCCCGAGCTACCTCGATCGCCAGTGTTGGTAACGCTCCACCGAATCGAGTTGAATGCAAGCACTGTGGGAAATGGCATTCCGGGAGTTGTAGATTCCATGATCGGTCTTGCTTTAAATATGGATCGTCAGATCATTTTATTAGAGAATGTCCGATGTTAGTTGAGCAGAATACAGTTCAGAACATTAAGACGAGCAACACGTCAGGGCGAGGCAGGCCACCCAGACATTCAGGCAATGTAGGTGGTAGTCAGAGCGGAACGAAGAACACTGCAGTTCGATACGAGGCTAGAGCACCAGCTAGAGCTTATGCTGTACGGGCTAGAGAGGATGCTTCGTCCCCAGATGTTATTACTGGTACTTTCACACATTATGATACTACTGTGATTGCATTGATTGATCCTGGTTCGACTCATTCATATGTGTGTGAAACTTTGGTATCCAGTAAGACTCTACCGGTTGAGTCTACTGAGTTTGTGATTCGTGTGTCCAACCCTTTGGGTCGCTGTGTACTTGTTGATAAAGTGTGTAAAAGTTGCCCGTTGATGATTCGAGATTCTTGTTTCCCAACTGAGTTAATGTTGTTGCCCTTTGACGAGTTTGATATAATTCTGGGAATGGATTGGCTAACTTTGTATGATGCGGTGGTGAATTGTAAAACAAAGATCATAGATTTGAGATGCCAAAATGGTGAGATCATCCGGGTTGAATCCAATAATTTGGATGGGTTGCCTACAGTAATCTCCTTGATGCTAGCCCGAAAATATGTGAAGAAAGGGTGTGAAGCTAATTTGGCCTATGTATTGGATAATAAAGTGTCTGAGAAACAAATTGAATCTGTATCGGTTGTGTGTGAATACTCCGATGTGTTTCCTGAAGAATTACCGAGTTTACCACCAGTGCGAGAGATTGAGTTTGGTATTGAACTAGTACCGGGGACGACTCCGATTTCGATAGCTCCGTATCGGATGGCACCTACCGAGTTGAAAGAGTTGAAAGCATAGTTGCAAGAGTTGACAGATAGGGGCTTTGCACGACCAAGTTTCTCTCCTTGGGGTGCTCCGATTTTATTTGTGAAAAAGAAAGATGGGACTATGCGAATGTGTATCGACTATCGGCAACTAAATAAGGTAACTATAAAGAATAAGTACCCGTTACCTCGGATTGATGACTTGTTCGATCAGTTGAAAGGGGCCTCAGTATTTTCGAAGATAGATTTGAGATCGGGTTATTATCTGTTGCGAGTCAGAGATACAGATGTACCAAAGACTGCATTTTGGACGAGGTACGGAAATTTTGAATTTCTGGTTATGCCTTTTGGACTCACTAATGCACCTGCGGTATTCATGGATCTAATGAATTGGGTCTTTAGACGGTTTTTGGATCGGTTTGTAGTAGTGTTCGTTGATGATATACTGATCTACTCCAAAAATGAAACCGAACATGTCGAGCATTTGAGATTAGTGTTACAAACTTTGAGAGATCAACAGTTGTATGCGAAGTTTAGTAAGTGTGAGTTCTGGATGAAAGAGGTCAGCTTTTTGGGACATGTTGTTTCCGCATCAGGTATTCGAGTCGATCCGAACAAAATCTCGGCTATACTTGATTGGAAGCCACCGAAAAATGTTTCCGAGATTCGAAGTTTTCTGGGACTTGCGGGCTACTACAGACGGTTTGTGAAAGGTTTCTCTGTGATAGCTACACCTTTGACAAAGCTATTACAGAAAGATGTAAAGTTCGAGTGGTCAGAAAATTGTCAGAAAAGTTTCGATCAGTTGAAAGCCCTTTTGACGGAAGCTCCAGTTTTAGCTCAGCCTGAATCGGGTAAGGAATTTTTTGTGTATTCTGATGCTTCCTTAAGTGGTTTGGGCTGCGTATTGATGCAAGAAGGCAAAGTAGTAGCCTACGCATCGAGACAATTGAAGCCGCATGAAAGAAATTACCCGACGCATGATTTAGAGCTTGCAGCCATTGTGTTTGCACTGAAGATTTGGCGTCATTACTTATTCGGTGAGAAATGTCATGTTTACTCGGATCACAAAAGTCTGAAGTATTTGATGACTCAAAAAGACCTGAATTTAAGACAGCGCAGGTGGTTGGAATTGTTAAAAGATTACGAATTGGTAATCGACTATCATCCGGGAAAAGCTAACGTTGTTGCGGATGCACTAAGTCGAAAATCATTGTTTGCTCTTCGTGCGTTGAAGGCACATATGGTTATGTCCAGAGATGGTTCGATCATAGCTGAGATGAAGGCTAGACCGTTGTTTATTCAGCAAATTAGTGATGCACAGAAAGTTGACAAAGATATGACTTCTAGACAAGCACAATGTGAAAATGATACAGAGTCAGAATTTCGAATTGATAAAAATGACTGTTTGAACTATAAAGGCCGATTGTGTGTACCGAGAAATGCTGACTTGATTCAGATGGTATTGGATGAAGCTCATAATAGTCAAACGTCGATACATCCGGGTAGCACAAAGATGTATAATGACTTGAAACAGTTCTATTGGTGGCCGGGCATGAAACGAGATATATCTGAATTTGTTTCGAAATGCTTAGTTTGTCAGCAAGTAAAAGCTGAGCATCAAGTGCCATCCGGACTACTTCAGCCAATCATGATACCTGAATGGAAATGGGATAGAATTACAATGGATTTTGTATCTGGTCTCCCTATGACACCAAGTAAGAAAGATGCCGTCTGGGTTATAGTTGATAGATTGACTAAATCAGCTCATTTTGTGCCAGTACGTACAGACTATTCACTCGATAAACTTGCTGAATTGTACGTATCACAGATTGTAAGATTGCATGGTGTACCGAGTTCCATTGTTTCAGACAGAGACCCGAGATTCACATCGCGGTTTTGGAAAAAGTTGCAAGATGCTTTGGGTACTAAACTTCATTTTAGCACAGCCTTTCATCCGCAGACAGACGGTCAGTCTGAATGAACTATTCAGATACTTGAGGACATGTTGAGATGTTGCGTTCTCGAGTTTGAAGGTACATGGGAACGATACTTACCTTTGATTGAATTTGCTTACAATAACAGCTTTCAATCTAGTATCAAAATGGCCCCCTACGAAGCTTTGTACGGTCGTAAATGTCGAACACCGTTGTATTGGACTGAGCTCAGTGAAAACAAAATACACGGTGTTGATTTGATCAAAGAAATTGAACAAAAAGTGGCTGTGATCAGAGATACTTTGAAAGCTGCCTCAGACCGACAAAAGTCTTATGCTAATTTAAAACGTAAAGATGTTGAATTTCAAGTCGGAGATCGAGTATTCTTGAAAGTTTCTCCGTGGAAAAAAGTACTTCGATTTGGTCGGAAAGGCAAACTTAGTCCGAGATTCATCGGACCTTATGAAATCACTGAACGTATTGGGCCTGTTGCTTATAGATTGAAGTTGCCCTCTGAGTTAGAAAAGATACATGACGTATTTCACGTTTCGATGCTTCGTAAGTACAGATCAGATCCGTCTCATGTGATCACACAGTCAGAGATTGAAATCCGATCCGATTTGACATATGATGAAGAACCAATCCGTATCTTAGCTCGGGAAATGAAAGAGTTGAGAAATAAGAGAATTCCATTAGTAAAGGTACTATGGAATCGTCACGGAGTTGAAGAGGCTACGTGGGAGTCTGAGGATTCAATGAGGCAACAATATCCGACTTTGTTTAACGGTAAGATTTTCGGGGACGAAAATCCTAAAAGGGGGGAGAGTTGTAACAGACCGAATTTGACCCTAACCGGAACGGTGGTTTCGTGACCACGAATCCGAGTCCGAGAAATATTTTTATAGTATATTTTGTGTTTATTATATGTGAATTACTGTGTTTGAAAGTCTTGTAGAAAAATTTTATTGTTTGTGTGTTTAATTTAGAAAAAAGAACTTAATTGTGTAAATTGTAAAAGTGGCAAACTATAGTGAAAAGTGCTTAAGTGTTAATGGCTTTTTAATATGAAGTATTAAAAGGGCAAATAGCCCATTTTATGACTTAGTGGACGGCAAAGGTCAAGTTTGACCTTAAGTTCAATGTTATTTTTATTTCATTAGTAAGGTTAAATTGGTAATTCATTAATAACATAATATATGTAATAAAACATAAAGAAATGGCCATTATCATCTTTAAGTTTTGCATGGCCGAATGTTGAGAAAGGAAGGAGGGTTTCATTTCTTTGAAATTTCGGCACTTTGAAGCTAAAATTCAAGGTGAGTTTTTAGTTAGTTTTCGATAAATTTTACGTTTTTGAGATCGTTGCTTCGAATTGTAGTTGACCCATGTTAGAATTTTTGAAAATGAGCATGTATGAGGTTCGGCCATTGCTATGTTCTTGTGATTTTTGGTGTTTTATGATTTTATGTAAATGATATGTTAAAGATTAGTATATTTTGCATTGGAAATTTTAGTAAATTTGAGTAATTAAGGCTAATTTGTAAAAATAAAAATTTGGGAGGGCTTAAATGCAAAACAAATGAAAGAAATAGGCTTATATAGTCCTTACACATATTCGGCCCTTGAGTGTTGTATTGAAATTTTGTGTAATTTGAGTTTTGTGCAAATAGGACAAAATTGTAAAGATGTGAAACCCAAGGGGTAAAATGGTAATTTGCCTATTTATGTGCTTTGGGACTAAATTGAAATGAAATGTACTTGAATGAGCTCAATTTTAATGTATTTAGATCAAGAACAAAGAAAAACGGATTTGGATCGGGGAAAGACGAAGGTTATTGAATAGCCGGTCTACGCGGTCCATCGACTGTCGAGGTAAGTTCTTAAGTTAAAGTCATTAAATGAATAATTATGAAAGTGTGAAATGAAATTATTTGATTAAATTGAGTAAGATATAGGTGTTTGCCGAATACGTATATTCTATTTTGGGATGATTATGTTTTGGTAAGACACTATGAATTAGTATATTTGGCTTGACAAGTGAATTGGTTTCGTGAATATAAATTGATAGTGATGTATGTATTAAGAAAGGTAAGATTATTGAATTGATTTGGTAAACATATTCGGGCTTATTGCCTAGCAGGCCTCGTGCCGGTGACATATTCGGGCTTATTGCCTAGCAGGCCTCGTGCCGGTGACATATTCGGGCTTATTGCCTAACAGGCCTCGTGCCGGTGACATATTTAGGCTTATTGCCTAGCAGGCTTAATGCCGGTGATTTAAGTTACGGATTTAAGTCTCGTAGGCTAAGGGCCAATATGTGAAGTTCAGCTAAGGCTTAGTAGGTAATATACCGGTGAGTGTTAAACTTTGAATTTCATGTATAAAGTAATGAGATCATGAAATGAATCTAGTAAATTTGGTTCTTGAAAGGGAAAACGGTAATTCGGCAATGAGGTATGAGATTCATGTATATGTACTATGATAGTAAGTAAATGAATTAATGGAAGGTAAATATTTCATGTGCTTGGTTGTGACATTGTAGGTATATGCAAAATAATTTGCCATATGGATGCTTAGAAATGTGAAAGCTTATGTAAGGTTAAGATGGGTTCTTGCAAGTGTGTTCATTCAATAATTTTATGTAATCAACTATGTATGTAATCGGCAATTGATATCCTAGGTATAGTAGTTAAAGTTACAAGTAATTTAAGTATGAGAAATTGTTATATTGAGTTTTTGTGTAAGTCATAAATGCTTTCAGTTGTATTAAAACATTGCTTAAGACTTACTAAGCTAACAAGCTTACATTAAGTGTGTTTGATGTGCTATTTTTTCTAGATTTTGGATCAAGCTGCTAGCTCGGGGTTATAATCCGTCAGCAAGTCTACCGCACTATCAACCTTTTGGTACAACAATAGCTTGGTTTTACTTTGATAAAGGCATGTATAGGGTCTTTAATGTCTTTGTTTGAGTTGAATAGTTGGACAATATATGTATTATAGCCATACAAATATGGCTTATATCCCTTGTCAATATGGTATTAATGTATGCTTGGTTAATGACCGATTGGTGTGTATTTATATGTCGTTTTTGGATGCAATTGGTGGTATGGATATTAGGTTAGTTTATACTCGGCTATAGTACTTATACTTATGATAAGCATATTGTGGTTTTGTGGTCTAAGATAATGATTTGAGGAAGTATAAACTAAGTTAGGTGTTTCTGATGGTTTAAATTTTAGTTGAGTATTTTTTTATAGCAAGACCTGTAAATAGAAAATGTTTATTTGCGATTCGGTGATGTATGCGAAACGTTACACATGATTTGTGATTAAATTTTGATTGGTGTTTTGGTTATGTGTTTGTAATTTAAGTATGGAAATTGATATGTGAATTGAGTACACTATTAGTTGTTATGTGTTCTCAAAATGGTTTAAATTAATATGGCCATATGCGCATGGTCTTGTAAATAGAAAAGAGGTATGTTTAGTCTTTAATAATTGTGCCAAGTTTGTTTGTTCAAAATGACCATTTCCAATGCCGTATATGACATTGGATATTAAACTTTGTGAAATGTTTTGTTTGGTTTATTAAATTCATGTATATATTCATGAGAATAAGTGATTAATAATTATTAAATATTCGAATGTCATTATAATGATAAGCTCATGATTTATGTATGTATTTTAAGACATTTTGTGTGACTTTAAGACATGTATATTGACTTGAAAATATGGTATATGTAACTACTGAATTCGATTGAACTTTGAGATATGATTCGTATATTAGGTGTGATTTAAAAAAAATTAAGACTAATATTTAATTAGCAATATGTTATATATATATATATATATATATATATTGCGAATATGTTCTATGTGATTATGTGAATATACGAAAGCTATATTTTCTTTGATAATGCCTCGTAACCCTAATCCGGCGACGGATACGGGTTAGGGGTGTTACATCAAGAAGTCGGAATCATACTCAAGACGGAAGATCTTCCCTTCAATTTCCTTCAGGGGGTTTTAGGGTTTTTCTTATGTTTTGTTTTATACTTTCTTCTGAGATGTATTCTTTTATAATTATGAACTAAACCCCTCAAATACCTGAGGGGGATGAAACCTAAGACGAATCTTGTTATTGTTTTCTGAACTATATGATAAATACTTGATTTGTTCTTAACTATGTGTTCTTAATTCTTGTTTTGATATTTCAGGATATTGATTCAAGTATTGATGTGCTTAGGCAGTGGAGGAATATTCCCTGTTTAGGAGTAGATCTAGCATAGTTAAGCAGAGTTGATCGCAACCCTAGAGATAGGATGACAAAAATCTATCGGATTAGGGTCAAACCTAATATGGGAGTCCATAGATCAAGTTAATGCAATTCTAGGGGTTTTAATTAGAAAGAGATTTCAGTTAATCAACCTAGAGTTAGACGTTAGTAGCCTCGAGAGAGGTATTAATATAAATTAGGGAATCCTACGGATCAAGTCAAGTGAATAAATCGTCTGGTTCAGAGTTAAATAACAACTGAAGTCTAGGTGGATTATTCCTCGGGTATTGTCTCAATCAATTGGTTTTTCCCACAAGTATTTTTTCCCAATTCGTTCTTTGTGTCTTAGCATCTTTTCCTTAGTAATTAGTTAAATAAATATTAATCACTTTTATTTTAGGCTAGATAATAAAAAGAAAGTCAGTATTAGTACTTTTGATTCCCTTGGGTTCGACATCCCAGTCGTGCCACTAAACTATACTTCTGTTCGATAGGTGCACTTGCCTCAATCGTGGTGATAGTTAGTTTCTAGGCTCGATCATTCATTATATAAATATTAAGACTTTTCCACCACCATCAAGTTTTTGGCGCCGTTACCGGGGACTAAGATACTAGGAACACTTGATTTTTATTACTTTAGGCATTATTTTTATTTATTTTCAATTTTATGTTTAATTTTATTTTTACTTTTCTAATTTTTCTTTTCTTTTTCTTTGCTTCTAATAGGTTTTTCTAGTTTTGTAACACCCCAAACCCGACCCACACGTTTCGACCAAATCTGGTATGCTACGGGTTGTACATTGAAAACTTTTGCTTTGTTGGTTTTGGAAATCGTGAGTTAATTAGACAATATTTGAATAAATAAGTGACATTTTAAAAAAACCTTGTATTATTATTTCGTATAATTAAACCTTTGACATAATTTCATAAGTTGCAAATATTAAAAACTACTTAGGTGAATATAAACTATGGGGCCTTATTACATAAATATTCCCAAAATAAAACTTAAAGGAAAAACCGAAAATAATCTATAGGAATAAAAACTTGATGGCCCCTCGAGTCCGTCTTGGTTCCCATGTCCATGATTTACTGCTAATCTGAAAAGTTATAGAAAATAAAGGGTGAGTCACCAAGACTCAGTGTGCAAATCCCGAAAACACATAAAAGGCTTGGGCTCACAAACACATTATGAGCCCTGGCCCAAACATAAAGGCAACAATCAGAATTACATGATAAATAATAAATGATGAATAGCCCAGCCCATCCTAG
Organism: Gossypium australe; assembly: GCA_005393395.2. Lineage (NCBI taxonomy): Eukaryota > Viridiplantae > Streptophyta > Magnoliopsida > Malvales > Malvaceae > Gossypium > Gossypium australe. The sequence goes on along the minus strand of CM016621.1, from coordinate 82,811,523 downwards.
AATTCCATCCTCTACACACCAACCCGTACCAACTATCACACCTTGGGGATTTCTACAATCAACCCTCCATCCGCTACACACCATAACGACAGCCGTACTGCCTATTCCTATTATTCAGGAATCATTAAACGTGGCGTAGCCACCGATCGCCATGCGACCTTAATAATACATCGTAGTATTTCAACAGCTGAGCTACCTGTCATAAAGACCGATCACTATGTGACCTATGTGGCAAAGCCACCAATCGCTATGTGACCTTCTTCCCCTTCATCATATCAGTCCCACCCCATGCAGACACACGTGAAAAATTGCAACTAACATACCATCTTTAAGAAAACAGGCTTTTATATATATATATATATATATATATATATATATACACACACATAGAGATTTCTATGATTACGTACTTGGCATCCTTTTCCTAACCCTTTTAAGGTTTTATTCAACTGTCTACACAGCCTCTTTTCGGCTTTTTAGCCTATAACACATATTTAGTACAGATTAATTAGTGTGTTAGAGATCTACACACCTGCTTATCGTTAGAACAAGACTTTCTACGTTGACGCTATCCGTAGTCAACACAGCTGCTATCTGCCCTATGTGTTGTTCAGAGGATTGAAATCCCGAAAAGTGATATGAGATTCAAGGACTAGTGTTTTCGGCTTTTAGATCTAAGAAATCTTGCTAGAGACGATTCGGCTACTCCCAGAGGGTTCCGACTTTTTGAGAAGATCAAGAGGAGAAGAATAAATCTAAGTAGTTTCGGCTTTTTGGTTGAAGAAATCGGCAGGAAGAAGAAAAGAAAATTTCGGCAGACTAGGGGTAGGTTCGGCCCTAGCAAGGATCAAAAGAAATATGGAGAAAGGATTATGAGGTTTCAGCTTTTAGAAGAAAGAAGAGAAAAGAACAATGGAGTTTTCGGCTTTTATGGAGGAATTGGCACAAGAAAAAAAGAATGAAGATGAAAGTGAAATAAGAGGTTTCGGCTTTTGAAGAAATCAAAAGAAGAGATTGCAGAGGATGGCTAAGGATTTCAGCATAGAGAATAAAGAAAAGAATAGGGTTACCAATGCCAGAATTGATGAGCTACCCCCCTATTTATAGAATTTCGGCACTTACCTATCAAAAACCGAAAGTGCCCTTCCTGATAACTAAAAATTAAGCAAATTAAAAAGGGATAATTCGGCACCCCTTTGCCATAAAGAAACCGATTTCTTCACTCCTCTAGGTGATGGAATTTCGGCCAACACCTAGCCTTGTAGATAGCTCCTATCTTTTCTCCTTTTATCTTCCATATTATCAACTATAATATCTATATTATCTTATTCACATAAATCTTCCTTTTTTTGAGCCTTGTTGTCGTCCACTCCACCTAACCCTAATGCTGAAAATTAGCTAATTTAAATTACAGGAATTGGGCTCCATGAAACTTGAATTTGGGCCTTTTCAGTTGATGCCACCTCCTTGCTCTTTAAGTGGCACCAATTTGCCACTGGGCCACAAGCCCATTTGTGATTTAAAACACAGCTAATATCTGTTAGGGCCTAACTTAGCAGGCTTTCCATTAAAGTGTTCAAACAAGAATTTTAACTACAGCCTCGGCCCAAACCTGAGCCCAATTTGGACCCCTAATACTCAAATTAACTCATTACACATATTCACCCATTAAACGCATAGGCCCAAAAATTCAGGATGTTACAGTTCTACCCCCTTAAAGAAATTTCGTCCTCGAAATTTCCAACTAACTATTAATTGTACTACCCAAGTCTCACCACTATGCTTTCGTTGCGCACTCTAATTCTAAAGCCAAAAGAAACACTTAGTATACTATGGTAGAGTACGCACCGGTATTCGCATCTAGAGCGTCCTCATCCCCTTGTACTCATTCTATCGATTCGCGTTTATCTGATTAGAAATTTTATGAATTATTAATTTCTTTCATTATTTAACCACGAACAATCTTATGGACAGTAGTTTCAAGAGTAGTTCTTTCGAATTCTAAATTATACCTACAGGTTTCAGTCTCAAGTTTGTATCTCCTAGGTCTAGAAACCACATACATCAACCATCATACATCAACATACAATAGCATCCATGCACTCACATTCATTGCATAAGGGTTTTTTTTCATCATTTCTCTACCCAGGGGTATTTCCGTAGTTTTGTCCTACAGGGTATTTCCGTAATTCCTCAAAATAGGGTATCTTGGTGATTTTTTGTAATAGAGGTATTTTGGGGGGTTTTTTTACAGGGGTATTTTGGAAAATTCAATTTTGTAAACCGGGTACTTCGATGAATCTAGGGTTTTTCAGGTAATTTGAAAAGCATGGCTAATTTATAATACCAAGGGTGTTTTGGAAATTTCATAAATTTTGGTAATTTTACAAATCCAGGGTATTCTGGAAAATTTTCACAAATCAAGGGTATTTCAGAAGTTTTACAAAACTTGAGGGTATTTTGGTAATTCTGCAAAATAGGGTGGCTGGTCCCTTTTGGGTTTTAATTATAGATTTTGGCCCGTCAACAAATCCTAGTGGCTAAGATGAACAGTCACTACGCACCAGGTAGGATTCCAGCGAAGAGGAGGTGAATCACTAGGACTGCTTAAGTACCAAGCTCTCCCTGAATCCAATCCTAGACATGCGTATGCCTGTTGCCACACCCTAACCCAGTGACTTGTTTACAGGTATGTTTGGTTAGATAAGTCTTATGAATTTAAAGGGTTGTTTAAACTAAGCCTAAAGTCCATCAATGCCTAATCATGCATATCATATCAAAAGTTAGAATACTTACCTGCATGGATCGGGTGCCGGTAGACTCGTAGGCCATATCTTCATCCAAGACATTTTTCTCAAACTCACATCAAATTTTCAAAACACTACTAAACCCAATTCACAGCCCGAGTTTTGAACCGGGTTCTGATACCAAAATGTAACACCCCAAACCTGGCCTATACGTTTCGACCAGATCTGGTATGCTACGGGTTGTACATTGAAAACTTTTGCTTTGTTGATTTTGTAAATCGTGAGTTAATTAGACAATATTTGAATAAATAAGTGACATTTAAAAAAACCTTATATTATTATTATTTCGTATAATTAAACCTTTGACATAATTTCATAAGTTGCAAATATTGAAAACTACTTAGGTGAATATAAACTATGGGGCCTTATTACATAAATATTCCCAAAATAAAACTTCAAGGAAAAACCGAAAATAATCTATAGGAATAAAAACTTGATGGCCCATCGAGTCCGTCTCGGTTCCCATGTCCACGATTTACTGCTCATCTGAAAAGTTATAGAAAATAAAGGGTGAGTCACCAAGACTCAGTGTGCAAATCCCGAAAACACATAAAAGGCTTGGGCTCACAAACACATTATGAGCCCTGGCCCAAAGATAAAGGCAACAATTAGAATTACATGATAAATAATAAATGATGAATAGCCCAGCCCATCCTAGAATTTCATCCTCTACACACCAACCCGTACCAACCATCACACCTTGGGGATTTCTACAATCAACCCTCCATCGCTACACACCATAACGACAACCGTACTGCCTATTCCTATTATTCAGCAATCATTAAACGTGGTGTAGCCACCGATCGCCATGTCACCTTAATAATACATCGTAGTATTTCGACAGCTGAGCTGCCTGTCATAAAGACCGATCACTATGTGACCTATGTGGCAAAGCCACCGATCGCTATGCGACCTTCTTCCCCTTTATCATATCAATCCCACCCCATGCAGACACACGTGAAAAATTGCAACCAACATACCATCTTTAAGAAAACAGGCTTTTATATATATCGATACACATAGAGATTTCTATGATTACGTACCTGGCATCCTTTGCCTAACCCTTTTAGGGTTTTATTCAACTGTCTACACAGCCTCTTTTCGGCTTTTTAGCCCATAACACATATTTAGTACAGATTAATTAGCGTGTTAGAGATCTACACACCTGATTATCGTTAGAACAAGACTTTCTACGTCGACGCTATCCATAGTCAACACAGCTGCTATCTACCCTATGTGTTGTTCAGAGGCTTGAAATCCCGAAAAGTGATATGAGATTCAGGGCCTAGTGTTTCCGGCTTTTAGATCTAAGAAATCTTGCTAGAGAAGATTCGGCTACTCCCAGAGGGTTCCGGCTTTTTGAGAAGATCAAGAAGAGAAGAATAAATCTAAGTAGTTTCGACTTTTTGGTTGAAGAAATCGGCAGGAAGAAGAAAAGAAAATTTCGGCAGACTAGGGGTAGGTATCAAAAGAAATATGGAGAAAGGATTATGAGGTTTCGGCTTTTAGAAGAAAGAAGAGAAAAGAATAATGGAGTTTTCAGATTTTATGGAGGAATTGGCACAAGAGAAAAAGAATGAAGACGAAAGTGAAATAAGAGGTTTCGGCTTTTGAAGAAATCAAAAAAAGAGATTGCAGATGATGGCTAAGGATTTCGGCATAGAGAATGAAGAAAAGAATAGGGTTCCCAATGCCGGAATTGATGAGCTACCCCCCCCATTTATAGAAATTTCGGCATTTACCTATCAAAAACTGAAAGTGCCCTTCCTGATAACTAAAAATTAAGCAAATTAAAAAGGGATAATTTGGCACCCTTTTTCCATAAAGAAACCGATTTATTCACTCCTCCAGGTGATGGAATTTCGGCCAACACCTAGCCTTGCAGATAGCTCCTATCTTTTCTCCTTTTATCTTCCATATTATCAACTATAATATCTACATTATCTTAATTACATAAATACTCCTATTTTTGAGCCTTGTTGCCGTCCACTCCACCTAACCCTAATGCCAAAAATTAGCTAATTTAAATTAAAAGAATTGGGCTCCATGAAACTTGAATTTGGGCCTCCTCAGTTGACGCCACCTCCTTGCTCTTTAAGTGGCACCATTTTGCCACTGGGCCACAAGCCCATTTGTGATTTAAAACACAGCTAATATCTGTTAGGGCCTACCTTAGTAGGCTTTCCATTAAAGTGTTCAAACAAGAATTTTAACTACAGCCTCGGCTCAAACCTGAGCCTAATTTGGACCCCTAATACTCAAATTAACTCATTACACATATTCACCCATTAAACGCATAGGCCCAAAAATTCAGGATGTTACAAGTTTATGACTAGAAGGAACCCTTCAAGACCCTTGATTTTTGACAGCGATATAGAAGGTACCGTTCGCAGAAACAGAAGAGAAATAAAGTGAAGCTTACAATACATAGAAGAAGAGCAAAAGGACGATACCAATACTACCGAAGAGATGGTTGAGAATAATCCGCTACCTCCAGAGGTGGTCGAAAATCATGCTCCTCGAACTATGTATGATTATGCTAAACCTAATTTAACAGGAACTGAGTCAAGTATTGTTAGACCTGCTATTGCTGCGAATAATTTTGAACTAAAACCTAACACAATACAAATGATACAACAATTTGTTCAGTTTGATGGTTTGCAGGATGAAGATCCAAATAATCACTTGGTGAATTTCCTAAAATTTTGAGATACTTTCAAAATAAATGGCGTTTCTGATGATTCCATCCGTCTTCGGTTATTTCCCTTTTCTTTGAGGAATAAAGCTAACTGTGGTTGAACTCGTTACCACGAGGATCAATCACTACATGGGAACAGATGACCGAAAAATTTTTGTTAACATATTTTTCGCCAGCTAAAACGGCTGAGTTGAGGAATGATATCTCTTCTTTTGTGCAGATGGATTTAGAAACACTTTACGATGCATGGGAGAGATACAAAGATCTATTAAGAAGGTGCCCACACCATGGATTACCCTTATGGCTACAGGTCCAAACTTTTTATAACGGTGTAAACCCCTCAACCAGGCAGTTGATTGATTCAACCGCCGAGGGAACCTTGAATAACAAAACACCTGAGGCTGTCTACAAATTCATTGAAGAGTCACTAAATAACTATCAATTGCAAGTCACGAGGACAAGGCCAACAAAAGACACCAGTGTTTTCAACCTCGACGCAGTAACTATGCTATCAAATCAAGTAGAGATGTTAAATAAAAAGATTGATGGTTTGTGTGGTTCTTTACAGGTACATCCAGTTATGCAGTGCGATATGAATGGAGGAGGGATGAGCAATATAGGATATCCACCTCACAACCCGAGCACTGAAAATGAGCAAGTTCACTATATGGGTAATAATTATAGACCTAAAAATAACCCTTATAGTAATACTTATAATCCAGGTTGGAGGAACCATCCTAATTTCTCATGGGGTGGCCAAGGAAACCAAAGACAACAACTCCTCTCAGGCTTCCAACAGCAAACCTACCCACAAGAAAAGAAGCCGAACCTTGAGGAGATGCTAACAAAATTTATAGTGGTGTCAGAAACTTGTTTCCAAAACACCGAGACAACACTTAAAAATCAACAAGCATCGATTCAAGGGATTGAGAACCAGTTAGGACAACTTGCCAAGATCATATCAGAACGACCACAAGGTAGCTTGCCAAGTAACACTAAAACAAACCCAAAGGAGCAACTTCAAGCCATAACCGCTCATGGTAGTAAAAGGTTAGATGAAACAAAATTGAGGCAAGAGAAGGTGGTAGAGGAAGGTAAGGTTGAAGTAAGCCATGACAAACCAAAACAGGTAATTAAAGAGTACCAACCTCGTGTGTCATACCCTAATGCGATGAAAAAAGACAACATAGATGAACAACTCGGTAAATTTCTTAAACTTCTAAAAAAATTACATACTAACTTACCGTTTCTTGAAGCTCTTTCACAGATGCCAGATTCAAGGAAATTTTTAAAAGAGCTTTTGACAAACAAACGGAAGTTAGACGAGGAGTCGCATGTGGAACTAAACGCAGTATGCTCAGCAATGTTGAAAAATAAACTACCACAAAAATTAAAAGATCCAGGGAGTTTTACAATTCCATGCTTAATTGGTAGTTTATCTGTTGATAATGCTTTAGCTGATTTAGGGGCAAGCATAAATGTTATGCTTTATAAAATGTTTAAACAGCTAGGTTTAGGGAAACCCAAACAAACTAAGATGAGCATTCAATTAGCTGATAAAACTATTAGAATTCCTAGGGGCATAATTGAAGATGTACTCGTGAAAATTGATAAATTCATATTCCCAGTATACTTTGTCATTTTAGACATGGATGAGGACACTAATATTCCTTTTATTTTAGGAAGACCCTTTTTAGCAACTGCCAGAACTAAAATTGATGTTGGTACAGGTGAATTCATACTCCATGTAGGTGAAGAATCAATCAGTCTTCAGGCTCTTGACTCGGCTAGGAGATCAAGTAATCAAGGTGAGAAAATAAATTCTATTAATGACCATTCGGTTAAACCTTCTTTTTAGGAAGCACCACGGAACTACACAATTGAGCCAGATCTTAGACCTTATGCCAACAAGGAAATAACTCATGAGGAATGAAGGCTTCAGATCGATGAACTAGACGAGTGGAAGACGCATTTCAAAGAGAAACTAGGAATACACGAAGCAAAACCGAAGCAACTCCATGATAAACCTAAAGATGGGACAAACCAATTTCAGATCGGGAATCTGGTATTGTTGGCTAAAACAGACCCTCAGGTCACCACCTCAGACATTAATACAAACAAAATAATCCCTTTTAAGGTACTCAATGTCTTCCCTTATGGAACAGTCAAGGTAAGTAATCCTATATTCGGCATTTTTAAAGTAAACGCTACTCGACTTGAACTATATACTGATAATAGAACTGATAGCATGAGAAAGGATTTTCAACTCCGCAAACCACCATGATTATGCGAATGAGAGGTAAGTCTAGCTTAAGACTTTAAACGAACGCTTCTCCGGAGGCAACCCGAGCATTAACCCCATTAATTTTTACATTTTTATTTTTACTTTTATCTTTCCTTTTTAGCATCTAACTATAAACTAACCAAAGTGCAAGCTTCTCTACACACACGGCATTACACACAGGGCGTGGTCGCGACCGTGTGGACACCACAGATTTTCGTACCGGCGTGGTAGAGATAGTATGAAACAGGACGAAAAATATCTCCAAGCCACGAGCTCTGACTAAACAACAGGTCGACACTGTTTTATCAACATGGGCGTGGTGAACACTACATGAACGTTGGAGAAACGAACTTAGCACAACACGACCGTGCAATATGGCCGTGTGATCCAACACGCCCAAGGTACACGGGCGTGGGAAATCACCAGACCCCTATTTCTAAATAAACCCCTTTTTCTCTACTCACCTCTTTCCTCACCAAACCCCTTTCCTCTCAATCCTAACCACCATAATTTCTCTTCACCATCCTTACTAGTATCACTCAATGCCCAAAGGCAAGGCCAACACTATCATTCTCATGTCAAAGAAGCGAAAGGACCACAACACAGTCTCCCCGTGCGAGATCAAATTACATAAGTTCATGACGACCGCTTCATTAACTCGACAGGACAAGGACCTTTGAGTCCATTTCATTTTTCTTTATCTTTTCTCTTCTCCTTTATTTTCCTTATATTTATTTCTCTTATGCTTAATTTAGTTTACTTTATTTTAGTTTCTTGGTTTTAGGTTCTAAAGGCTGCTTGGGAATCACCATCCCACGCCTTAGAAATCACACCCACCTCACGAACCATCTAACAATAAGGACTTTTCAGTCCATTAATCTTTTCTTTTAATTTTATTTTACTTCTTACACTCTTTCTTTTTATCTTTCTTTTCTTTAAATATATTATTAGTATATTTTGAATTATTCTTATTATTTCCTGGCTAATTCTTCACGAGTTACCCAATTTCTTCATCTAGCGCAGAGATTGTTGGCGGCAACCATACCACCACCAAAGACACCTCCTCCAACTTATCTTTCACCTCCGAATCAAATTTCTACACTTCCAACTCAAGGAATCCATCCAAAAATTCAGGAAGTTTCACTTCTCCCTATCTCTTATGATTTTATATATATCTTTGTACATTGAGGGCAATGTACATCTTTAGTGTGGGGGTGAATTTTATTTTGAAAAGTTCCTAACTTTTTGCATTATTCTCAAATCCCTGAATTATGTCTTGTTCTTAAGTAATTCCTCATTTTACTATTAGAATGAAATTTCCTTTAATTCATGATTTTTATTGATATGTTTTGGATTAAATCATTGATAATTGTGCAGTGATGATTTAAACTTTAGGAGATAAGAGAATCAAGTATGATGAGTCTATTTTCAAAAATTAAAGTTTTGTTAGGTTGTCTACCTGAATCAAATTATTACCTTGAAGTATGAAACTTACAAGGTTGATATCAAAAACCCATAATTTTTGTGAGATTTTGAGCCCTTTAGAGCATACATTATTTTCTTGCTCATTTTATTGATTATGAGTGTGTCAACATTAACTTGTTATTCTAGAACTTGCTTCTATTATACATGTCAAGACCACATCATTGATTTGACATACAGAGATGATAAAGGCACTTAGGATTTAACCCACTTACTCCACTAAAAGCCTACCCTCACAATTAACCCCTAGTGAACCCCTTTGATCCTAACAACCCTTTTTATTGACTCACCCACTAATATTAACCCAAAACCCATCTTGTATTTGTTATCACCATTTCTCTTGACTACCCTTATATCGAGATTTGATTTGATCAGTTGCCTAACTACATTCTGTATTTCAATTATTAAAATCTATTTACTTGATTTGTTCTTAAAAAAAATGAAGTATATTCATTATTAGTTCTATTTTAATTGAGCTTATACGTTTAAATCCAACATCTTGAGAAAAAGCTCGTGTTATAAAAGTTTAATTGATATAATTATTCGAGTCTTAGCTCATCTTTATAGTTAGGTAATTTGTCAATTCAATCTCGATTCTAACCCTTTAATTCAGCCTTTGTCCACACCTCTAAACCAAGCCCCATTACAACCTGTTAAAGACCTTTTGATCTGTGTTTCATTTCATTTTATAGTGGTGGAGATTTGATTTTCATGCAAGCTTATGGGATTAACTTTTCATGTTCGACTTTTGAGTGCTTAAACACTTTGAGTGATTTGAGTGAATCTTTAGTGAGGATGTCAACTCTTGTCAAATTTTAAATTAAAGGTGATTATTTAGGTAAAGGGAAACACCTATATTTTCATGCTACAAAAACTATGACTTTGATTGTTTGAATCTTTAGGACCCTTCTACTTAAATTATCAATGTATAAATTATCTATGAACTATGATGAAACACTATTGATAAATATTATGAATTGAGGAAGTTCATTTTAATTGTGAGTTCAGAATTTTGCTTGAGGACAAGCAAATGCTTAAGTGTGGGGGTATTTGATAAATCGTAGTATATACATATTTTAATCCCACATTTAGCATACTTTTGGATAATTTATCCCCTGAATTATGGAATTTGATGCTCCTAATCCTTTAATTTCATGTTTTATACTTAAGAGAGCACCAGAGGATGAAAAGAACGAGAAACGGGCCAAAAACAGAGAAAATGGGCCAAAACACGAAATTCACATGGCCTGGGCCCGAGCCACACGGTTGTGCCTCGTTAGCAGACCCAAACACGACCTGGACTCGACTTACATGGGCGTGCCACACGGGCGTGTCCCTGCCTTGACCTGTTTTAATTCCATTCGGATTAGGATACTTAGGGGCAAAGAAAGACATTCCGAAAGCCTATATAAACACCCTAAGTATGACCTAAAAGGGGGTGGTTCAGGTAGGCCGAGGAGCCAAGCCAGAGAGGCTGAATTGGGGGATTTACTCGAAGACAGCCAGTTGATCCATCTCAAGAAGCCGGAATCATACTCAAGACGGAAGATCTTCCCTTCAATTTCCTTTAGGGGGTTTTAGGATTTTTCTTATGTTTTGTTTTATACTTTCTTCTGAGATGTATTCTTTTATAATTATGAACTAAACCCCTCAAATACTTGAGGGGGATGAAACCTAAGACGGATCTTGTTATCGTTTTTTGAACTATATGATAAATACTTGATTTGTTCTTAACTATGTGCTCTTAATTCTTGTTTTGATATTTCAGGATATTGATTCAAGTATTGATGTGCTTAGGCAGTGGAGGGATATTCCCTGTTTAAGAGTAGATCTAGCATAGTTAAGCGGAGTTGATTGCAACCCTAGAGATAGGATGTCGAAAATCTATCGAATTAGGGTCAAACCTAATATGGGAGTCCATAGATCGAGTTAATGCAATTCTAGGGGTTTTAATTAGAAAGAGATTTCAATTAATCAACCTAGAGTTAGACGTTAGTAGCCTCGAGAGAGGTATTAATATAAATTAGGGAATCCTACGAATCAAGTCAAGTGAATAAATCATCTGGTTCAGAGTTAAATAACAAGTGAAGTCTAGGTGGATTATTCATCGGGTATTGTCTCAATCAATTGGTTTTTCCCACAAGTATTTTTTCCCAATTCATTCTCTGTGTCTTAGCATCTTTTCCTTAGTAATTAGTTAAATAAATATTAATCACTTTTATTTTAGGCTAGATAATAAAAAGAACGTCAGTATTAGTACTTTTGATTCCCTTGGGTTCAACATTCCGGTCTTGCCACTAAACTATACTACTGTTCGATAGGTGCACTTACCTCAATCGTGGTGATAGTTAGTTTCTAGGCTCGATCATTCATTATATAAATATTGAGACTTTCCCATCACCATCACACACTAAGTATAACTTAGTGGTAAATCTATAATTCGATAATTGAAACATAATATGAACAATTTTAAATGCATAAGTTAAAAATGAATAATGAAATGCAATTATCATGTCATCTATACACATTTACATATTCTTTGTTCATTAACACACCTTACTGTATAATACATAGCAAACCACTTCACATATCATCTGGTATCTCAATCTCCAATTTCACTTATTCATTGTGCATGTCTATCATTTTTTAACTCATTTCACAAATCGTCATTTTATTTCACATTTTTCTTCCATTGAACATTCATTGCCATCTTAATAACAATCACCACATCTCAATTTACATAAATTTTTACCATGATTTCATTTATCAAAACATATGGCAACATCAACCATCTCAATATATATATATATCCAATTTCATACTTATATAAACATACACATTTTTCATATAATTTGTAACACCCCAAACCCGGCCTATGCGTTAAGACCAGACTTGGCATGCCACACAATTCGAACTTATGTTCAGTCATCAATGCTTTTAATGAAAACGATTTTTTTTTAAAACGATTTTGAATATGGAGTTTATCAAAAATCGAGATTTATTTGAAAACCATGATTTTAAAACATAAGAGTTTACAATTTGACTTTCAGAGAAATAATCGGTTAAAAACTTAAATAATTGGTTGAAATAAATTTATAAAAGAGTTTTCACAAAATTCTACGAGTAAGTGGTATTTAAGAAAAACCCCCTTTTTATACGCAAGTTTAAGAAAACATTTATAAAAATTAAACAAACCCCATTTAAGTAACTAAAACATGTTAAAATCCATCCACGCATAAAAATCCATAAAAATAATACCAGAGGCCTTATTACATCGCAATTGAAATAGTACTTAAATAAAAATACTGAATAGAAATTCAAACTTTTTATAACTCATCATTCGTAGTATGGCCTCCACACGAAGTCATCCCCGGCCCAAGCCTCCATCAATTGTCATTACCTGAGATGGGTAAGAAAAACAGGGTGAGTTACTTAGAACTCAATGTGTAACCCACTTACCTTGTTCACTGGGCCAGTATCATTTAAGCATTTCATTTGGTCTTGAGCCCATTTACAAATGTACAAAATATAAATCAAATAAATATGCATGTGATATGCAATTCCCAACCAAGCCTAATTTCCATCCGCTACACACCACCCGTACCAACCATCACACCTGTGGGGATCAAGTCAACCCACTCCGCCAACACACCAATAACAAGCATTAAGCCAATTATAATATTTGTGGTAGAGCCACCGAACTAGATTTTGGCAACAGGCCATTTATAATATTTGTGGCAGAACCACCGAACTAGATTTTGGCAACAGGCCATTTATAATATTTATGGCAGAACCACCGAACTAAATTTTGGCAACAGGCCTTTCTTCTCTTCGTCAATTATCCCAACCCATGCAGTCATGTATAATGCATAACAATATATTCATAAGGTAAATTTCAACAAAAAGCCCATATTACAAGTTATCAATTTGGCCCATTAGTCAAAATAGCAATTTGGCCCATTTAACGATCTAGCAAACTTTGGCCCATTTAATACATGAGGCCTTTTCACAATTTTCTCACTTGGCCAAATTAACAAAATAATCATATGGCCCAAAATATCACTTTTAACAATATAGCCCATTAAGGGCAAATCCGTAATTTTTTCCACAACCTTAATTCCGGTTTCATGCATTCACACCAAAAAGTGCTAATATACCGTATTTTCAAATTTTACCGACTTTATGATTTTTTTATTCTAACGCTTACGGTATAATATAACCCATAAGATAAGTGTGAAGTTACACACCTGATTACAGTGAGAACTAAACTTTCCCCCTTGTCGATACCTAAATATTTATCACGCTTGATTAGAATACTAATATTTAATATAAAACTATACTAATGATAAACGGTCTAAATCTTTACCCTCGGAATCTCGAACAACAACTATTTGTGATTTCTCCCCGATTGATGGTTCATAACCCGATGAAGAACCACGAACAAACAATGGCTCAGGAGTACGAATACTTCAAATAATTGATTTTCGCCGGATGAGGGTCCACAACCCGGTGGAAAATCTCGGATTGCTGAAACAGCCCTTCGTTTGAATTTAGGGGGAATAGCGGAACCACCCCTCTTCCAAACGCTATTAACAACTCTTTTCGTCCCTATCTTGCTTTCCTCCATTGACAAAGGATTATTAGTCCTACAATATATCGGAAATTTTAATACTAATGGCTTAAAAGGGCGAACTCGGCTTACCTTACAATCCCGAGTGATTTCCAAAGGATTCCTATACGTAAAAACTTTCGGTTATAACAAATCCCAATGATAGCCATTGATAAAAACGAGAGTGATCAAAAATCCTTGAAGAGTTCCTTCTTACCTTGCTAAATATGATCCGAACTTAAATAACTTTCAAGATGACTTGGCAAGATGGTGGTTCGGCCCTCCACTATCTTACGATTGTCCAAAGCTTAATAAAAGAAATGATTGAGAACAAGGTCAAAGAAGAATAAGAGATTCGGCTATGATATAATAGATAGGAAAATAAATTTCGGCTATGGGGATGGTTACAAGCATTCGGCCATGGAAGGAAAATGAAGGAAGGATGTGTTTGAATGGTAAATAAAATGGAGAGGAAAAGAGAATAGGGAGAAGAGAAAAGAAAATGGAGATGAGAGGTTTGTATTTCGGTTCTCAAGGATGGAAGATGAATCAAAAAGAAACTTTGAGACCAAAATGCATTTGGGAATGAAGAGGAAAAAGAGAAGAAAAGAAATGGTCCTTGATGGCTACGTGGTTTCAGTCACAAAGAGAAGAAAAAGGTTTGGACAGAATGAACAACCTAAGACTGAAATGGTCAAAAGAAATGGCAAAAAGAAAGAATTGCTTACTCAAAGTTTATGGCACATTCGGCTAGGGAGAGGGAAAATTAGAGAGAAAAATTTGATAAAAGCACCAAATGACCAAATGGAAAATGTGCTCATCAAGCACCTAATCCTACCAAACTAACACAAAAAACCGGCCATCCCCCCTAGCCCCCTATGCCGTCCATATTCATGGTCAAAAAGGCCATTCAAAAGTTTCCAAAACACCTTCCCTTATTTCAAGCCTTATGTCCCCCTTACATACCAAAACCTTTTGATTCCTTACCTTAAGTTAACACTTGCCTTTTTCCCTTAGTCTACTTTCCATAAAAGAATTAGTCCAACCTTACCATAAGTAAGGCTTGACCGACACATGCCATATAGGTGCAAAAATAATAGCCACCAAAATGCTATCCATGGGATTCGAACCTCTCCCCTCAAGCAATCACTCATGCGCCAACACCACCTTGCTACTAGCTCATCTTATGCTAGCTTTTTACACTTAAATTACCTTAAGCATCAGGATCACTTGTTCCACTTCAATAAAATTCTCATTACTAAAATTTATTCTACTTCCGAATAAATCCCGAGCCTTCTTATGACTATAATAAGCACACAAATTTAATCATTCACAAGCTAAGCACCAAAAACATGCAACATATTGATACCCAAATTTTTTTAGGATGTTACATAATTTAATTTAGTTCTCATGAACATCAATCAATTTAAGTCATTCCCAAAACATTTCATTATCACAAAATGTCTCACCTTATGTTCTTACCATACACAAACAAGTCAATATGCAATAATTTACAAAGTAGTTTAGATTAAAAAATACAAACTGTAACCTCCAACTATTTGTCCATGACTTTGTCTTTTCCTTACTTGCATCATAATACACTATTTTTCCATCCTAAATAGTTTACTCCTTTATCACGAAAATCAACAGTTTAGTCCTTCATACCATTAATCTATTGCCACCTGGTCAATATCTAATTTACATATAGATATTTCATATTTTTCGATTTAATCCTTTTGATGTCAAACAATATAACAAAAAATATATCTTCAATTAATAAAGTAAGTACCAAATGAACTTACCTAACTGGGTTAGCAAACAAATTGAAGCTTTAGGGATTAATCGTCAATTTTGGCTTTTCCGTGATTATCTTCTAATTAGTTCAAATCTCCATCAATCGAAGGGTTAAAGCTTGAAAGCTCAACTCCTATTTTTTTCTTCAAGAAATGACCGTGTGAAAAAGATGAAGGGAAAATGAATTGGATTTCTGTCTTTCTTCCCACTAATATGTTTGTTTTATTATTTATTTAAACATATAATAATCATTATATTAATAATATTTTAACACATAAAAACTTTAAAGTAAGGTACTAACCATCCATTACCTTAATAAAGTGGTCTAACTATCCCTTAGACCATTGAACAAATTTTTAATTAAGCCATTTTAGCTAATAAAAATCATAGTAATTAATTTTTACAATTATTACGATTTAGCCATTTTTCCTTAATTAACTATCCAAACAGCAAAATTTCTGAATCCAATTTCAATTTACCTACATAAAAAATCCGTAAATATTTAATAATAATATTACATACTCAATTTACAAAAATGAGGTCCCGATACCTCATTTTCCAAAACCACTTGACTTTAGCTAACTGTCTAATTACGAAAACTTACCAGATCAAAATTTAATAAAACACTATAATCAACTCGTAAATATTAATAAATAATATTTACGAACTCGATCATTGGAGAATGAGGTTTCAAAACCACCATTTTTGTCACCATTGGAAACTGAGCCATTACACTGAATTTTTCCAAATTACATACCATTACGAAAGCTACTTAATAAGTGTTCATCCAATGACCTTGTTATAAGAGTGTTACCATAATAGGATATCCTTAATCTCTTTAGGATAAATTTCTTCTCCCAGTATGATCATATTTTATCTCATGGTAACCATTACATCTTCCTTCATGAAAATTCAATTACTATCAAATAGCAATCAAGTCATTTATCACAAAGACAAATGACCCTTGTTCATGTTTACTTTTCATCTATCATGTGAAGCGAATGAGAGGATATCATTTACCCATTAGTTGGGCTATGAATTCCACTATTGTAAATGATGATACATACTGTAGAAGTCGTATACCTAACTCATCAACTTTTGGTTCCTTATCTATTTGAACTCATGCTTTTACTTACATCAAAATATATGAGCCACCCATATATAGTCCATCATCCATTCAGGATTAAGGTATGTCACACTATGAATGTTACAAGTGAATAAATCCATAAATGGATGCTCGAGTCTTGTTTGATGAAGTGCCAGTCCAGTCATCCACATCTACGTCTCTATCTTCTATCTTCTAGGAGTCATTCGCTTCGATGCTCAAGACAAAATGCCTCCCCAATTGGAGTTGATAGATGACTTATTAGTCTTTCAATTGATTTTCTCATTTTTTATTAAGTTGAGGTCATGTTTAGATTCATCTACTAATACAAGTTGTCTTTTATATAACAATTTGACCATGTAATACCGCTTAGTATTAGCTAAATGTTAGATAACTAGTGAGCCAATATTTGCTTCCATTTTGTTTTGCCTACAAAAATATCAAAGACAATATACAAAGGGTATTAATGTAATTAATGGATAATTTATTAAACCAATTTGTTCAAAAAAATATAAGTATACTTAGACGAAAATACTACACTAAGGGCACTAGATCCTAATAATAGGGGACCTAATTGAATTAAATGAAAGCTATTGAAAAATTATGCTAAAGATTGGAAGCTGGAGGTCCCTAGTGCATATATATATTCAAATTTATATTCAATCGGGAGAATTGAAAGATATGGATCTTTCAAATATTAGGGTTTAGAGGGAATAAAATGAATAGATTGCATTTTATGATTTTTTAATATTTCTATGTGTTTTTTTGTGAAACTAATATCATGTCCAAAATTAGATTTATCATATGTAGTTAAGACGATTCCAGGACGTTGAAAGATAAGGAAAATGTAACACCCAAAAATCTCAGTGTCACCAATAGTACTATAGCAAAAGATAAATAACAAAATTTCCCTAAAAACAAGAGTTTATTAATTGAATAATGATAGTAAAGTCGAAATTCAACATTGGAAAAGAAAGTATGAATTTTAGTAAATATTAAATTAAAAATTTGTGAAAGTGTAACACCTCAAACCCGGCCTAGATGTTATGATCGCATTTGGAGAGATTACATTAGCTCATTAAAGAACTTTTGATTTTGTCTAACTCAATGTGTGTTTCAAAAGTATAAATTTTGGCAAAACTCTTACATATATTTAGAAAAATCTTATGTTCAAAACACTTATTTTACAGTAAAATCATTTAATCACTTATTTAGCTTTGCAGTGAAAATTTCAGAGTTTTAATTTTGAAAATCAAGTTCTAATTTGGTAAATCGTATGATTTTGCAGTTTTATTGTAAAAATACAAAAATCGACGAATAAAACGAAAACGAAAACCAAGTCCAAAATTAGCCTTACAGTCCAAAAGGTCCAAAAAAGTTAAAAAAAAATGTAGACCATAGTATTTAATTAACCGAATAACAATCTGAGCTCCCACACGTCGTCCTATCCTAAACTCAATAATTACCTGAAAAGTTAGAGTTAAAACAAAGGGGTGAGCTATAAAGCTCAATGTATAACTAAACTCAAACAGAGAACACACATAACAATATACAAATCAGAGTATCACAGAGAATTTCATAACAATCAATTGAGTAGAACTAAGAATGCATGATTATGTCAATGCGGTATTTTTTAGAAAAACATAATGCATATTTTTCAAAAAAATTCCTACCCAACTCCATTACACACCAAAATCGAGTTCCCCAAAACTCATCCAACCAAAACACACCAACAGATAATTGTGCTAAATGCCACCAGTGTAACACCCCTAACCCGTATCTGTCACTGAAATAGGGTTACGGGAATGCTATAGCAAGTTAACATAAATAAACAAGTAAAATCATGATCAATTCAATATAATTTCCCAAATACCATAAAGTAATTAAATTAAAATAATATCTTACATTCACGAGGCTTAAATCGAGCTTTAGGGACAAAAGAATTAATCTTAAAACCTTTAGGGACTAATTTGAAACAAATCAGGAAATTTGGGGAAAATATGAAAAATTTCAAAAATAGGGGACACACAGCCGTGTGGCCAGGCCGTGTGGAATGTCCCAGGCCGTGTAACTTTCAAAGCTGGGATACACGACCGTGTCCCAACCTGTGTCTTCACCCGTGTAACTTATTAAGTTGGGCCACACGGCCGTGTGCTATATCGTGTAACTCTCTAACTTGCGACACACGACCGTGTCCTAGGCCGTGTGCACCTAAATGAACCTTTAACATCAAGTTTACTATTTCAAGATTTCTTGGACCCAAAGCAATCCATTTACCCACCATTTAACCCATTCAAAATGCCATTAAACATGCTCAAAACATGTTAATTCAACCATCTTAAGTGCCTATTGTAATATCCTGAGATAGGGGTTATTTTGTAACTGTATTGTTTGCATGTGTTTGGGCTGTGGTGTTGTTATTTATGATGTTTTGAGACTTAGTTGTAAGTCTAGTGTAGGCCTGAGTAGTAGGAAAAATTTTAGTTTTTAAGTTTAAGTGGAAGGGGCTGAAGGAGCTAAGGGGTATAAGTAATTCAAGTAGGATGTTAACACAAAAGAAAGGCTTGGCAAAGTGGCAGGAGGGCGCCATTTAGAGCCTGTGATTGACGCCACTTGCAAGGGAAGGGGGTCCAAGGTTCGAGCAGCAGAAGTCTCACCTTTTCCTTCTATTTTGACGCCAAGAAGGGGGAGGAGTTGTGTGCAGTTCAAACTCTGCCATGGACCAAGTCAAAACATTCAAATGGTTGGCAGAGAGAAAAAGTAGGCTTTTGACTGATTCAAAGTGGTTTGAATTAGTGGTCAGGAGTGATTTTGGGTGTTGGCCGAATCTTGAACTCTTCATGGGAGGAGTGGCCGATTTTGGAAGGTGAGTGGGAGGAGTGCTGATTTTCTCTTAGGCATTTTTGGTGCATTTTCGGTCAGCCTTAGTCTAGTGCACCTAGCCGAATTTGCAAGGTGAGTTCTCTCATTTTCTTTCTTGAAACCGAAAACCCCAAGCAACCTATAACATTGCCGAAATTTCACTTGTCCTCTCTTAATTTTCATTGGTAGCCGAATGCTCTTTGGGTTCTCAAGCTTTTACTTCTTTTGCTTTCTTTTCTTCTTTTGATCTTTGGCCGAACCACATACCCCCTATCTCTCTCTTTTCTTTTCCATTTGTGCTAAGCCGAAACTAATAACCTCCTTCATCTCATACTTTCACTTTCTTTCTTTCTTGAAACCTTGGTGCCGAAACTTACTTGTTTATCCTAGCCGAATCTTCCCTCTCCCACTTCTAATCCCCCATTGCCAATTTCTCCTTTCTTCTTGAACCACACTTCTTTTGTTTTTACCTTCAAGACTCTAGCCAAACCTCCCCACTCTTGTTGCCGAAACCTCCCCTCTCCTATTAGATTCATTTTTGGTCGAATATTAAGAGTGGTGTTGATCTCTTCGGGTTTTCTTTTTCAATCATTTGGAGAAGGTAAGTGCTAGGCCGAATGTTGTTTCTTTTTCTTCTCTCTGTTTCTTTGTCGACATCTATAAGGGTAAGAGCCGATTTCGGCATTTGGGAGCAAATGTATTAATTACTTCTTTGGAACCGATTCATTGTAGGTACTCCGGGGTTTTGAAGTGCTCATTCCAAGCCTCCATTCTCTGTCAATCAGTTTTGGTAAGTGGTGGTAAGGATCCATCTTTTAGGTTATTGATTCTTTGAAGTATTAAAAAGCCTAAGGCTATTGAGGCTGATTGTTTCTGCATCTTAGGGTGTGGCCGATTGCAAGGAGGGACCATCTCATAGCTTTGAGATTTGTTTGGAAATTAAATCGGCAATAAGGTAAGGGTTTATGTGGTAACCCTTTGGGATTTATTTGGTTTGGCCGAATGGCCTTGGTACTAATCTTTATGGTTGGTCGAATATAGGAGCAGGGAAATCTAGTGTCTTAGATCGGTTCTCCGGGATTTGGGGCTTGCGTTTTAACAGGTGTGTAAAGTTACACACTCTATACTTAGTAATATGTTTTAATAACCTATTGTTAACTAAAGCCGAAACAGTATGAATGTTGATACGATACCTTATGGGTATGTGCACGGATTCGGGTAAGTCCGTTTCAATATGAGTTCAGTTATATGATATATGATATCATGATTTATGACATATATGTTATGTGATGTGTAACTAGGCATGTTGGCATGATTTGCATGATGTGCATAATTTACATGAGTATGGTATGGTGTTAATGGGTGATATGAGAGGAGGGGGAAGATGATATCCATGTCTTTGGGACACCAGAGGTTTGGCACCTCCAGTGGTTTGGTACCACAGATTGATTTTGTGACTTTGGGTCACCAGAGGTTTGGCACCTCATAGCGACTTGTCCCAGTGGCTTAGCACCACAGTGGGTTGGCCCCACAGTTGATATTACGGGATCGTCGCCAGTGATTTGGTATCACACGTGGGTTGGCCCCACACTTGGATAGATATTCGTGACTTTGGGTCACCAGAGGTTTGGCACCTCATAGCGACTTGTCCCAGTGGCTTAGCACCACAGTGGGTTGGCCCCACAGTTGATATTACGGGATCGTCGCCAGTGATTTGGTATCACACGTGGGTTGGCCCCACAGATGGATTATTCGTGACTTTGGGTCACCAGTGGTTTGGCACCACAATATTGGATATCGTGACTTTGGGTCACCAGTGGTTTGGTACCACACGGGGTAGAAAAGGTGTTACGGATGGTTAGGGTTGGGTGTATTAATTATATTGCTTAGTTATGTTGTGTGTAAGTATGTTGCAATCATCGGGAGGGGATTTATGCACTGAGTCTTGTGACTCACCTTCTCCCTTATCATTTCAGGTGACGCTTAGATCGCGGATGTGGAGCCGGGCGGACTCGAGGTGACCATGCTATGAATAAATACGGTCTTTCACGGATTTGAACTTGGTACTTTATTTCTTTTATATCGATTTGGTTTTGTTGGGATTGTAAAAAGGCCTTTTTAAGTTATGTTTTGATTATTTATGTGGTTGGATTTGATTTCAAATATGACTTAACAAATTATTGAGTAATAATCGACAAAAGATGAATAATAAGGTTTTCTAAATAACAAAACAACGTGTTTTAAAACTTTACCATCGGATAGCACTTTATAATTAAAGATCACTACGACTCAAATGGTTTTTAGAACTCCAAGCTTTATACACTCAATTTAAATGTTTTAAGCAACTAAAATAAACTATACAATGTTTTTAAAGGATATGTAATTGTTTTACTTATGAAATTGACAAACTAAGTTTCAAAGATCTAAGTTCGGGTTTTCTTCAAACAACAAGAGCGGTTCTTAATTTTCCTGTGACATGCTAGATTCGGTCGTGGTGTGTTGACCGGGTTTGGGGTGTTACAATTTTGGTATCAGAGCCAAGTTCAAAAGCTCGGCTGTGGGCCCAAGGCCCAAAATGTTTTAAATATTGATTTTTTTTTGTTTAAATGGTATGAAAGGCATGGCACCGAGCCTCCGGCACCAATCCGCCCAGGTAAGTACCCCTTACTATTGCTTGTGATTTTTGATGTGATGTGATTGAATGACTAGCAATAGTGGACTACTTTAGAAACTAAAACTGATAGGACTCTGTGTACTTGCGAAAACAAAACTTCTTTAATAAGAAATATTCATAAAACTTTGCCTTTAAAGACAGTGGAATATTTGCTAATGCATAAAACTTCTAAATCAGATAAGTCGAGGTATTAGTCATGAGCACTCGAGGTGGACGTGGTCGTGGACGTGGTTGGGGTAGGATGACAGTTTCTGAACCTGTAGGGTCTGGTCAGGGGTCAGAGAATGAGATACCGGTACCACCACCAGTTGCAGGTGGTGAGTTTCAGGATCAGACTGGGGATGACGCAGTGTCGCAGGCGATGCTGCGAGTTCTGGAAAGGGTAGCTAGAGTAGGTGGAGGCGCAGGAGCTCGGAAATCTATACCCAAGTGGCTCTGAGCCAATGGGGCTGAAGTATTTCGAGGTGTTTTTGGTGTGGCTCCTAGCTCGGTTTAGTATTGGCTGGAGGTGACAGAGCGGATCATGGACGATTTAGACCTGACTGCTGAGGAAAAGCTGAAAGGGATAATATCACTTCTCCGGGATGAGTCGTATCAGTGGTGGCTCACGGTTCGGGATAGTGCTGCAGTGGAATATCTTACTTGGGATTATTTTAAGGCCGCATATCAGAAAAAGTACATTGGATCTAGCTACATCGATGCACAACGAAAGGCATTTCTGAGGTTGGTTCAGGGGAGTAAGTCTGTATCAGAGTATGAGGCAGAGTTCTTAAAGCTAAGTCGGTATGCTAGAGGCATTGTGGCTACTGAGCACGAGCGGTGTGTTCGATTCGAGGATGGTCTGAGAGATGAGCTGAGACTGCTGATTGCTCCACAGCAGGAGCATGAGTTTGCTGTCCTGGTAGAAAAGGCTAAGGTAGCCGAAGGGGTTAAAGAGTCTGTGAGGCAGAACTTGGATAGGAACAGACATAAGAGAAGCTTTGGGTCATTTGGGTTGGCTGGAAATTCTCATAAAAGGGCTAGACAGAGTGGGCCGAATCAGTCTGGTAGAGCTGTTGCGCTAATCAGGGACCAGCACAGTGTAACCGTTGTGGAAAATCTCATTTGGAAGGATGCTAGGCCGGCGGAAAAGGATGTTTTGAGTGTGGTTCGCTGGATCATCGGGTGAGAGATTGTCCGCGTAAGTTGGCTAGGATTTAGTCCGAGGGTCAGGGCCGTACTCAGTTCAGGAATAATGGACCGCCACCGCAGAGGGGTCGTGGTAATGGTAGAGGAGGTAATGGTTCTGGTCGGGGTCGTGGAGCACCGGGCAGAGGTGCGGGCAGCACTGAGGCTAGACAGCCTGGGTTGGTGTTTGCAGCGAGGCACCGAGAGGAGGGCGACGCACCGGATGTCATAACCGGTACATTCTTGATCTTTGGTTTTCCCTATACTGCTTTAATTGATGTGGGTTCGACGCATTCATACGTTGCTAGTAGCATAGTAGAGACCATGGACTTAAGCTTTGAGACTACTTCTAGGCAGAGGACAGTGATTAGCCCTCTAGGTCACTTTGTAGTTGTAGATAAGCTGTATAAAGATGTACCCCTAGAACTTCAAGGGGTAGTGTTTGTTGCTGATCTGATGGAACTGCCGTTTGGGGAGTTTGATCTGATTCTTGGGATGGACTGGTTGGTTAAGTACCAGGCAAGGTTGGATTGCGTGGCTAAGCGCATGGTTCTAAAGACGGCTGAGGATTGCGAGGTGGTATTCATAGACGACATATTGGTTTATTCAAGGATAGAAGAAGAGCATGATGCGCATTTGCGAGTTGTATTGCAGATTCTTAGGGAAAAGCAGCTTTATGCTAAGTTCAGTAAGTGCGAGTTCTGGCTTAGGGAGGTGACTTTCTTGGGTCATGTAGTGTCAGCTGAGGGGATTAGAGTGGATCCTCGGAAGATTGAGGCAGTGTTGGATTGGAAGCCGCCTAAGTCAGTGGCTGAGATTCGGAGTTTCCTGGGTTTGGCAGGGTACTACCGAAGATTTGTAGAGGGATTTTCGTTGATCGCAGCACCGATGACCAAGTTGTTAAGAAAAGGTGTTCCGTTTGTTTGGACTGAGAAGCAGCAAGAGAGTTTCGACAAGGTAAAGAAGATTTTGACTGAAGCTCCAGTTCTGATTCAGCCTGAGGTAGGAAAGGAATTCACGGTATATTGCGATGCATCTCATACGGGTTTAGGTTGTGTGCTGATGCAGGAAGGGAAGGTAGTAGCTTATGCATCTCGGCAGCTGAGGCCGCATGAGGTCAATTATCCGACACACGACTTGGAGCTAGCGGCAGTAGTCTTCGCCTTGAAGATCTGGAGGCACTACTTGTACGGAGAGAGATCGATAGTCTACACTGATCACAAGAGTCTGAAATACCTTTTGACTTAGAAAGATTTGAATTTGAGGCAGCGCAGATGGATTGAGTTGCTCAAGGACTACGACTGTTCGATCGAGTATCATCCGGGCAAGGCTAACGTTGTGGCAGACGCGTTGAGCCGTAAGGTTGTATCGGACTTAAGAGCGATGATTGCCCATTTGAGTTTGTACGACGACGGAAGTATTCTGGCAGAATTGCAGGTTAAGCCTTCTTGGGTTGAGCAGATCAAGGAGAAACAATTAGAGGATGAGGTTTTAAGTGCTCAGAGGGTGCAAGTGCAGGATGGTGGTTTGGAAGGTTACAGCTTGTCTAGTGATGGAGTGTTGTGTTTTCAGGGGAGAGCTTGTATGTCGAAGGATGTCGAGCTAAGGTAGATGATTCTTCAGGACGCACATAGCAGCCCATACGCTATGCATCCTGGAGGTAGCAAGATGTATCGAGATCTTAGAGAGCAGTTTTGGTGGCCAGGTTTAAAGCGGGAAGTGACAGAGTTTGTAGGTAGGTGTCTGACGTGTCAGCAGGTCAAGGCTGAACATCAGTTGCCGTCAGGGTTGCTTCAGCCAGTGAAAATTCCACAGTGGAAGTGGGAAGGGATCACTATGGATTTCTTCAGTGGATTACCTCTTACGCCTAGCAAGAAGGACTCAGTGTGGGTGATTGTTGATCGTCTGACTAAATCAGCTCACTTCATACCGGTAAGGGTGGATTACTCTCTTCAGAAGCTAGCTAAGCTATATGTGTCAGAGATAGTGAGATTGCATGGTGTGCCAGTATCGATCATCTCGGATAGGGATCCCAGATTTACGTCAAGGTTTTGGAAAGCGTTGCATTAGGCTTTGGGTACGCGCTTGGATCTCAGTACGGCGTTTCATTCGCAATCTGACGGGCAGCCGGAAAGGGTTATATAGATCTTAGAGGACATGCTGAGAGGTTGTGTTCTGGACTTCAGGGGTAGCTGGGAAGAGTTTCTGCCATTAGCTGAGTTCGCCTACAACAATAGTTACCAAGCAAGTATCAAGATGGCACCATATGAGGCGTTGTATGGTAGGAAGTGTCGCTCACCTACTTGTTGGACGGAGTTGGGTGAACGTCAGATGTTGGGGCCAGAGTTGGTTGCAGAGGCCGAAGACAAGGTCAAGTTGATTCAGGCTCGATTGAAAGAAGCTTCGGACCGACAGAAATCATATGCCGATCTCAAGCGGTGAGATATAGAGTTTGCGGTAGGGGATAAGGTCTTTTTGAAGGTCTCGCCATGGAAGAAGGTATTGAGGTTCGGAAGGAAAGGCAAGTTAAATCCAAGGTTCATTGGGCCGTATAAGGTACTGAGACGAGTGGGACCAGTAGCTTATCAGCTTGAGTTACCAGCAGAGCTAAGTCAGATTCACGATGTGTTCCACGTCTCTATGCTTAGACGTTACCGTTCGGATCTATCGCATGTCGTAGCAGTGGAAGAGATCGAGGTGAGTCCGGATTTGACCATGGAGGAGGAACCAGTGCAGATTCTAGATCGGGCTGTGAAAGTCCTGCGTAAGAAGTCAGTTTCTTTGGTAAAGGTGCTGTGGCGGAACCATGGCGTGGAAGAAGCTACGTGGGAACCAGAGGATATGATGAGACAGCAATACCCTCAACTCTTTTGACTAGGTAATTTCGAGGCCGAAATTATTTTTAAGGGGGGTAGAACTGTAATATTGAGATAGGGGTTATTTTGTAATTGCATTATTTGCATGTGTTTGGGCTGTGGTGTTGTTATTTATGATGTTTTGAGACTTAGTTGTAAGTCTAGTGTAGGCCTGAGTAGCAGGAAAAATTTTAGTTTTTAAGTTTAAGTGGAAGGGGCTGAAGGAGCTAAGGGGTATAAGTAATTCAAGTAGGATGTTAACACAAGAGAAAGGCTTGGCAAAGTGGCAGGAGGGCGCCACTTAGAGCCTGTGATTGACGCCACTTGCAGGGGAAGGGGGTCCCAGGTTCAAGCAGCAGAAGTCTCACCTTTTTCCTTCTATTTTGATGCTAAGGAGGGGGAGGAGTTGTGTGCAGTTCAAACTCTGCCATGGACCAAGTCAAAACATTCAAATGGTTGGCAGAGAGAAAAAGTAGGCTTTTGACTGATTCAAAGTGGTTTGAATTAATGGTCAGGAGTGATTTTGGGTGTTGGCCGAATCTTGAACTCTTCATTAGAGGAGTGGCCGGTTTTGGAAGGTGAGTGGGAGGAGTGCCAATTTTCTCTTAGGCATTTTTGGTGCATTTTCAGTCAGCCTTAGTCTAGTGCACCTAGCCGAATTTGCAAGGTGAGTTCTCTCATTTTCTTTCTTGAAACTGAAAACCCCAAGCAACCTATACCATTACCGAAATTTCACTTGTCCTCTCTTAATTTTCATTGGTAGCCGAATGCTCTTTGGGTTCTCAAGCTTTTACTTCTTTTGCTTTCTTTTCTTCTTTTGATCTTTGGCCGAACCACATACCCCCTATCTCTCTCTTTTCTTTTCCATTTGTGCTAAGCCGAAACTAATAACCTCCTTCATCTCATACTTTCGCTTTCTTTCTTTCTTGAAACCTTGGTGTCGAAACTTACTTGTTTATCCTAGCCGAATCTTCCCTCTCCCACTTCTAATCTCCCATTGCCGATTTCTCCTTTCTTCTTGAACCACACTTCTTTTGTTTTTACGTTCAAGACTCTAGCGGAATCTACCCACTCTTGTTGCCGAAACCTCCCCTCTCCTATTAGATTCATTTTTGGTCGAATATTAAGAGTGGTGTTGATCTCTTCGGGTTTTCTTTTTCAATCGTTTGGAGAAGGTAAGTGCTAGGCCGAATGCTGTTTCTTTTTCTTCTCTCTGTTTCTTTGTCGACATCTATAAGGGTAAGAGCCGATTTCGGCATTTGGGAGCAAAGGTATTAATTACTTCTTTGGAACCAATTCATTGTAGGTACTCCGGGGTTTTGAAGTGCTCATTCCAAGCCTCCATTCTCTGTCAATCAGTTTTGGTAAGTGGTGGTAAGGATCCATCTTTTAGGTTGTTGATTCTTTTAAGTATTCAAGAGCCTAAGGCTATTGAGGCTGATTGTTTCTGCATCTTAGGGTGTGGCCGATTGCAAGGAGGGACCATCTCATAGCTTTGAGATTTGTTTGGAAATTAAATCGGCAATAAGGTAAGGGTTTATGTGGTAACCCTTTGGGATTTATTTGGTTTGGCCGAATGGCCTTGGTACTAATCTTTATGGTTGGTCGAATATAGGAGCAGGGAAATCTAGTGTCTTAGATCGGTTCTCCGGGATTTGGGGCTTGCGTTTTAACAGGTGTGTAAAGTTACACACTCTATACTTAGTAATATGTTTTAATAACCTATTGTTAACTAAAGCCGAAACAGTATGAATGTTGATACGATACCTTATGGGTATGTGCACGGATTCGGGTAAGTCCGTTTCAATATGAGTTCAGTTATATGATATATGATATCATGATTTATGACATATATGTTATGTGATGTGTAACTAGGCATGTGGGCATGACTTGCATGATGTGCATAATTTACATGAGTATGGTATGGTATTAATGGGTGATATGAGAGGAGGGGGAAGATGATATCCGTGTCTTTGGGACACCAGAGGTTTGGCACCTCCAGTGGTTTGGTACCACAGATTGATTTTGTGACTTTGGGTCACCAGAGGTTTGGCACCTCATAGCGACTTGTCCTAGTGGCTTAGCACCATAGTGGGTTGGCCCCACAGTTGATATTACGGGATCGTCGCCAGTGATTTGGTATCACACGTGGGTTGGCCCCACACTTGGATATTGATATTCGTGACTTTGGGTCACCAGAGGTTTGGCACCTCTAGCGACTTGTCCCAGTGGCTTAGCACCACAGTGGGTTGGCCCCACAGTTGATATTTCGGGATCGTCGCCAGTGATTTGGTATCACACGTGGGTTGGCCCCACAGATGGATTATTCGTGACTTTGGGTCACCAGTGGTTTGGCACCACAATATTGGACATCGTGACTTTGGGTCACCAGTGGTTTGGCACCACCAGTGGTTTGGTACCACACGGGGTAGAAAAGGTGTTACGGATGGTTAGGGTTGGGTGGATTAATTATATTGCTTAGTTATGTTGTGTGTAAGTATGTTGCAATCATCGGGAGGGGATTTATGCACTGAGTCTTATGACTCACCTTCTCCCTTATCATTTTAGGTGACACTTAGATCACGGATGTGGAGCCGGGCGGACTCGAGGTGACCATGCTATGAATAAATACTGTCTTTCACGGATTTGAACTTGGTACTTTATTTCTTTTATATCGATTTGGTTTTGTTGGGATTGTAAAAAGGCCATTTTAAGTTATGTTTTGATTATTTATGTGGTTGGATTTTATTTCAAATATGACTTAACAAATTATTGAGTAATAATCGACAAAAGATGAATAATAAGGTTTTCTAAACAACAAAACAACGTGTTTTAAAACTTTACCATCGGATAGCACTTTATAATTGAAGATCACTACGACTCAAATGGTTTTTAGAACTCCAAGCTTTATACACTCAATTTAAATGTTTTAAGCAACTAAAATAAACTATACAATGTTTTTAAAGGATATGTAATTGTTTTACTTATGAAATTGACAAACTAAGTTTCAAAGATCTAAGTTCGGGTTTTCTTCAAACAACAAGACCGGTACTTAATTTTCCTGTGACATGCTAGATTCGGTCGTGGTGTGTTGATCGGGTTTGGGGTGTTACACCTATCCAATGCACTCTCATTGGTACCACAAGTATACACACTTATACAATAATCTAAATCATCATTCAAACATGGCAATTCACACAACTTAACTGCTAACCGATATGCCTATCATAGGCACCTCAAATCACAACAATTCAAAAGAGACTTTTTAGTCATACATTTACTACAAGTTAAAATCAAAAACATCTTCCATCTTCCATCATTCATAATTCATAACAAGTCATTAACTAGACATTTACCAAATAAACATCAATAATATTATAGTGATGTTCATGTTATCAACTTGCACTTAGGCTCACTCTTTATATATTTACATACTAAAACAAAAGTAATGACAAAGCAAGCCTATTACATGCCATATAATCCAAAAAAAAGTTCAAAAATTACCGAAAACGGATGGATAGTGTGACTTGAGTGCTGAACCAATCGTCCAACCTTATAAAGTATCTACAAGAAACAAAAATTAACACAAGTAAGCTTATTAAAGCTTAGTAAGTTTGTCGTACAGAAACGATGAATCTTATTGAAGTAAATATAACAATTCTATCAAAAATAATTCAACAACAAGTGTTTCCTATCATCCACAATATCAAACTGATGAATTGCATAATTCAATTCAAAGCTCAAATAATAATCTCTAGGAAAAACATATATGTCCTCAATCGGTTAATTCAAGATGTCAAATACAAGTCATGCTTTTCAAAACCATTAAATAAGTTATAATACAACAATTTACGTCCTGATGAATGACTTACAGCTACGTACTCAAGTAATTGAACTGAAACACACCAATCGCTCATAAGAGCGAATCCACCCGATAACACACCAAACACTCATAAGAGCTAATCTAATTGATAACATGCCACGACACTGAGTGCTTAGCCTACAAGCTATACATCCGCCCCATGACATTCCAGATCAAGGTAGTATAACACGAGGGTCCGCAACATATGTTGAACCTTGGTATACTCGGGAATATATATAGCACACATCATCAATCTCCACTCCAACCCTACATAACACACCGTCATTCAGTTGTATTCTATCTCGCGTTCATCCGACCCAAGTACTGAAATTCAATAACATTTTCCCAACAACTTTATATCATCAATTAAACAATTAATATAAACTATTACATACCATATCATCATACAATTCATATAAATATTAACTTATAAACCGAACGAACTTACTTGGACTAGATTGTAATTGTAACACCCCTAATCCGTATTCGACGTTGGCACAAGGTACGAGGCATTACCAGACTTAAACTCAAACAAAAATTCAAAACTGAGACACGGATTTTCACCCAAATTTAAAACCTTTCATATACATTCATATCGCCCCTTAAGCAAGCCTATGAGGCCTAAAACATACATTGGGAACGGTTCGGAACTAAACCAAGAACTCAAGAAAAATTTACGAAACTTAGAAAAAATTTCATCATGAAACAGGACCACACGCCCATGTGGGTTAAGGGACACGCCCGTGTTTCAGGTCATGTCCATCTTAGGGTGCATTCTGTTTATGACGACATCATCAAATTGAAGTCAAATGACCAAGTCACATGCCCGTTTGCTTAGGCCGTGTCCTCACACGGCTGAGACACACGCCTGTGTCTCTTCTGGTGTGCTAAATTCTAGACATTCTGTTTTTCCAAAAGTAAGGTGCAGGAGACACACAGCCAGAACACATGCCCATGGTGTAAACCGTGTGTCACACACAGCCTAGACATACGCCCATGTGTCTACCAAGCCATTTTGTCACCCTTACTTGCACACATTCACACAACATCACATGGTTCAAATCATGGCATATAAATGCCTTAAAAAACAACTACAGTCAAGCAATAACGTATCTTTTTTATACCAACATCTATCATATATTATAACATTAGGCCTTGCCAAATCATTCCATGCTAAATTCACACTCAAAGGGCATAAACATATGAATAAACTCATAACCATCATATATCATGCAAATATAAACCACATCACCAAACATTGACATATGCACATACATACTTATATTGGCTTAAAACCATTTAGCCAATATAAGCCAATTTGCAAGGCTATAAATTTCATCCAACCTTTAGCCATCACAAGCTAATATATTTAGCCAAATCATACACCAAATGATTGAGTCCCTATACATGCCATAAAATCAAAAGGTCTTGCATTCACTTATACCCAAACATGATAGCTTGATAGTGTGGTAGCATCTTCGGCGATCTCCAACTCGAGCTAGCATAAAACCCTATAAGATGTGGGAAAAGAATGGGAGTAAGCTACAAAGCTTAGTAAGTTTGTATGCAAATAATAAACAACAATAGTAATACATTTGTCATTCAACTAACATAACGTAACACAACATAAACGTCATTAAATCTTCATAGACATAACTTACTCAATCACGATGCTTACCCCCTTCAATTTATAAGCATAATTTAATACATCTTAACATTTGCCAAACATTCATAATCTCTCCAATATAACCTACCATAATAATCATTAACAAATCATTTCAAGCCTCATAGTAACATGTACATTAATTATGCGTATTCATATTTTCAAGCCCAGAGCTTAACATATTTTAATGATTTAAACTCTTAACTTCTCATACTTTCATAATCATTTTAATAGGAAATTATGCAAATCACACATGTCCAATGAATCACAAATGAAGTGTAATAAACATCTTATCTCTCAATTTGATATGGCTCAAAAGCCTAACCCATGACTCTCAACTGAATTTACCATGAATTTACACATCATAAACATAAACACTTAATCACAAGATTTCATAAATATTTTTAGTAGACATTAATATCAATCTTTCCTTCATTTCATATTCATTGAGTCACAATCAAGGAAATAAAACATTTCATATCTCAATTCCATTTGGCCTAAAACCTTTATTCATAAGTATCAATCAACTTTACCATGTATCTATTCATCATACACATACCAATAAGCAAATGGTTAACTTAAGGTCACTTTTATAGTGATCATGAATTCATAGTATCCCGAAGCCAATGCTTATAAACTTTACGTATATACCTGTACCATCTCGTAACATAATTATTTACTTTCTCATCGTTGGCATAATTTTTTAATTTGTCGTTGAACCACTTGGAATACTAAAGGATACTCGGGAATCTCATATCGATGCCATGTCCCAGGCATGGTCTTACACGAAATCTCATAACGATGCCATGTCCCGGACATGGTATTATACGAAATCTCATAACGATTCCATGTCCCAGACATGGTCTTATACGAAACCTCATAATGATGCCATATACCAGATATGGTCTTACACGTAAACTCAAATAACCCTAGTGTCATGACATTTGTATCCTATCTATTCCTAAGGTTCAACCGGGACTTATTTGTTATTTTAGCATTATCAAACTTGCTCATAATATCAATCATATCAATCATATAATATTAAAGCAATTTAAAACATAAATATAGTATTGCATCATTCACATACAAACTTACCTCGACATAAAACTGGCAAAAAGGGACTTAACCGTCAATTTCTCGTTTTTCCCCTGTTCCGGGTCCGAACCTCGTTTTCTTTTATCTATAATATCACATTTAGTCTATTTGTTAGTCACATTATTCAATGTGATCCAAAAATCACATTATGGAAAAATTACATTTTTGCCGCTAAAGTTACACATATTTACATTTTAGTCCCTAGGCTCGTAAAATGAAATGTGTTCAATTTCTTTACTACCCACGCATGGTTGAATCATTTTCATGCTTATAGCAGCTCACATTTTCCATTAAATCATATTTTTAACACATATTTCATAACATTTACAAATAGGTCCTTTTATGCATTTTCAACGAAAATCACTTAGTAAAAGTTATTTCTTTAACCATAAACATGCATATTCTACCATTAAACATCAAAATACACAAATTTCTTACATGGGTCAAAACCTAGACCTTCATCATATCTCAAATAAATGGTGGAAATAGGTAGATTGTGATACAAGGATTTCAAAAACGTGAAAATCATTAAAAACGGGTCTAGAATGGACTTACTTTGGAGCTTGAAAAGCTTGAACAGAACCCTAGCCATGGATTCCATGGTGTTTTCGTCCAAGGGTTGAAGATGAGCATTGATTTGACTTTTATTTTGTTTATTTAATCATTTAATTACTAAATGACCAAAATGCCCCTAACTTAAAAATATTCTATTTCACCTATTTCATGCCATTTTTGTCCAAAAAATTATCCAATGGTCTAATTACAAACTAAGGACCTCTAATTTAAAATTTCATAGCAATTAGACACTTCTAGCTTTTAGAACTCAATTTTTTGCACTTTTTACAATTTAGTCCTTTTGACTAAATTGAGTGCCCAAACGGCGAAATTTTCACGAAATCATCCTGTGAATTTGTAGACCATACAAATATAATAAAATTAAATTTTCTTACATCGGATTTGTGGTCCCAAAACCACTGTTCTGAATAGGCTCAAAATCAGGCTGTTACAACTCTCCCCCTTTAGGGATTTTTGTCCCCGAAAATCTTACCAGAAGAAGTTGCTTCTAATTCTCTTGAAACATTTTCACTAAGTTCTCATAATCTCAAATTGATTAACCTCATTTTTCTCTTTCCAGGAACCTTTGAACTTTAACACACAGTGCCGGAGTATATCGTCATGATCTCAGTTACTCTCTCAGGAACACATATATTCAGTTGATCTGTCAGATAAAAACTCTGTACATACTGAAATGATTATACAGATCTTTCTTTGTCAATTGATCAACCATAAACCAATTAATATCTTCCTTTTAGAGATAAAATAATCTTGATACAAAATCTGTAGCAATTTCATCTCTTAACACACTAGAATTATCACTGACTGTTTAGTCCTGAATACATTTGATTTTCGACTTTTACCTGTTAACGAGCTGACATCGGAATACGAACTCAAAAATATCATGCATTATACACAATTACCAGAACATCAACTTCATATGATTGCACAGTTTATCACTCTTGGATGAGTAGATGAGTTACTACTAATCTCGTACAAAACTTCTGCATAACTCTGGATTACACATTACGCGAATTCTATCTCAGAATAATAATAATAACACGAATCATGTCCAACCCAAAATTCAGAATAGAAAGTCCTTTTACATTGTACTCGTTTAGTTCACCACTCTCTATCACATTTCTGAGCTTCTCAACTCGCAAAGAAAGCATCACTTAAGCTTTTAACTTAGCTAGAATTAGACCATCATCAAATAAGTTCAATCAAGTAACCAGTACTCACAAAAAATAAACAAAGATTTTCCATCCAGGCATCTGTAACTATAACTGTTTTCTCAGAGGTTAATCAATAACTTACTCGAAATCTTTCATTATCTCAAACCATTGACACTGTCTTAAATTTCAGATCTTTCTAGGACATTCAATACTTTAACTCTTTGGACCAGGAAGCATGTGACATTTCCCGTCGAGCGCACGAAGTCATCAAATTTTTAACACATGCATAAAAGTGACCGTCTCTAAATCACCGGTCGAACAGCTCTTTTTAATGTGACTTTAACCGTCTGAAAGTACAAACTACCTCTTTACATTCTTGTATTAAAACCTATTCCAATCTGTTCAATAGTACATCACTAAAAAATCGCAAATTCTTTTCTTAATTCATACTGGACTCAGAACTAGAGCTTCGGTTAAATATACTTTCAACTGTTTCCAACTTTGTTAACATGCACAGATCATTCAATCTTTCATAAATGTGATGACTTTATCAATCAGAAAAACTTTAATTCATAATAACATCATTCTATTAGAATAATCCAATAGGCATATCTCTGTATTATGCTTTCTAGAATAAAATTTTTCATTCAGACTGTCAGTCTTCATACTCGTGAATGCACAGAAATTATCCTCTTAACTAAAAGACATGCGTAAATACATATAACTCAAATCACGTCTCAACAAATTAGCTTACTCTGATAAAAACCACTGAGTTGTTTTCAACTATTGAATAATAACATATCAGGATACTCTTTTTCTTCATGTTGAGAAAACAGTTCAAACACTCAATCCTTTTTAGAATTCTCTTAACATACCAATTAATGATCTTGCAACCATAGTAGCTTGAGAAAACACAGATATCCCAATTAAACTTACTAACCTTAGTCAAACTTATCCGAGAAAAGAAAACCACTAAACAATTCAAGCTTGAGCTTCTATCATCTATACCTTTACCAATGACGATTCCTTACACGAAAATTAGAGATATCTAGAAATACATTCTTAATAACATAGCCATCATAGACCAAAGAACATACTTTAAAGATAAGCTATGTCCAAATAATTTACACAATAAGAACGGTAAGAAAACCCAACTACGATATCATAATAGAAATCCGAGAGCATAACTCATAAGGAAATAATTATAAAGATCAGGATGATCCCCCAGAGAACACCAGAAGAAAACATTGCTTACACACTCTGGAATCAATTGTAACGAAGATAACATATTTTCCAAATATATAAAACAAAATCATAACCAGCAGAAACTGAAGAATAGCCTCACATAAATTTTTACCATTGACTTTATTTCAACATATCAGAATAGAATCCCGAAGAGATAAAGAAATACCGATCATAAACTGACCAAACAAATAGGGCTTTCGTCTAACATCATAGTTAGATAGCATTCCCACAACATAAGAACTCCATCAGAAACTGAACAATCACGCACATATCTCTGAGGATAAAAGAATATATAGAATACCCAGAAAAGATCATCATATTCATTTCAACTGTAACTGTCACACACAGACATCTTTACTACTCAATTATCATTTCTCTAACTAATTCTGTCATCATGAACCCCGCATCATTCCATTCACTAGCGAAAACCAATTCGGGAAAAATTTCAGCAAACACATACTTTAGACATCATATCTGAATAAGTCGATTAGCCGAGACTAACATTTTCTTTAACCGTGACATTGTGAAACATGAATGATCTTTAGAATAATCTGATATCTTTTTTAAAACTGTATTCACTTGTCAAACTATTTTCAACTCTATCTGCATTACTAATTATTCCACCACTGTACTCTTTGGTTTCACACTTGTGAACTTAACATAATTCTCGTGAATTTTCGTTATAAAAGCAACACTGGTAAGGAGGTGAGGTCGTAAAGCCTTTAGCTCGACTCTCACAAATACACACATAATACTCAGCATCCATCATCAACATAATATCATCTCAATCACATAATTCACTTCAAGTAAATTAACATAGATATTATGTTATACGAACTTTCCGATTATCTTATTCAAACAAGTGTACATAAACACACATTCTATAAATTTTGAGTAATTTTACTCATAGCATTCACTTAATCAAACAAGTCAGGCACATAACATCATATGAATGCCACGCAATATAGATAAGCTTATCATAATAAAAACTTTCATTTCATTCCACATTTCCACATTCCTCGACTTATGGTTATCTCATTTCGTACATTATCACATACATATCATGAACTTCTATTCATACCTTTCTAAGTTTGTCTCATCCTAAACACATTTCAAGTATCTCAATATCACTTTTAGCACTATCAAAAATAGCTTGGTTGGAAAGCATCTCTGTCTTGACAAAACAATTTCGTTAGAGTCGGGAGATATCACACTATCACAGGTAGTAATATGACATGTATAGCTAGACTCACATACGCTCTGTTAGTCCAAGAATCGACTAAATCATAGCTCTAATACCACTAAATGTAACACCACTTACCCATATTCGACACCAAAACAGGGTACAAGGCATTACCGGACGTAAACTCAAACAAAGATTCAAAACTGAGACATAGATTTTCACCCAAATTTAAAAGCTTTCACATACATTCATATTGTCCCTTAAACAAGATACATTGGGAATGGTTCGGGACTAAACTGAGAACTAAGGAAAAAATTATGAAACTTAAAATAACTTTCATCATGAAGCAGGACCACACGCCCGTGTGGGTTAAGGGACACGCCCGTGTGGGTTAAGGGACACACCCGTGTGTCATATCACACGCCCGTGCTTCAGGCTATGTCCATCTTAGGGTGCATTCTGTTTATGACGTCATCATCAAATGCAAGTCTGTAACACCCCATACCCGGCCCATGCGTTATGACCGGATTTGACATGTCACATGAGAAAACGTGTTAAATCCTTTTGATTCGCACTAAAATAGGTATTATTTTGTTATAATCAAGAAAACAAGTTTGATTTGAAATATTTGATAAAATACAACTATTTTTGAGAGATTGTT
The DNA here is from genome assembly GCA_005393395.2 of Gossypium australe. Taxonomy (NCBI): domain Eukaryota; kingdom Viridiplantae; phylum Streptophyta; class Magnoliopsida; order Malvales; family Malvaceae; genus Gossypium; species Gossypium australe. The sequence goes on along the minus strand of CM016621.1, from coordinate 82,773,747 downwards.
TGATGAAACAAAAATCGAGGTAGTAAATTTTAATACCGTGACTTTTGAAAATGTCATTGATAATCTAAAAAGAAAGTCCGAGTTAAATCATTTGTAAAAGTTTGTTATAAAATCCATTTATTAATCAACTTTGGAAAAACTGTTGTTTATGCTTTTAGAAAAATCCCCATTTAAAACAATTTAAGAAAACATAATAATAACATCCCAACCATAAAGAAAAGATAAAAAAATGATCTAGAGGCCTTATTACAACTTAAAAACCCGAAATAATAAAAGCAAAGAAATGATATGGAAACATGAAACTTTACTAAAGTTCGAAAACACCATTTCTAAGTAAGGCCTCCACCGAGTCATCCACGGCCCCAAGTCCTCGTCACTAAGCATTACCTACAAGGGTTAAGAAAGGGGGTGAGTTACAAGAACTCAGTGTATAATCCCCTTACCGTCATCCACTGGGTCTGAACCCGTTTAGCAAAAACTTGGGCCTGAGCCTATAAAGCATAATCTTGGGCCGAAGCCCATTTACCATAACAATATATATATATATATATATATATATATATATATATATATGCAAAATATGCAACCCATCCCATCCAGCCAAGCTCTCCCCCGTACCAACCAATCTCTCTTGTGGGGATCAAGTCAACCCACCCCGCCAGTCTCTCCAATTTGCAGTCAAGCTACCATTTATAATATTTGTGGCTGAGCCACCAGAGTATCATATACGGTAATATAATCAGCACACAGCCTTAATCACGATGGCACAAAGCCATTATCAGAATTTGTGGCAATGCCACCGGTCTATACTTCTCTTCATTCAAATTTTCCCATCCCATGCAATATGTAAAGATGCATCATACATAATCGTAAAACATCCATATAAAAATAACACCATTAACCTATTGAATACTTTTTATGAATCAACCCATTAAAGCAATACGACCATTCGGCCCATAGGGGCATTTTGGTAAATCGGTCCATAAAGTCATTTTGGTAAATCGGCCCATTATAACAATCTATCAAATCGGCCTATAGGGGCATTTCGGTAATTTAGTCCATAAGGACATTTCGGTAATTCGGTAATTTTACCAACTAAGGGTAATTCGATAATCTCGTAACCAAAGGGTTATTTCGGTAATTTACCCTCCAAGGGTATTTTGGAAATTTCACAACCCAAACTTAACTACTAATTTGGGCATAAAAATTGAAACTGTCCATCTGTGCCATACTGACTAAACTGACTGTAACTTGAGTTAGGAAACTCGAAATTTAGATCCGTAAATTTTCTTTGAAACTAGACTCACATATCTTCTTACTACAAGTTTTCCAGAATTTTTGGCTTAGCCATTTAGTGCAGTTTATTTCTTAAAGTTTCCCTTGTTTCACTGTCCAACGATTCTGACCTCTCTTACCTTAATTTCAAATATCTCACTGTACGGTTTTCATATATTGCTCCCACTTATTGCTAATGAAAATAGGCTCACTAAGGAATCTATACATATAAATTATAACCCATAATTCACTTTGTACAATGTTATATGATTTTTCCAAGATAGATTAGGGAACCACGAAGTCAATCAGAACCAGTCTCACTAAAATTAGAATATCACAGAAAATAAAATTCCTTTTCCTTCTCTATTTCTTTCATATCAAAATAGGCACAGTAAGCTTTTATTCGATATCTTATTCACTTTCTAATTCTCTTTCTCCTATTTTTCATGATATTTCAAAGTCAAGTCACTGCTACTGACCAAAACTATTTCATTGCAAAAATATGGTTACCACTATGAACCTACGCACGCCCGAGTGATCAAGGATGCCGGTTTCCGGTTTTCTTTAGTATTTCGACCAAATCACAGAACATTTCATGCAAATTTTCAGAGAAGTGTGAGATTACACACCATTTCAAACATGTATTCAGAAGGTATGGGATTACACACCTTATTCGGAATCCGTAACACGATATTCTCCGTGGCACATAAAGATACAATCGGTCAACAATTAGTCCAAAGCCCAATTTACAACTTCATCCAAGTATTGCGATTGATTAACAATCTATATCACTTACCAACAATCTGAGTCTTTTATTACGAGGGATAGGTGTTCGACTTTACCACTATTTCTGAAAAATCCACAAGTAGAGAGTATCGAGTGATTTTGTGCCTAACAACATAATTGATTAGCCAAACTTTCAATTCGATTAACACCATAATCGAGTAGCGATATCGAATGGACTATGAAAAGACTCCTTACCTAAATTGATGATAATCCTGATTCCCACCAATTGGCTTATGACTACGAATGAATCGACAAGGATTTGGTATTCGGCCACCCACTAGAACTCCGATTCAACCAAGGAGAGATGTCCAACACACAAAAATGGGGAAGATAGAAGATGATAGAAATTCAGCCATTGAAGAGAAAATAATAAAGAAGATTCGATCATATGGTAATGTCGATTTAGGAAAAAGGAAGAAAGGTTGAAGGAACGATAAAAAGAAGAGAAGAGATATGAGAAGAAATGTTAGGTAATTCGGCTAACACAAAGGAAAAAGGTTGGAAAAGAGTACCAAAAATGTTCGAAAGAGAAAATAGGCTTTTTCAAGCACAGACTTGCAAATAGGCTAGGAAAATTCAGCTCCTCCTTTTTCCCCAACAAAATCTTGTGCCTCTAATGCCTAAAGGGGTGAATGTTGACCAAATAATCTTTCCAAAACATCACCCACATAATAGGCCACATGTTCCCTTCTCTTGCCTTTTTCCTTCTTTTCTTTCCTTCATTTTCCTTAGTCTTCCTCCTTACCATAATCCTTAGCCATCTTTCCCAAATTAAAAAGTCTTCTTTACCAAAAATATATCCATGGCCGACACATGAAATGAAGCACAAAAATTAATCAAAAAATGCATTATATGGGATTCGAACCTCAGACCATTAGTACATTTCACACACCATTTCCACCTTTACCAATAAACTCCTTGTGCTAGCAAAATACACCCTTATATCCATAAGCCTTGATGCCACTTACCTTCTCTTCCTTAAAGTGCTTAAACACTAAAATCTACCTACAACCTAACTTGAACCCGAAACTTCCTAGAAACCTCGTAACTTTCCAAAATCACCTTTCTAATAAGTCCAACTTGAAATAATGCCTTTCTCTTATTCTTAAAAATTTTAAACACTCCTACGCCCAAGGCCCATTGGGCCCAATCCTACTAGGCCCAATTTCGGGTCGTTACAAAGTCACACTATAGCACCCCTAACCCATATCCGACACCGGACTAGGGTTACGAGGTATTACCGATCAATTCATAACTCATACATCATTAAATCATAATTAATCATTGACACAAAGTCCCTTAAGAAGGTCTACGAGACCTCAAACATGCTTTAGGAAAGGGTTGGGACTGAACCGAGCACATACAAAATTTTTCTGAAACTTAAACATTTTCAAAGTTACAGAGGTCACACGCCCGTGTGGGTAAGCCGTGTGCCTCACATGGCATCAGACACACCCGTGTGTACAAGCCGTGGCAAAACAGGGCATACATACTGACTTGTCCACAAGGCCGAAGACACGCTCGTGTACTTGACCACTGGGAAACACTGACTTAATTCACACGGCCTGTCACATGCCCGTGTGTCTGGCCCGTGTGCGAGTCTGACTTGTTTCGAATTACAAACTTAAGAGACACAGTCGAGCCACACCGCCCGTGTGCTTAACCGTGTGGGCAAATATGGGCCATTTGCAAGGCCAATTTACCACCCAAATTTGGGTTAACCTACAAGCTCAACTACAACATCACAAAACATTCTACTTAAACATCACCAAAACATACCAATATAATCAATCACATAACATCACATATACACCATATAGCTATCATTTTCACATATCCAAAACACATACTAAAATTGTTCAACTATCAAGCCATATCACATGGCAAGATTTATACATCTCAAAACATCCCATAATCACTAGCCTATACATGCCATATACCAAATATACAACTTTCAAAGTACCAATATAGATGGTTGATAATGTGATTAAGTCGTTGACAATCCCCGGATCCGAGCTAGTTGTAATGACACTGTAAAACAGAGAAAAACTTCACACAGTAAGCTTTAAAGCTTAGTAAGTTCGTAATATAATACAAATAGCTCAGCATTTCAAATTTAACATGCAAAATTTAACTAACACATAGTTCAATTCTCATCACCATTCAACTTCATCCAATGCCATTACTCACATTCATACTACATCTTAAAGTTTATGTACAAGCATTTATAATGCTTCATAATCTAATCCTCCTTGACTTTCATTCACTTAATCAACCCTCTATTTCATACACAAAATAATCAACCACATAGGTTCTGTACTTACCTGGTCCATCACATCTTTATTTATCACATTCACCACATAATACTAGATTCCATAATTCATTTTATCTTTTTTAGCCATACGGTTTACTCGCACACTTAATGCCAATTACTTAGCCGAAGCTTAAATATCATCGTACACTTAGTGCCTTTACATTAAACTAAACTTGACTCAGTATCGCACACACAGTGCCAACCAATATAGTCGGTGCTTTCTTTATCCCACACACATAGTGCCATTCCCACTGTATCGATTCTATTTACGCGCACTTAGTGCCACATCTATTCAAACTCACATTTAACATTAATAACTTATCAACCACATTTTCATTCATTACATAACATGTGAACATAATTAAAACAATTCGTATTATACACGAACTTACCTCGGACGTAGAAACATGATACAAGTTGATCAATCGAGCACCTTGTTCTTGCCTCGATCTAAGTCTGAATTTCTCTTTTCTTGATCTATACATATTCAAATTTAACTCATTCATTCACCAAATCATTCAATTCAATCCACAACACATAGTTAAAGCATTTTACATTTTAGCCCTCAAATTTGAACATTTTAACATTTTAGTCCCTATTTCATAAAATCACAAAATACACATAATTTCCTTATACACATGCTTAGCCGAATTTTCCCCTAGCTCATATAAGCTCACATATTTCATTTATTTCACATGTTAACCCATCAATTTGCACTTTTCTCAATTTAATCCCTAATTGACATTTTTGTCAAAAATCACTTTACAAAACATGTATATCAAACACTAGGCTTGCATAATCTATCATCAAACATCGTAAAACTCATGTATTCATCAATGTCAACTTTCAAAATCATCAAGACTTTTAAAAATTTAGGCATGGGCTAGCTAGTACTCAAAGCAACGATCACAAAAAACATAGAAATCATCAAAAACCGAGTTAAAACACATACTAATTAAGTCATGCAAGTGCAAAATTTTTTTAAGAGCTTCAATGGTGTTCTTTCTTTCATTTTCGGTGGAAAATGATAAGAATACGCCTAAAATTTGTTTTTGTTTTATTTATTATTTACTTATTACATAGTTTACCATTTTACCCTTGATTAATAAACCATTTAACTATCAAATATTAGACCATTTATGTCCATTCCCACTATCAATGGTCTATTATCAACATAAGGACCTTTCATTTAAGAAGCCATGCCAATTAAGCAATTTAACAATTAGCACACAGCTTTTGCATTTTATGCGATTAAGTCTTTTTTCACAATTCGACACACAAACAATAAAATTTTCACACAGAATTTTTACACATGCTTAATCACATACTATAAACACTAAAAATAATATTAAAATATTTATTGACCTCGAATCTATGGTCTCGAAACCACTATTCTGACTAGGATCTAAGCCGGGCTATTACACACACGGCCAAGATACACGCCCCTATGCTTAGGTCGTGTCCTCCACACAACTGAGACACACGCCTGTGTCTCTGCCCGTGTGCTGAATTCTGGACATTCTGTGTTTCCAAAATTAATGTGCAAGGGACACACGGCCGAAACACATGCCCATGGGGCAGACCTGTGTCACACACGGCTTAGACACATGCCCGCGTGTCTACCCATGTGGAGAAATACAAGGCTATTTTCCAAGCCATTTTGTCACCCTTACTTGCACACATTCACACAACATCACATGGCACAAATCATGGCATATAAATTCCTTCAAAAACAACTACAATCAAGCAATAACGTATCATTTTTATACCATCATCTATCATGCCTTATAACATTAGGCCTTGCCAAATCATTTCATGCTAAAGTCACACTCAAAGGGCATAAACATTTGAATAAACTCATAACCATCATATATCAAGCAAATATAAACCACATCACCAAACATTGACATATGCACATACATACTTATATGGGCTTACAACCATTTAGCCAATATAAGCCAATTTGCATGGCTACAAATTTCATCCAACCTTTAGTCATCACAAGCTAATATATTTAGCCAAATCATAATGACTTATACACCAAATGACTGACTCCCTATACATGCCATAAACTCAAAAGGGTTTGCATTCACTTATACCCAACATGATAGCTTGATAGTGTGGTAGCATCTTCGGCGATCTCCAACTCGAGCTAGCATAAAACCCTATAAGATGTGGGAAAGGAATGGGAGTAAGCTACAAAGCTTAGTAAGTTTGTATGCAAATAATAAGCAAAAATAGTAATACATTTTTCATACAACTAACATAACATAACACAACATAAGCGTCATTAAATCTTCATAGACATAACTTACTCAATCACGATGCTTACCCCCTTCAATTTATAAGCATAATTTAATACATCTTAACATTTGCCAAACATTCATAATCTCTCCAATATAACATACCATAATAATCATTAACAAATTATTTCAAGCCTCATAGTAACATGTACATTAATTATGCGTATTCATATTTTCAAGCCCAGAGCTTAACATATTTCAATGATTTAAACTCTTAACTTCTCATACTTTCATAACCATTTTAATAGGCAATTATGCAAATCACACATGTCCAATGAATCACAAATGAAGTGTAATAAACATCTTATCTCTCAATTTGATATGGCTCAAAAGCCTAACGCATGACTCTCAACTGAATTTACCATGAATTTACACATCATAAACATAAACACTTAATCACAAGATTTCATAAATATTTTTAATAGACATTAATATCAATCTTTCCTTCATTTCATGTAACATCCTGGAAAGGGCCTATGCATTTTCGGTTTAATTGTACGAAATGACAAGTTTTAAGTATTATGAATAAATTTTTGATATTTTTGGAAACTCATAAATGTATGAAAATAAATTGGAAATGAACATTTTTGGAAACCTGGAAATGCATTGGACATGAACATTTTTGGAAACCCTGGAAATGTAAGGAAATGGTTCAAAAATGGAAAGTGAACATTTCTGGAAACTTGGAAATGTAAGAAAATGGCAAGTATACAGAGCCGATTGAAAACTTTAGGAAACTTAGAAATGACCTAGAAATGTCAAATTTTAAAGTTTAAAATAGGAAATTAGGGCAAAGAGGCCTTAAAAGAAAAAGTTGGTAAGATTTGACACACAAACAGGCTTGGAAAAGTGGCCTGAAGGTGTCACTTAGGGCCTATAGAAATGGCGCCATGTGCAAGAGGAATGGGCCTGGGTTCGAGTCACTTGGGAAGCAAATAAATAAGGTTTTATTTTGGCTTCCAGAAGGCTGAGGTGGACGGCACATGCTTCTAGAAAATGAGGTGTCTTATTTTCATAAATATGTGATTAATAAGGTGATAATAAAGGATTTTTATTGGATTATTTTTTGAAGAGATAATAGATGGATAAATATGGATTTATCCCTTTTATTTTGATAGATAAGGAAGAGATAAAAGAGGATTATTATTAGTATTATCTTTATTAAGAGATAAGAGATAATAAAGGATATTTCTTTAATTATTTTAAATTAAAGAGATAAAGCTATCAAATAAAGAAGAGTGGTGGCCAAGTAAGGGACTCTAGCCTAGTAAATTTGGCTATAAAAGGAAAAGAGAGGCCATTCATTCATTCACTTTTCCTTTGCCGAATTTCTTAAGCAAATTCTCTTCTCTCTGCCGAATTCTCTCTGTCATTGTTCTTCTTTCTCTTTTCAATTCTTCACAAAGCCGAAAGCAGAATCCCCCTAGTCTTGCCGAATTTTCCTAAGTTTTATATCTTCCTCTTCTTTCTTTGAAAAACCAAAAATCCTCTACTGTTCGTCAAGAAGCCGAAATTTTAATCCACATCAAGGCCATAGCCGAATATTGTTAAAGGCTCAAGCAAGGATTGTCGATTCCTAAAGTAAGGAGATCTTTCGGGATTTACTAAGTGTCGACTACAAGGAAGGAGAAGTTCTTTTCCCGAAGGTACACCATAAGCCGCGTGTTCCCTAGTTATTCGGTGAATTTCAGGATTTAAGAATCTAAGGTAAGTCATATTTAACATACGGCTAAGGGTTATTTGTTGTGAATAAATGTTAGAAATTGATCTAACATGAAGTTATAGGGATTTCAACAGAGGGATACAAGGATTTCGGGATTTGAGAATTTCAAGGAATTTGAGATCTAAGGCAGTAGATCAGATTTCGAGATTTCAAGGAATTCGTTAAGCAAATCAGGTGTGTACCCTACCCTAAGTTTTGATAGGTTCATGGCTATGTTTAAATTAAATGTATTATTAAGAATGTGTGTACTCCACACTATCTTTGTAATATGAATTATGGTTGCATATATTAAAATATATGTTAATAAAAATATGAGCATGGCTAAAGTACCGTGTTATGGTACTAAGTACTCAGGTACGTTTCCTACTTCTACTAGGAATATGAAATATGTTATTCGTAACATGAGAATATGATAAGAATTTGAACTATGGTATATTATGCATATTAATGAGGCATTTGGTTGTATATTGAAAGGGGAAGTGAAAAGTGGTGATTTAATACCACAGTAATCTGAAAAGTGGTGACTTACGACCACAGTAATCTGAAAAGTGGTGATCTAAGACCACAGTAATCTGAAAAGTGGTTTCCTAAAACCACAGATGCGGAGCCTTAAGCCCGCAAATTGGTGTGTAGCGGAAGGAGGGTCGACTTAGTAGTCCCCACGGTGTGTTTGGCAGGTACGGGGGTGTGTAGCGGATGGACAATTAGGTTTGGGTTTGGGAATGCATCATAACTTGTATCTTATGTTTCGAATGTGTAACTAATGTATGCCTGATTCTATTATGATTTAGTGTCGTGTACACATTGAGTCTGTTTGACTCACCCCGTTGGGGAATATTTTTCAGGTGATGAGCAGTAATGGACCGGGTCGGCAGGAGCTTAAAGGTGGTCATGCACAGCAAGCAAATTATTTAAATTGGACATTTTATTTTATTTAAGTACTCTACAATTTTATTTTGGGTTTTTATTTGATGTAATAAGGCCATAAGGCCATAGTGGATTACTTTATTTTATTTTATTTATTATGTTTACGAATTTTTATAAATTAAAGTTTAAGCAAATACATTTTTAAAATAAACCTTAAATGTTTTGTCACTATAAATAAATGGATTTCAATGTTAGATAAATTGGTTTTCAGCACAAGCCCAACCCAAACAATATTTTTTTAAAAATCACACAAGTTTTTCCTAAGTAACAAAAGAACTTTGAACCGGTTTACTTGAGGAACATACCAAACCTGGTCAAGGCTCGTGGGCCGGGTTTGGGGTGTTTCATTTCATATTCATTGAGTCACAATCAAGGAAATAAAACATTTCATATCTCAACTCTATTTGGCCTAAAACCCTTTTTCATAAGTATCAATCAACTTTTCCATGTATCTATTCATCATACACATACCAATAATCACATGGTTAACTTAAAGTCACTTTTATAGTAATCATGAATTCATAGTATCTTGAAGCCAATGCTTATAAACATTATGTACATACCTAGAAACACTTTAAAAACGATTCGAGAATAAATTAGAAACATTTAAAAATTCATGGAAAAAATATGGAAAAATTCACACTACAGGGGTCACATGGCCGTGTGGCCAGGCCGTGTGGACATTCGAAGTAGGGATACACGGTCGTGTCCCGACCCATGTCCATGCCCGTTAACTCTCTGAATTGGGCCACATGGTTAAGCCACACGCCCGTGCGCCAAACCGTATAACCTTCGAAATACAACCATTAAAACCTACAAGGGACAAATAACCGTGTCGCGTGGCTGTGTGTCAGCCACGGCTGAGACACACACCCATGTCTCAGGCCGTGTGGACAAGAAATAGACCAATTTCAAGCCATTCCTTTCACCCATTTCAAACTCACACCAACAAGACATTTGCACATACAATCTAGCTTTCAAACATACCTAAAATATGCATAATAAGGCTAATTCAGTATGACATCTATCCATACAACCAATATGCCAAAAGGCACCTCAATCACAACAATCAAACATACCTAAATTTGTGCCCAAATGGTCATAATTCAACCAAACATACTGAACTAAATTCCATATCAAAACATTCTCTAAATGATCACTTTGCAAACATGCAAACACTTACCACTTTGGCCATAAAACCATGCATCAATTTGATCATAAACACCAACCATTAAGCATCAAAGTAACAAAAGTTTCACAATTTCAAGCAATATTACATTCCAATATCATTAACTAAACATTAGACATAAGTCCTCCTATACATGCCATTATAACCATGACCAAAGCGTCAAAATCTACGGATAAAATCAATGGATAGTGATGGATCTCCAACTAGCTTCCAACCCGATTGAGCTTTCGATAATCTAAAAAGTAAGAGAAAGGAACTACGTAAGCATTGATTGCTTAGTAAGCTCGTATAAACTTTAAGCATAATATTCCATTTCAATAATAAACTTTATAGAATAAACATAAACCAATGCCAATGCCATAAGGTTCATAAATCTATATGAGCATTGACTCACAAATGAGTAAGTTCATTAATGTCGCATATATTTATCATTCATAAAATATAGGATTTTATGGGACGTAATTTATAATCATCAACCTTTCTATAAGATTATACACCTTTCAATTTACTTACATTCCATTCCATTCCCAATGCTTAGCATAAGTCTAAACGACACTATCAATTCCCGACTTAGATATTTATCCATGATATAGATATATTCATCCATAGCATACGTAAGTTTCTCACATATAAGTACATCTTTCAAACTCCTTATTCCATTTTCATCAAATTTCATTCCAACTATGAATTTACCATTTCATTACCTCTCCTCACTCGTTTCATATGTATAACACACAAGATAATATGCATAACATCAACCATGACTACAAGCTAGTGCATTTAAATATAGCTATTTTGGAATCAACTACATGTTAAACCATTTTATAAAAAAAAGTAGATACTTTGATTCTTACCACTCTTTCATGTACATAAGCATCTTTCCACTTGGTCACTTATCGTTTCATTGTATTTCATTAAGATTAAGCATGATATAATCCAATCATAAACTTGGCACAAGTCTAAGCACCAACAACAAAACATGTTAGCATACTTGAACATAATTCATGTTAACTTAACAAAGATAACCATTATACTTGGGCATTATCCAATTGGATTTATCATCCTTCATAACATATCATGTTTTCCTTGTATCACTATTTCAATGAGTTTCATACATACATGTCTTGGTCATATTGAACACTTACCATTTCTGTAACACCTCTAACCCGTATCCGTTGCCGGTTTAGGGTTAAAAGCGTTACCAGACATATCAGAAACTTTTACAGACATCTCATATCATAGCTAGATCAAACACATCAAAACATCCCTTAAGTAGGTTCACAAAACCTCAAACATGCTTTAGATTAGGGCCGGGACTAGGCCAAACACACATGGAATTTCTTGGAAATTTAAAACTTTTTCAAAGCTGCAGAGGTCACACGCCTGTGTGAGCAAGCCATGTGCTTTCCACGGCTACCAGACACGCCCATGTGTCCAGGCCGTGCCAAAACAGACCATGTATACTGACTTATCCACACGGTCACCAGACACGCCCGTGTGTCATGGCCACGTAAAATTATGCTAGCTACTGACTTGTTCACACGGCCACTAGGCATGCCTGTAGGCCACGGTCGTGTATGCAAAATAGGCCATTTGTAAGGCCAAATCACCCACACTTGGGTCATACCTATAAGCATTATACCAATTCATTTCATGCCAAATTGACAACCAAAAACATGTCAAATATTCAACAAATCTTCATATTCAATCTCATTTCTAAAGGTGCTAATTTTCACAACCAAAACACATATTGATAAACCGTAAAAGTAACATATTTTAGACCCACATTTAGTATGCTTTTGGATGATTTATCCCTTGTTTTATATAAAAAGGTGCTTTTAATCCTTTCTTTTCATGTCTTATACCCAGGAAAGCACCTGAGGATGAAAAGAACACAGAACGGGCCTAAAATGGAGTAAATGGGCCTTTACACGAAATCGACACGGCCTGGCCCAAAGCACACACGGCCGTGCCTCGACGAACACCTAGAGCACGGCCTCAACTCAGTCACACATGGAGGTGCCTCAAGAGAAATCTAAGTACGGTCAGGTCTCGATTCACACGGGCATGCGGCATGGCCGTGCCTCTGACGTTGGAAAGAGCAATTTTAGTCGAAAAAGAATACTTAGGGAGAAAGAATCGCGTTCCAAGAGCCTATAAATAAGTCCCAAGTATCACCTATCAATGGGGCGAAAGCGAGGCCAATGAGCCAAGCCGAGAAGGTCAGAGTTAGAGAATAACGCAAGGATAGCCAGTTGATCCATCCCAAGAAGCCAGAATTATACTCAAAATGACGGAATTCTCCTTCGATTCCTTCAAGGGGTTTTAGGATTGTTTCTATGTTTTGTTTCATCTTTTCTCTTGCGATGTTTTGTTTATTCATTATGAACTAAACCCCTCAGATACCTGAAGGGGATGAAACCTAGATGGATTTTACTATTTGATTTTTAAGTTATATGATAAAATTACTTAGTTTGTTCTTAATTATGTTGCTTAACTCAAATCTAATGTGCTTAGGTGGAGGAGGAATAGACCCTGCCTAAGAGAAGATCTAACATAATTAAGCGGAGTTGATCGAACGCCTAGAGATAAGGTTACGAGATTTTGCCGGATTAGGGTGAAACCTAATATGGGAGTCCACTGATCGATTTACTGCTATCCTAAGGGGCTATTATAAGCGAACGAGAGTTCCACTAATTAACCTAGGGTTAGACATTATTCGCCTCGAGAGGGGGTTTAATAAAGGTTAGGGAGTCTCACGGATCAATCTAAGTAAAAGAAATCATATAATTTAGGGTTAATTAATAAGTAAAGTCTAGGTGAATTCTTCCTAAGGGTATCGTCGTAATCAACTGAGTTTTTCCTCAAAGTTATTTTCCTATTCGTCTTCTTGTCTTTGTGTCCTTAGTTTATCTATTGTCGATTTAGTTAAAAAGTAATCTTCACTCTAACTTTAAGACTAATTAATAAGAAGAAAGTGAGTATTAATACTTTTAGTTCCTTTGGGTTCGATAACCGGTCTTGCCTAAGCTATACTACTGTTCGATAGGTACACTTGCCTTAATATCGTTGTCAGAGTTAGTCTCCAGGTTTGATCATTCTTTTATAAATATTTAAAACTCTGATTTTACAACGATCAAGTTTTTGGCGCCGTTGCCGGGGAACTAAAATATTAAGAAAGCTCTATTTTTATTACTTTAGTCCTAATTTTTCTTTATTTTTCACAATTTATTTCTATATTTTTTTTCTTTTCTCTTTTTGCTGAAATTTTTCTCTCTTTCTTTTCCAACAGGTACCTCTAGTTTATGACTAGAAGGAACTCGAGGGGACCTTTGGTATTCGACAACGAAATCGAAGCTACCACTCGTAGGAATCGTCGAGAAACCAGGCAAGCCCTAGATTACACAGAGAGAGAGGAAAAAGATAGATCCAATCCTACTGAAGGGATGGACGAAACCAACCCACCACCACGTGATGTGGGGGAGAACAATGCTCCACGCCCAATGTTCGATTATGCGAAACCGTATTTAATAGGAGCAGAATCTAGTATTGTTAGACCTGCTATATCTGCTAACAACTTTGAATTAAAGCCTAACACAATACAAATGATTCAACAGTTTGCCCAATTTGATGGTTTACAGGACTAAGATCCAAACACGCACATAGCTAACTTTCTAGAGTTCTGTGACACCTTCAAAATAAATTGCGTTTCTGATGATGCCATGCGTCTTCGGTTATTCCCTTTTTCATTAAGAAATAAAGCTAAACAATGGTTAAACTACATGGGATCAGATGACCGAAAAGTTTTTGATGAAATATTTCCCACCGGCCAAAACGGCCAAATTACGGAATGATATCTCTTCTTTTGTGTAGATGGATGTAGAGACGCTATACGACGCATGAGAGAGATCAAAGATCTCTTGAGAAGGTGTCCACACCATGGTCTACCCTTGTGGCTACAAGTCCAAACCTTTTACAATGGTGTAAACCCCTCAACGAGACAACTTATAGATTCAGCCGCCGATGGAACACTAAACAACAAAACTCCAGAAGCAGCCTATGAGTTCATTGAAGAGATGTCATTAAACAATTATCAGTGGCAAGCTTCAAGGACCAAACCGACAAAACCGGCAGGAGTTTTCAACATCGATGCCATGACCATGCTATCAACACAGCTAGAGATGATGAATAAAAAGCTTGATAATTTGTGCTCATCACATGTACATCCAGTCATGCAGTGCGATGCAAGTGGAACTGTGGCAAATCCTGAGTACCCACCCTACTAACCAGGAGCAGAAGATGAACAAATGAACTATATAGGTAATAATTTCTGATCTAATAATAATCCTTATAGTAATACTTATAATCCAGGTTGGAGAAACCACCCAAAATTTTCATGGGGAGGACAAGGAAACCAAGGAAATCAAAAGCAACAACCTCCTTAAAACTTCCGAAACCAGCCCTGTCCACAAGAAAAGAAACCATCCTTTGAGGAACATCTTCAAGAAACTGATAGAGCAGTCAAAAGTAACGAGAGACGACTCGATGAAATTGCTAAGTCAGTCAAGGAAGTTAGTAATGCAGTTGAACAACTCGCAAAGCTAATGTCAGAACGACCATAAGGATGTCTACCAAGTAACACTGAAGTTAATCCTAAGGAGCAAATTCAAGCAATCACAACTCAGGATAGTAACGGATTAACTGAACCGAATCCAATACCAGAAAAGAAGGTAGATGAAGGTGTAAAAGAGGTATCACAAGAGAAGCCAAATCTGGTAATTAAGGAATATCAACCCCGCATACCTTATCCTGAAGCCTTAAAAAGAGACGATTCAGAAGAACAGTTCGGTAAGTTTCTTAAACTTTTAAAGAAATTACATATTAACTTACCCCTTCTTGAAGCTCTTCCTCAGATGCCAGACTCGAGAAAATTTTTAAGACAACTCTTGACCAACAAATGAAAAATAGATGAAGAGCATCATGTGGAACTGAACGCAACATGCTCAGCAATGTTACAAATAGAATACCCCAGAAACTAAAAGATCTAGGGAGTTTTACAATTCCATGTTTAATTGGTAGTTTAAATATTGATAATGTGTTAGCTGATTTAGGGGAAAGCATAAATGTCATGCCTTATACATTGTTTAAACGACTAGGTCTAGGGAAGCCCAAACAAACTAGGATGAGTATTCAACTAGCTGATAAAACTGTTAGAATTCCTAGGGGCATTATCGAAGATGTTCTCGTCAAAATCGATAAATTTGTTTTCCCAGTAGACTTTGTTGTCTTAGACATGGATGAGGATAACTCAATCCCCTTAATTTTAGGAAGACCATTCGTAGCAACTGCCAAAACTAAAATTGATGTTGCTACAGGTGAGCTCATACTTCGTGTAGGAGATGAATCGATCAATCTTCAAGCCCTCAAATCAGCCAGGACAACAGTCGATGAAGAAGTACACGAGGAAGAACCGAAATCACACAAAGTAAAACCGGAGGAACCACTAGAAGACCCCGTGGGGACATCAAATCACTTTAAAATAGGAAACCAGGATCTGTTAGTGTAACATCCTGAAATTGGGCCTAGTAGGATTGAGCCCAATGGGCCTTAAGCGTAGTAGCGTTTAAAATTTTAGAGAACAGTATTAATGCAAGTTAGACTTATTAGGTAAGTGATTTTGGAAGGTTAGAGGGCTTCTATGAAGTCCCGGGATCGAACATTGGCTTTGGGGAAATTTTGGTTTTAGGCGGAAAAAACCTTGGAAGTTGGCAGGTAGGCCTTAAGAATAAAAAGTGAAGGAAAATGACACAAGTGGAGTGTGTGGTGTAGTGGCAAAGTGACGCCACATAAGAGACAAGAGGGTGATGCCACAAGGAAGGAAGGAGGTCCAAGGTTCAAGTCTTGGCTTTTGCATTTTGGTTTCTTTTTACTTGGATCTTAGAATTTGGGCCATAGTTTAT
Source organism: Gossypium australe (assembly GCA_005393395.2). Taxonomy (NCBI): domain Eukaryota; kingdom Viridiplantae; phylum Streptophyta; class Magnoliopsida; order Malvales; family Malvaceae; genus Gossypium; species Gossypium australe. Next base: position 82,757,270 of record CM016621.1, on the reverse strand, counting down.
ATTTAGTTGTGCATGGTTTAAGACACAAGAGGAGCTTGTGGCCAAGTGGTTAGCAGCGTGGATTATGCTACAAGGGAGCCTGGGTTCGAATCTCATGAGAAGCAAGGGAGTATTTATTTTGCGGATTGGACGGCAAGAGTTTCAGTTGAATTTAAACTCTGCTGGCGAAGGGATCCCACATCGGAAAGACACAAAGAATGAAGGTGAAGAGCTAGCTATATAAAGAGCATCCTAGGAGGAGAGTAAGCACATCTTGGAGGGCGTTTGGGCACAGGAGTGGTCGGAGCGCGGATTAACACCAGAGTCCTATCAGGTGTGTAATTCTCTCTACTCTAGTTGTAGAGCGGCAAATGCTGAAGTGCCAGTCACAGTAATAGTAGTGACACGAGCGTGCGAGCGCTCGTGTGGGGCTTCGACGCTATAGTTGAGGCCATCAGTAGTATTCTTGTGGGTTGGGCTGCTTGGGCCACGATGGGCCGAAGTGGGCCCAATGGGCCCATGGGCTCAAATGAGTAAATTGTATGATTGTTTAGTATATGTAGAACTAGACTAGGTGGAACTTATATACGTGGCTAGATTTGTGCTAGGTGGGTCACACGAGCGTGTGGGCCCAAATGGGCCGAAATTGGGTTTTAGGCCCAATAGTCCGGTAACGACTGGAAATGGTAGCTGAGTCACTGGTGGCGACATTGGGCCTTCGGGAAGGCCATTGCAGGTACGAAATTACTGATATACCCTTGGTGGGTAAATTATGAAAATACCCTTGGTAGGTAAAATTACGATTATACCCTTAGAGGTTGATTAGCTTGGTTTTGTTGTTTTATGTCTATCGGGTTATGATGGTAATTCATGTTATTCTTATATTTGATATATGTTTTGCATACATGACATACTGTATACACGAATTATTATGTTTGCATGGGGTTGGAGATATGATAATGAAAAGGGGAAGTGTTCTGGTGGTTTTACCACATTAATCGGGTGACTCGTGTCACAATATTATGTTTCTGGTGATGTTGTCACATTATCCGGTGGCTATGCCACGTATTAAAGGCGATGAGCAGTTGACTGCAGCGACTGCCTTCGAGGGTGTGTAGCGGATGGAGGGTCGATTTAGTAATCCCCACTGGTGTGATTGGCAGGTACGGGTGGTGTGTAGCGGATGGAAATTTAGGCTGGGATTGGGTTTTGCATCATTTGGCATGTGTTATCTGCTATACTGTGATGTTAGGGCTACGGCCTGATTCGATTTATGTGTGTTTCGGCCAAGTATGTTATTGTGAGGGCTAAGGCCCAATCTGCTTTTGTGGGCTTAGGCCCAGTTATCACTCGTAAGGGGAATTGCACACTGAGTTTTCGTAAACTCACCCCCTCTTTTTAAATGTTTCAGATAATCAGTAGATCACGGATTTGGGAGCTGAGGCAGACTTGTGGTGGCCCTGCAATGTTTTCTCGTAAACTCGGTTCTTTTATTTAAACCTACTTTTAATTTTGGGATTTTGTTATGTAATAAGGCCTTTGGTATTTTATTTGGTTTTAGCTTTCAATTTGGTTACTGTTTATTATTAAATGTTCAATATGGGATTTTCCTAAAATGATAATAAACCGTTTTTTTTATTCAAAATTACTTAAGCTCAATTTTCACAACAAATACAATTTTATTCAAATTAATAACAACTTTGTAAAATGGGCATTAAAATGAATCGGATTTTATAAACAAACCACAAAACGCGGAGTTTCAAAAAGAATACGAACTTTTTAAGTTGAACTCACAGTTTTTTTAGACATTCCTTTCATGTGACATGCCAGATCCGGTCGTAACGTCTAGGCCGGGTTTGGGGTGTTACAGTTAGATAAAGCCGAGTCTCACATCTTCACAACAGACCTGAAAGCAAAGGGAGAGATCCTTCTCAAGGTACATGATACCTTCCCAAACGGCATAGTCGAGGTAAGCAATACAATACTCGGCACTTCCAAAGAAAACATTTCTCGACTTCAACATTGTTGAGAAAACGGAACTATAAGCATGAGGGAAGATATTCAAACCTTTAAACCTCCTTAAAAATTTTCAAAACACGAGGAAGTCTAGCTTAAGACTATAAACGAGCGCTTCTCGGGAAGCAACCTGAGCACTAACCTTATTTTTCCATTGCTTTTATCTATCTTTTCCTTTTTCTTCTCTTTTTCCTTTTTCAACTAACAAAAATATGCAGGTTTTCCAGACCACACGGCCTTACACACGCCCGTGTCTGTTGCCGTGTTGACCACCTAAACACCACACTGACAGGGCACAGGCCGTGCTGTCAGCCCAACCACCCTCCCCAACGTCACGGATCCAACAACCTCTACACACGGGCACCGACAGATAGGGCACGACCGTGCCGGAAACCGTGTGAAGCTACTGACTTGCACACCACGGACAGAACACGTCCGTGCTGGAAACCGTGTGAAGCCACTGACTTATCAAACACGGGGGAGACACGCCCATCTAGCACGATCGTGCCAAAAGAAAGACTTCACAAGCACGGGCATGGGAAAAGCAAGCACGGGCATAGGGGGACACCACCCTTTAGAACACGACCATGTGAGGTGGCTGTGTAGATTGACACACCCTGTGACCACGGCCGTGGGGGAGCATAGAATTTGAAATTCTATTTAAACCCCTCACCCCTTCCCCTTCCCTCCATCTGACTTCTTCTTTATTTTCTCTCCTTCACCTCAAACTCTTCATCTCAGAACTATAGATCCTTGAGCAAATCAACCCCATGCCGAAGAAGCAGAAGAAGCTACGCATAGACTCCTTAACAAAGAATGATCAACATGAGTTCATGCCGGTAGCTTCGCCTCAACACCAAGCCAAGGGTCTTTGAGACCAATTAGTTTTTATGTTTTCTTTCTCTTTTGCTTCAATTTCCTGCTCTTCTCCTTTACTTTCCTCATCTAAGCTTCTCTACTGCTATTTTCGTTTAATTTTCTTTTAGTTTCTTAATGTCAGGTTCGCCAGGCTGCTAGGGAATCACGCCGATCACCACGACACCCTCACCACTCTCACCACCGCCACCACATCCCCAATCTTAGCATTGATTCCCACCTTGCGAACCATCCCTTAATAAGGACCTTATAGTCCATTAGGATTTTCTTTTCTTTTCAGTTTTCTTCTTAGTCTCATTCACTTTAGCTTGTTTTTCTTTAATTTTGTATTTAGTTTATTTTTATTATCTCTTAATAAACCCTGGCTAATCCTTCACGAGTTCCCTAATTTCTTCATCTAGCGCAGAGCTTGGGAACCAACACCACCACCATACTGACGCCTTCGCCATATTTTCCATATCCTCCACCATAACCTCCACGACCCTTGCCCTCTTCCAAGGAAACAGACCACACCTCAGGGAGTATTCTATCCCCTCCCTTTTGATTTTGAATATAAATACATTATCTATCTTTGTACATTGAGGACAATGTACATCTTAAGTGTGGGGGGGTAAAAAGACCTAACCATTTTCATTATTCTTAAATCCCTGAGGTTAAAAGTGGAATAAAAGAACCTAACTGTTTTCATTATTCTCAAATCCCTGATTTAGCCTTATTTTTATGCAAAATTGTCATATTACTAACTAAGATGAAATTTCTGATGACTTGTGATGACTATTAACATGTTTTAGAATAAGTCATAGTTAATTCAACATTGATGATTAAATTTAAGGAATACTATAGAATCAAGCACGATAAGTCTATTTTTCAGGAATTAAAATTTTCTGCTAGGTTGTTGATCCAATTTTGAATGCTACCTTGAAATTTAAAAATTCATAAGGATGATGTCAAAACACCCATAATTTTTGTGAGTATTTGAACCTTATAGACCATACATTCTTTTTCATGCTCATTTTTTGATTATGAGTGTGTCAACTATGAACTGTTATTCTAGAACTTGCCTTATTTATACATGTCGAGACCACAGTTATGATTTGATATACCGAGATGATAAAGGCACTTAGGTTTTAACCCACTAATTCTGCTAAAAAGCCTGCCTTTATAAATTAACCCCTAGTGAACCCCCGTTGAGCCTAACAACCCTTTTTATTGACTCACCTACTAACTTTAACCAAAAAACCCTTTTGTATTTGTTATCACCAATTTCTTTTTAATTACCCTTTTTGTCGAGATTTGATTTTGAACAAGTTTCCTAACTATGTTCTGTATTTCAGTTGTAAAAATTCTTCCTTATTATTATGTTAGTTTGTTCTTAAAAAACAACACGAAGTATTTTTATTATTAGTTCTATGATTAAGTGAGTTTGCATGTTCAAATTCCAACTCTCAAGGAAAAAGCTCGTTTTATTAGTTTTTAATGTAAGATTAAGTTTATTTTTCTAGTTAGGAAATTTATCAAATCAATCTGGATTCTAACCCTCTAATTTTAGCCTGTAACCACACCTTGTACCCTAACCCCGTTACAACACTAAACAAAGACCTTTTGATCTGTTTGTCATCTCATATTACAGTGGTGGAGATTTGATTTTTAGGCAAGCCTATGGGATTAACTTTTCATGTTCGACTTATGAGCGATTTTCTTCTGAACCTTAAACACTTTAGAGTGATTTGAGTGAACCCTAAGTGAGGATGTCGATCCTTGTCAATTTTGAATTGAAAAGGTAGTTATTTAAAAGAAGGGAGACACCTATGTTTTCAGAGGTGCAAAATTATGACTTATCTCGTTTGAATCTTTAGGACGCTTTGAATCAAATCATCCATGTATGAATTCTCTATGAATTAGGGTAAGACATTGTTGATAAAGAATTACAGATCATGGAAAGTTCATTTTAATTGTAAGTTGAGAATTTTGCTTGAGGACAAGCAAAAGCTTAAGTGTGGGGGTATTTGATAAACCGTAAAAGTAACATATTTTAAACCGACATTTAGTATGCTTTTGGATGATTTATTCCTTGTTTTATATAAAAAGGTGCTTTTAATCCTTTCTTTTCATGTCTTATACCCAGGAAAGCACTCGAGGATGAAAAGAACACAAAACGGGCCTAAAACAGAGTAAATGGGCCTTTACACGAAATCGACACGGCCTGGCCCAAAGCAAACACGGCCGTGCCTCGACTAACACTTAGAGCATGGCTTCAACTCAGTCACACATGGCCGTGCCTCAAGGGAAATCCGAACACGGTCAGGTCTCGATTCACACGGGCGTGTGGCATGGCCGTGCCTCTGACGCTGGAAAGAGCAATTTTAGTCGAAAAAAGGATACTTAGGGAGAAAGAATCGTGTTCCAAGAGCCTATAAATAAGTCCCAAGTATCACCTATCAATAGGGCGAAAGCGAGGCCAAGGAGCCAAGCTGAGAAGGTCAGAGTTAGAGAATAACGCAAGGATAGCCAGTTGATCCATCCCAAGAAGCCGGAATTATACTCAAAACGACGGAATTCTCCTTCGATTCCTTTAGGGGGTTTTAGGATTGTTTCTATATTTTGTTTCATCTTTTCTCTTGCGATGTTTTGTTTATTCATTATGAACTAAACCCCTCAGATACCTGAAGGGGATGAAACCTAGATGGATTTTACTATTTGATTTTTAAGTTATATGGTAAAATTACTTAGTTTGTTCTTAATTATGTTGCTTAACTCAAATCTAATGTGCTTAGGTGGAGGAGGAATAAACCCTGCCTAAGAGAAGATCTAACATAATTAAGCGGAGTTGATCGAACGCCTAGAGATAGGGTTACGAGATTTTGCCGGGGGTGAAACCTAATATGGAGTCCATTGATTGATTTACTGCTATCCTAGGGGGTTATTATAAGCGAATGAGAGTTCCACTAATTAACCTAGGGTTAGACGTTATTCGCCTCGAGAGAGGGTTTAATATAGGTTAGGGAGTCTCACGGATCAAGCTAAGTAAAAGAAATTATATAATTTAGGGTTAATTAATAAGTGAAGTCTTGGTGGATTCTTCCTAAGGGTATCGTCGTAATCAACTGAGTTTTTCCTCAAAGTTATTTTCCTATTCGTCTTCTTGTCTTTGTGTCCTTAGTATAGCTGTCACCGATTTAGTTAAAAAGTAATCTTCTGTCTAACTTTAAGACTAATTAATAAGAAGAAAGTGTGTTTTAATACTTTTAGTTCCTTTGGGTTCGATAATCGGTCTTGCCTAAGCTATACTACTGTTCGATAGGTACACTTGCCTTAATATCGTTGTCAGAGTTAGTCTCCAGGTTTGATCATTCTTTTATAAATATTTAAAACTCTGATTTTACAGCGATCACATATATATATATATATATATATATCCAAGCAAGATTTTACCTTTCATATAACCATTTTACTAATCAAACATACATACTCATAATGCATTCATATGCTTACCATAGCCTTGACCATTTGTTATCAAGCCATACCAAAACATACATCATGTATCATATTGTAACATCCTGAATTTTTGGGCCTATGCGTTTAATGGATGAACATGTGTAATGAGTTAATTTAAGTGTTAGAGGTCCAAATTGGGCTCAGGCTTAGGCAGAAGCCTTGGTTAAAATTATCTGTTTGGGCATTATAGGGTTTAAAAGGTAGTATCTGTGTTTAAAATATCAAAATGGGCTTGTGGCCCAGTGGTCAGTGGCGCCACTTAGGGAGCATGGAGGTGATGCCACACAAGGGAATAAGGGGCCCAAATTTAAGTTTCATGGACCCCAATTCTTCTAGTTTAAGTTAGTTAATTTTTGGCATTTGGGTTAGGTGGAGTGGATGGCAACAAGGCTCAAAAATAGGAGGATTTATATGAATAAGATAATGTAGATATTATAGTTGATAATATGGAAGATAAAAGGAGAAAAGATAGGAGCTATCTACAAGGCTAGGAGTTAGCCGAAATTTCTATAAATAGGGAGGGTTCTCTTCTTTATTTTACGACAATTAGGGTTTCCACCTTTTCTTTCTCTTCTTTCTTCTAAAAGCCAAAAACTCCAATATTCTTTTCTCTTCTTTCTTCTAAAAGCCGAAAACCCCATTATTCTTTTCTCTTCTTTCTCCTAAAAGACGAAAATTCCATTATTCTCTTCTTTCTTCTAAAAGCCGAAAACTCCATTATTCTCTTCTTTCTTCTAAAAGCCGAAAACTCCATTATTCTCTTCTTTCTTCTAAAAGTCGAAAACTCCATTATTCTTCTCTTCTTTCTTCTAAAAGCCGAAAACTCCATTATTCTCTTCTTTCTTCTAAAAGCCGAAAACTCCATTATTCTCTTCTTTCTTCTAAAAGTCGAAAACTCCATTATTCACTTTTTTCTTCTAAAAGCCAAAAACTCCATCATTCTCTTGTTTCTTCTAAAAGCCGAAAACTCCATTATTCTCTTCTCTTCTTTCTTCTAAAAGCCGAATCTATATAGATTTCTTCGAATCATCTTCTCTTCCTGATTTTCGCAAAAAGCTGGAATCCTCTGGGAGTAGCCGAATCTTCTCTAGTAAGTATATCTCTTAGATCTAAAAGCTGGAAACACTAGTCCCTAAATCTCATATCTCTTTTCGAGATTTCAAGGCAGATATTGGTGGTGTTGGCTACGGATAGCGTCGACTTAGAGGGTCTCGTTATAACGGTAATCAGGTGTGTAGATCCTTATCACATAAGTTTTATTTTGTATTATACCTATTAGGGGCTGAAAAGCCGGGAAAATGAGGCTGTATGAATAGTCGTGTGTAGATCTCTAACACACTAATAACCTGAATGAATCTATGTATGTTTATGTTATGGGCTAAAAAGCCGGAAAGTGGCTGTGTAGACAGTCGAATGAAACCCAAAAAGGGTTAGGCAAGGAATGCCAGGTACGTAATCATAGAACTTCTCTATGTGTATCGATGTATGAGAAAGACTGTAATCTCTTAGGTAGTAGATTGTTTGATTTTGCATGAATGTATGCATGGGATGGTTTTGATATGCAAAGGGGAAGAGCATGATTGGTCACATGGTAATCAGTGGTAGAAAACCCACCTAATGAAATGTTAGATCACATGGTGATCGGTGGTAGAAAACTCACCTAATGAAATGTTAGATCACATGGTGATCGGTGGTAGAAAACCCACCTAATGAAATGTTAGATCACATGGTGATCGGTGGTAGAAAACCCACGAAATGAAATGTTGGGTCACTTGGTGATCGGTGGTAGAAAACCTACGTTAAAATTCCTGATTGATAGGAATAGGCAGTACGGCTGTCGTTTTGGTGTGTAGCGGATGGAGGGTTGATTGTAGAAATCCCCAAGGTGTGATGGTTGGTACGGGTTGGTGTGTAGAGGATGGAATTCTAGGACGGGTTGGGCTTTGCATCATTTATTATCTTTCATGTGATTATGATTGTTGCCATTGTGTATAGGCCAGGGCTCATAATGTGTTTGTGGGCCCAAGCCTTTTATATGTTTTCGGGATTTACACACTGAGTCTTGGTGACTCGCCCTATTATTTTTCCCTAACTTTTCAGATGAGCAGTAGATCATGGACATGGGAGTCGAGACGGACTCGAGGGGCCATCAAGTTTTTATTTCTATAGATTAATTTCGGTTTTTCCTTTGAGTTTTATTTTGGGAAAATTTAGGTAATAAGGCCCCATAGTTTATATTCGCCTAAGTAGTTTTTTTAGTATTTGCAACTTATGAATTTATGTCAGGGGTTTATTTATACCTAATAATAATAATACAAGGTTTCTTTTCAAATGTCACTTATTTATTCAATTTTTTTCTAATTAACTTACAATTTCCAAAACCAACAAAGCAAAAGATTTTAACGTTCAACCCGTAGCATACCAGATCTGGTCGAAACGTATGGGCCGGGTTTTGGGTGTTACAATTTGGTATCAGAGCCCAGTTCAAAACTCGGGCTGTGAAATGGGCCTAGTAATGTTTTGTAAAGTTGATGTGAATCTGAAAAAAATTTTGGAAGAAGATATGGCCTTCGAGTCTACCGGCACCCGATCCACGCAGGTAAGTATTCTAACTCTTGATGTGATATATATGTTGGGTTTGATGGGCTTGATGGACGTAGAATAGTATGTTAGGCATTGATGGACTTTAGGGTTAGTTTAAACAACTCCTTAAATTCATAAGACTTAATCAATCCAAACAAACCCGTGAACAAGTCGCTGGGTTAGGATGTGGCAACAGGCATACACATGTCTAGGATTGGATTCAATGAGAGCTTGGTACTTAAGCAGTCCTAGTGACTCACCTCCTCTTCGCTGGAATCCTACCTGGTGCGTAGTGACTGTTCACCTTAGCTATTAGGATTTGTTGACAGGCCAAAATCTATAATTAAAACCCGAAAGGGACTAGCCACCCTATTTCACAATCAAAATACCCCTAAGTTCTGTAAAATTTCCAAAATACACTTGATTTGTGAAAATTTCCCAGAATACCCCAGAATTGTAAAACTACCAAAATTTGAGAAATCACCGAAACTCTCCGGTTGGCAAAATTTCCAAAATACCTTTGGTTTGTGAAATTTTTCAAAACGACCATGACTTTATGAAATACCCATGTTTTGCAAATTTACCCGAAAACCCCTATATTTATAAGAGTAACCCGGTTTGCGAAATTAAATTTTCCAAAGTACTTCTGCTTTAAAAAAAACAACTACAACATCTAAATATCTTTATTTCGGGAACAAAACCAAGATACCCCATTTTGAAGAAATTACCAAAATACCCTCGTTTTGTTTAAAAATAAAAAAAACTTGTTTTCCAAAAATACACTTGCTTTAAAAAAAATATGTACCAAAGTACCTCTAATTCGAAGAAAATCACCAAGATACTTTATTTTGGAAAATACCCTGTAGGGCAAAACTACGGAAAAACCCATGGGTAGTGAAATGATGAAAATACTCTTTAAGTGAGGAATGTGAGTTCACGGATGTTATATGTAAGTTGGTGTGTGATGATTGAATGTATGTGCTTCTTAGAACTAGGAGATGTGAACTTGAGACTGAATTGTAGATATAACTGCGAATTCGAAAGAACTACCCTTAAAACTACTATTCATAAGAGTGTTCGGGGTTAATCAGTGGAAGAAAACTAATATTTCATAAAATTCTAATCAGATAAATGCGAATCGTTAGAATGAGTACAAGGGGACGAGGACGCTCTAGATGCGAATATCGGTGCGTACTCTACCATAGTATACTAAGTGTTTCTTTTGGTTTTAGAATTAGAGTGCGCAGCGAAAGCGTAGTGGTGAGACTTGGGTAGTACGATTAATAGTTAGTTGGAAATTTCGAGGACGAAATTTCTTTAAGGGGGTAGAACTATAACATCCTGAATTTTTGGGCCAATGCGTTTAATGGGTGAACATGTGTAATGAATTAATTTAAGTGTTAGGGGTCTAAATTGGGCTCAGGCATAGGCGGAGGCCTTGGTTAAAATTATCTGTTTGGGCATTATAGGGTTTAAAAGGTAGTATATATGTTTAAAACATCAAAATGGGCTTATGGCCCAGTGATCAGTGGCGCCACTTAGGGAGCAAGGAGGTGACGCCACACAAGGGAATAAGGGGCCCATATTTAAGTTTTATAGAGCCCAATTCTTTTAGTTTAAGTTAGCTAATTTTCGGCATTTGGGTTAGGTGAAGTGGATGGCAACAAGGCTCAAAAATAGGAGGATTTATATGAATAAGATAATGTAGATATTATAGTTGATAATATGGAAGATAAAGGGAGAAAAGATAGGAGCTATCTACAAGGCTAGGAGTTAGCCGAAATTTCTATAAATAGGGAGGGTTCTCTTCTTTATTTTGCGACAATTAGGGTTTCCACCTTTTCTTTCTCTTCTTTCTTCTAAAAGCCGAAAACTCCATTATTCTTTTCTCTTCTTTCTTCTAAAACCCGAAAACCCCATTAATCTTTTCTCTTATTTCTCCTAAAAGCCGAAAACTCCATTACTCTCTTCTTTCTTCTAAAAGCCGAAAACTCCATTATTCTCTTCTTTCTTCTAAAAGCTGAAAACTCCATTATTCTCTTCTTTCTTCTAAAAGCCGAAAACTCCATTACTCTCTTCTTTCTTCTAAAAGCCGAAAACTCCATTATTCTCTTCTTTTTTCTAAAAGCCGAAAACTCCATTATTCTCTTATTTCTTCTAAAAGCCGAAAAATCCATCATTTTCTTCTTTCTTCTAAAAGCCAAAAACTCCATTATTCTCTTATCTTCTTTCTTCTAAAAGCTGAATCTCTATAGATTTGTAACATCCCCAAACCCGGCCCATTCATTACGACCGAATCTGGTTATGTTATTGCGGAAAGACGGTTGAAAAATCTTTTTGACTTAGAACAAAACATGAAAGGAATTCACTTTTGAAAACCTTGTTCATTTATTACCTTATGAAAAACTTGTTATAGTTATAAAGTGACTGAATCAAAACTTTATTAAACATATTCTTCATAAATAGGTTGCTAGGATTAAAATCATTTTCACATAGCAATTTAATTTAAATAAACCATAGTTAAAGTATTACCAAAATAATAAAATGGCCTTTATTACAACCCAACAATCCAAATAAAGTACTTATATCAAAAGCAAGCATAATATAATTAAATATCATCTCCGGCATGGGCCACCTTGTCCTCTCCGATCCCGGTCCAGCTTTATGCACTACCTGAAAAAGTTAAAGGAAAAAGGTGAGTCACCAAGACTCAGTGTGCTACCCTTTTTCCCGGATTAGTAAAATATCATACTCAATCATAACAAGCTTATCATGCATCCAATTAATATGCACCCAACCTAACCATCCACAACACCTTTCTCTACCCCGTGTGGTACCAAACCACTGGTGGTGCCAAACCACTGGTGACGTATAGTCACAGATGTGATGCCAAATCACTAGAGGTGCCAAACCTCTGGTGTCCGAAGACACGATATTCGTCAATGTGGTGCCAAACCACTGGTGTCCCAAAGACACAAAGTGTGTTACCAAAACACTGGTGACCGAAGTCACAAATCAATTGATGGGGCCAACCCATCGTGTGATACCAAATCACTGGCGTCAATCCCTCAATATCGCCTTGTGGGGCCAACCCACTGTGGTACGAAACCACGGGGACGAGACGCTGAGGTGCCAAACCTCTGGAGGTGCCAAACCTCTGGTGACCCAAAGTCACAAAGTTGTGTTACCAAAACACTGGTGCTCGTCAGCACAAAATATCACTGCCCCCTCCACTCGTACAACCCACATCAACCACTAATATGCATTTTACAAAAATATTCATCATGCTTGTTTAGCAACATAGATATTGTTTAACCACAATCAGGTATTATAGCACACATATTGGATATACCATGCTTACCAAAAGCATCTTAATGAAAACTCATAACGGGGACTTACCTGACCCCTTGCCTCATACCTTAATGGTATCCAATCCACCTTCCATGGATCCAAACACACACATCATATATATATAGATACAATAACAGCGAAGTGTGTATAGGTACACGATATCGTAAACACATATATTACTAGAAGAGTGTGAAAGTACACACCTACAAGCCTTAACCAAAGAATCGATCTAAGACCCTCGATAACCTCGATGACCTTTTGCTCCTCACGAATGATTTGGTTTCTTACCAAATCCCGAACCAACCAATGGTTCCTCTGCCAATCGGCCCTCCCCTAAACATGAACAATTAGTCTCACAAATCGAAACTAAAAGATAAACCAACATCCAACCTCTTACCACCACCTACCAATTGCTTACCCAAAAATACTTGCTTCACTTGATCGCCACCAAAATCTGGAGACCCTATAACGAAATAATTACCAAATAAGAGATTAATATCCTTCCAAACAAATGCCAAAAATCCACTCTTACCCTTGTAGATGTCGATAGAGAACAGAGGATAGTCCATAGGGCATTCGACCTTACCTTTTACCTTCTCCAACGATTAGAAACAAAGCCCCAAAAGCAATCTACACCCCTCCTAACAATCGACCAAGGACAAAACTAAAAGGGAAAAGAAGATTCGGCCAACACCTTAGTCATAAGAAAGAGGATTCGGCTTTAGATGTTTAGCATACCCACATTCGGTTTGAATGGAAAGAAAAGAGAAGATAAGAAGTGAAGCAAGGTTTCGGCACAAAGAAATGGGGAGATAACAATTGGAGAAATCGTCTAGAGCTTTGGGAGTAGAAGCAAAGAAAATGCCAAAGGGAGGAAGAATAAATTCGGTTAAGAAACAAATGAGAGATTCGGCACAAATGGTTTAAGAGAAAAGAAATGGAAATATGACAAGGGAAAAGTAGCTAGTTTCGGCAACAAAAGAAATAAAAAGGAACAAAACACAAAATCGGTTAGAAGTATATGCTATTTAGGAATTTTCGGTTTCAAGAAAAACATCAAAGAGAAATTCAGCTTTTTGGTACCAAAAACTAGGCTGACCGAAACCTCCAAATGCCTCAGAGAATTTCGGTATTTACCCTCCTTAACACCTTCAAAAACCAGCCACACCCCCACTTGAAGACTCCCACATTCGGCCACCTCCTAGAAACTCTCCAAGCCACTAGTTCAAACTAGTTTGAAATAGTCAAATCCCACAAATCCCTCCTTGCCATCCACCTCACCTATTGACTAGGTCCAAGGCAGAGTTTGAACTGCCCACAACTCCTTCCCTCCATGCCGTCAAAAAAGAATGCAAAATAGGGGAACACCGCAGCTTGAACCCAAGACCTTTACTTCCTGCAAATGACGCCAACCACAAGCCCTTAGCAGCGCATGCTTTGCCACTTTGCTAGCTCATCACTTGTGACAAAAACCTCCCAAATATTCTTTTAAGACCCCCACAAGCCAAGCTCTCTTCCTACTCACTGAAAATCAAAAATTTCCAAAGACCCTTCCAACCTTCCAGGGTTCTCCAAACCCCCTAAAACTTGCCTAAGCACACAAGAAGCCTACCAACACCTGAGATATGCACTAGATGCATAACCCCCAAAACCAGAGTGTTACAAGATTTCTTCGAATCATCTTCTCTTCCTATTTTTGCAAAAAGCCGGAATCCTCTAGGAGTAGCCTAATCTTCTCTAGTAAGTAGATCTCTTAGATCTAAAAGCCGGAAACACTAGTCCCTGAATCTCATATCTCTTTTCAGGATTTCAAGGCAGATAGCGGTGGTGTTGGCTACGGATAGCGTCCACTTAGAGGGTCTCATTATAACGGTAATCAGGTGTGTAGATCCTTATGACATAAGTTTTATTTTGTATTATACCTGTTAGGGGCTGAAAAGCCGGGAAAATGAGGCTGTATGAACAGTCGTGTGTAGATCTCTAACACACTAATAATCTGTATGAATATATGTATGTTTATGTTATTGGCTAAAAAGCCGGAAAGTGGTTGTGTAGACAGTCGAATGAAACCCAAAAAGGGTTAGGCAAGGAATGCCAGGTACGTAATCATAGAACTTCTCTATGTGTATCGATGTATGAGAAAGACTGTAATCTTTTAGGTAGTAGATTGTTTGATTTTGCATGAATGTATGCATTGGATGGTTTTGATATGCAAAGGGGAAGAGCATGATTGGTCACATGGTAATCGGTGGTAGAAAACCCACCTAATGAAATGTTAGATCACATGGTTATCGGTGGTAGAAAACCCACCTAATGAAATGTTAGATCACATGGTGATCGGTGGTAGAAAACCCACCTAATGAAATGTTAGATCACATGGTGATTGGTGGTAGAAAACCCACGAAATGAAATGTTAGGTCACTTGGTGATCGGTGGTAGAAAACCCACGTTAAAATTCTTGATTGATAGGAATAGGCTGTACGGCTGTCGTTTTGGTGTGTAGCGGATGGAGGGTTGATTGTAGAAATCCCCAAGGTGTGATGGTTGGTACGGGTTGGTGTGTAGAGGATGGAATTCTAGGATGGGTTGGGCTTTGCATCATTTATTATCTGTCATGTGATTATGATTGCTGCCATTGTGTATGGGCCAGGGCTCATAATGTGTTTGTGGGCCCAAGCCTTTTATGTGTTTTCGGGATTTACACACTGAGTCTTGGTGACTCACCCTATTATTTTCCCCTAACTTTTCAGATGAGCAGTAGATCATGGACATGGGAGCCGAGACGGACTCGAGGGGCCATCAAGTTTTTATTTCTATAGATTATTTTTGGTTTTTCCTTTAAGTTTTATTTTGGGAAAATTTAGGTAATAAGGCCCCATAGTTTATATTCGCCTAAGTAGTTTTTTTAATATTTGCAACTTATGAATTTATGTCAGGGGTTTATTTATACCTAATAATAATAATACAAGGTTTCTGTTCAAATGTCACTTATTTATTCAAATATTTTCTAATTAACTTACGATTTCCAAAACCAACAAAGCAAAAGATTTTAACGTTCAACCCGTAGCATACCAGATCTGGTCAAAACGTATGTGCCGAGTTTGGGGTGTTACAATTTGGTATCAGAGCCCAGTTCAAAACTCGGGCTGTGAAATGGGCCTAGTAATGTTTTGTAAAGTTGATGAGAATCTAGAAAAAAAATTTTGGAAGAAGATATGGCTTCGAGTCTATTGGCACCCGATCCATGCAAGTAAGTATTCTAACTCTTGATGTGATATATATGTTGGGTTTGATGGGCTTGATGGACGTAGAATAGTATGTTAGGCATTGATGGACTTTAGGGTTAGTTTAAAGAACTCCTTAAATTCATAAGACTTAATCAATCCAAACAAACCCGTGAACAAGTCGTTGGGTTAGGGTGTGGCAACAGTTATACACATGTCTAGGATTGGATTCAGGGAGAGCTTGGTACTTAAGCAGTCCTAGTGACTCACCTCCTATTCGCTGGAATCCTACCTAGTTCGTAGTGACTGTTCACCTTAGCCATGAGGATTTGTTGACAGGCCAAAATTTATAATTAAAACCCGAAAGGGACCAGCCACCCTATTTCACCATCAAGATACCCCTAAGTTTTGTAAAATTTCCAAAATACACTTGATTTGTGAAAATTTCCCAGAATACCACAGAATTGTAAAACTACCAAAATTTGAGAAATTACCGAAACACTCCGGTTGGCAAAATTTCCAAAATACCTTTGGTTTGTGGAAATTTTCAAAACGACCGTGATTTTATGAAATACCCATGTTTTGCAAATTTACCCAAAAACCTATATATTTATAAGAGTAACCCGGTTTGCGAAATTAAATTTTCCAAAGTATTCCTGCTTTAAAAAAAACAAACAACAAAAACAACATCAAAATATCTCTATTTCGGGAACAAAACCAAGATACCCCATTTTGAGGAAATTACCAAAATACCCTCGTTTTGTTTAGAAAACAAAACTTGTTTTCCAAAAATACCCTTGCTTTAAAAAAATATATGTACCAAAGTACCTCTAATTCAAAGAAAATCACCAAGATACTTTATTTTGGAAAATACCTTGTAGGGCAAAACTACGGAAAAACCCCTGGGTAGTGAAATGACGAAAATACTCTTTAAGTGAGGAATGTGAGTTCACGGATGTTATATGTATGTTGGTGTGTGATGATTGATTGTATGTGCTTCTTAGAACTAGGAGATGTGAACTTGAGATTGAATTGTAGATATAACTGCGAATTCGAAAGAACTACCTTTAAAACTACTATTCATAAGACTGTTCGGGGTTAATCAGTGGAAGAAAACTAATAATTCATAAAATTCTAATCAGATAAACGCGAATCGGTAGAATGAGTACAAGGGGACAAGGACGCTCTAAATGCGAATATCGGTGCGTACTCGACCGTAGTTTACTGAGTGTTTCTTTTGGCTTTAGAATTAGAGTGCGCAGCGAAAGCGTAGTAGTGAGACTTGGGTAGTACGATTAATAGTTAGTTGGAAATTTCGAGGACGAAATTTCTTTAAGGGGGTAGAACTGTAACATCCTGAATTTTTGGGCCTATGCATTTAATGGGTGAACATGTGTAATGAGTTAATTTAAGTGTTAGGGGTCCAAATTGGGCTCAGGCTTAGCTAGAAGCCTTGGTTAAAATTATCTGTTTGGGCATTATAGGGTTTAAAAGGTAGTATTTGTGTTTAAAACATCAAAATGGGCTTGTGGCCCAGTGGTCAGTGGCGCCACTTAGGGAGTAAGGAGGTGACGCCACACAAGGGAATAAGAGGCCCAAATTTAAGTTTCATGAAGCCCAATTCTTTTAATTTAAGTTAGCTAATTTTTGGCATTTGGGTTAGGTGGAGTGGATGGCAACAAGGCTCAAAAATAGGAGGATTTATATGAATAAGATAATGTAGATATTATAGTTGATAATATGGAAGATAAAAGGAGAAAAGATAGGAGCTATTTACAAGGCTAGGAGTTAGCCGAAATTTCTATAAATAGGGAGGGTTCTCTTCTTTATTTTGCGACAATTAGGGCTTCCACCTTTTCTTTCTCTTCTTTCTTCTAAAAGCCAAAAACTCCATTATTCTTTTCTCTTCTTTCTTCTAAAAGCCGAAAACCCCATTATTTTTTTCTCTTCTTTCTCCTAAAAGCCGAAAACTCCATTATTCTCTTCTTTCTTCTAAAAGCCGAAAACTCCATTATTCTCTTCTTTCTTCTAAAAGCCGAAAACTCCATTACTCTCTTCTTTCTTCTAAAAGCCGAAAACTCCATTATTCTCTTCTTTCTTCTGAATGCCGAAAACTCCATTATTCTCTTCTTTCTTCTAAAAGCCGAAAACTCCATTACTCTCTTCTTTCTTCTAAAAGGTGAAAACTCCATTATTCTCTTCTTTCTTCTAAAAGCCGAAAACTCCATTATTCTCTTCTTTCTTCTAAAAGCCGAAAAATCCATCATTCTCTTCTTTCTTCTAAAAGCAGAAAACTCAATTATTCTCTTCTCTTCTTTCTTCTAAAAGCCGAATCTCTATAGATTTCTTCGAATCATCTTCTCTTACTGATTTTCGCAAAAAGCCGAAATCCTCTGGGAGTAGCCGAATCTTCTCTAGTAAGTAGATCTCTTAGATCTAAAAGCCGGAAACACTAGTCCCTGATCTCATATCTCTTTTTGGGATTTCAAGGCAGATAGTGGTGGTGTTGGCTAGGGATAGTGTCGACTTAGAGGGTCTCATTATAACGGTAATCAGGTGTGTAGATCCTTACCACATAAGTTTTATTTTGTATTACACCTGTTAGGGGCTGAAAAGCCGAGAAAATGAGGCTGTATGAACAGTCGTGTGTAGATCTCTAACACACTAATAATCTGTATGAATATATGTATGTTTATGTTATGGGCTAAAAAGATGGAAAGTGGTTGTGTAGACAGTCGAATGAAACCCAAAAAGGGTTAGGCAAGAAATGCCAGGTACGTAATCATAGAACTTCTCTATGTTTATCGATTTACGAGAAAGACTGTAATCTCTTATGTAGTAGATTGTTTGATTTTGCATGAATGTATGCATGGGATGGTTTTGATATGCAAAGGGGAAGAGCATGATTGGTCAAATGGTAATCGGTGGTAGAAAACCCACCTAATAAAATGTTAGATCATATGGTGATCGGTGGTAGAAAACCCACCTAATGAAATGTTAGATCACATGGTGATCGGTGGTAGAAAACCCACGAAATGAAATGTTAGGTCACTTGGTGATCGGTGGTAGAAAACCCACGTTAAAATTCCTGATTGATAGGAATAGGCAGTACGGCTGTCGTTTTGGTGTGTAGCGGATGGAGGGTTGATTGTAGAAATCCCCAAGGTGTGATGGTTGGTACGGGTTGGTGTGTAAAGGATGGAAATGAAATGTTAGATCACATGGTGATCGGTGGTAGAAAACCCACGAAATGAAATGTTAGGTCACTTGGTGATCGGTGGTAGAAAACCCACGTTAAAATTCCTGATTGATAGGAATAGGCAGTACGGCCGTCGTTTTGGTGTGTAGCGGATGGAGGGTTGATTGTAGAAATCCCCAAGGTGTGATGGTTGGTACGGGTTGGTGTGTAAAGGATGGAATTCTAGGAGGGGTTGGGCTTTGCATCATTTATTATCTGTCATGTGATTATGATTGTTGCCATTGTGTATGGGCCAGGGCTCATAATGTGTTTGTGGGCCCAAGCCTTTTATGTGTTTTCGGGATTTACACACTGAGTCTTGGTGACTCACCCTATTATTTTTCCCTAACTTTTCAGATGAGCAGTAGATCATGGACATGGGAGCCGAGACGGACTCAAGGGACCATCAAGTTTTTATTTCTATAGTTTATTTTCGGTTTTTCCTTTAAGTTTTATTTTGGGAAAAGTTAGGTAATAAGGCCCCATAGTTTATATTCGCCTAAGTAGTTTTTTTAATATTTGCAACTTATGAATTTATGTCAGGGGTTTATTTATACCTAATAATAATAATACAAGGTTTCTTTTCAAATGTCACTTATTTATTCAAATTTTTTCTAATTAACTTACGATTTCCAAAACCAACAAAGCAAAAGATTTTAACGTTCAACCCATAACATACCAGATCTGGTCGAAACGTATGGGCCGGGTTTGGGGTGTTACACATATATACTCATGCATATTACCAGCATTTATCTAGCCACATTTCATAGCTATTTATATACACTTCAAACATAATCCAAAATAATTAGCCTATACATCCCATATTTAACCATATACACATTTTAAAAGTACCAAAATGAGTTTGAGTAGTGTGATGACGATCCTCGACAATCCCCGAGCCTTTCGTAGCTTTAACGATTTATAAAACAGAACAACCACGCACAAAGTAAGCTTCCAAAAGCTTAGTAAGCCATATACAAATAAATTTAGCATAAAAAAATGCACATAACCATATTGATATAATGACATTAATGTTTCTCAATACAAATTCATACATATTCTTTGGCTCAATTGCTTAGCCATAGTTTACCACATTTTTCTACTCAAATATGACATATACTCGTGGCTCATTCAAGCATATCTTCACATATTACCTCATCAACTCAATTCACATATTCATCTTAGTAAGTTCATATAGACACTTACCTTTTATACACGCATACTGTACTTTTCAAATGTTCCTGAAACGGATATACAACTCACATAGTCGTTCATTTCTCGAACTTGCTCGTTGAACTGTTCAGAATTAAATATGATACTTAGAGTGCTCGGAATAATAGTACAATGCCAACGTCCCAGACATGGTCTTACATGTAATCAGAAATCGATGCCACTGTCCCAGACAGGGTCTTATATGAATCAATACGATGCCAATGTCCCAGACATGGTCTTACACGTAAATCTCATATCGATGCCAATGTCCCAGATGTGGTCTTACACGAAATCTCTAATCAATGCCAACGTCCCAGACGTGGTCTTACATGATATCACATAACGGACACCTATGTCATGACATAGTTAACCCTATCTATTCCTAGGTTTGCACGAGACTTTTTGGACATTTATAACTTGTCGATATATCCTCGGATTTCACATACATTCCATCTCGAACATCATTCATAGCAATTCAAATTTCATATATGCACAATTAAGTCAATTCAAATACCATTATTTGTATATCGACTTACCTCGGATTCGGATATTCGATTGTGTTACTATCACCTTGGGATGAGATTTATATTAATAAATACGCTTCTTATATACAAAACCATAGTAAAGATTCTAGAATAGATTTAGCAAATATAGATTCTAAAGGTAATAGAATTAATTTAACCCTTTTATTCACTAATTCATCCAATTCAGTCCAAAAACACATATTTAGGGCAATTTGCAAATTAGCCCTCACATTTCCACATTTTGACATTTTAGTCCTTATTTCACAAAACATCAAATATACAAAATTTATTCACACACATGCATAGCTGAAATTCCCTATGGACCATACAAATCCATATTTTTCATCAAATCCACAATTTAGTCCTCAAAAATAATCATTTTCACAATTTAGCCCTAAGTAGCTAAATTCACCAAAAATTCAAGAACAAAACATGTTCATTAAACACATATCTTTCATTTAACACCAATAATTGTCACAAAGCTCACCATTTCATCAATGGCACATCTCATAAACATCGTCAATTCTTCAAATTACAACATGGGTTTCAAAGCACTCGAAGTAACGATTGCAAAAACGTAGAAATCATCAAAAACTGAAGTAAAACATACCTTGAATTGAACCCTTCAATGGCCGAATAACCTAGCTTAATATTCTTTCTTTTCTTTTCTTCAATTTCGGCACAAAAAGATGATAAAGGCCATCTATTATGTTTTATCTTATTATAACATTCATATTATTTTATTTACCTTATTAACCTTTCAAATAATAATTAAAACAAACATATATTAAGGGCATATTTGTCCAAACTATCCATTATCTTAAAAATGGTTTAATTGCCTCATAAGGCCTCCTCATTTAAAAGCCACAACATATAGGTGCTTTAACAAATAGCATGCAATCATTGCATTTAATGCAATTTAATCCTTTTGTCAAATTAAGCACACAAATAGACAAATTAACTACAGAACTTTAACACATGCTAAATCATATTCTGCAGACATAGAAAATAATATTAAAATATTTCACTGACTCGAATTTGTGGTCCCGAAACCACTTTCTGACTAGGGTCTAAACCGGACTATTACAATTTCATTTGCGTAACACATAACTTAGCACTATCATCACATGGTAAGATATGGTGTATAAACATAGCATCACTTAAATCATACTTTTCATAATCATGAATGTTCATACTTTGATCATCGATACATCATAGCTTTCCATAATTGTCGTAATGAAATCAATTGGAACCATTACTGGTTCATCCCTTTTCATACCCATTAAACTAGTAACTGGACGCAGATACTCGGGTAACTAAACCATACCAAGGGTATCATAGATACATAGTATGGGCACCAAAGTGCAATTAGGAGCACGAATGTGCAATCAGGGGCACTGAGGTGCAAACAGGGGCACAAATGTGCATTCAGGGGTATCGAAGTACAAACAAGGGCACGTAAGTGCAATCAAGGGTACCGAAGTACAAACAGTGGCACGTAAGTCCAATCATTAATTAATTATCTATGAAAATTTAATTAAAAAACTATACTATAAAAATGCAAGTAGAAATTTATGTATTGAAACACTATGAACTTACCTAGCTAAATTGCAGAAATGACAAAGTACAAGGGTGTTTTTGGTAATTTTTCATTCTCCTCGATTTTCCACTCGATGTTGATCTAAATTAATAATTTCATTCAATTTATTAATTTAGATAGTCAAAAAATTTATTTTATGCAATTTAGTCATTTTTGACATTTTTACACAATTGTGCATAACATTTTACTTTTATTCAGTTTAGTCCCTAAGCCTAAAACATGAAATGAACCATTTTTTACCCAAATTTAAGCTGAGCCGAAAGTTCATGGCACCTAATACATCCCACCTTTGTAATAATTTCATATGAAATCCTTGTATTTTTTACTATTTCAATAATTTAGTCCTTAATAGGTAAATTCATTAAAATTACTTAACAAGATACTTTTAAATATCAACCAACACTTCAAATTCACCATTTAACATCTAAAATCACATAGATTCATTAATGGAAACATTCAGTATCTTTAACAGTTTCAAAATCGAAGGTACGGGCTAGCTGGACCTAGTGGCAACGATCTCAAAAACATAAAAATTATTAGAAACGAGGCTAAAATCACATACTAATCTAGCTTGTGAAGTTGTCGAAACCTCCAAGCTTAAAAATGGCTTCTTCCCCCATTTAGAAATCGGTGGAGAAGAATTGTAAAAGAAGATAATGGATTTTGGTTTAATTTAATTTAATTTAATTACCAAATTACCATTTTAACCTTGATTAATAATTAAATAAAACACCAAATCCACGCCCATAATTGTCCACTAATCCCATAAAGGGTTTATTTACCTTTAAGTCCATTTCCCTTTATTCATTAAGCCATTTAATTACTCAAATCAAATAGTGATCAAATTTTACACCCTTTATGATTTAGTCCTTTTTAATTAAATAACTATTGAAACATCGAAATTTCTTAACGAAACTTTAATACAACCTTAATTACACTCCGTAAATATTTATAAAAATATTTACGGCTCAGTTTATAGAAACAAGATTCCGATACCTCATTTTCTAAAACCACTTGACTTTAGGGTCTTACCACTTGAACTTAATTAATCATTTGAATAGCATAAACTACCATAACAATAACCTTTTAAAAACCATAATTGACTCGTAAATATTGATGAATAATATTTACAAACTTACTCATCAGATTTGTGGCCTCGAAACCACTATTTTTTACACCACAGAAAAACGGGTTGTTACAACTCTTTCCCTTAGGAAAATTACATCCTCTAAATTTCTCACCTATTATAGCTATCAAGTCGAGTCTTTATTCCACCTTTACAATGGTAATGCATAGATAAATCAATCATAACTCATCTCGATTCAAAACTCGTATCAGAAGTCATATTAGAACTTGATAATATATCTAAACTTTATAGAACAACTATGATGTTCTCCAGTCATCACTTTATCATTCGTAGTACAACTACCAAAAAATTTCCAACAACCATCCATTGAAACATAATCAAAAGAAAATTTAGATTATTATATTCCAAGCACATTAGATAATTCAGAGCGTTTAGCTAAAGTTTGAAATTTTCACAACAGACTCTAATCAATGTTTCTGATGCATCCGCATCTGTAACTTTCAGCCGATGAACATTCCATTTCACGTAAATCTTCAAACAATATTATTTAAACATAAATGTGATAGCTGTAACTATCGAGACAACTTTAACCCATAATATCATTTCTCGATTATAGCTGATCTAATAGATATAATTTTGTATCATTTCTTCGAGAATATGAATTCTTCATTTAGACTATTCGTCTATTTACCTGTGAATCCATAAAATTTATTCCCGAATCGAGAAATAAGCTCTTATATAAATAACTTTCCTAACTTATCAAATGAATAACATGTTCTGACTAACACAATTGAGTCGATCTATCAATCGAATAATAACATTTTAGTATAATTCTTTCTTCTTTTTGTCAAGATAATCCAGATATATCGTCTATCATAATTCCCTCAGAATACCAATCAAAGATCTCTACAAACTGCATTAACTCAAATGAAACATAACATCCCATTTTAACTCGTGGACATTAATCAAGATTACCTGAAGAATGATAACCAAAATACAAGTTTAAGCTCGATCTTCCACTGTCTACACTTTTGCTGTTACCTATCCCTTTTATGAAAGCTAGAAATGGGATATATAATGAAACAATTTCAATTATTAACATTGAATTTTTGAATTATATCGAAGCCGTGACCATCAAATGAATTAAAAGCATAGTGCTATAATGAAATCGGCGTAACAACCGTATAGATAGAATTATACCTCAAATATCAATAGTGAAATCTGAGACAAAAGAGAAAAACCGAATATAGTCCCAATAACAACCAGTATAGTAATACAACATTTGTAATCTGAGATCTATATCACCATGCTCCCATGATTAAACTAGGAATTATAACTATAATAGATGTAATTACCTCCTCCCAATGAATGTCCTTTACAGATGAACCATGTTTGATAGATTAAATAATAAGAATGATAAGAAAATCGAGATAATGAAAATCAAAATGTGGAGTTCTACTGAATTTCCGAGAATACAACCCATATTGAATGATAAAGAGATTAATGATTCCATAGAGAAAATCTAGAAGAAGAATATTGCTCATACACACTGGCTAAATTGCATATATATAATTCAGAGCATCAACCAGTAGAAGAAATAAAATAACATCATATGGGTCTTATTGTTGAATCTCCTACCGAACATAATAGAATAGAATGCCAAAGAAAAATATAGCAACGCTGATCATAATGAACCAGACTAACAATACTTTCATCTAACATTATGATTAACTAGCATTCACTTACGATAAGAATCACATTTGAAGATGAACAATTGCATATATCTCTGAGAATAAAAGAACATACCCAGAGGAGATCACTGTAAGATACTCGACCATAACAGCTACATTCAGATAAACGTGCAGTACAAACACTATCCCACTGACTACTAAAGTCATCGATGATCTCACATTATTCCATTTCACTTAAGAAATTCTGTTTAACCTATTCCTTAAATATCATACCTGATGAAGTTGATTACCCGTGATTAACTTCTTCTTTAAGAGCAATGTTCCGTATCCCGAATGATCTTTAGAAAAATTTGATATCTCTTCCAGAACCATCTTTACTTACTAACCAATTCTCAAATTTGACCACATTATTACTAATTCAATTGCTGAATTCTTTATCGTCACTTTTGCCAACTTAATCAACATAAACTATGTAAATTCTGTTGTATAAGACTTTGAGGGTGACGGGGGTAAAAGGTCGTAAAGCCTCTAAATTTGACTCATATATATACACATAAAACTCATCATTAACATAACATTATAAACATTTATTCATACCTTCATGAGTTTCTATTGTAACACCCTTAACCCATATCCGTTGCCGAAACAGGGTTATGGAGCATTATTGAAAAATTCACTTCAAACAAATACAATATATAAACATTTCAAATAATATTGATAATCATATCAAAACCAATCCACATAATACATATTGTCCCTTATACAAGCCCTTAAGGTCCTAAAAACATGTTACAAACAAGTCGGGACAAATCAGAAACTCAGAGAATTTTTCAGAAAATAATGAAAATTTTCAACACTATGTGGGTCAAACGGCAGTGTGGCTAGGCCGTGTGACTGACACAGCCAGGAGACATGCCCGTGTCTTAGGCCATGTGGGCATTCGAAGTAGGGACACAAGCAGTGTCCCAGCCTGTGTCTGTGTAAGTCACTAACTTGTGTCACACGGCCAAGCCACACGCCCGTGTGTCAGGCCGTGTACCCTTCGAAATAACCTCACACGCTCGTATGTCAGGCCGTGTGCTAGACAGTGAAACAGCCTGACTTGTAACCTTTTGAAAACTACAGAGGACACATAGCTGTGTCGCCTGGCTGTGTGTCACACACAGCTGAGACACACGCCCGTGTGGACGAAAATAAGCCATTTTACAAGCCATTTTTCTCACCCATCTTGGTTTGTACCTACACTCAAAATTGCACATATATACAAGCCATAACAACGCACCAAAATCATGCAAAATCAAACTATATACATAAGATATAATAACATACAACCAATATGCCCATAGGCACCTCAAATGACATGTAAACATGTATAACCATGTGATATGATCTCGTGTTTGTGAAAGTATTCGAGTCATTGTTATGCTCGATCTTTAAATGGAGAAGTATTGTTCTTAGTTTGAGTTTAAGGGAATTTGGCTAAGTATGGTTGTAAGCAAATGGGTTCAAGAAGGGTTTAGGAATAAGATGGATAGTAGTTCGGCTAGGAATGAAATGAAGCAAGGCAAAGATGAAAGTTACAATAGCTAAGTAAGCTTAAGGTCAAGAATGAACCAATACATGAATGAGTATTGACCTGAGACTTATAAGACACTTAAGGTAATGAAAGGTTGATAGAAAGGACCTTGACCCACTATCTATGAAGAGATAGGAACTAGAGGTATATAGGGTTGAATGCCACACTCAATGAGTGATAAGTTCACAAGAAAAACAGGTTTGACACCATTAGCAAGCTAGATAAGTCAAGTTGAGTCTTGAACAAAAATTGAGAGTTGAATAAACTCAAAAATATATTAAAATTCATCAAAGTATCAAAAGTCTAAAATACAACTAAAGAGCTTCATATTTATAGCTCAATTACATAGCTAGCCGAATAGACACTTAGGGAACCGAATGGGCAGCATGTGTTCAGCTTAATGGAGTTGGAAACTTCCTTGAACATTCCTTGAACCTTCTCTAATATTGGTGACGCCGTTAGACAAGTTCCTTGATGTTTCCAATCAGCTTAAATTAAATGAAATTAAGTGAGGAGCTGAATGTACCAGGCTAGATTCAGCCAAGAGGTGTGAAAGGCTTTTAAGGGGCTGCCTTGAATATTTGGAGAGTCTTGGACTTTAATTGGCAGTTTGGGGAACTTCAATAGCCTTGAAGTGTGAACAAACAAATTTGAGCAGCCCTTAAGTGTGAAAGCTCAAAACCGAACAGTCGTGAGTATGAAAGGAACCTCCAGCAAATGTGAAAGCACTTAAGCAACTAAATGGACAGCTTGGGGAAGAGAAATCAGCAGCTCAATGGCTCTTGGCATACATGAAGAGGTGCTTGGAGCATTTCAATCATTAGCACACCACTTTTAAGTCGTCCATGCATGTACCTGAAACAAAAAAATTCAGCTAATTAAATTCATCTAGGACAAATTACTTGAAATATGAAATTAATTTGTCTTAAACTTAGACACATTAAAAGCAACTATTAAACATGTATTAAACTAAGACAAATTAAACCTTAATTAAAATGTCTAGATTATGACACATTAAAACACAACATTAATTATTTGAGCTAAATAGACTAATTTAACTAAAACCAAATTAAATGTTCATTCCAGCAATGAAATAACACTAAGTTAAAAAAATGAGCTGGAAATTGAGCTCAATGAGCTACAAATGAGCTAAATCAGCTTGTAGGAGGCTGCAAAGCTGACTTGGTTAACTTGTCCAAGATTGACCGACAAACCCCGCAACAGTTTCTCCCCACACTCAATAAATTAGAGCTGAAACAGCCTCTTTGAAACATTTGGCTCGTGCTCAAGTTATAGGTACTAAGGGCAGCTCCAAAGGTTCTTTGTTAGCACTTGGTGAGTCTGGGACCGTGGCCGTATCATCCCCCTCTTCAAATCGATTTGTCCCCAAATCGTTGCCTACATCATAGGGAGATAAGTCAAACATGTTAAAGCTTGTGCCGATGTTATACTCACCTGGAAGGTAGATCTTATAAGAGTTCTCACTGATTCGTTCTAGCACTTGAAATGGACCATCTCCTCTCGGCAATAACTTGGACCTTCATTGGGTTGGGAAAAGCTCCTTTCTCATGTGAACCCAAACCCAATCTCCAGGTTCAAACACAACACGTTTTCATCCCTTATTTGCCTTGTGCATCTAGCTTTCTGTTCTAACCTCAATATTGGCCCTCACTTTTTGATGTAACTGCTTCACGAACTCAGCCTTTCGCTTAGCATCTACTTGAATATTCTGATCGTTAGGCAAAGGAACTAAGTCTAGTAGAGTCAAGGGATTAAAACCATTGACAATTTCAAAAGGTGAGTGTTTGGTTGTCGAATGACTGGATCGATTGTAAGCGAACTCGATGTGCGACAAACACTCCTCCCACGACTTTAGATTCTTCCGGATGATAGCTCGCAACAAGGTTGACAAAACACGATTCACAACCTCCGTTTGACCATCCGTTTGAGGGTGACAAGTTGTTGAGAATAGTAGCTTCGTTCCAAGCTTTCCCCAATACCTGATCCGAGGGTCTATTTTATCCAACAATACCTTATCTCCGATCTTAAATTGGTTTGGCTCATGGAGTCGCTTTGTTTTGGCTTCGTGTGTTTTTAGTTTCTCCTTGTAATATGTCTTCCACTCATCTAGTTCATCGATCTGAAGCCTTCATTTCTCATGAGTTATTTCCTTGTTGACACGAGGTTTAGGATCTGGCTCAGTTGTGTAGTTTCATGGTGTTTCCTGTAAAGAAGATGGAACCAAATGGTCATTAGTAGAGTTGATGTTTTCACCTTGATTACTCGATGTCCTAGCCGAGTCAAGAGCCTGAAGAGTGATCATTTTGTCACCTACACGAAGTATGAGTTCACTAGTACCAACATCAATTTTAGTTCTAGTAGTTGCTAAAAAGGGTCTTCCTAAAATTAAAGGAATATTATTGTCCTCATCCATGTCTAAAACAAAAAAGTCTACCGGAATATGAATTTATCAATTTTTACTGGTACATCTTTGATTATACCCCTAGGAATTCTAATAGTTTTATCAGCTAATTGAATGCTCATCCTAGTTTGTTTGGGTTTCGCTAGACCTAGCTGTTTAAACATTTTATAAGGCATAACATTTATGCTTGCCCTTAAATCAACTAAAGCATTATCAACAGATAAACTACCAATTAAGCATGGAATTGTAAAACTCCCTGGATCTTTTAACTTTCGTGGTAGCTTATTTTGTAGAATTATTGAGCACACTTCTAACTTCCATTTGTTTGTCAAAATCTCTTTTAAAAATTTCCTTGAATCTAGCATCAATAGGTTAATATGTAATTTTTTTAGAAGTTTAAGAAATTTACCTAATTGTTCATCTGTGTGTTCTTTCTTCATCGCATTAGGGTATGGCACACGAGGTTGGTACTCTGTAATTACCGATTTTGGTTTATCATGGCTTAGCTCAACCTTACCTTCCTCGACTACATTCTCTTGCCTCAATTTTGGTTCATCTAACCCTTCACTATCATAAGCGATAACAGCATGAAGTTGCTCATTTGGGTTTGTTTCAGTGTTGCTTGGCAAGCTACCTTGTGGTCGTTCAGAGATCATTTTAGCAAGCTATCCTAATTGGTTCTCGATCCCTTGAATCGATGCTTGTTGATTTTTAAGTGTTGTTTCGATGTTTTGGAAACGAGTTTTCGACACCGCGATGAATTTTGTTAGCATCTCTTCAAGGTTCGGGTTCTTCTCTTGTGGGTAGGGTTGCTGTTGAAAACCTGGGAGGGGTTGTTGTTGTCTCTGATTTCCTTGGCCACCCCATGAGAAGTCGGGATGGTTCCTCCAACCTGGATTGTAAGTGTTACTATAAGGGTTATCCTTAAGTCTAGAATTATTACCCATATAGTTCATCCGTTCGCTTTCTATGCCAGGGTTGTAAGAAGGATATTCTGTGTTGTTCATTCTGCCTCCATTTGTATCGCACTGCATCACTGGATGTACCTGCGAAAAACCACACAAACCATCAATTTTCTTGCTTAAAAGTTCTACCTGGTTTGATAGCATGGTTACTGCGTCGAGGTTGAAAACACTTGCGGCTTTTGTTGGCCTTGTCCTTGTAACTTGCCACTGATAGTTATTCAGTGACATCTCCTCTATAAACTCATAAGCTGCTTCAGGGGTCTTGTTATTCAGAGTTCCGCCGGTGGCTGAATCAATCAACTTCCTGGTTGAGGTGTTCACACCGTTGTAAAAGGTTTGAACCTGTAACCACAAGGGTAACCCATGGTGAGGGCACCTCCTTAGTAGATCCTTATATCTCTCCTATGCATCGTAAAGTGTCTCTAAATCCATTTGCACAGAAGAAGAGATATCATTCCTCAACTTAGACGTTTTAGCCGGCGAAAAATATTTTAACAAAAAATTTTCGGTCATTTGTTCCCATGTAGTGATTGATCCTCGTGGTAACGAGTTCAACCACTATTTAGCTTTGTTCCTCAACGAAAAGGGAAACAACCGAAGGCGTGGCATCGTTAGAAACGCCATTTATTTTAAAAGTATCGCAAAATTCTAAAAAATTCACCAAGTGATTGTTTGGATCTTTATCCTGCAAACCATCAAACTGAACAAATTGCTGTATCATCTGAATTGTGTTAGGTTTCAGTTCAAAATTATTTGTAGCAACAGCGGGTCTAACAATACTTGACTCAGTTCCTATTAAATTAGGTTTAGCGTAATCACACATAGTACGAGGAGCAGGATTTTGATTAACTAGGGTTGCGGCAACCGCAGGAGGTAGCGGATTGTTATCAGCCATCTCTTCGGTAGTGTTGGTATCGTCCTCTTGCTCTTCTTCTATGTATTGAAGGCTTCGCCTTATTTCTCTGTGGTTTCTGTGAACTGTACTTTCAACTTCACTATCAAAAAGTAATGGTCCTGACGTGTTCCTTCTAGTCATAAACTAAAAGTTCTTGCTAGAAGCAAAGAAGAGGAAAAGTTAGTAAACTAGAAACAAAAATAAATTGCAAATAAAAAATAAGAATGGCTAAAGTAATAAAAATTTAGCGTTCCTAATATCTTAGTCCCTGGCAACGGCGCCAAAAACTTGATGGAGCTCGAAACTAACTATTATTTCGATAAAGGCAAGCGCACCTATCGGACGATAGTATAGCTATGGTGAGTCTGGAATATCGTACCCTCAAGGACCAAGAGTATTATTATTAACTATCTTTTTATTATCTAGCCTAATAATTAAGGGGATTTGCTTTTAATCTAAAATTAACTAACTAATTCAACTAATAACTATGAACGCGATAGAGAGTGACTTGGGGAAAATACTTTTGGACAACTTATATGAGATAGGCAATACCTAAGGAAGAATCCACCTAGACTTCACTTATTACTTTTGATTCATGTGATTTATTCACTTGGCTTAACCCGTAGAAATCCCTGAATTATATTAATACCTCTTTCGAGGCTATTAACAACTGACTCTAGGTTGATTAATTGAAATATCTTTCTAAGTAAAACCCCCTATTGTCGCATTAACTCGATCTATGGATTCCCTTATTTGGTTTGACCCTAATCCGGCAGATTTTCGTCGCCCTATATCTAGGGTTGCAATCAACTCCACTTAATTGTGTTGATCTACTCTTAAACAGGGACTTTTGCTCCACTGAATAAGCACATTCGACTTGAATCAATAACTTGAATTATCAAACCAAGAATAAGAACTCACAATTAAGAATAAGCACAAGTATTTATCTCATAAATCAAATAATAATAAGATTTGTCTTAGGTTTCATCCCCTCAGGTATTTGAGGGATTTAGTTCATATTAGAAGAGGGAAACATATTAGAATAGGGAAAACAACAAAACATAAGAAAACCCAAAAAAACTCCTAAAGAACTTGATGGGAGATCCTCCGTCTTGATGGAGATCCTTCTCCTAAGTTGTTCCCGACGGCGTCTATTCAACGTCCTGTCGAACTCTCCTTTTAGGTTGCCCCCTAGGGTGTTTATATAGGCTTCAAGATGCCTTTCTTGGCCCACAAGTATCCTATTCCGAATAGAATCATTCTTATTTCGGCAGGGACACGCCCGTGGTCGATAGCCCAGGCCGTGTTTGATCCGGCTTGCCACACACAGTCGTGCTATCCGCCAGTGTGCAGTGGTCCAAGCCGTGTAAGCCCATTCTGTCCCTTTTTGGCCCGTTTCTTGTCCTTTTCGACTCCCTAAGCTCTCCTGAGTACAAAACATGAAATTAAGAGATTAGGAGCATCGAATTCATCAAATTCAATGGAAACTCATCCAAAATTAAGCCAAGCATGGGGTTAAAATATGTGTAAATTATGGTTTATCAGTCAGGGACACGGGCGTGTGTCCGACCGTGTGAAATAAGTTAGTGTCGGCCAGGGGTGGAGAACACGGGCATGTCTCAAGGGCACACGAGAGTGTCCCTTGAGCAACATGAGCATGTGACCCCTATTTGGGCAAAACTTTTCTATGTACATAAAAGTTTTTGGTTTAATTTCGTAACTTTCCAAAAGTATGTTTGAGGTCTTGTAGGTCCACAGTAAGGATATTTTGTCTGAAAAAGGGGAAGTTTATAGTTGGAATGAAATTTTACAGCCCAAAGTTGTATGTTCAAGTGAGTTAAGTCCAGTAATGCCTCATACCCGGTCCCGATGTTGAATACGGGCAAGGGGTGTTATACAAATAATGATTTTCGACTCATTGCATCAGCAACAACATTTGCCTTACCCGGATGATAGTCTACCACAAGCTCATAGTCTTTCAAAAGCTCTATCCATCTTCTTTATCGCAGATTTAAATATTTCTGGGTCCTCAAATATTTCAAACTTTTATGATTCGAGAATACATGACATTTCTCACCGAAGAGATAATGATGCCAAATCTTTAATGTGAACACAATCGCAGCTAGCTCAAGATCGTGTGTCGGATAGTTCTTTTCATGCGGCTTTAATTGTCTCGAGGCATAAGCTATAACTTTTCCTTCCTGCATCAAAACACATCCCAGACCATTTAACAAAGCATCACTATATATCAAAAATTCTTTACCCGATTCTGGTTGTACCAAAACTAGAGCTTCAGTCAAAACGGCTTTCAACTGATCAAAGCTTTTCTGACATTTATTGGACCATTCAAATTTTGAATCTTTCTAAAGTAATCTAGTCAACGGAGTAGCTATCATCAAAAAGCATTTTACAAACCTTCGATAATAACCAGCAAGTCCCAGAAAACTGCGAACTTCAGACACATTCATAGGAGGCTTCCATTCCAGAATAGTAAAAATCTTACTCGGATCAACTCGTATTCCAGAGGTCGATACAATATTTCCTAGAAAACCAACTTCTCGCAACCAGAATTCACATTTACTGAATTTTGCATACAATTGCTTACCTTGTAGAGTTTGTAGCATAATTTTTAGATGCTCGGCATGCTCAGTTTCATCACGCGAATAAATCAAAATGTCATCAATGAATACAACAACAGATCGATCAAAATACGGTCTGAAAATTTTGTTCATTAGATCTGTAAAAACAGCAGGAGCATTTGTTAGTCCAAAAGGCATAACTAATAACTCGTAATGCCCGTATCTCATTCTGAAAGTAGTTTTCGGAATGTCTGGAATTTTTACTCGCAACTGATAATACCCCGATCTCAGATCTATTTTTGAAAACACCGTTGCTCCTTTTAACTGATCAAACAAATCATCAATTCTGGGCAGAGGATATTTATTCTTGATAGTCACTTTATTCAACTGACGGTAATCAATGCACATTCTCATCGTGTCATCTTTCTTTTTCACAAATAGAATAGGAGCACCCCAAGGTGAGAAACTCGATCTTGCGAATCCTCTGTCAGTCAACTCTTGCAACTGTGACTTTAACTCTTTTAGTTTTGTTGGTGCCATTCTATTTGGAGCTATCGAAATAGGAGTTGTTCCTGGTAACAAATCTATACCAAATTCAACTTTGCGTATCGGAGGTAATCCTGGTAGTTCTTCCGGAAACATGTCAGGGAATTCACAAACAACTGGCACTGATTCTACTCGAATTGTATTCTCGAGCCAAAACTCAGCTTTCTCGGCATCGTCATCACTAGTGGCCCTAAACACTTCATCCCCATACTTACGAATTTTGTCAACTGGATGTTTATTCAATAGATTCAAGTTCATAATCGGAGGTACAACAGAAGTCCGAGAAGGATTAGGCGGGGGCGGAGGTTGTGAAACAGCCGGATTCGTTCTAATATACTGAGTGAACCACTCATTCATCATTTGGAAGAAAGCTTGTTTAGCCTCTCCCTCTTGATCGCTAGTAGCCGGTCTCAAATCGGATGGCACTGTCCTTTGAGCGGGAGCAGGTGCGTTACTTTCAACATCGTCAGCTACAACTCTTTCGGGATCCATTACTATATGAAAGACTTTTTTTACACATCAGGATTCATCACACTATCACATTTCGTATATATATGGCATGTATAACTAGACTCTCATACGCTATGTTAGTCCGAGAACCGACTAAACCATAGCTCTGATACCAATCAAATGTAACACCCTTAACCCGTAATAATCGCCGGTCTAGGGTTAAAGGCATTATCAGACATTTCAAATCGTTTACGGCCATTTCATATCATAATTCAATAAATCAAATCAAAGATTCCCTCAATTAGGTCTACGAGACCTTAAACATGCTTTAGAAAGAGGCCGGGACTAAACTGATCACATACGGAAATTTTTAGAAATTTTAAAATTTTTCTAAGTTACAGAGATCACACGCCCGTGTGGGCTGGCCGTGTGCCTCCCATGGCCTCAGACACTCCTGTGTGTCTAAGCCGTGTCAAAACAGGGCATACATACTGACTTGTCCACACGGCCGTTGACATGCCCGTGTGCCTCACCCGTGGTCGCTACTGACTTGCACCCTACGACCAGTCACACGCCTGTGTGTCCAGCCCGTGGTCGAGTCTGACTTGTTTTGAAATGCAACTACGAGGGACACGGTTGAGCCACACGCTCGTGTGCTCAACCGTGTGGGCAATTATAGGCCATTTGCAAGGCCAAAATGCCACCCACACTTTGGGCTAACCCTACAAGCACATATAAGCATTAATCTTAACACTTATGGCAACCAAAACATACCAAATTTATCATCACTTCTACCCATTCAAGAATATTTCAATCATACCATCATTTGCAACATCTACTTCATCAACATCTCAAGCATTACTAAGTAAAAACCAACCAAATCATACCATTTCTTTTTTATAACCTTTCATCAATAACATGCTAACTTTGCATCATAAAACATACCATTATTTTAACCATTTCATTAGCTATCAAATCCTGCCAAACAAAGCATCATATAGCTTTATTACTCATTCACATCACAATCATTTATCTAGCCATATCACATGGCTATGTACATATCTCAAACGTAATTCAAAGTGACTAGCCTATACATGCCATACTTAATATTTACATGATCATAAAGTACCAAAATGTGATTGGATAGTGTAATGACGATCAACGAAGATCCGCGAGCCTCTCGTAGCTTTAACGATCTATAAATCAAAGCAAACACACACACAAAGTAAGCTTTCAAAAGCTTAGTAAGCCATATACAAATAAACTTATCATAAAAACATTTAGTATCATATTAAATACAGAATCATTCATATATATAACAATTGTAAATTCTTAATTCATTATTGGCTTATTTGTTTATCCATTTCTTACTAGCCAACTCATCTCCATATACAACATTAAATCATAACTTTTTCATACATATATCACATTTTGTATCTACAATCTATGCACATAACTCACTTAGGTAAGTTTGTATATACACTTACCTTACATACACATATATAATGTACATTTCAAACGCACCTGATTCATTTATACATTTCACATAGCCTTTTCATTTTCTTGGAATTACCCGTTGAACCATTTGGAATCAAATAGGATACTTAGAATACTCAGAATAGTCATACAATGCCAACGTCCCAGACGTGCTCTTACATGTAGCCAAATATCGATGCCACTGTCTCAGACAGGGTCTTACATGAATCAATACGATGCCAATGTCCTAGACATGGTCTTACACGTAAATCTCAAATCGATGCCAATGGCCCAGATGTGGTCTTACACGATATCACATATCGGAAACTTATGTCATGACATATGTAATCCTATCTATTCCTAGGTTCGTACAGGACTTTTCGGATATTGACCTTCTGTTGATTCTTTCTCAGAATTCAAGTATATATCATTCCGAACATATCCATCACAATTAAATTTCATAGATACATAAATAAATCAATTCAAATACATTTATTTGTATATTGACTTATCTTGGATTCGAATAAACAGACGGATTCGACTATTCAATCACTTTCGACTTTCCGCAGTCTAAATTTGTTTTCTTCGGTTCTTGATCTATATATATTCAAATTTAATCCATTTATTCACCAAATCATTCAATTCAATCCAAAAATACGTATTTAGGGCAATTTACAATTTAGCCCCACATTTTCATATTTTGACATTTTAGTCCCCATTTCATAAAATCATAAAATACACAAAATTTGCACACATCATGCTTAGGCCGAATGTTACCCATGCTCATATAAGTCCATACATTTCATTTATTTCACATTTTAGTCCCTAAAAATATTATTTTCACAATTTAGTCCAAATTACTCAAATTCATCAAAATCCAATGACAAATTATGTTAATCTAACACATATATTATATATTTCATCACCAAACATCACAAAGCTCATGAATTCATCAATGGCACATTTCAAAATCATCATCAATTCACAAAGTTCAAGCATGGGTTTTGTAGTTTTCATAGCAACGATCTCAAAAAAGTAAAAATTATCAAAACTTGAAACCAAAACATACCTTGATTTAGCCAAAGTGTGTGCCAGATATTTGAAAGCTTAAGAACCCTAATTTTTTTTCTCAATTCGGTAAGATGAACACAAATGTATGGCTTATTTTGGCCTTTTGTTTTATTTAATTACATGTAATTTCCAAATTACTAAATTAACCTTTATTATAAACATTAAATTTCAACTAACATATGGCATTAATGTCCATCCATAACTCAAATGGTCCAATTGCAATATAAGGACCTCATATTTATGAAGCCATGTCAAATAGATATCTTTTCATAAAGCATGCAAATTTTGCATCTTTCACAATTAGATCCTATTATCAAATTAAGCATCCAAACAGATAAATTAAATCACCAAACTTTCACACATGCTTAATCATATAATACAGACATAGAAAATAATATTAAAATATTTTTTTACTAGGATTTGTGGTCCTGAAACCACTATTCCGACTAAGGTCTAAACCGGACTGTTACAATTCTCCCCCGTTAGGGATTTTCGTCCCTGAAAATCTTACCGTTAAACAAATTTGGATATTTTTGTCTCATTGTATCTTCAGACTCCCACGTAGCCTCTTCAATCCCGTGTTGATTCCATAACACTTTTACTAACGAGATTTTCTTATTTCTCAACTCTTTCACCTCACAATCTAAGATACAGATCAGTTCCTCTTCATAAGTCATATCGGATCGGATTTCAATCTCAGACGAAGAAATCCATGTGATGGATCATATTAGTATCGACTAAGCATTGACATGTGAAACACATTATGAATCTTTTCTAGCTCAGGTGGCAACAACAATCTATACGCAACAGGTCCAACACGCTTGATAATTTCATACAGTCCGATGAACCTCGGACTCAATTTGCCTTTATGTCTGAATCTGAGTACTTTCTTCTACGGAGACACCTTCAAGAACACTTTATCACCGATATCAAATTCAATATCTTTTCGTTTCAAGTCTGCATAAGATTTCTGACGATCAGACGCTGCTTTCAAACTGTCACGGATCACTTTCACTTTCTGTTCAGTTTCTTTGATCAAATCAACCCCGTTTATCTTACTTTCACTGAGTTTAGTCCAATACAGAGTTGTTCGACATTTGCATCCATACAAAGCCTCATAAGGTGCCATTTTGATGCTCGACTGAAAACAATTATTATACGCAAATTCAATCAGTGATAAATACTGTTCCCACGTACCACCAAACTCAAGGATGCAACATCTCAGCATATCCTTGAGAATTTGAATAATCCGCTCGGACTGACCATCAGTCTGTGGGTGAAAAGCCATACTGAAATGCAATTTAGTACCCAAAGCTTCTTGAAATTTCATCCAGAATCGTGATGTAAATCTCGGATCTCTGTCAGACACGATAGACCTGGCACTCCGTGCAATCTCACAATATCAAAAATGTAAGGCTCAGCTAACTTATCAAGTGAATAATCATATCATACTAGAATAAAATGGGCTGACTTCGTCAATCAATCAACTACGACCCAAATTGCATCTTTCTTTCTCGGAGTTAAAGGCAATCCAGAAACAAAGTCCATCGTCACTCTATCCCATTTCCACTCGAGAATCAGAATCGATTGTAGCAAACTAGATGGAACTTGATGTTCAGCTTTAACTTGCTGACACTAAACATTTCGACACAAAATTAGAGATATCTCTTTTCATACCAAACCACCAATAGTGTCGTTTCAAATCATGGTACATCTTTGTACTTCCCTCTACTTTATTCGATATCGACTGAATCAACTCTGGATTCCTTGAAACACAAATTCGATCTCAAAATCTCAAACAATCATTATCATCAACTCTAAATTCAGAATCGGAGTTCAAATCACACTGAGCTCGTTTCGCTAGCATTTCATTGTCAACTTTCTGAGCATCACATATTTGTTGTAAAAACAACAGTTTCACTTTCAATTCAGCAAAAACTGAACCATCATCAGACAGGTCTAAATGAGCATTTATCGCACATAATGCAAATAATGATTTCTAACTCAATGCATCAGCAACAACATTTAACTTACCCAGATGATAGTCTATCACAAGCTCGTAGTCTTTCAAAAGCTCTAACCATCTTCTCTGTCGCAGATTAAAATGTTTCTAGGTCATCAAATATTTCAAACTATTATGATCCAAAAATACATGACATTTCTCACCGAAGAGATAATGACGTCCAATCTTTAATGCGAACACAATCGCAACTAGCTTAAGATCGTGTGTCAGATAGTTCTTTTCATGCGGCTTTAATTGTCTCGAGGCATAAGTTATAACTTTGCCTTCTTACATCAAAACACATCCCAGACCATTTAACAAAGCATCACTATATATCATGAATTCTTTACCCCATTCTGGTTGTACCAAAATTAGAGCTTCAGTCAAAAGGGCTTTCAACTGATCAAAGCTTTTCTAACATTTATCGGACCATTGAAATTTCGCATATTTCTGAAGCAATCTAGTCAATAGAGTAGTTATCATCGAAAAGCCTTTTACAAACCTTCGATAATAACCAGAAAGTCCCAGAAAACTGTGAACTTCAGTCATATTTTTTGGAGGCTTCCATTCCAGAATAGCAAAAATCTTGCTCAGATCAACTCGTATTCCAGAGGCCGATACAATATGTCCCAGAAAACCAACTTCTCGCAACCAAATTCACATTTACTGAATTTTGCATGCAATTGCTTACCTCGTAGAGTTTGTAGCACAATTCTCAGATGCTCGGCATGCTCAGTTTCATCACGCAAAAAAATCAAAATGTCGTATGAATACAACAACAAATCAACCTAAATATGGTCTGAAAATTTTGTTCATCATATCCATAAAAATAGCAGTAGCATTTTTTAGTCCAAAAGGCATAACTAATAACTCGTAATGCCCGTACCTCATTTGAAAGCAGTTTTCGGAATGTCTAAATCTTTTACTCGTAACGGATAATACCCTGGTCTCATATCTATTTTTGAAAACACGGTTGCTCCTTTTAACTGATCAAACAAATCATCAATTCTGGGCAGAGGATATTTATTCTTCATAGTCACTTTATTCAACTGACGGTAATCAATGCACATTCTCATCGTGCCATCTTTCTTTTTCACAAATAGAACAGGAGCACCCCAAGGAGAGAAACTCAGTCTTGCGAATCCTCTGTCAGGCAACTCTTGCAACTGTGACTTTAACTCTTTCAGTTTTGTTGGTGCCATTCTATACTGAGCTATCGAAATAGGAGTTGTTCCTGGTAACAAATCTATACCAAATTCAACTTCGCATATTGGAGGTAATCCCGGTAGTTCTTTAGGAAACACGTCAGGGAATTCACAAACAACTGGCACTGATTCCACTTTCTTTTCAGTTACTTTCGAATCAATTACATAGGCAAAATAAGCTTTATAACCCTTTTTCACATAACTCTGAGCTTTCATCATTAATATCACAGTCGATAATCCATTCAAATCATTAGACTCAATACGAACTATTTCATCATTCTGACATTTTA
The DNA here is from genome assembly GCA_005393395.2 of Gossypium australe. NCBI lineage: Eukaryota > Viridiplantae > Streptophyta > Magnoliopsida > Malvales > Malvaceae > Gossypium > Gossypium australe. The sequence continues at coordinate 82,716,917 of CM016621.1, read as the reverse complement.
AATCAATAGTCTTCCTTTTGCAATTCACAATAGCATCATGCAACGTTAACCAGTCCATACCCAAAATTATATCAAACTCATCAAAAGGTAATAACATCAGATCAGCTGGAAAACAAACATCTCGAAACATCAATGGACAGTTCTTGCATACTTTGTCAACCAAGACACTTTTACCTAAGGGGTTCGATACTCTAATAACAAATTCAGTAGACTCTACAGGCAAAGTCTTACTGGATACTAAGTTCATGCATATATACGAATGAGTAGATCCTGGGTCTATCAATGCAATCACAGAAGTATCATAAAGAGTAAATGTACCCGTTATAACATCTGGAGATGAAGCTTCCTCACGGGCTCGGATGACATAAGCTCTGGCAAGTACTCTGTAACACCCCAAATCCGGCCTAGAAGTTAGGCCCTAATCTAGCATGTCACATTGAAGTGTTTTCTGAAAACCATGTTTTCATTGAAAACCCTTCTTGTTTAAAACCTGAGTAAAATCCCAGTTACGTTAGTTTATTTTTAAAATGTGGTACATTGAAAAATTATTAGTTTTATTCCCAAAACATCTTTTCAGTTGCGGAAGCAAATTTTGAAAGTAATTGATTTACGAAAAAGATTAAGTCGCGAAACCATTTCGGAAATGTTGTGAAAACGTAGTGTTGTTTTAAAAGCAGTTAACATTTTGGAAAACCGTGATTTACTTCTAAACAGATATAATTCAAAGTAAAGAAATATCCATAGTTAAAATCCAGAAACTTAAAGAGGCCTTATTACAACCCAAATCAAAATACTTGAATGTAAATAATCAAAATGGAAAACACAAGCAGTGTGTGGCCTTCTCTGAGTCCCTCGCAGCACTGATCCGTCTAAGGCTGGGGATTACCTGCACAGTTAAAAACAGGGTGAGTTTACGAAAACTCGGTGTGTAATCCCCTTACTAGAGTAACAGTCAGTATACAGATCTGAGCATACGTGGGCCAAAGCCCACTACAATATCATTTGGGTCACAGCCCATAATAGAATAAATTGGGCCTAGCCCATTTCAGAATCAATTCCATATGCATAATGTGTGATGCATGCTAACCCATCCCATCCAACCCTACACTTGCCTCCGTCCAACCCTGCACTACCTGCGGGGAATAAATCACCCACGCCATCCCTACCCTCCCAATGTTAGCACCAGTTGCGGCACTAACCAAAATCGCAGCAAAGCTGCTAGTATATATATACGGCTCTAAGCCTTCAGTAGCGGTATTATAATTGGCACAAAGCCATCAGTAACTGTACTATGTTTGGCACATAGCCATCAACGACGGTAATATAATCGGCACACAGCCTTGGGTAAATATGATCGACATAGAGTCATCGGTATATATGTTAGGCACATAGCCACGGGTAAATACAATTAGCACAAAGCCACACTCAAGATGGCACAGAGCCATAATCAGATTACGCGGCTTTAAGCCGTCCGTAGGTCCACAGTCGTCTCGGGCGACCCGTACGACCTTAACAGATCAATACTAGATCCATAGTGGTCATGCGACCCGTGCAACCCTATCAGAACTTCCTCCGTATCAATGTCCCAACCCCATGCAATATGTCGTGTATGTCATGCTCAATCGTTACACGTGTATGCAAAATGGCCATGCTTGGTAACAGTCATTTACACACATGTTAAAAACATATCAGTCACACGACCACAGTCAAATCAGTTAAAACATAGTCATACATTCACAGTAAAATCAGTCATAGTCCTAATCAGTTAGTTACCCGCAAGGGCAAAATAGTCATTTTACCCTATAAGGGTATTTCGATAATCCTACCCTACAGGGGTATTTCGGCAATTCTACCTTACAAGGGTATTTTGGTAAATTCACGAATCGGGGGTATTTTGGTAATTTCACAAATCAGGAGTATTTTGATAATTTCACAAATCGAAGGTATTTTGGTAATTTTGCAAGTCGGGGGTATTTCAGTAATTTTGCAAGTCGGGGGTATTTCAGTAATTGTGCAAGTCGAGGGTATTTCAGTAATTTTGCAAATCGGGGGTATTTCGATAATTTTGTAACTCGAGTGTATTTCAATAATTTCACAAATCGGAGGTATTTCGATAATTTTGCAAACTTGGGGTATTTTGGTAATTTCTCAAATCGAGGGTATTTCGGTAATTTCTCAAACTGGGGGTATTTTGGTAATTTTGCAAATTAGGGGTATTTCGGTAATTTTGCAAATCGGAGGTATTTTGATAATTTTACAAATCGAGGGTATTTCAATAATTTTACAAATCGAGGGTATTTTAGTAATTTTGTAAACTAAGGTATTCTAAACAGAGATAACGATGCGAATGGGCCTAGGGCCCATTCTCGGTCCAAATGGGCCCACATGCTCTTGTGGCCCATTTAGCCCAAATCTAGCCACAGGTATGAGATTCACATAGTCCAGTCCAATATTTACTACACAATCATACAACTTATTTGATTGGGCCCCACGAGCCAATTGGCCACACATGGCCCCTTTCGGCCCATCGTGACCCAATCAGCCTAAACCCACAAAAACACTCATGATGGCCTCAATTATCGCGTTGAAGCTCCGACACGTGCGCTCGCACACTCGTGTGGCTACCATCGCCGTGTGATCGGTATTTCGGCATTTGCCGCTCTACAGCTAGAGTAGTGCGAAATACACACCTGATAGGAATCTGGAGTTAATCTGCGCTCCAAACACTCCTATGCCCAAACGCCAACCAAGGTATGCTTACTCTCCTCATAGATTGCTCTATTTAAAGCCAGCTTCTCGCCTACTTTCATGCTAGCTTCCCTATGTGGGATCCCTCCATCAATCCTCCAAAATCGTCCCAAATTAGCAAAATAGTCACATTTCGCATGCAAGGGGTTTCGAACTTAGGCTCCCTTGGAACTTAATCCACGCCGCTAGCCACCTTACCAACTAGCTCCTTGTGTCATGTTTTCCCCCAACACTATTCTTAAAGCCTACTCACTTACATCCAAGGTTTTATTCACCTAAGCCAAAATTTTTCCTGAAGCCCAGGTTTGAACCAAAAACTTCATGGAAGCCCCCTAACCTTCTAAAATCACTCACCTAATAGGTCCAACTTGCATTAGTGCCGTCCTCTTGTTCTCAAAAATTTTAAACGCTCCCATGCCTAAGGCCTAATAGGCGCAATTCTACTAGGCCCAAATTCAGGGTGTTACATACTCTAGATTCAGATCTCGCAACTGTGACTTCCGTAGCACTCTGACTACTACTGACATTCCTTATATTTCGAGAAGGTCTACCTCTAGCTGAAACACTATCAGATCTTGGATTCTGAACAATCTCTTGCTCAACAGACTCGGGGCAATCTCGGATGAAATGGTCTAATGATCCACAAAATAGGCTCGATCATTCAACCTACAACTTCTCAGATGTCTTTTACCACAATGCTTACATTCAGGTCGTTCAGATCGGACATTTCCCACACTAGCCATCGAAGTAGCTGGAGCTTTGGAATTCGACTATGATCTACCTCGATCTCTATTCGAATGTCCCACATTAACCTTTGAATGGCTTTGTTCATCTCTGAATTTCGTTGAAGTAGACTGAAATGTTTTACTCGAAAATATCTTTCTCACATCTCTAGCTTTAGACTCAGCTTTTCTTTTATTTTCCCAAGTGCTTCAGCTTTGCACGCTCGATCAACAAGCACAACAAACTCTTTTATTTCCAAAATTCCGACTAACAAACATATATCTTCATTAAGGCCATCTTCAAATCTCTTACACATTATCGCTTCAGTCGAAACACATTCTTGACCAAATTGGCTTAATCTCACGAACTCTCATTCATACTCGGTGACAGACATGCGACCCTAATTCAATTCCAGGAATTCTTTTCGTTTCTGATCAATAAATCTCTAACTAATGTATTTCTTTTGTAACTCAGACTGAAAGAAATCCCATGTAACCCGTTCTTTCAGAATAACGGAAATCAAGGTCTTCCACCATTGATAAGTTGCGTCTCGTAACAGAGAAACAACACATTTTATGCATTCTTCAAACAGAAGTCTGAGGAGGATTAGGTGGGGGCGGAGGTTGTGAAACAGCCGGATTCATTCTAATATACTGAGTGAACCACTCATTCATCATTTGGAAGAAAGCTTGTTTAGCCTCTCCCTCTTGACCGCTAGTAGCCAGTCTCGAATCGGATATGGTCATAAATTCTTATAATTTATTACCGAAGTCATATCCCGGATATGGTCTTATACGGGATCTCAACTCGGTGCCAAGGCCATGTCCCAGACATGGTCTTATACGAGACCTTATCTATTTCATATCTCAATGATAGCATTTTCATATTCATTATTGTCTACTAGGACTTTAACATCATATTCAACATCAATCACTCAATTTAGTAGAGTATCATGCATCAATATGATACCAAGCATTCTCAATTATGCTAACATGAATGTTGCATTAATCACATACAAACTTACCTCAATTTCAAAATGAGCCAACTCGTCGGTCTAGTCCGAGACCTTGTTCTTTCCTCGATCGAGGCGGATTCTCGATTCTTCTTACTCTATAATAGCAATTTAGCTCATTTTAATCATCACATTAATGAAAGCATTTCAATAATCATACCTAGGCAAAATTACTATTTTGCCCCTAGACTTTGGCAAAATGACCATTTTGCCCCTAGGCTCAGAAATTAATTCTAACCACATTTCTACCTTCAACAAGCCTAGGTGAACATTTAATACTCTTATAGCTATCATCAAAACTCAACATCTCATATAATTACTACAAATTTGTAACATTTTCATCAAGGTCCAATTAAGTGTTTTCAAGACAACACCTCTCAAAAAAGTTGTTCATCTAACAACTAAGACTCAATTTCTTCCATAAAAATACAGCAAATAACTAAGATAGCTCTCATGGAAAAACTTTAAACTTTTTACTATATTGCACAATAGTCCCCTCATTTGAAAGCTTAAGCTTTAAGGGTCCCTAAAGTACAACTATTTTCAAGAAAAGATCACTAGAACACTTACTTGTATGGATAAGGGCTTGCTGAAATTTTGAGCTTTCAAAAACCCCTATTTACATGCTATTTTCAGTGGAGAAGGATGAGTAAAAATATGGACATCATCTTTTCTTTATTCCAATATTAAACTAACAATTTAGTCCACCAAACACCACCAACTTTGACCAACTTGGTCAATTCTTGTCTCCTATGCTAGTCTACGGCCGGCCAAGCACATATTGGGTTCTAATTGCCTTTTAAAGACCTCCAATTGTCAATCTATGGCTATTTGGTACCTTTAGCTTATAGAATGGAACTTTCGCACTTTATGTAATTTAGTCCTTTTTCACAATTAAACATGAAATCGCTAAAATTAAAGTACCAAAATTCTCATGTACATATACCATCATGCTCTAACTCATAAAATGACATAAAAATAATTTTCTCTAATCTCGGATTAGTGATCCCGAGATCACTCTTCCAACTAACCCCTAAATTGGGCTGTTACAATTCTCCCTCTTAAGGATTTTCGTCCCCAAAAATCTTACCAGTGAAAAGGTTGGGATATTGGTTTCTCATCATATCCTCGGGCTCTCATGTAGTCTCTTCTATTCCGTGCCTTTGCCATAAAACTTTCACTAGGGGCTATGCTTTTGTTTCTTAACTGCTTGACCTCTCGCGCCAAGACTCTAACCGGTTCTTCACCATAAGTCAAGTCCGGTTGTACATCTACCTCTGTCGGCACTATGATGTGTGAAGGGTCTGAATGGTATCGACGTAACATGGATACGTAGAAGACGTCATGAATCTTTTCCAGCTCAGGTGGCAAGGCCAACTGATAAAGCTACCGGTCCTATCCTCTCGGTAACTTCATAAGGTCCGATAAAACGCGGACTCAACTTGCCCTTTCGGCCAAATCTGAGGACTTTCTTCCAAGGCGATACTTTCAAGAACACTTTATCACCGACTTTGAATTCAATCTCTTTCCTTTTTAAATCTGAATAGGACTTTTGTCTATCTGAGGCGACTTTTAGACAATCACGTATCACTTTTACTTTCTCTTCAGTTTTCTTAACCAAATCAACCCCGAGTATCTGTTTCTCTCTAAGTTCTGACAAAAACAAGGGTGTTTGGCACTTACGCCCATACAATGCCTCATAAGGCGCCATTTTCAAACTTGACTGGAAGCTATTATTGTAAACGAATTCCACCAATGGTAAGTATTTCTCCCAATTACCATGGAATTCCAAAACACAATATCGGAGCATGTCTTCAAGTATCTGAATTACCCTCTCCGACTGCCCGTCGATTTGCGGATGAAAGGTTGTACTGAAACTCAATTTCGTGCCCATGGCCTCTTACAACTTTTTCCAAAACCGTCACGTGAATCTCAGGTCTCTGTCCGAAATGATCGACAATAGTACACCATGGAGTCTTACTATCTCGGACACATACAGGTCTGCCAATTTATCGAGCAAATAATCGACTCGCACTGGTATAAAATGGGCTGACTTTGTGAGTCTATCAACCACCACCCATACTGCATCCTTCTTCTTTGGAGTCAATGGTAAGCCCGTCACGAAGTCCTTGGTAATACGGTCCCATTTCCACCTAGGAACCATAATGGGCTGAAGTAAACCCGAAGGTACTTGGTGTTCAGCCTTCACTTGCTGACAAATCAGGCATCTCGATACAAACTCAGAAATGTCTCTTTTCATACCAAGCCACCAATACCATTTCCTCAAATCATTGTACACCTTCGTGCTGCCTGGGTGTACATTCAAACATCCGCTATGCACTTCATGCAAGATTTTACGAATAAGCTCATCATTTCTGGGTACACAGACTCGATCTTGAAATGTTAGACATCCATCAGGATTTACTCGAAAGTCTGATTCAACGTTCAACTCACATAAAACCCTTTTGGCTTGTAAGTTGCTGTCTTCTTTTTGAGCTTCACAAATCTCTTAAAGGAACAATGGTCTAGCCTTTAACTCGGCTACAATGGAACCATCATCCAACAAAGCCATCAAAGGTACTCATGGCTCTCAGTGCGAACAATGATTTCCTGCTTAAAGCATTTGCGACTACGTTCGCCTTTCCCAGATGGTAGTCAATTATCAATTCATAATCCTTAATCAGCTCTAACCACCTTCTTTGCCTCAAGTTCAATTCCTTTTGAGTCATCAAATATTTTAGGCTCTTATGATAGGTGAAAATCTGACATCTTTCACCATATAAATGGTGTCTTCATATCTTCAATGTAAACACAATTGCGGCCAACTCTAAATCATGAGTCGAGTAATTCTTCTCATACGGCTTCAATTGCCTAGAGGCGTAAGAAATCACCTTACCCTCTTGCATAAGTACACAACCCAATCCGTTCAAGGACGAATCACTGTAAACCACAAATTCTCTTCCCGACTCAGGTTGCACCAAAACAGGAGCCTTAGTCAACAGTGTCTTCAGTTTCTCAAAACTCTGTTGACACTTTTCTATCCAATCGAACTTCACATCTTTTTGCAACAGTCTTGTCATCGGGGAAGCTATCATGGAAAACCCCTTGACAAAACGTCTATAATAGCCGGCTAGGCCTAGAAAACTCCTTACTTCAGTTACACTCCTCGGCGGTTTCCATTCAACAATTGCTGAAATCTTACTCGGGTCTACTTTAATCTCGTCTCCCGAGACAATGTGCCCCAAAAATCCCACTTCCGTGAGCCAAAACTCACTCTTACTGAACTTGGCATACAATTGTTTTTCTCTTAAAACTTGCAGAACCATACTCAAATGTTCGACATGTTCATTCTCATCTCAAGAGTAGATCAATATGTCGTCGATGAAGACCACAACAAATCTATCCAAGTATGGCCAAAAAATGCGATTCATCAGATCCATGAAGATCGTAGGGGCATTCGTTAGACAAAAGGCATGACCAAAAATTCATAGTGGCCATACCTAGTCCTCAATACGGTTTTCGGTACATCCGAGTCCTTGACTCTCAGCTGATAGTACCCAGATCTTAAATCTATCTTGGAAAATACCGTGGCTCCCTTTAATTGATCAAACAGATCATTAATTCTCAGCAACGGGTACTTATTCTTCACACTTACCTTATTAAGTTGCCGATAATCTATGCATAACCTCATATTGTCATCTTTCTTCCTCACAAATAAAATAGGAGCACCCCACAGAGAAAAACTCGGCCTGGAAAAACCATTATCCGTTAACTCTTACAACTATGCTTTCAACTCTTTTAGCTCGGTTGGTGCCATTCTATATGGAGCAATAGAAATAGGAGCAGTACCCGGAGCTAACTCAATTTCAAATTCAATTTCTCTAACTGGAGGTAGCCTTGGCAACTCTTCTGGGAAAACATCTAGGTACTCGCATACTATGGGCACCGACTCAATTCTCAATTCTGTCTCTTTAGTGTTCAACACAAAGGCAAGGTAAGCCTCGTACCCCTTCCTCAAATACCTCTGATTCAACAAGGTTGATATCACTACTGGTGATCTACCTTGGTTATCTGATTCAACACAAATAAGATTACCATTTTCATCTCTCAACTCAATATGCTTCTCTCCACAATTCACAATTACTTCATGAGTAACTAACAAATCCATCCCAAGGATGATGTCAAACTCATCAAATGGTAATAGCATAAGATCAACCGGGAAACAATGACCCTTAATCATCAAAGGGCAACCTTTGCAAACTCTATCAACCAACACGCACTTGCCTAAGGGATTAAACACTCTTATGATAAATTCGGTAGACTCTATAGGCATGCTCATGCTAGAGACTAATTCCATGCATATATATAAGTGGGTAGATCTCGGATCAATTAAAGCTATAACACGAGTATTATGGAGAGAAAAGGTACCGTGATTACATCGAGGGAAGATGCCTCTTCACGAGCACGAATGGCATATGTCCTCGCCGGTGCTCTACCCTCGACTCTAGCAGCCTGCTCTCTAGATGGGTTCTTGCTACCCATTTCATGTCCCGGGTTTCTCAGTGGTCTTCCCCTAGTAGTACTTCCCGATCTTGCATTCTGGGGCTTTTCTTTCTCGCCCACCTCGGGGTAGTCTCTGATAAAGTGGTTTAAGGACCCACATCTAAAACAAGCTTTCTCATTAGCTCGACACTCACCAGAATGGCGCTTGCCACACTGAGGGCATTCCGGTCTACTTGGAAGAACGTTGCCCACACTAGCAACTGAGGTGGTCTGCCCTTTCGAACCCGAAAATTATTTGCCTTTACTTCGGGTTGAAAACCCCACTGAAGTGACTGATCGAGTGGAGAAATCCCTCGATTTCTTAGATGAGGATTGGTGAGACTTATTCATTTGTCTCTTCCTCGAGTCACGAGACTCATTCTCAGCTCTTCTCTTCTCTCTAGCCAACTCTTCGGCTTTACAGGCTCTATCTACCAACCCTAGAAATTCTTTTAGTTCAAGGACTCCAACGTATAAACGAATGTCCTCATTCAGTCCGTCCTCGAACCTCTTGCACATGACTGCCTCGGTAGACATGCACTCCCGAGCATATTTTCTAAGCTTTACGAACTCTCGTTTATAATTAGTCACTGACATACGACCTTGCTTCAGTTCCAGGAACTCCTTCCCCTTGTGGTCAATAAACCTCTAGCTGATGTACTTCCTCTGGTATTCCTCTTGGAAAAATTCTCAGCTAACTCTCTCCCTTGGCACCACCGACACCATGGTGTTACACCATCGGTAAGCTGAATCTCTCAGGAGAGATACTGCACACTTTAAGCACTCCTCAGGGGTGCAGGATATCTCGTTGAATACTTTGATGGTATTCTCAAGCCAGAATTCCGCTCTCTGGGGGTCATCATCCTTATTTGCCCGAAATTCGTTGGCTCCTTGCTTCTGGATCTTATCCACCGGAGGCCTTTCTCTTCTCACCACCTCGACCACTTGAGGAGCTACTGGAACGGGTTGAGAGATAGGTGGGGGTGGATGGGTTGAGCATTAGGATTTGCTCGGGTATACTCAGTATACCAGTTGCTCATCATGTAGAGAAAGGCTTCACGAGCCTCTTCCCCCTGACCCAAGGTCTCGGGTCTACAATTAGTTGTCGCAGTCCCTTGAGCGGGAGCCGGCGCGTTACTCGTAGCAACATCGGCTGCAGTTCGGTCTGGATCAGAATCCATATACTACATAAAACATGATTTTATACGTCAGGAGCCAATCACATTATCATTACTCAGACACTCTTACATATGGCATGTATAACTAGACTCGTACTTATGCTACGTTAGTCCTAGAACCGACTAAATCGTAGCTCTGATACCAATAAATGTAACACCCCTTACCCATATTCAAGCCGGAACCAGGTTTGAGGCATTACCTAACTAACTTTACTTAAACGTCTCAAATAGGGTTATAAAATTTTGTTTAAACCCATCACTTGCACATACTCGGTCTAAGAGGCCCTAAACATACCTCATAGAGGTTTCCAAACTATTTCGAGAACTTTTACGAACTCGAGAAACTTTCCAACGAAACAGGGGCCACACGCCCGTGTTGGTCTAGGGACACACCAGTGTGCCCCTAAGACATGCTCGTGTCTTCCACCCGTGGTCGATTCTGACTAAGATCACACGGCCTTGACACGTCCGTGACCCTAGCCCGTGTGCCAAACCTTGGCATTCTGACGTATCCATATGGTCTATGCACACGTCCGTGTGCTTCAGCCGTGTGACGATTTAAATTCCAAGTGCAAAGTGCAGACTTCACACGGCCTGGGCATACGCCCATGTGCAAGCCGTGCCTCTCACACGGTGTAGACACACGCTCGTGTGTCTACCCATGTGGAAGATTAACAGGCTATTTACCAAGCCCTTAGCCACCCTACGTTGCACACATACATAATTCCATTCAAAACAATACAACTCCTATCCCAAAGGCACATCTAAGTTCTCATTCCAATATAAAAGATAACCCATAGGTACCTCTAGGAGCTCAAAGAATCAAGACGTACATAAAGGCATATACTTCATGAAATTCATCTTCATTAAGCAATAGAATTTGCCAATTATTTGCCTAACTTATAAGTCCATTTACAAAATGACTTTAATAATTTACATAGCCAACACTTTGGCTAACAATTACAACTAAACAAAGACTCGAGTCCTATACATACCATATTCAAAATAAGTCTGAATTGTTATACCAAAGTGATGTCGATAGTGTGATTCTCGAACTCCTACGTCCACGATGCCCGAGTTATCTTGGCAATACTACAAGGAAAAAAGGCAATGAAAGGGGTAAGCATAAAGCTTAGTAAGTTCGCATGGAATTAAATAGCAATACTAAGCTCATAATATAATTCATCCATGGCATTAACTAACCATACACAAGTCATAGGCTCATTTTAATAGCAATTTAGCTCATTTTAATCATCACATTAATGAAAGCATTTCAATAATCATACCTAGGCAAAATTACTATTTTGCCCCTAGACTTTGGCAAAATGACCATTTTGCCCCTAGGCTCAGAAATTAATTCTAATCACATTTCTACCTTCAACAAGCCTAGGTGAACATTTAATACTCTTATAGCTATCATCAAAATTTGACATTTCACATAATTACTACAAATTTGTAACATTTTCATCAAGGTCCAATTAGGTGTTTTCAAGACTACACCTTTCACAAAAGTTGTTTATCTAACAACTAAGACTCAATTTCTTCCATAAAAATGTAGCAAATAACTAAGATAGCTCTAATGGAAAAACTCTAAACTTTTTACCATATTGCACAATAGTCCCCTCATTTGAAAGCTTAAGATTTAAGGGTCCCTAAAGTACAACTATTTTCAAGAAAAGATTACTAGAACACTTACTTGTATGGATGAGAGCTTGCTGAAATTTTGAGCTATCAAAAACCCCTATTTGCTTGCTATTATCAGTGGAGAAGGATGAGCAAAAAGATGGACATCATCTTTTCTTTATTCCAATATTAAACTAACAATATAGTCCACCAAACACCACCAACTTTGACCAACTTGGTCAATTCTTGTCTCCTATGTTAGTCTATGGCCGGCCAAGCACATATTGGGGGTCTAATTGCCTTTTAAAGACCTCCAATTGTCAATCTATGGCTATTTGATACCTTTAGCTTATAGAATGGAACTTTCGCACTTTATGCAATTTGGTCCTTTTTTGCAATTAAACATGAAATTGCTAAAATTAAAGTACCAAAATTCTCATGTACATATACAATCATGCTCTGACTCATAAAATGACTTAAAAATAAATTTCTCTAATCTCGGATTAGTGATCCCGAGATCACTGTTCCGATTGACCCCAAAATCGGGCTGTTACAGCATGGCTATGTACATATCTCAAATGTAATTCAAAGTGACTAGCCTATACATGCCATACTTAATGTTTACATGATCATAAAGTACCAAAATATTATTGGAAAGTGTGATGACAATCAACGAAGCTCCCCGAGCCTCTCGTAGCTTTAACGATATATAAAACAAAGGAAACACACACACACAAAGTAAGCTTTCAAAAGCTTAGTAAGCCATATACAAATAAACTTATCATAAAAAACATTTAGTATCATATTAAACACAAAATCATTCATATATATAACAATTGCAAATGCTTAATTCATTCTTGGCTCATTTGTTTAGCCATTTCTTACTAGCCAACTCATCTCCATATACAACATTAGATCATAAATTTTTCATACATATATCACAATTTGTATCTACAATCTATGCACATAACTCACTTAGGTAAGTTTGTATATATACTTACCGTCCATACACATACATAATGTACATTTCAAACGTACCTGATTCGTTTATACATTTCACATAGCCTTTTCGTTTTCTTGGAATTACCCATTGAACCATTCGGAATCAAATAGGATACTTGAAATACTCAAAATAGTCGTACAATGCCAACGTCCCAGACATGGTCTTACATGTAACCAAATATCGATGCCACTGTCTCAGATAGGGTCTTACATGAATCAATACGATGCCAATGTCCCAGACATGGTCTTACTCGTAAATCTCAAATCAATACCAACGTCCCAGACGTGGTCTTACACGATATCACATATCGGAAACCTATGTCATGACATATGTAATCCTATCTATTCCTAGGTTCGTACAGGACTTTTCAGATATTGACCTTTTGTTGATACTTTCTCGGAATTCAAGTATATATCATTTTGAACATATCCATCACAATTAAATTTCATAGATACATAAACAAATCAATTCAAATACATTTATTTGTATATTGACTTACCTCAGATTCAGATAAACAGAGGGATTCGACTATTCAATAACTTTCGACTTTCCACAATCTAAATCCGTTTTCTTCGGTTCTTAATCTATACATATTCAAATTTAATCCATTTATTCACCAAATCATTCAATTCAATCCAAAAGCACATATTTAGGGCAATTTATAATTTAGCCCCCACATTTTCACATTTTGACATTTTAGTCCTTATTTCATAAAATCATAAAGTACACAGAATTTTCACACATCATGCTTAGGCCGAATGTTACCCATGCTCATATAAGTCCATACATTTCATTTATTTCACATTTTAGTCCCTCAAAATATTATTTTCACAATTTAGTCCAAATTACTCAAATTCATCAAAAATCCAAAGACAAACTATGTTAATTTAACACAAATATTTCATATTTCATCACCAAAAATCACAAAGCTCATGAATTCATCAATGGCACATTTCAAAATCATCATCATTTCACAAAATTTAAGCATGAGTTTTGTAGTTTTCATAGCAACGATTTCAAAAACGTAAAAATTATCAAAAATCGAAACCAAAACATACCTTGATTTAGCCAAAGTGTGTGCCGGATATTTGAAAGCTTAAGAACCCTATTTTTGTTTCTCAATTCGGCAAGATGAACACAAATGTATGGCTTATTTTAGCCTTTTGTTTTATTTAATTACATGTAATTTCCAAATTACTAAATTAACCTTTATTATAAACATTAAATTTCCACTAATATATGGCATTAATGTCCATCCATAATTCAAATGGTCCAATTGCATTATAAGGACCTCATATTTATAAAGCCATGTCAAATAGATATCTTTTCATAAAGCATGCAAATTTTGCATCTTACACAATTAGATCCTTTTATCAAATTAAACACCCAAACAGATAAATTAAATCACAAAACTTTCACACATGCTTAATCATATAATGCAAACATAGAAAATAATATTAAAATATTTTTCTGACTCAGATTTGTGGTCCTAAAATTGCTATTCCGATTATGGTCTGAACCGGACTATTACATGCATATTTTACCAACATCTTTTGGATCGACAATTCCTTCATGTTGTGTCATGTACACATCCTCTTCCGGTTTCTCAATAAAGAAAGTTGTTTTGATGCCCATCTGCCAGATTCCATAATCATGAAATGCAGCTATTGCAAGTAAGATCCAGATGGATTTAAACATAGCAAGTTTTTGGAGAGAAAAAGTGAAAATGCGTCCTGTAGGATGGTTTTTTCACCTTCTTTCTCTCCAAAAAAAGTGAAAATGCGCCTTATAGAACGCGTTTTCAGGAAACGGTAACATTCTGCCCCCCAACGGGCACAATTCCAATGACTACATCCCCCAACCATATTTTTTTCCTATATAAGCCCCTATAAACTTCATTCTTTTTCATTCAAACCTATTCTCTCAATTCTCAATTCTCTCAATGATTTCATTTTAAATCATTCTCTCATTCCTATTCTCTTTGATTTTATTTGATTTCTTATAATTTGTAAAATGACAAATTAGCTTAATCGTTTGGATGACAAGCACATCTCCTGCATTTAACTGCAAATGGTAAGAAAATATTATTACATTATTTAATTTTAATTATTAATTATTATGTTATTAACATTATTAATTTTATAATTTTTTTATGTTTATATACCCAGGCCGAATATCGAATTTTGGAGACATACATGCACAATTTCTGTGTGAGTGCACTAGTTGTCATTCATGGAAACTACGAGATGTGGGATTCTTGTACGCAGCTCGCATGCTCGGGGGGACTAAATTGGATACCCACTTATCATAGCTTTGGTGCCCAGATGGAGACCCAGGACACACACATTCCATCTTCCCTATGGTGAGTGTACTATTACACTCAAGGATGTTAGTTTACAACTTTGCCCAGCAGTCGATGCGAAAGTCATTAGGGGGAAATGGCGAGTGCCGATTGGAGTGCAACATGCGAGCAACTACTAGAAAAGCTGTCAAACAAGTCTAGGGGAAGCCAAATAAAGATGGGATGGTTGGAGTACAACTTCAAACGTATCGACGCCTTCGCAAGTGCTGTTGGAAAAGAATAATTCACGCGAACATTCATCTTGAGGTTGATTGGGGGTCTTCTTATGCCAAATAAATCTTGAAATCTAGTACATGTAAGGTGGCTACTAGTAGTAGTCGACTTGGAAGAAGTGGGACGACTCAGTTGGGGATCAACAGTTTTGGCGATATTGTACCGAGAGATGTGTCAGGGGAAGAAACAAGAAAAAGTAAAAACCGATGGTTGCATGCTCCTTCTTCAATTGTGGGCATAGTATCGACTACCATTTTTACAGCCCCAAGAAGACCCCCTTTATGATTTCACTGTTACATCCCAAAATTCTATTAAGAGTTGTTAATTATTAAATAAGCTTGAGAAGTGGTATAGTGGCTAAGAATCTTAAGTAACTCCAAAAAGACCCAAGTTTTAGCCTCCATAATATCATTTTATTTTTTTCAAATTC
The DNA here is from genome assembly GCA_005393395.2 of Gossypium australe. Taxonomy (NCBI): domain Eukaryota; kingdom Viridiplantae; phylum Streptophyta; class Magnoliopsida; order Malvales; family Malvaceae; genus Gossypium; species Gossypium australe. Next base: position 82,701,083 of record CM016621.1, on the reverse strand, counting down.
ATGAAAAATTAGTCAACCTTCCCATGCAAAAATCATCCACCTTATAGCATGTAACTCATATCTTTTATTTTGTTTTGTAACTCCATGTTTTAAATTTGAAAAGGGTGAAACTCCTAAAATTATTGTGCTTTACTCTCCCTAACTCTCTTATCCCCTGCTTGAATGGTTTGTTTGGGAGTTTCACTATGTGACCGTCCATTCCACTCCCTCTCACTCTCTCATATTGTTTTCTTTTCATGAATTTTTTCTCTTTTCTCCTCCTCCTCCTTGTGTCACCCCTTAAGGTTGCTCCTCATTGTTCTTTCTTTTATTTTTTCTTAATATTTCTATTGCAAACCAAATCACCACACTATCACCATCGAATCACGACCACACAACCACCACGCCACCACCACTCAAACACCGTAGCACCACCACACCAAAACCGTACCATGATCCAAGTTCCACTACCCAAAAACACATTTCTTTACTTGTTTTTCTTCTTTTCTATTTCTATTTTATTTTATCATCATTTAGAAACTTTATTTCCTTTCTTCTATCAAAATTTCAAGTGATTCTTGGAGACTTCTTCAACCTTTGAAATATTTATCAATATTTGGGTAACAAACCCTTACAACAACTCAAGTCATCAACTTTAGAAGTGTTCATCTTGGATCATTTTGGAATAAAAGAGTGTGAATCAATGTCTTAATTCTTTTGGATTGGAGGTGATCAAGCTTTAGTTGGATTTATGATTCAAATTTAAAAAATATGTGCATTTTATACAAGTTAAATATGTAAGGATTTAATTAAAATTTGTCATTCTATTATACAAAGGAAAACATAATGTTTTGTTGTTACAAGTGAGTGACTTTGTGGTATTAAGGTAATTTATTCTTGATTTTTATTATATGATGTGACAAATATTATTATGATTAATAAATATTTTCTAATCTTATGTTATGCAAAAATCATGGCTATTTGTTTATTGTGATAACATGGAATTCCATGGATAATGAAACCTATATGTACATGAAAGCAGGATTACCATGTTAATTGATTTTCTATGTGATTTGTATGTCATGAGGCATTACATGGGGTTGGGACATGTGTATGGAGAAAGCTGTGGCAGTATTAATCTAAAAATTAGGTGGTTTATCCACAACCTACATGTTTTGGCAGCTTATCCGCGAATTTGGTGGCTTCGTCCACATATATGTTGGTGTGTTTTGGATGGTTAAGTTTTGGGAAACTCCTTTTGGTGTGTAGCAGTGATGGGTATGATGTTTTAAAAGAATTTGCATAATTATTTTATAAAAATTGCATTGCCATGATCACGTGCATAAAAATTGGTTATTTTGTATGCTAAGTATGTGCTTATTGTTATTTAATTTGTTATAAAATTCACACTAAGCTAAAAAGCTCAGTCCCATTAGTTTATTAACCTTTTCAGATAATTCACAAGCTTAGAACTTGGATTCAGCATACAAAGAAGTCTCTCGGATGGAATTTTTAATAAATGGTTTACAAACTATTTGGGTTGTTATTTTGGACATTGGACATTGAACTTTTTATGGGTTATTTTTACTTTTAAATTTATAAATTGCCACGCAAGCATGTTTGATGAACTTATTAATATTTTGAATTGTTGTTATTTAAATTATTGTGATTTTTATTTAATTTTTAATAAACCTATAAATTTATAATATTCTAAGTATTTTCGAAAGTCCGCTATGAAAGATTTTTACCAAAATCATGTTTAAGAAATAATTAAATATTGCAAATTCTTTATTTTAATGATTTAAGATGATATATCGATAAAATAGTGAACTTTTCAAATATTTGAGTTTTATTAAGAGTTTTTCAAAAAATAATCTACTTAGCATTTAAATTTTAAAGTTTTCGTAGAAACATCTGAAACCTGTTTGTTTTTAACAAGTAAATTTTTCAACAATTTTAATGTCGCTTCTGAAATTTGGCTATAACGTCTAGACCAGGTTTGGTGGGTACATTTAGTGGTATCAGAGTCGAGTTCAAAACTTAGATTGTGTATTTTTAATTGTGTTTGCATGCATGTTTTAAAGAGTATTTTAAAAATATTTTGCTATTAAAAATTTAAAAAATTAAATTTCCAAGAATCTGAGAATCCGATACTGATTCTCTTTAGATGATGTACTTAATGAGATTTACATTGAAAAGTTATGCTATAAAATACTTGATCATAAGGTTTTAAATATTTTTGAGTAATTAAGAATATCTTTGAAACTAAATACTTTCATAAAACATTAGGTAGAATGAATAATCGTAGAATACGAACTCATGGTTCACGTCGCCGTGCAACTTAGGATGAGTTACACCAAGCCTTGGTGTTAATCCTAATGAGCATTATCCTGTTGTGGATAATGTGAGTCAAGAGCCTAAAGAATTAGTTATTGAGGAAGTTAATCCTGATCCTGTTGATGGTGCTATATCACAAGCTCTATTGAGAGTGTTACAGTGAGTTGCTTTAGGCCAAATTGATAATGGGGTTGTAACACCCCAAACCCGGCCCAAACGCTACAACCGGATTTGGTATGTCACGTAAGTGATTTTATAAAACATGTAGCACTTAAGAAAACAATTTTCAGGTTTAAATACTAAAACTGAAAACTTAGGGATTTATTAGTAAGTATAAAATATAAAATTATAAAGTGCATTGGTGGACCTTAAATTACAAGCCCAATAATTATCCATGTCTTAACGTATTTTAAACATAAAAAAAAACTTAAAGCCCAACAATAGAAGCCCAACATAAAACCCAAAACTTAAGTACGAGTCTAGTGGCCCAAGGCCTTATTACAACTGAATTTAAAACTCATTAATAAAAAAATATAACCAATTAAATTAAAAGCCTCCTTGTTGGATCCAATAGCTCTTATGCATGGCCACCTCGCATTCCTCTCTGGCCTGGTCCGTTGCACTAAGTGTCACCTGAGATAGTTAAAATAAAAGGGTGAGTCGCGAGACTCAGTGTGCAACCCTCATGCACCACTAGATTTGGGCCTTAAGCCCATAAAATAGATTATACAGTTTAACACATATAATAACAAGAACTAATATGCAAGCCCAACCCAAAACCTAGATGTCCATCCGCTACATGCCCCCGTACCAGCCAAGCACACCATTGGGGATTTCTACAATCGACCCACACCGCTACACGCCTTGATGGCAGTCTTGCTGCTCATCATCAGATCATGGTCGTAGCCACTTAGACAGATCACGGTAAAGTAGCTACACAGATCACGGCAAAGCCGCTACACAGATCACGATAAAATACCGCTACAATGTATAACTTCCTCCTTTATCAAACCCAACCTATGCAATCACAGAAAGTCAATTTACTTATACCATATAATCAAAACATTTACTGACCTGGTGATTTGCTTTTACCCTTTTTGGCTTCCATCATTAAACCGAGATTTCGGCATTTATTGTAACATATAAAACTTATAAACATGTACATATTAATTAGATCTAGATGGTGGGGAAGTGTTACACACCTGATATCGCGAAATCCAATATCCTAGTCGATAACCATGTTATCCGGATCTACTACCCTCAGTGTAAAGTCTTGCTCAAAAACCGAAAAAACACACAAAGATCTAGCCCCTTCAACAATCGGCTAAAATTAAACAAATCCCAAATCACACATTAAAATTAATAAATCGCTTACCTTGAAATCCCGAAAATAACCCCACTCAAAGGTTACTGAACCTTGACTTACAGATCTAAGCGTTAAACTTCTCTTCAGATCCCAAAATGCCGGAGGAATAAGAAAAACCTTTGATTAGTCACTACATAGCCATTCGGCTAGAAACCTTGAAAAGCCAGAGAAATATTAGAAACTTAGAATCGACACATACCTGTTGATTCCTTAAAAATTTCGGCACAGGTAGGTACTTCAGAATGATTTCGGCACACATATAGAAGACTAGATCTCGCATTTTCGGCTTTTACGTAACTTCGGGAAAAAGAGGATGAATCCTTGAAGATTCGGCTATGAAAGGAAGAAATATGGACAACGAGAATTCAGCTTAAGTGTTTGAAAAGAATGAGAAAAGAGTTGTCAGAGAATTCGGCCTAATAGAGGAAGAAAAGAAAGAAGAATTTCAGAGGAAGGAACAAGTGAAGATTTTGGCAGAGGAAAGAAAAAGATGAAGAGATCTTGTTAGCAGAATTTTGGCTTCTACAAAAGCCTATACTAAATCGATTCTTCCCCCATTGTAGTTGAGTTTCGGCCAACTCTGCAACCCAAGAGATAACTCACATCCTTATCCCTTATCTCCTTAAAAATAGCCCTATTTCTTCTCCTCTTATTATCATCATTTAATAATCAAAATAAAAGAATTAATTCCCCTATTTTGTAGCTAGTGTGCCGTCCCCCCTTCCCTCCTAAGTGCCGAATTTTTAACCCAAAACTTGGGCCCTAAGTAGCCCTCACTTGGCCCAATCCTTCCCTTAATGACGCCACCTATATGCTCCCCTTACAACACTTCCAAATTTTTGGGCCACAATCCCACCTTGCAATTTAAACACAAATATCTATTCAATTAATTTTCTATAGCTCTTTATCAAAACCAACCCAGGTTTTAGCCCAAGCCTGAGCCCCCTTTATGTACCTCAAGGTCTCAAATTAACATTTTAAGCGAGCACCACATAAAATGCACTAGCCCTTAAATTTAGGGTGTTACAGTTCTACCCCCTTAAAATAAATTTCGTCCTCGAAATTTACCTGATCAAAAGAGATGGGGATACTGCTGTCGCATAACATCCTCTGGCTCCCATGTCACCTCTTCTGCATTGTGATTTCGCCACAGAACTTTGACCAAAGGGACGGACTTCCTTCTCAACACTTTTACATTTCTATCCAAGATTTGCACTGGCTCCTCCTCAAAAGACAAGTCTGGCCTTACCTTAATCTCTTCTACCAGCACTATATGCGATGGATCAGATCGAAAACGTCTCAGCATCAAGACATGAAATACGTCATGTATCTGTTCTAACTCTGAAGGCAACTCCAAACGATAAGCCACTGGGCCCATACGTTCTAACACCCGATAAGGCCCAATAAATCGAGGTCTTAGCTTACCCTTTCGTCCAAACCTCATTACCTTTTTCCATGGAGAAACCTTCAAAAAAACTTGGTCTCCTACTGCGAATTCCATCTCCTTCTGCTTTAGATCCGCATAAGACTTTTGCCGACCAGACGCTTCTTTCAATTGAGCCCGTGTTAACTTAACTTTTTCCTTCGTTTCCGAAACTAGTTCTGGACCCAATACCTGACATTCACCCAACTCCGTCCAACAAGTTGGAGTACGACATCTCCTTCCATATAATGCTTCATAAGGTGCCATTTGAATACTAGCTTGATAGCTTATTGTACGCGAACTCAGCCAAGGGTAAATACTCCTCCCAACTACCCCTAAAATCAATGATGCAACCCCTTAGCATATCCTCCAGAATCTGAATTACCCTCTCAGACTGACCACCAGTCTATGGGTGAGAAGCGGTACTAAAGTCTAACCTTGTTCCCATTGCTTGATGAAGAGCCTTCCAAAATCGTGACGTGAACCTCGGGTCCCTATCTGATATGATCGATACTGGTACACCGTGTAATCTTACAACCTCAGCCACGTACAACTTAGCCAACTTTTGTAGAGAAAAATCCACTCGAATCGGTATGAAGTGAGCAGACTTCGTCAGTCGATCCACAATTACCCAAATTGAATCTTTCTTAGTGGGCGTGAGGGGTAACCCACTAACAAAATCCATCGTAATTCTTTCCCATTTTCATTGGGGAATCTTCACCGGTTGTGTAACAGACCGAATTTGACCCTAATCAGAACGGTTGTTTCGGGACCACGAATCTGAGTCTGAGAAATATTTTAATATTATATTTTGAGTCTATTATATGTGAGTTAATGTGTGTGAAAGTTTCGTAGAAAATTTTTATCGTTTGAGTGCTTAATTTGATAAAAAGGACCTAATCGCGTAAAGTGAAAAAGTGGCAGACTAAAGTGATATGTGCTTAATTGATTATGGCTTTATAATATAAAGTATATAATGGGTAAATAACCCATTTTAGATGTTAGTGGCCGGCCATGGACAAGTTTGTCCTTAAGTTAAAATGTTTAGTTATTTTTAATTATAAGGTTAGTTTAGTAAATTGGTAATTACTTAACATATGTTAAAATAATCAAGAAAAGAAAGCCATTATCTCTTCATTCATCCATGGCCGAATGTGAAGGAAGAAAATAAGCTTTTAACTCTTTGAAATTTCGGCACTTTGAAGCTAAAATTGAAGATCAAGAGCAAAGAAAAGCGGAATTGGATCGGGGAAAGACGAAGGTTCTCGAATAGCCAATTTGCACGGTCTATCGACAACCGAGGTAAGTCCTTAAGCTGAAATATGTTAAAGAATTATTTATGAACTTATTAAATGATAATGTTTGATAAATTTTAGTACATAATCATGTCATAGCCGAATGTATATATGTATATTAGATTGTTTTCATAAGTTGATAATGTGATATGAATAAGTGTCTCAATGCGAATTGTGGAATTGTACGATGAAGTAATGATTTTATTTGTTTAATGTGAATAAGTTTAGTTGAATTGGATATGTAATATAGTTATGAAATGTGTGTGGAATGATTGATCACATTGATGTGTTTCGGGCTTTAAGCCTAGCAGGTCGAGTGCCGGTGATTTATTTCAGGCTTTAAGCCTAGCATGCCTAGTGCTGGTGATTTATTTCAGGCTCTGAGCCTAGCAGGCCTTGTGCCGGTGTTACTTATCGGGCTTTGACGCCTAGCAGGCTTGATGCCGGTGATGTGTTTTACAAAGGAGAAACCGAATTTTTGTTCAAGGTAAACCATAGCTAACGTATCTAGTTAACGGTTCAGGTAAGCTTGTAAGGTACGTTATGTTTAATGTTACTTGAGTCGAGCTAATACTATGAGAAAAGTGTTATGTACATTTGAGGTTAAGATTGATGTGCATGAATATTATACGATTGAATTTAAGCTTGAATGTACTATTATGGAGATTCGATTTCTAAATTGAAATACTAAGAGTAAAAGAAATTTTAGTACGATGATATGGTTGATATGAATGTTGTATTTGTACGAGTTGGAACATGTGAATCTTGTAATATACTTATTATGTGCTTCGAGGAGATACAGGTTTATGGAAATGAAGTACAATTACTTAGGTTAATGAACTATTAGTATTCGGCCCTGTATAAATCAATATACCTAAATGTTTATGTGCAATGTTATAAGTTAAATGTTTAAGTGTTTAAATGTATTATTATCTTGAGTTTAGGACTTACTAAGCTAGTAAGCTTAATTGTGTGAAATGTTCTCCTCTGTTTTATAGATTAGGTTCAGGCTACAAGCTCATCAGGATCGTCAAGAAAGTCGTCCACACTATCAATCTATTTTGGTACTCTTTCATTTTGATTTTCGGATAGAGGCATGTATAGGAAGGACTTTGACTTTGTTTTGATGAAAACTTGTTGTTTATGTATATAATTGCCATGTGAATATGGCTAAACTTTAGGTTAAGTATGTTTTTCATGTTATTGTTATAATCGTCGGTTTATATCGTTAATGCTTGTGCAAATTCAATCAAGGTTTAAATCGAATATGGTAAGGAAATATATGTTTGTGAAATGAACATTTGACTTGGGTAATGTGGTATGAATAATTCATTGGTATACTCGATTATATTGAGCCATAGTTGTGCTTTGTTCATAGGTTAATGATGTTAGGATTTCATGTGAGTGTTCGAGGTACAAGTTAAAAATTATATAAATTATTATGATGCATGGATATTATGAATTGTATGTGGGTATATTCGGTTATAATCTAGGTGCATATCGTATACATATATATGGATATATATATATATATATATATAGATTAGTCTTGACATATAGGCATGATGTGTTTAGTTGTGTAATGTCAATTATTGAATATACATGTTTTGCTTAAATATGAAATGTAGAAATAAATCCCATGAGTTATGTATTCAGCAATGCATGGAATTTAGTAGAAAATATATTTGGTTTTGGATTTCATTTGTACATGACTAATAAACATCATATACGTGGTTCGAATACGTCATTATAATGGTATGCTCATGATTTATGTATGTATTTTCTTAAGACACATTATGTGACTTTAAGACATGTATATTGACTTGCTAAAATGATTTATAATTGAAATGAATTCGATTGAACTGTGAGACATGATTTGTATATCAAGTATGACTAATCTTTTAAGATAAATATTTAATTAGTAAATTGTCATATACATGTATATATACATATATATATGCATTTGTGGATAAGTTCTAGGTGATTATGTGAATTTGTGAAAACTATATTTTCTTTGAAAATGCCTCGTAACCCTAATTCGGCGACGAATATGGGTTAGGGGTGTTACATTTTATTGGTATCAGAGCTTACGGTTTAGTCGATTCTAGGACTACCGTAGCGTGTGTGAGTCTAGCTATACATGCCTTTGTTATATATTGATAGTGTGGTGACTTCTGACATTCTGAACTGTGTTTCATATAGTAAATGGACACTGATCCTAAAAGAGTCGTAGCGGATGATGTAGAGAGTGTAGCGCCTAACCGTGCACGAGAATCAGTGCCGGTAGACTCTCGACCAGTTTCGGGTAGCCACGAGGGGGAGGCTAAACAAGCCTTCTACCAGATGATGAATGAGTGGTTTACCCAGTTTATTCAGACTAACCCAGCTGTACCTCAACCTCCACCCCCGATTAATCCAACTCTGATTCCTTCAGCACCCCCGATAATATATTCGACGAGATCTAGTAGGCCTCCAGTTGATAAAATCCGGAAATTTGGGGCCGAAGAATTCAAGGCCAATGATGATGACGACGCAGAGCGAGCCGAAATGTGGCTTGATAACACTATTCGGGTATTAGATGAGCTATCTTGTACTCCCAATGAATGCCTGAAGTGTGCTATATCTTTACTTCGGGACACTGCATATCACTGGTGGAATACACTAGTATCAGTAGTTCCGAAAGAAAAAGTGACATGGGATTTTTTCCAGAATGAATTCCGCAAGAAATATATCAGCCAGGGATTCATCGACCAGAAACGTAAAGAATTTCTTGAACTGAAACAGGGGCGAATGACCGTAACAGAATATGAACGGAAATTTGTCAATCTCAGCAGATATGCTAGAGAGTGTGTTTCCACTGAAGCTATTATGTGCAAAAGGTTCGAAGATGGTTTGAATGAAGATTTAAAGTTGCTTGTTGGCATTCTTGAAATCAAAGAGTTTGTGACACTAGTCGAGCAAGCTTGCAAAGCTGAAGAGCTCGGGAAGGAGAAAAGAAAGGCTGAGACAGAAGCTAGAGACACTCGAAAGAGATCGTCGGGTAAGAATTTCCATTCCACATCTAAAAAGTTCAGAGATGATTTCAGCCGACATAAAGCTACTTTAGATTTACCTAGACGTGATCGACCTCCAGTGGGCTCCCGAGCTACCTCGATGGCCAGTGTTGGTAATGCCCCACAGAATCGAGTTGAATGCAAGCATTGTGGGAAATGGCATTCTGGGAGTTGCAGATTCCATGATCGGTCTTGTTTTAAATGTGGATCGTCAGATCATTTTATTAGAGAATGTCCGATGTTAGTTGAGCAGAATCCAGTTCAGAACATTAAGTCGAGCAACGTGTCAGTACGAGGCAGGCCACCCAGACATTCAGGCAATGTAGGTGGTAGTCAGAGAGGAACGAAGAACACTGCAGTTCGATCTGAGGCTAGAGCTCCAGCTAGAGCTTATGCTACACGAGCCAGAGAGGATGCTTCCTCCCCCGATGTCATTACCGGTACTTTAACCCTTAATAATACTACTGTAATTGCATTGATTGATCCTGGTTCGACTCATTCCTATGTGTGTGAAACTCTAGTAATCAGTAAGACTCTGCCAGTTGAGTCTACTGAGTTTGTGATTCGTGTGTCCAACCCTTTGAGTAGATGCGTACTTGTTAATAAAGTGTGTAGAGGTTGCCCATTGATGATTCGGGATTCTTGCTTCCCAGCCGATTTAATGTTGTTGCCCTTCGATGAGTTCGACATAATTTTGGGGATGGACTGGTTAACTTCACATGATGCAGTGGTGAATTGCAAAAGAAAGCTTATTGATTTAAGATGCCAGAACGGTGAGATCATCAGAATTGAATCCAGTGATTTAAGTGGGTTTCCTACAGTAATATCTTCGATGTTAGCTCGAAAATATGTGAGAAAAGGGTGTGAAGCTTATTTGGCCTATGTACTGGATAATAAAGTGTCTGAGAAACAGATTGAATCTATACCGGTTGTATGTGAATACCCAGATGTGTTTCCTGAAGAACTACCGGGTTTACCACCAGTACGAGAGATTGAGTTTGGCATTGAATTAGTACCGGAAACGACTCCGATTTCGATAGCTCCGTATCGGATGGCACCTACTGAGTTAAAAGAGTTGAAAGCGCAGTTGCAAGAGTTGACAGATAGGGGTTTTGCACGACCAAGTTTTTCCCCTTGGGGTGCACCCGTTCTTTTTGTGAAGAAGAAAGAGGGAACGATGCGATTGTGTATTGATTATCGGCAACTTAATAAGGTAACTATAAAGAATAAGTACCCGTTACCTCGGATTGATGATTTGTTTGATCAGTTGAAAGGGGCTTCAGTATTTTCGAAGATAGATTTGAGATCAGGTTATTATTAGTTGCGAGTCAGTGATACAGATGTACCAAAGACTGCATTTCGGACGAGGTATGGACATTTTGAGTTTCTGGTTATGCCTTTTGGACTCACTAATGCACCAGCTGTTTTTATGGATCTAATGAATCGAGTCTTCAGACAGTTTTTGGATCGGTTTGTAGTAGTGTTTATTGATGATATACTGATCTACTCCAAAAATGAAACAGAGCATGTCGAGCATTTGAGATTAGTGCTACAAACTTTGAGAGATCAACAGTTGTATGCGAAGTTTAGTAAGTGTGAGTTTTGGATGAAAGAAGTCAGCTTTTTGGGACATGTTGTTTCAGCATCAGGTATTCGAGTCGATCCGAACAAAATTTCGGCTATACTTGATTGGAAGCCACCGAAGAATGTTTTCGAGATTCGAAGTTTTCTGGGACTTGTGGGCTATTACAGACGGTTTGTGAAAGGTTTTTCTGTGATAGCTACACCTTTGACAAAGCTACTACAGAAAGACGTCAAGTTTGAGTGGTCAGAGAAGTGTCAGAAAAGTTTCGAGCAGTTGAAAGCCCTTTTGACCGAAGCTCCAGTGTTAGCTCAACCTGAATCGGGTAAAGAATTTGTTGTGTATTCTGATGCTTCCTTAAGTGGTTTGGGCTGTGTATTGATGCAGGAAGGCAGAGTAGTAGCCTACGCATCGAGACAATTGAAGCCGCATGAAAGAAATTACCCGACGCATGATTTGGAGCTTGCAGCCATTGTGTTTGCACTGAAGATTTGGCGTCATTACTTATTCGGCGAGAAATACCATGTTTTCTCGGATCACAAAAGTCTGAAGTATTTAATGACTCAAAAAGACTTGAATTTAAGACAACACAGGTGGCTGGAATTGTTAAAAGATTACGAATTGGTGATTGACTATCATCCGAGAAAAGCTAACGTTGTTGCGGATGCATTAAGTCGGAAATCATTGTTTGCTCTTCGTGCAATGAACGCACAGATGGCTATGTCTAGTGATGGTTCGATCATAGTCGAGTTACAAGCAAGACCGATGTTTATCCAGCAAATTTGTGATGCACAAAAAGTTGACAAAGATTTGATTGCTAGGCGAATTCAGTGTGAAAAAGATGCAGAGTCAGATTTTCAAATTGATACAAATGACTGTTTGAATTTTAAAAGCCGAATGTGTGTTCCAAAGAACTCAGATTTGATTCAGATGATTCTGAGTGAGGCTCATAGTAGTCAACTATCGATACATCCGGGTAGCACGAAAATGTATAACGATTTGAGACAGTTCTATTGGTGGCCTGGCATGAAACAGGATATATCTGAATTAGTTTCTAAATGCTTAGTTTGTCAGCAAGTAAAAGCAGAGCATCAAATGCCATCCAGACTACTTCAGCCAATCATGATTCCTGAATGGAAATGGGATAGAATTACAATGGATTTTGTATCCGGTCTTCCTATGACACCGAGTAAGAAAGATGCCGTCTGGGTTATAGTTGATAGACTGACTAAATCAGCTCATTTTGTGCCAGTACGTACAGACTATTCACTTGATAAACTTGCTGAATTGTATGTATCATAGATTGTAAGGTTGCATGGTGTACCGAGTTCCATTGTTTCAGACAGAGACCCGAGATTCACATCGCGGTTTTGGAAGAAGTTGCAAGATGCTTTAGGTACTAAACTTCATTTTAGTACAGCCTTCCATCCGCAGACAGACGGTCAGTCCGAGCGAACTATTCAGATACTTGAGGACATGTTGAGATGTTGCGTTCTCGAGTTTGAAAGTACATGGGAATGATACCTACCTTTGATTGAATTTGCGTATAATAATAGCTTTCAATCAAGTATCAAAATGGCACCTTATGAAGGCTTATACGGGCGAAAATGTCGAACACCATTATACTGGACTGAGCTCAGCGAAAATAAGATACACGGGGTTGATTTGATTAAAGAGACTGAACAGAAAGTGGCCATAATCAAAGATAATTTGAAAGCTGCATCAGATCGTCAAAAGTCCTATGCTGATTTGAAACGTAAAGACATTGAATTTCAGGTCGGAGATCGTGTATTCTTAAAAGTTTCTCCGTGGAAAAAAGTACTCCGATTTGGTCCGAGATTTATCGGACCGTATGAAATCATCGAACATTTTGGGCCTGTTGCTTATAGATTGAAGTTGCCCTCTGAGTTAGAAAAGATACATGACATATTTCACGTGTCGATGCTTCGTAAGTACAGATCAGATCATGTGATCACACCGGCAGAGATTGAAATCCAATCTAATTTGACATATGATGAAGAACCGATCCGTATCTTAGCTTGGGAAATAAAAGAGTTGAGAAATAAAAGAATTCCGTTAGTGAAGGTTCTATGGAATCGTCACGGAGTTGAAGAGGCTACGTGGGAGCCTGAGGATTCAATGAGGCAACAATATCCGACCTTGTTTAACGGTAAGATTTTCGGGGACGAAAATCCTAAAGGGGGGAGAGTTGTAACAGACCGAATTTGACCCTAATCGGAACGGTGGTTTCGGGACCACGAATCTGAGTCCGAGAAATATTTTAATATTATATTTTGAGTCTATTATATGTGAGTTAATGTGTGTGAAAGTTTCGTAGAAAATTTTTATCGTTTGAGTGCTTAATTTGATAAAAAGGACCTAATCGCGTAAAGTGAAAAAGTGGCAGACTAAAGTGATATGTGCTTAATTGATTATGGCTTTATAATATAAAGTATATAATGGGTAAATAACCCATTTTAGATGTTAGTGGCCGGCCATGGACAAGTTTGTCCTTAAGTTAAAATGTTTAGTTATTTTTAATTATAAGGTTAGTTTAGTAAATTGGTAATTACTTAATATATGTTAAAATAATCAAGAAAAGAAAGCCATTATCTCTTCATTCATCCATGGCCGAATGTGGAGGAAGAAAATAAGCTTTTAACTCTTTGAAATTTCGGCACTTTGAAGCTAAAATTGAAGATCAAGAGCAAAGAAAAGCGGAATTGGATCGGGGAAAGACGAAGGTTCTCGAATAGCCGATTTGCACGGTCTATCGACAACCGAGGTAAGTCCTTAAGCTGAAATATGTTAAAGAATTATTTATGAACTTATTAAATGATAATGTTTGATAAATTTTAGTACATAATCATGTCATAGCCGAATGTATATATGTATATTAGATTGTTTTCATAAGTTGATAATGTGATATGAATAAGTGTCTCAATGCGAATTGTGAGATTGTACGATGAAGTAATGATTTTATTTGTTTAATGTGAATAAGTTTAGTTGAATTGGATATGTAATATAGTTATGAAATGTGTGTGGAATGATTGATCACATTGATGTGTTTCGGGCTTTAAGCCTAGCAGGTCGAATGCCGGTGATTTATTTCAGGCTTTAAGCCTAGCAGGCCTAGTGCCGGTGATTTATTTCAGGCTCTGAGCCTAGCAGGCCTTGTGCCGGTGTTACTTATCGGGCTTTGACGCCTAGCAGGCTTGATGCCGGTGATGTGTTTTACAAAGGAGAAACTGAATTTTTGTTCAAGGTAAACCATAGCTAACGTATCTAGTTAACGGCTCAGGTAAGCTTGTAAGGTACGTTATGTTTAATGTTACTTGAGTCGAGCTAATACTATGAGAAAAGTGTTATGTACATTTGAGGTTAAGATTGATGTGCATGAATATTATACGATTGAATTTAAGCTTGAATGTACTATTATGGAGATTCAATTTCTAAATTGAAATACTAAGAGTAAAAGAAATTTCAATACGATGATATGGTTGATATGAATGTTGTATTTGTACGAGTTGGAACATGTGAATCTTGTAATATACTTATTATGTGCTTCGAGGAGATACAGGTTTATGGAAATGAAGTACAATTACTTAGGTTAATGAACTATTAGTATTCGGCCCTGTATAAATCAATATACCTAAATGTTTATGTGCAATGTTATAAGTTAAATGTTTAAGTGTTTAAATGTATTATTATCTTGAGTTTAGGACTTACTAAGCTAGTAAGCTTAATTGTGTGAAATGTTCTCCTCTGTTTTATAGATTAGGTTCAGGCTACAAGCTCATCAGGATTGTCAAGAAAGTCGTCCACACTAACAATCTATTTTGGTACTCTTTCATTTTGATTTTCGGATAGAGGCATGTATAGGAAGGACTTTGACTCTGTTTTGATGAAAACTTGTTGTTTATGTATATAATAGCCATGCGAATATGGCTAAACTTTTGGTTAAGTATGTTTTTCATGTTATTGTTATAATCGTCGGTTTATATCGTTAATGCTTGTGCAAATTCAATCAAGGTTTAAATCGAATATGGTAAGGAAATATATGTTTGTGAAATGAACATTTGACTTGGGTAAAGTGGTATGAATAATTCATTGGTATACTCGATTATATTGAGCCATAGTTGTGCTTTGTTCATAGGTTAATGATGTTAGGATTTCATGTGAGTGTTCGAGGTACAAGTTAAAAATTATATAAATTATTATGATGCATGGATATTATGAATTGTATATGGGTATATTCGGTTATAATCTAGGTGCATATCGTATACATATATATGGGTAGATATATATATAGATTAGTCTTGACATATAGGCATGATGTGTTTAGTTGTGTAATGTCAATTATTGAATATACATGTTTTGCTTAAATGTGAAATGTAGAAATAAATCCCATGAGTTATGTATTCGGCAATGCATGGAATTAAGTAGAAAATATATTTGGTTTTGGATTTCATTTGTACATGACTAATAAACATCATATGCGTGGTTCGAATACGTCATTATAATGGTATGCTCATGATTTATGTATGTATTTTCTTAAGACACATTTTGTGATTAAGACATGTATATTGACTTGCTAAAATGATTTATAATTGAAATGAATTCGATTGAACTGTGAGACATGATTTGTATATCAAGTATGACTAATCTTTTAAGATAAATATTTAATTAGTAAATTGTCATATACATGTATATATATATATATATATATATGCATTTGTGGATAAGTTCTAGGTGATTATGTGAATTTATGAAAACTATATTTTCTTTGAAAATGCCTCGTAACCCTAATTCGGCGACGATTATGGGTTAGGGGTGTTACAGGTTGCAACAACCCTGAAGGCAACTGGTGTTCAACTTTGACTTGTTGACACGTCAAACACTTCCCCACATATTCCGTAACTTCTCACTTCAACCCTGGCCACCAAAACTACTCTCGCAAATCCCGATACATCTTAACTCCTCCAGCATGCATAGCATAAGGGCTATTATGCGATTCCTGAAGAATCATCTGTCTTAACCCCTCATCTTTTGGCATACAAACCTTTCCACGGAAACATAAAACTCCATCATTGTTCAGACTGTAGTCCTCTACTTCACCCTTCTGCACTTGTTGGATTCGAGTACCTAAGACATCATCCACAAGTTGCTTCTCCTTGATTTGACTTGTCCACATAGGTCTTACTTGTAGTTCAGCTACCAACCTACCATCCTCATACAGGCTAAGACGTGCAAACATTGCTCTTAAATCCGTTATCGCCTTCCTACTCAACGCATCCGCCACCACGTTAGCCTTGCCCAGGTGGTACTCAATCGAGCAATCATAGTCCTTTAACAGTTCGATCCACCTTCTTTGCCTTAGGTCCAACTCCTTCTAAGTAAGGAGATACTTCAGACTTTTATGGTCAGTATAAATAACTGACTTTTCCCCATACAAGTAGTGTCTCCAAATCTTCAGGGCGAACACTACTGTCGCCAACTCCAGATCATGCGTAGGATAGTTTAGCTCATGTGGTCTTAATTGTCGAGACGCATATGCCACCACTTTTCCATCTTGCATCAACACACACCCTAAACCTGTGTATGACGCATCATAGTAAACGGTAAATTCTTTTCCTGCCTCTGGCTGAATTAACACCGGCGCTTCCGTCAAAATTCTCTTCAGCTTCTCAAAGCTCTCCTGTTGTTTGTCAGTCCACACAAATGATACTCCCTTCCTCAACAACTTAGTTAAAGGTGCCGCTATTGAAGAGAACCCCTCAACGAACCTTCAATAATACCCTGCTAATCCTAAGAAACTTCGTATTTCTGCCACAGACTTCGGCGACTTCCAATCTAAAACAGCTTCTATCTTCCACGGGTCCACCCTAATTCCCTTTGCAGAAACTACATGCCCTAAGAAAGTCACTTCCTTCAGCCAGAATTCACACTTACTGAACTTTGCGTACAGCTGCTTCTCCCTCAGAATTTGCAACACCACACAAAGATGTGCATCATGCTCCTCTTTAGGCTTGGAATATAGCAGGATATCATCGATGAATACTACGACGAACCGATCAAGGTATGGCTGAAATACCCTGTTCATCATATCCATAAACGCGGTGGGTGCGTTCGTCAACCCGAACGGCATCACCAAGAACTCATAATGACTGTATCGAGTCCGAAACGCCGTCTTATGAATATCTCCTTCTTTAACCCTTAATTGATGATATCCCGACCTTAAATCAATCTTAGAAAAGACCGAAGCTCCTTTGAGCTGGTCGAACAAATCATCAATTCTCGGTAATGGGTACTTATTCTTAATTGTCAACTTATTCAGTTGACGATAGTCCACGCACATACGCATGGATCCGTCCTTCTTTTTCACGAATAGAACCGGCGCTCACCATGGAGACACACTTGGTCGAGTAAACCCACGATCCAACAGTTCCTGAATCTGAGCCTTGAGCTCCACCAACTCCTTCGGCGCCATCCGATAAGGAGCAATGGATACCGGAGCCGTACCCGGGAGTAGTTCTATTCCAAACTCCACCTCGCGATCAAGGGGTAACCCTGGCAACTCCTCCGAAAATACATCCGCGAAATCCTTGACTGTTCGAACCTTATCAACAGTCACCTCTTTAGCATCCAAAGCACTAATAAAAGCTAAAAAGGCGTTACATCCCTTCCGAATCATCTTAACAGCTTTCAAGGCCGATACTACGTTGGACAAATAGTTCCTTCTTTCTCCTAACACAACCACCTCCCCGCCTTCCGGGGTACTTAACACCATGCGCTTAGACCCACAATCCAACTTAGCATGATGCTTTGTCAGCCAGTCCATTCCTAGAAAAAGATCGAACACTCCAAATGGTAATTCCATTAAGTCTGCCGGAAACACTACCCCTTGAGTCTCTAACGGTACATCCTTAAATAGCTTGTCCACTACCCTAGATTGTCCTAGGGGAACTAACCACAGTCATCTTCCTAGTAGTTGTTTCAGAATCTATACTTAAGGTCTCAGATATCGAACATGCAACATAAGAGTGGGTTGGCCCAATATCAATCAAAGCAAGAAAAGGGCTGTCAGCTATAAGAAACGTACCGGTTATGACATCCGGTGCGTCACCATCCTCCTGTCGACGAACTGCATAAACTAGACCCGGCTGCCTTGCATCTACATTACCGACACCTCTACCAGGTGCTCCACGACCTCGACCAGATCCATTTCCTCCTCTGGCTACACCACGACCCCTTGGTCCAGGCTGATCACCTCTCCTAGCCTGATCAAAACCTCGACCCGCCGGCTGTACCCGATCCATCTGAGGACAGTCCTTAATCAGATGTTCTGTGGATCCACACCTAAAGCATCCACCTGTTTTCATTCTACACTCCCTGTAATGCGTCCTCCCACATGTAGAACATGCTCGATTCTGGCCCGTCGGAGCACGAGCTGGCCTATCAGTCCTAGGCTTTTTCTGAAAATTCCCAGATGCTCTTGATGGCCCAAAACTTCTCTTACTCTTACCCCGATCCTTATCTTTTTCTTGTCTCTCAACCCGTTTCACTTCCTCAGTTATTTTAACCTTATCCACCAAAATCGCAAAAACTCTCTCTCGCTGCGGTGCTATCAGAACCCTTAACTCATTTTGTAGCCCATCCTCGAACCGAACACAGCGTTCATACTCCGTTGCTACCATTCCCCGAGCGTAGCGGCTCAAACGCAGAAACTCTGCCTCATATTCAGCCACAGCCTTACTTCCCTGTACCAGGTTCAAGAATGCTTTCCTTTGTGCATCAATATAGCTGGCCCCAACATACTTCCCCTGGAATGACTCCTTAAAAAAATCCCAGTCAATTAGATCTGCAGCAGTACCTTTTTTCACTGTGAGCCACCACTGGTAAGCCTCGTCTCGAAGAAGAGACACGACCCCTTTCAACTTCTCCTCCATCGTAAAATCTAAGTCATCCATTATACGTTCAGTCGCTTCCATCCAATACTCAGCTGTGTTAGAGGCTACACCAGAAACTCCCCTAAACACTTCTGCCCCATTGGCCTTAAGCCACTCCGGCACAGATTTCCTGGCTCTTGTGCCCATGCCTACTCCAGCAACTCTCTCAAGGACTCACAACATCGCCTGAGATACAGCATCATCTCCGGTCGCCTGATCTTGTAACTCTCCCTCCACAGTTGGAGGATCCGGCATTTTGTTTCCTGACCCGTAGCCAGACCCTACTGGCTCAGATAAGGTCATCCTACCCCTACCGCATCCACGCGGCGGACGTCCTCGACCCCTTGTACTCATTCTTCCAATTTGCGTTTATCTGATTAAGAATTTTATGAATCATTAATTCTTCCCACTAATTTATCGCGAACAGTTTTATGGATAATAGTTTTAAAAACTAGTTCTTTCGAATTCATACTCACAATACAGTCTCAAGTTCATACATTCAATCATTAACATCCATGAACTCATGTTCATTACAGAAAGGTGGTGTTGTTGTTGTTGTTTTCCACTACCCAGGGGTATTTTCGTAATTTTATCCTATAGGGGTATTTTCGTAATTTTTCAAAATATGGTCCTTGGTGATTTTGGGGAAATAAGGGTATTTTGGTAATTTTGCAATCCCGGAAGTATTTCGGTAATTTCAAAATCCGGGGGTATTTCGGTAATTTGGAAATCTAGGGGGTATTTCAGTAATTTTGAAATCCAGTGGTATTTCAGTAATTTGGAAATCTGGGGGTATTTTAGTAATTTGGAAATTCAGGGGTATTTCGGTAATTTTGAAATCCGAGGGTATTTCGATAATTTTACAAACTAAGGGTATTTTGGTCATTTTGCAAATGAGGGTAGTTTGGTAATTTTTTAAACTTTGATGTTGTTGTTTTTTTTTAACAGGGGTACTTTTGGTGAAATCTAGTTTCATGGTCCGGGTTATTCTTGTAAACATGAGATTTTCGGGTAAAGTTTTCAAATCATGGTTGATTGGAAATTTTTCATAAATCAAAGGTACTTTGAGAATTTTTACAAAACTTGGGGATTTTTTTTTCAAGAGGATGGCTGGTCCCTTTTGGGTTTTAATCATAAGGTTTAACCCATCAATAAGTTCTCGTAACTAGGGTGAATAGTCACTACGCACCAGGTAAGATTCCAGTGAAGAGGAGGTGAGTCGCTAGGACTGCTTAAATACCATGCTCTCCCTGAATCTACTCCTAGACATGCGTATGTCTATTGCCACACCCTAACTCGGCTAAGGTGAACAGTCACTACGCACCAGGTAGGATTCCAGTGAAGAGGAGGTGAGTCATTAGGACTGCTTAAATACCAGGCTCTTCCGGATCCAATCCTAGACATGCGTATGCCTGTTGCCACACCCAAGCCTTGCGACTTATTTACGGGTTTGTTTAGTGAAGTTAAGTCTTATGAAATTTAAGAAGTGGTTTAAGCTAGGCCTAAAGTCCATCAAATTCTAATCTAATTAATCTAAGTCCCAATAAGCCCATCAAGCCCACATAAATATATCACACAATGGTTCAGAATACTTACCTGGCGGACTTGGGCCGGAGACGCAGGTGCCATGCTGAGCTAACAAACCTGTAATCCTTTAAAAACATATATGTTTCAAAAGTCCATTTTTAGAAAATGTTTTGAGCCCAAAAACACCAAAGTCGAGTTTTGAATCGAGCTCTGATACCAATTTGTAACACCCCAAACCCGGCCCAAATGCTACAATCGGATCTGGTATGTCACTTAAGTGATTTTATAAAACATGTAGCACTTAAGAAAACAATTGTCAGGTTTAAATACTAAAACTGAAAACTTAGGGATTTATTAGTAAGAATAAAATATAAAATTATAAAGTGCATTGGTGGACCTTAAATTACAAGCCCAATAATTATCCATGTCTTAACGTATTTTAAACACAAAAAAAAACTTAAAGACCAACAATAGAAGCCCAACATAAAACCCAAAACTTAAGTACGAGTCTAGTGGCCCAAGGCCTTATTACAACGGAATTTAAAACTCATTAATAAAAAAAATATAATCCATTAAATTAAAAGCCTCCATGATGGATCCAATAGCTCTTATGCATGGCCACCTCGCGTTCCTCTCTGGCCCGGTCCGTTGCACTAAGTGTCACCTGAGATAGTTAAAATAAAAGGGTGAGTCGCGAGACTCAGTGTCCAACCCTCATGCACCACTAGATTTGGGCCTTAAGCCCATAAAATAGATTATACAGTTTAACACATATAATAATAAGAACTAATATGCAAACCCAACCCAAAACCTAGATGTCCATCCGCTACACACCCCCGTACCAGCCAAGCACACCATTGGGGATTTCTACAATCGACCCACACCGCTACACGCCTTGATGGCAGTCTTGCTGCTCATCATGAGATCATGGCCGTAGCCACTTAGACAGATCACGGCAAAGCCGCTACACAGATCACGGCAAAGCCGCTACACAGATCACGGTAAAATACCGCTACAACGTATAACTTCCTCCTTTATCAAACCCAACCCATGCAATCACAGAAAGTCAATTTACTTATATCATATAATCAAAACATTTACTGACCTGGTGATTTGCTTTTACCCTTTTTGGCTTCCATCATTAAACCGAGATTTCGACATTTATTGTAACATATAAAACTTATAAACATGTACATATTAATTAGATCTAGATGGTGGGGAAGTGTTACACACCTGATATCACGAAATCCAATATCCTAGTCGATAACTTTGTTATCTGGATCTACTACCCTCAGTGTAAAGTCTTGCTCAAAAACCGGAAAAACACATAAAGATCTAGCCCCTTCAACAATCGGCTAAGATTAAACAAATCCCAAATCACACATTAAAATTAATAAATCGCTTACCTTGAAATCCCGAAAATAACCCCACTCAAAGGTTACTGAACCTTGACTTACAGATCTAAGCGTTAAACTTCTCTTCAGATCCCAAAATGCCGGAGGAATAAGAAAAACCTTTGATTAGTCACTACATAGCCATTCGGCTAGAAACCTTGAAAAGCCGAAGAAATATTAGAAACTTAGAATCGACACATACCTATTGATTCCTTAAAAATTTCGACACAGGTAGGTACCTCAGAATGATTTGGGCACACATACAGAAGACTAGATCTCGCGTTTTCGGCTTTTACGTAACTTCAGGAAAAAGAAGATGAATCCTTGAAGATTCGGCTTGAAGATTCGGGAACAAGTGAAGATTTCGATAGAGGAAAGAAAAAGATGAAGAGATCTTGTTAGCAGAATTTCGACTTCTACAAAAGCCTATACTAAACCGATTCTTCCCCCATTGTAGTTGAGTTTCGGCCAACTCTGCAACCCAAGAGATAACTCACATCCTTATTCCTTATCTCCTTAAAAATAGCCCTATTTCCTCTCCTCCTATTATCATCATTTAATAATCAAAATAAAAGAATTAATTCCCCTATTTTGTAGCTAGTGTGCTGTCCTCCCTTCCCTCCTAAGTGCCGAATTTTTAACCCAAAACTTGGGCCCTAAGTAGCCCTCACTTGGCCCAATCCTTCCCTTAATGACGCCACCTATATGCTCCCCTTACAACACTTCCAAATTTTTGGACCACAAGCCCACCTTGCAATTTAAACACAAATATATATTCAATTAATTTTCTATAGCTCTTTATCAAAACTAACCCAGGTTTTAGCCCAAGCCTGAGCCCCCTTTTTGTACCTCGAGGTCTCAAATTAACATTTTAAGCGAGCACCACATAAAATGCACCAACCTTTAAATTTAGGGTGTTACAGGGGTGATGCGATCCCAGTCACATCATGTTTCAATACATCTCGACGACATCGGGATTAGCCTAAACTCGAAGGGCCCAAGACGTTTAATTTCAGTTTGTTAATAAATTGAGTTGTTGGACTTTATTTTTAATTAAGTTGCTTCAATAAATTACTCATCTTAGTTAATTGAGTTCATTTTAGCTAATTGAGTTCATCTTAGTTAATAACTCATCCTAGATTAATAAATGAGTTGCTGGTCATTAATTCAACTCATCTTAGTTTCAATGATTGAGTTATTATTGAACTTCATTTAATAGATGCTTCTTAATTAATCTAGTTCCTAGGATTATTTATTGTTGCATGAGTTAAGTTCATTTAATTATGCTTCTTTAATTAACTAGTTGCTAGAATAATTGATGCATATGTTTTAGTTAATTTACTTAAGTTAAGTATTAATGTGTGTTATGTTTAATAAGTGTTTACATGTGTTTAATAAGCTCATTTTAATGTGTTTATTGTAGGAGTCTTTTCAAGTCATAACAGTTACAATTCAAGGCTGTTACAAATTAAATAAAGTAGTTGTTCAAGTCATTTTCGATTATAAAGTAAAAGGTTGTTATAAAGGAGGTTTAACACATCATTTAAAAGAGTTTAAAGAGTGGATTATTGCTTCTTTAAATTCGACAGCAAGCTTTTCAACTACCAACCATTTTTGCTGCTTCAAAAGAATTAATTCAAGCATTCAAAACACCGTTAAGGTGCTGGTGACTATTCAGCTAACCAAAGGACATTTCAAGAGTCACTTTTCAAGCATTCAAGGTCAATTATGCAGCTGAATTGAAGTGAATTAAATGGTTGAGTTATTTGGTTCAAGAATTCCAAAAGACTTGAGCTTTATTTCAGCTTTTAAGATGAATACTTGTGACCATTCAGCTAGTCTTTTCTAGCCTTATAAACATGTGTGTAATCAGCCTTTTGAAGGGACTTTTGCGACATTTTATTGAATGAAATTATATCATTTTGTGAGATTTGCTTCTCTCAAATTTCGTTTGAAGACTTGTCGGCTTATCTACAAAGCTAGTGGCGTCAACCTGTTCTTTCTTTTAATCCGAACTTATCACTGCCAATAGTGTGGCGTTCGAACCTTTATACCGAGGTTCCTATCTTTCTAGATAGTGAGTCAAGGTTTTATCTCATCTATCCAAAACCAATTAAGCCATATAAGTCCTCGGTCAGCATTTATTAATGTTGGTTCGTTCTTGCCACTTGAGAACTGTAACATCCCGAAATTGGGCCTAGTAGGATTGGGCCCAATGGGCCTTGGGTGTAGGAGTGTTTAAAATTTGAGAACAAGAGAATGACATTATTTCAAATTGGACTTATTAGTTAAGTGAATTTGAAAGGTTACGAGGTTTCTATGAAGTCTCGGGTTTAATTGGGCCTTAGGAAAAATTTGGTATTTTAGCACTTTAAGGAGAGATAGTAAGTGGCATCAAGGCTTATGGAAATAAAAGAGTAAATTGCTAGCATAAATGAGCTATTGGTAAGAAGGATATGGTGCCACATGTAGTACCTTGAGGGAAGAGGTTCGAATCCCTTTGTGTGCAATTTTTGACTTTTATTTTTGCACTCTTTCCTTAAGTCGGCCAAGAGGTATATATGGCAAGTTTGACTTCTTTATTTTTGGTAAGGTGGCTAAGAAATAAGGAAAGGTTAAGGTTGGGGAAAGGAATCAATTGAATAAGGAATATAAGAGGGACAAGTGGCTTATTTCATGGAGATTTCTATGGAAAGTATGGTTGGCAAAATTTTGACCCTTATGGCAATGCATGTGGACGATTTTGGGGGTAGATAGCTGGCTGAAATTTTACTTTGTCATTTGGTTAGGTCTTGGTATTGTTTTGGCCAAAAATCCCATTTGCAACTTTTGTGTCATCTTCTCCTAATTTGCTATCCTCTTTGCCGAATCCTCCTAGAACAATTATGCATTTCTCTTCTCTTTTGTTTGGTCAAGACATTCACCTCTTGTTCATCTTCTTCTCAAATTCGTTCCTCCATAGCCGAACCTTTCTATCCAAAATCTCTCATTTGCAATTTCTTTCTCATTCGGGTTGACACTCTTTCCTTTGATCAATCGAGTTATAGTGGAAGGCCGAATCTTTGACTCATCCATAACCATTGTACAATCGTTGGGAATCGGTTTTGTAATCATTAAGGTAAGGGATTCATCATGGTTCTTTTGGATCTTTTTCGTTGATCGGTTATTTTGCTAAGCGGGATAGTGGTTGTGACTAATCGAGTTTATTTTTAGGGACCAAATCGCTGGATCACCTATCCCTCGTAATAAGAGACTCGGATTGTGGTAAGTGATTCAAGTGTAAGTAATACGTTGGGTATGAAATCTTTTGGAAATTCGAGGCTAACTTTTTGTTGGTATTGATCTAGGGTCAACGAAGAGTGGTTCTTTAGGGAATCCTAATCAAGGTGTGTAATCCCGTACTTTCCGTATACATATTTGAAATGGTGCGTAATTTCACATCCCTTTGAATGTTAGCATGAAATATTCTGTGATTCGGTTGGAATACCGAAGAAAACCGAAAAACGGCATCCGTGACCACTCGGGTGTGCGTATATTCGTAGTGGTAACCATATTTCGCAATGAAACAGTTTGGTCAGCAGTAGTGATGTGTTTTTGAAAAATCACGAAAAATATGAGAAAGGGAATTAGAAAGTGAATGAGACATCGAATAAAAGCTTACTGTGACTATTTTGATAAGGAAGAAAAGGAGAAGGAAAAGGAATTTTATATTCTAAGATATGTTAATTTTAGTGAGACTGGTTCTGAATGACTTTGTGGTTCCCTGATTTGTCTTGGAAAAATCGTATAAAATCGTACAAAGTGAATTATGAGTTATAGTTTATATTTAAAGATTCCTTAGTGAGTCTATTTTCAATAGAAACAAGTGCAAGCAACATATGAAAACTGTACAGCGAAATATTTGAATTTTGGTTAGGAGAGGTTAGAATCGTTGGTCTGTGAAACAAAGGAAAATTTAAGGAATAAACTGTACTAAATAGTTAAGCCAAAAATTCTGGAAAACTTTTAGTAAGAAGATATATGAGTCTAGTTTCAAGGAAAATTTACGGATTTAGATTTCGAGATTTCTAACTCAAGTTATAGTCAATTTAGTCAGTACGACGCAAATGGACAGTTTTAAATTGTTATGCCCAAATTAGTAGTTAAGTCTGGATTGCGAAATTACCGAATTACCCTTAGTGGGTAAATTACCTAATTACAAAAATGCCCTTACGGGCCGAATTATGGAAATGCCCTTAATGGGCCGAATTGATATTGTTTAATGGGCCGATTTGAGATATTTTGCTAAATGGGCCAATCTGATATTTTGCTAAATCGATCTGATATTTTGCCTTAATGGGCCGATTTGATAAATTGTTATAATGGGTCGATTTATCGAAATGTCCTTATGGACCGATTTATCGAAATGCCCTATGGGCCGGATGATCGTATTTCTTTAATGGGCTGATTCATAAAAAGTATTCAATAGGATAATGGATGTTATTTTTTATATGGATGTTTTATGATTATGTATGTTGCATCTTTACATATTGCATGGGATGGGAAAATATGAATGAAGAGAAGTTTAGACCGGTGGCATTGCCACAAATACTGATAAAGGCTATGTGCCAATATAAACGTGATTTGGCTTTGTGCCATCGCGATTAAGGCTATGTGCCAATATAAACGTGATTTTGGCTTTGTGCCATCGTGATGAAGGTTGTGTGCCGATTATATTACCGTATATGAATCTGGTGGCTCAGCCACAAATTTTATAAATGGCAGCTTGAATGCAAATTAGAGAGACTGGCGGGGTGGGTTGACTAGATCCCCACAGGAGAGACTGGCTGGTACGGGTGGAGAGATTGGCTGGATGGGATGGGTTGCATTCATTTCATTCAATTATTATTGTAAATGGGCTTAGGCCCAAAATATTGCTTATGGGTTCCGGCCCAATGGATAACGGTAAGGGAATTTCACACTGAGTTCTTGTAACTCACCCCCTTTCTCTTAACCCTTTCAGGTAATGCTCAGTGACGTGGACTTGGGCCATGGATGACTCGGTGGAGGCCATACTTTAGAAATGGTTTATTTGGACTTTAGACTTCTTTCTTGTTTATTTTATTACTTTACTATTTTGGGTTAAATGTTGTAATAAGGCCTCTAGTTTATTTTATATTGCTTAATGTTTGACGTATTTTATATTTTGCTCAAATTGTTTTAAATGGGATTTTTTTTCTAAAATCATAAATAATGGTTTTCTAAAAATTGATTAACAAATGATTTTCATAACAAACTTTTATAAATGATTTAACTCGGATTTTCTTTTAAAATTATCTACGACATTTTCAAAAGTCACGATTTTAAAGTTCACTACCTCGATTTTCGACTCATCAATCAACCTCTCAAAAATACTTGTATTTTATCTACGTTTCCGCAATGTTTTCAAGATGCTTCTGCAACTCTATTTCCAAACGTCATATTTTCGTAAATTGTTTATTTCAAATACGTTTTCGCAACCAAAAAGGTTTTTAAAGATAATTACGTTTCCAAGTAGATAACAACTGCTTAAGTGTTTTGGGTTTTAACAAAGAGGCTGTAATTTTCAAACAAGGTTTTAACAATTGCAAAGATGGTTTTGAAAAAAAAAAACTTCCATGTGACACGCCAGATTCGGGCCTAACTTCTAGGCCGGGTTTGGGGTGTTACAAGAACTATTTCTTTCCATTCCATCCAAAAACTATCAACTTTCTTTTAATTCCTTGCTAGCCGAACCTATCTTCAACACTTAGCCAATTTTAAACCTATCTTTCATTTGATATTTCCCATACTTAGCCAACTATAAATGACTTGCTAATTGGAACGATACTTTCTCGTCGACGATCGAGCAACACAAATACAACTCGAAATCAATCACGAGGTCGAATCGTATCATAGGGGTCATAAATCTATAACAGAGAGGCTTCAATCTAATGGAGTCGAGGTGTTTAAGGGAGCTGCTAGGACGACTCCTACAGTGGCTGAGTATTGGATGGCAGCTACAGAAAGAATTTAGATGATTTGGACTATACCCCAGAACAGAAACTGAAAGGTATGGTGTCGCTTCTTAGGCATGAGGCCTACTACTAGTCACAATCTATTGTTCAAGGTACTCAAGCTGAGAGGATAACTTGGGAGTATTTTCAAAATGCATTTCAAAAGAAATACATGGGCACGAGATTTGTTGAAGCTCGTAAGCTTGAGTTCATCGAGCTGAAATAGGGGGATAAGACAGTGTCTGAATACGAGGTAGATTTCTTGAGATTGATCCCTTATGCACAAGGGTTGGTAGCTTCCAAGCAAGGTAAGTGTGTGAGGTTTAAGAATAAGTTACGATATATAATTTGAAAGTCCAAGTTTCTATGCTGCTAGAGAGAGTTTTTGAGACCTTGGTTGAGAAGGTTAAAATTTTGGAAGAGGTGAAAGGTGTTGAACGTGAGAGAAGAGATAATAAGATCAAAACTCTGGTTAAAAGAGAATTTGGCTCAGGTAGTTGTAACTTGTGTCTTGCAAAGAGAGTTAAGGATAATATACCACGATAGAACTTAGTTGCAGATCGTACTGGAAACAAGACTCAAGAATGTGCTCACTGTGGGAAACATCACCAAGGAGAAGTTGGAGAAATTTAGGAACATGTTTGAGATATGCATCTTTGGAGCATCAGATTATAGGTTGTCAACGTACGAAATAACAGAGGCAAGCACCACAATGAAAACTAGAATCAAAATCAAAGGGGACAAGGTAATAACAGAACTGGTAATTCGGGGTAAAGAGTATCAGGTCAGGGTACAAATCGCACTGAAGCGAGACAACCTGCTTTGGTTTATGTAGCGAGGCGCAAAGAGGATCGTGATGTAGTAGATGTATATGCACAGTACTTGTCCTTGATAGATATAGGTTCTACTCATTCATACGTTGCCTGCTCTATGTCTAATAAATTGGGAATTATATTAGAAGACATTGTTAGTGTTGTTTCTGTGGTTCGTCCTCTAAAGCAATATGTGTGGTGAATAAAATTTATAGACAATGTCCACTAGAAGTCCAAAGTGAAGCGTTTCCAGTCAATTTGATGGAGTTACCATTTAATGAATTTGATGTAATTATGGGAATGGACTGGTCGGTTGAACACCAAGTTAGTCTAAATTGTGCTTCAAATAGGGTTTCACTGAAGACAACTAGTGGGAAGGAAATTGTGTTTGTGGGGGAGCATAGAGATTACTTGTCAAATGTAATTTACACTATTGTTGCTGAAAGGATGGTTAGGAAAGGATGTGAGGCATATCTAGCTTATTTACTAGATACTAATATTAGTAGCTCCGCTTTGAGAAGCATTCACGCTGTAAAGGAATTTCTGGATGTTTTTCCAGAGGAGTTGCCTTGGATACCTCCTAAATGTGAAGTTGAATTTCTAATTGAATTGTTTCCTGGTACAGCACCGGTGTCCAATGCTCCCTATCACATGGCACCAAAAGAGCTTAAAGAACTCAAGATTCAGCTTCAAGAACTTCTGGATCGTGGATTCATTTGACCAAGTGTTTCACCATAGGGAGCACCGGTATTGTTTGTCAAGAAGAAGGATGGTTCCATGAGGATGTGTATTGATTATACACAATTAAATAAGTTTACCATCAAAAGTAAGTACCCACTGCCTAGAATCAATGATTTGATCGATCATTTTTGAGGAACGAAGGTGTTCTCCAAAATTAACTTAAGCTTAGGATACTATCAGCTCAAAGTGAAGGATTCGGATGTGCCTAAGACTGTGTTTAGGACTCGATATGGTCATTATGAGTTCTTAGTAATGCCTTTCTATCTTGTGAATCCTCTAGCTGCATTCATGGATATGATGAATCATGTTTTCCAACCATATCTCAATCAGTTTGTCATTGTCTTTATCGACGATATCTTAATCTACTCCAAGACTAAATCTGAACATGATGAGCATTTGAAGGTTGTTCTGCAAATTCTTCGAGAGAGGAAACCCTTTCCTAAATTTAGTAAGTGTGAGTTCTAGCTTAAGGAGGTTATCTTTCTAGGTCATGTGGTGTTTGCTTAATGTAACACCCCAAAATAGGGCTTAGGAGTTTTAGGGTTATTTTAGGAATTTTAGCCTTAGAATGTTCTAAATTTTTGCGACATGGTATATCGATAATGTTTTTGTTTATGGTTTTTAGAAAATAAAGTCAATTTTTAAAAAAGGTGTTTAAAAGATCATTAATTTTGAAATAAGGACTGATTTGTAAAAAGGTCAAAATTATGAGTTTTAAGAGGCAATTAAACCAAAATTTAAAATTCAACCTGTTTCTTTCCTCACCTACAGCAAAGTCACATATAAACCTTCCCCCTTTTATTTGTGTTTGT
Organism: Gossypium australe; assembly: GCA_005393395.2. Classification (NCBI taxonomy): domain Eukaryota; kingdom Viridiplantae; phylum Streptophyta; class Magnoliopsida; order Malvales; family Malvaceae; genus Gossypium; species Gossypium australe. Next base: position 82,670,799 of record CM016621.1, on the reverse strand, counting down.
CGTCCAAAGCTTCTGCAAATCCTCTCATTCAATTTTCTTTTTTAAATCTCTACCCTTGTGATTTCTATCATCACCCAAGCTATAAACCTCTATAGAAGTTAAGAAAAACACCCAAAAACACCAGAGTTTTCTCCATTATCAAGCTTCCAGGTTTTTTGGGTTTTCGATCAAATGTTTGGTTTTTCATCAACTAAGGTAACGATTCATCTTCCCATTAATGGTTATTATGGAATTTAGTAGTAGCCTAAACATTTGGTTATTAGGGAATAATTTCCTTTAGACATGATTTCTAGTGAAATGATATCTTGTTCCAATGTATTTAGTCCTAAAATGTTGGATGAGATTTTTAATAAGACAAATAGCACTAGTATTATCACACTTGATAAGAATAGAATCTATACCAATTTTATAAACCTTAAGTTGTTGTTTCTTCCATAAAACTTGAGCACAACAACTACTGGTAAAAATGTATTCTACTTTGGTGTTGGAAAATGCAACACTATTTTGTTTCTTTGAAAACCATGAAATTAATGCATTGCCTAAGAATTGACAAGTACCAGATGTGCTCTTCCTATCTAGTTTGCAACCACCAAAATCCGCATCTGAGAATGCATGCAAGCTAAATGAAGAGTCTCCAGCATACCAAAGGCCTAAATTAGGAGTGTCTCTAAGGTACCTCAAATTCTCTTAATGACTTATAAATGTGATTCCTTAAGACAAGATTGATATCTAGCACACAAGAAAACGCTAAACATAATGTTGGGTCTACTTGCAGTAAGATAAAGTAAAGAACCAATCATTGACCTATATAATTCTAAAAATACTCATTTAACTTCTTCATCTTTCTCAAGCTTTGTAGAAGAGCTCATTGATGTAGCTTCTAGTTTGAGATTGTTCATCTCAAACTTCTTGAGCATTTCCCTTCTATACATAACTTGATTGATGAGGATTTCACCTTTCCTTTGCTTGATTTGGTGTCCCAAAAAGAAGTTTACTTCTCTCATCATGCTCATCTCAAATTCACCTTGCATTAGCTTGGAAAATTCTTGACAAAAAAGACCATTACAAGCATTGAAAATAAAATCATCAATATATATGTGAACTATTAACAAATTCTTGTCTTTTCGTTTAATAAAAAGTGTTGTGTCAACCTTCCCTTTACAAAAACCTTTTTCAATAAGAAAATTTTATAGTCTTTCGTACCAAGCTCTAGGAGCTTGTTTCAAACCATATAAAGCTTTTGAAAATTTAAAAACATGGTTTGGAAATTTTGGATCTTCAAAATCAGGTGGTTGTTCAACATAAACTTCTTCATTTATTAAACCATTTAGAAAAGCACTTTTCACATCCATTTGATATAACTTAAAATCATTAAAGCATGAAAAAGCTAAAAGCATTCTAATAGCTTTCATTCTAGCTACGCGAGCAAAAGTTTCATCATAGTCTATTCCTTCCTCTTCAGTGTAACATTGAGCAACAAACCTAGCCTTGTTCTCACTATGTTACCACTTTCATCTAGTTTGTTCCTAAAAACCTACTTAGTACCTATAGTAGATTTTTCACATGGTCTTTCTACAAGGGTCCATACATTACTTCTCTCAAATTGATTTAATTCATCTTTCATAGTGAATATTAAATATTCATCATTTAATGCTTCTTTGATATTTTTAGGCTTAATGCATGAAATAAATATAACATAATTATATGTATTTCTAAGAGAAGGTCTAGTAGTTACCCCTTTGGATGGATCTCCTAAAATCTTACCATACTTCACATAGTTGTACTCTCTTGGATGATTGACTTCCTTTTCCTCTATGGTGAGCTCCTTTAGAGATTCTTGTGTTTGTTTTTGAATCTTTTCATTGATGAATAATCTACTTTATCATCACAACACAAGTATCCTTTCTAGGAAGAGAGTTAGCATCATTGAAAACATGTATTGTTTCTTCAACTATTAAAGTTCTTTTATTAAAGACCCTATAAGCCTTAGAATTTAAAGAATAACCAAGAAAAACGAATTCATCACTTTTTGCATCAAATTTACCAAGATTATCTTTGCCATTATTTAAAACAAAACACTTGCACCCAAAAGGATGAAAATAACTAATGTTAAGCTTTTTGTTTTTGAAAAGTTCATATGGAGTTCTCTTTAAAAAGGCCTAACCAATACTCAATTAACTAAAGAGAAATCGGTGTTTATGGCTTCCGCCCAAAAATATTTTGGTAAATTATTTTCACAAAGCATGGTTCTAGCCATTTCTTCTAAAGTCATATTTTTCCTCTCAACAACTCCATTTTTTAGGGGTTCTATGTGTAACACCCCTATCCCGTGTCCGTCGCTGGATTAGGGTTAGAAGCGTTACCAGACAGATCGGAAAGCATTTACAGAAATTCATACATTCATTCGTCATTCTCGAACATAATGTCCCTTAATACGGTCAACGAGACCTTAAATATGCTTATAAATCGAGTCGGGACTAAATCGAAACATATACAAAATTTGATGAAAAATTAAAACTTTTCTAAGTTTCAGGGCTTACACGCCCGTGTTGGCAGGCCGTGTGTCTCCCACGACTATTAGACACACCCCTGTGTCCTCCCCATGGTCTATTCTGACTATACTTCCACGGCCACCAAGCACGCCCGTGTACCGTGGCCGTGGACTATACTGACTTGGCCCCCACGGTCACTAGGCACACCTGTGTGCCACAACCGTGTTCTCATGCTAGCTACAGACTTTACCCCACGGTCACTAGGCATGCCCATGTGCCACAACCGTGTAACATTATAGGCCATTTTCAAGGCCAAAATACCACCCACTTGGGTCATACCTACATACAACATTTACCAACACTTCTCATGCAAATTTCACAACCAATAACATACCAAAACAACCATTCTATCAATACATTCAATACCAATTTCAACTATGCCAAATCACAAGGCTAAAACTTAGATAATACAAGCGTAATTCATCCAAATACTTACTCAAAGTCTTACCACTTTTAATGTCATCTAATCAAACCAAAACATATACCACATATCATATTCATAATGGAAAAATATCATCTTATAACTAGCCAATTCTCATGGCTAAGTTCACATCTCATAACCAACCAAATATCTAGTTTATACATGCCATAGTTAGTTATTCACATTTCTAAAATGTACCAAAAAGAGTTTAGGAGTGTGATGACGGTCCTTGATGATCCCGAGCCTTCAGTAGCTTAGACGACCTATAAAACAGAGAAAACACACACACAGAGTAAGCTTTCCAAAAGCTTAGTAAGTCAATATACAAATAAACTTAGCATGAAATGCATATAACCGAATTATTAAGATGACCCATATGATTCTCATGACAAAATCACCTCATTCTTTCTTAAGCTTATTTGCTTAGCCATAACTTACCATATTTCCAATTCATATACCATATATGCACATTGTTCATCTAATCAAAAACTTTACATATCGTATTATCAATTCCATATACATAACATCATAGTAAGATCACATAGATACTTACCTTGTAGGCACATTTAGTGCATTATCAACGTACCTGAAACGGATATTCATTCACTTAATTTATCATAGCTCGGATTTGCAATTCGTATCATAGATTTGCCCGTTGAACCGTAAGGAATCTAGTAGGATGCTCAAGAAGCTCGAAATAGTCGTACAATGCCAACGTCCTAGACGAGGTCTTACATGCACTCGGATATTGACGCCACTGTCCCGGACAGGGTCTTACACGAATCAATATGATGCCAATCTCCCAGACATGGTCTGACACGTAAAGCTCAGATCGATGCCAACGTCCCAGACGTGGTCTTACACGTAAAACTCATATCGATGCCAACGTCCCAGACGTGGTCTTACACGAAATCTCAAATCAACGCCAACATCCCAGACGTGGTCTTACATGATAAAACAGAACAGATGTCTATGTCATGACATAGCTAATCCTATCTATTCCTAGGTTCGTACAGGACTTCTCGAACATTGTCACTATATCGACCTTATCTCGTAATTCATATGCACAACCTCTCATAAACTTTCATTATCATTATTAGTCATATGAGCATTTACAATTTCATACAAGTACGTTTATTTGCATAGTGACTTACCTCGGATTCGATCTATCGAATGGAAATGGCTGCTCGGTTACTTTCGCTTTCCCGCGATCTAAGTCCGTTTTCCTCGGTTCTTGATTTAAACATATTCAGAATTAACCCTTTTATTCACTAACTCATTCAAAGACACACATTTAGGGTTATTTACAAATTAACCCTCACATTTGCACAATTTATCAATTTAGTCCATTTTTCTCAAAACATCAAATTCACAAAATCAACCCACACTCATGCTTAGCCGAATGTACATATATATCATACAAGCCCATATTTTCCATCAAATTTGCAATTTAGTCCCTCAAATTGCTATTTTCATAATTTAGCCCTATTTAGCTAAATTCATCAAAACTTCAAGAACAAAACATGTTCATCTAGCTCAAATCTTTCATTTAACAACTAAACTCATCTCAAAACTCAACATATCATCAATGGCATATTTCATGAACAACATCAATTCATCAAATTGAGACATGGGCTTGTTAGTAGACTAAACAACAATCTCAAAAACATAAAAATCATCAAAAACCAAAGTCAAAACATACCTTAATTAAGCCAAATAGGTGTCGAATTTCACAAAGCTCAAACCCTTCTTTTTCTTTCAAATTTTCGGTGGATGAACACTAAATTAAAAGCTTATTTTGAGCTTTGTTTCATTATAAACATATTATTAATCAATTTACCTATTTAGCCCTTTTAATAAACATTTTATAACATATCATTAAGGCCATCAATGTCTTTTAACCACCTACTATCTAAGTATTGGCATAATTGCCATATAAGGCTTCAACCTTTATAAAGCCACAACACATAGGCACTTTAACAAATAGCAAGCAACTTTCACATTTAATGCAATTCAATCCTTTTGTCAAATTAAACACACAGACGGATGAATTAACATACGGAACTTTACCACATGCTCAAATACATATCATAGAAACAGAAAATAATATAAAAAAATTATACGGACTCGGATTCGTGGTCTCGAAGCCACTGTTCCGACTAGGGTATAAACCGGACTGTTACACTATGTGCTGAAAAATTATGGCTAATTCCATTTAAGTTGCAAAAATTTTCAAAACCAAGATTTTGAAATTCAATTCCATTGTCATTTCTAACATTAGTGATAGAGTAACCTTTTTCATTTTGATTAATTTTTGAAAATGTAATGAATTTTTCTAAAGCTTCATCTTTAGTACTTAAGAAAAGAACCCAAGTAAATCTATGATAATCATCTAGAAGCACAGAAGCATATTATTTTTCACCCAAGATAGTAATCCTAATTGGTCCAAAAAGATCAATGTGAATTAATTGGAGAACTCTACTAGTATATACATCATTGATAGGTTTAAAAGAAACTCTCTTCTGTTTTCTTTAACACATGCATCATAAACTTTATCTAAATCATTTTTTGGCAAACCTCTTACTTAGTCATTGTAACACCCCAAACCCGGTCTAGACATTGCGACCGGATCTAACATGTCATATCGAAGTGTTGTTTTGAAAACCGGTCTTGTCGATGAAAATTCGTGACTAAAGTTTTAAAAACTTATTGCTATTGAAAACGTTGGGGTTGTAAAAACAAAACTTGTTAATCACTTATTGGTCATATCATTTATTACAAGTTTATTAATCTGGATTAAAAACCGCGGAAGCTTTTCTAGTTGTAAACTTTAAAATTTGAAATGCGTGATTTCCTTTGGAAACAGTTATTATTTTGAAAACCCGTGTTTTCTAATCTAACAGGTTGAACTAAGAAGTTAAAACCAAATAAAAGTTAAAATCTCAAATGGCATTATTACATAAGTATCAACCCCAAAATAAATTAAAACACTCATGAACATGTGCCCACCTCCGAGTCCCTCGCAGCTCCAAACCATCTAGGGCTGGGGTTTACCTGTACAGTTAAAAGAAAAGGGTGAGTTACGAGAACTCAGTGTGTAATCCCCTATCATGCAGTAACAGTCTGGGCCAGAGCCCTATTTAGTAACAGTACAGTGTGGGCTTTAGCCCAATACAGTAATAGTGTGGGTATAAGCCCAAAATAATAATAGTACAGAACACTGATGCAACCCAACCCAGTCCAGCCAACACACCACCCGTATCAACCAACACACCATGTGGGGGGCTAAGTCGACCCACCCAGCCAACACACCAATATTGCAGCATAACTACTAATAGCAACATAGCAAAGCTGCTAATAACAGTAAACGTGGCCAAGCCACTAAAATCAGAACACGTGGCGAAGCCACTAGAACAGTAAAAATGTGGCAGAGCCACTAGTACAGTACTTCCTCCAAATCAGAATCCCCAACCCCAATGCAGAATGTCGTGTCATAAATATTACGTGTATGCAGTATGTCATAATCATAACTAGTCATATAAATATCATACACACATCACTTAAACTACCACTAGGGGTATAATGGTCATTTCGTCGGTTAGGGGTAAAACGATAATTTCACCCCTCAGGGGTATTTTGGTAATTCTACCCTACAAGGGTATTTGGGTCATTTCACTCACTAGGGGTATTTCAGTCGTTTTACTCATTAAGGGTATTTCAGTCATTTTACTCATTAAAGGTATTTAAGTCATTTAAATACTTTTGGGGTCTCAGCACAGATGACGACCCTTCAGAAGGTCTACAGTCGTCCCGAACGACTCAGATAACCTATATGATCAAGACAGTGTAAATGGGCCCACACGCTCGTGTGGCCCACTCAGCCCAATTTCAGTCACGGCTATGCGAACTTCGCAGCCCAATCCATTATTATTCGCATATCATGGATTCTATTCATGTGGAGCCCATGAGCCCATTAGGCCCACATAGCCCATGAGCCCATTGGGCCCACATGGCCCATCGAGGCCCATTACGACCTAAGCCCACGAGAACGCTCGTGGTGGCTTATACAGTCTAGCGCCTATGTTCATAGGCTCGGTTTACCACACGTACGATCGCATGCTCGTGTGGCATTATACGCCATATTTTCGGCTTTTCGGCATTTTACCGATCTACAGTCATAGCAATGTAAACATCACGTACTTTCGGCTTTTCAACTGATCATTGAATACTGCATACGATTACACACTTGTTTGCAAAATTAGTTAAGATCCACGCACTCTAAATCCTATAATCAACCAACATATCGTATCAGATTTACAACCAATAAAGTTAATAACTGTCCAAGCCCAAAACGACAATCCATACTTACCTTGATTGATCGTTAATCGGTTTATTTCCCTTAGAACATAGGCTAGAGTTGATCATACTCCTCTTTTATGATTAACTGCATTACAAATACAACCTATCAACCACGATGGTCTAAAACCATGGTTTAGCACACATCAGTCTAAAGGAAGTACACGCAACCCTTCCCCCAAAAAGGGAAAGTATCATTCGGCCAAAACACTTACCCCCACGTAATCGCTTCAGATGCCCTGGGATACAAGAGAAGCCTGCCCTTTCGAAAGCCAAAACCAAATAGTGGAAAAGAAAAGAGTAAAGTCAAAAGCTTGAGTATTTGGCCAGCTAACAGAGGCTGGCGTCACAAAGAAATGAGACGGAGACAATCACCAATAGCAGAATTCGACCAAACCACCCTTCACTACAAGGTTAAGCTATTTGGTGGATCAAAAATAATCGGCTTAGGGAATCAAGAGAGACAAGGAAATTATGTTCGGCCAAAGGAGAAAACCAAGAGGAGAAGAAGATGAAATAGATTCGGCCAAAGAAGAAATTAAGGGGAGAAGAAAATAAGAATGCCGAATCGGCAGAGAGATGAAGAAGGAGAAGAAACTTCAAGAGAGAACTCAGCACTTGATGTTTATGTTTCGACAAAGAGTGGACAGCAAAAGAGAAATAGAGTTGAAAAGATAAAGTCCTGAATGGTCAAGAATGCTGCACGAGACGCCACAAAAAGAAGTAAATCCTGAAACGCACAAAAAGAAAACCTAAAATAATATAGAGGATTTTCGGTTTCTACACTATCACAAAGATACCGAAAATACACCAAAAAAATGAATGCCCATAGCCGAATCCCCTACTCAAGCTTTCCCCTTCGGCTATGACTCCCTTCACATCCAAACTCCTTCAAAATCTCCACCGATTTCTCATCGATTTGCTCCCAACCTCCCATTCAAATCCATTCAAATTTGATGACCAAGTCTCCAACCACCTCTGCAGAGTTTGAATCAAACTCTACCTCTCATGCCACAGAGACATAAAATAAAACCCCCTTCTTGCATGCCATGGCTTTCGAACCCACTCCCTCTTAAATGCCCAACACGCCACTTGCCACCACAACACAAGATCTTTTGTGTCATAAAACAAACCCAACTTAATATATGCCCTTCAAGCTAACATCCAGGTTTCCAAAAGAGCAAAAATCAATGTTTTTTTTCAGAGGCCATACTTGAACCCAGGCTTCCTAAATACCCCCAAACACACCCAAATCACTTAGCTATTGAAGCAGGCAAGCAATTTGTCAGAACATGAAAAATTAGAGACCCTATATTTTAGGGTGTTACAGTCATTTTTTGCTAGTTTATGCAATATGCTCATACTAGCATGCCCTAATTTTCTATCTCAAAATAAATAATTACTTTCATTTTTAGCAACAAGGCATATGAATGAATCATACAAGTCATCTAAATGCACCATATAAGTATCTCCTATCCTATTTCCTACAAGCATAATCTTATTAGACACAATGTCAATTACTTTACATCCATTAGACTCAAAAATGACATTAAGACCTTTATCACACAATTGACTAATACTTAATAGATTATGCTTAAAACCTTTGACATACAAACATTTTTAATAAGAATTGAAGATTTTTTACCAATAGAGTCGATTTCTTCTATTTATCCTTTGTAGTTGTCACCAAATGTAACTTCTCCTCCACTTTTTGGCTTCAATTTCATAAAGTGGCTCATGTCACCGATCATGTGCCTTAAGCATCCACTATCAAATTACCATGAGTTTCTTTTCTTTTTTTTTTTTTGAATTTCCCACCTTGAAGCAATTCACCTCTTTTAACAAACATAGAATTAAATTATTTTTTTTGGAACCCAAATTCTTTTGGTCCAAAAGTATTAGTTCCTAAAATTTTAGTCCCTTTGGGAATCCATTTTGAAAGAATTTCTTTGTCTTGAGTAACACTAAGTCCTTTAGGGACCCATAATCTCTTAAAAAATTTTCCTTTATAAAATCTTGAAGGACCTCTATGTTTATAGAAATTATAGTTTGTTCCAACAAAGTATAATCTTGAGCTCTCTCCCTTTTTAAGATTTTTTTTTTAGATACTTTGTTAGATAAAGCTTTTTCTTTTTCAAGCAACTCAAGTTGCTTTTGATAATCATCATGCACTTTTGAAAGCAAATTATGCAAGTCTTGTTTCTTTTTCTCAAAATCATTTATAATAGCTTGCATATCATGAATTTTACTTTCAAGTTCATGATTGGCTTTGAAGAGTGAATTATTTTCATCTTTTAATTTTGAAACATTTTTCTTATATTTTGAAACCATTATTTCAAATTCCAAACCCAGCTCATCATACGCATCTTGTAACTCATTAAATGAGTAAGAAATTGAATTAGACAAGTTAGAAGATACCTCAGTGTCATCAATGACCATAAGGAAAAGGTTGGCCACTTCTTGATATTTATCATAGGATGAATCCTCGTCACTCTAAGTAGCAATATGAACCTTAAGCTTTTATTTGTCTGATCCCGTTTTCTTTCATTGGAGACAATTGAACTTGATATGTTCTGGATTCTTGCATTCATAGCATATTATTGGATCCTTTTCCTTCAACCACCTCTTCACTTTTTTCACAATCTTCATTTGTGGTGGATTTAATAGAAACACCAACCATTTTCTTCTCAATTTCGGCATCTTCAACCCCTTCATTGAGTCTCATCTTGTGTGTAAGCAAAAAACCAATGAGCTCATCCAAAGTCAACATTTCTAAATTCTTTAAGTCTTCAATTGCAGTAACCTGCGCTTCCTATGATTTAAGCAAGCTTCGAAGCATCTTCCTTTGTAACGCCCTCAACCTAACCAAATTTATCGAGTTCGGATCTCGAGTGTTACGAGGTGATACAAAACATTTACTAAAACAATTTATTATTTCTTCTTTAAGTCTTTTATTTGAAGTCCAAAAAAAATCTCCACATCTTTAAAGATTTGAAATGGAGTACATGTTAAACATCTTATTACAACTCATCTCTACAAGTTAGAAAATTATATAAGATAGACTTAAAAGACAAATTTCAAAGTTGTGCCACTAGTCCTCTGTATGCATAATAGCCCAATCCACCATCAACTTGGCGTACTCTTGGTGTCATCCTTCCAGGCGAAACCTATTTTCTACAAACCTAAAAAGAAATAACAATCCTGTAAGTACAATAGTACTTAGTGAGCTCATCAACCATACCTTGATGGAGCCTTCGCAATAATCCAGGAACTTCCATGAGTCAACTTGTGCTCTACATCATTTACTATGGCTGATACCTTACGATCTTATTGATAACTCTTGAAAATAGTTATATTTAAGGCCTCTAAATGGAATTAATTGGTTGTAATTAAGTGAATACATTTGCATTTTTAGGATATTTTTAGAACATTACATAATAAAGCTTGGATTGCGATATAATGGTCATTATTTGTTACTTTTGTTTGGGAGGAAAGGTGTGGTTTTGTGTGAACACAGGTGTAGGGAGAGGAAGAAGATGAAGAGGGAAAATATGGGAAGTGAAACATTACCGTGGCAAATGGTGAGATTGATTGCCAACAGAATTGCCATGGAAATTCTGGAAAGATGACTTCGCACTTTATCCACGTCATTCTCAGCCAACTATGTGTGACCAGAAAAACCAACCTGAAAAGAGGAATGAAAAATATGTGCTGAGGTGGGACGGATCTACCCAATAAAATAATGAGAGAGAAGAAAAAATAGGAGAATTAGAATGAGAAAAGGATTGGTGACAACAATCCTCTCTCTGCACAGAGAAGAACTCCATTGGAGAATTCCAAAGAAAGAAAGGGTAGCAGCTACAAAGAGCAAAATACAGACGTGAAGAAGGGGAAGAGACATCTAACCTAGGTTCATGTACAATTGGAAGATAAAAGAGAAGCTGAAGTGTAGTGAGAAATCCTACAATTTTTGCCTTTATTTTCCTGATTTCTGTGATTCAAACTTTTTTCAATGTTGATGAATGATTTTAATTTGGTGTTAACATTTCACATGAATAATTCCAGCCGTATTCATTCAACAACAAAATTACTCTTGCTTTTCTTTGTAATTTTCCACTACACTTTATTTTCCATATCAATTCTTTGTTTTAGCATTTACCTATATTAATTCATTATACAAACATCCTATTCAATTTGAGAGTATTTCCTATTATTTAGTATAGTCAATAGGATTGTAATAACTTACTCAATTTCTTACCAATTTCTTATATCTGTCGAAACGATACTTACTTATCACTTTATTACTTGAATGACGTGTACACTTGCACAATTGCATTAGTTATTTACACACAACACTTATCACTCTCTTATGCACCAATTGTCATACCCTTATCATACTTAATCTTCCATATTTTGTTACTAAAGAAATCATTCCAATCAATCCATGATTCTCTTATTTCAAAATAATTGCTCGCTAACATGATCTTGGGCGGATACATATACCTAGCAAATACTTATGCAGCATTTCATACCTATGGTTCAATCTCACGCCTACCCTGGTCTAATTTCGTGCACATGTTCATCCTGATAATTCACCGCATATATCATCTAGATAAACTCCATATCATGCTATACAAAATCTCATAATTCAAGACAACATTGACTTAGATTCAACATAAATTTGGAAGAAGATGTGATACCCCTTACTTTTCATACTCAGAAATCATCACAGCAGACACCCTTCTTGACGTACAGGATACATCTTTTTTTCATGAAAATCCCTTAAGACTTCATTCAACTCTTATTCCAGAGTACATCAATACCTTATCAGGGTTATACATATTATAAATCTACTAGAACTTACTCATTTCTTATTACAGAGACAAACATTCAGATTCGTAACTTACCAGATATTCTTGACAGTTTACGCCACCTTGACTTGGCAAAATACACCTTGTCAGCAATCAGATAGAACACGCGACTAAGGCAATCCATTAAGAGTTTGCCACGAGGTTGGTTCTTAAGAGTGCACCACAAAGGCGTGCCTTACGGAGATTGCAACAAAGGCTTTCTTTTCATATTCCACCACCAAGGTTTTCTTTCATATTACGCCGCAAAGCCTATTCTTTCATATTACGCCACAAAGGCTTTCTTTCCTGATGTGTTTACGACATGGATTTGTCTAAACTCACATTATTTGAGGTTTGCCTATCATCATCCTCAGACACGTAGAGAACCCCATTGGGTAATCACCATCATTTAGTTCCTTTCGGAAGGTGTCATAGCCATGGACTGTCTCAAAGATATTTCCACTAGTTCACTTAACTTTAATGTTTACCATCTAGAAATGAAGAGTGGGAAACTTTTCAAACGGAGTGGAAGCAAACAGAAGGATATATCATTCCTTCTATGCCTCTTCTACAGGACACCTCTTCTACTAAAGAAGTCTTTACTTGTAACACCCCAAACCCGGCCCATGCGTTATGACCGGATCTGACATGTCACATGAGAAAAACATGTTAAATCTTTTTCATTCGTACTAAAATAGGTATTGATTTGTTAAAATCAAGAAAACAAGTTTGATTTGAAATATTTGATAAAATACTACTAACCTCGAAGATTGATTGATAAATCGATAATTTTGAACTAGAGATTTTATAAACCGTGACTTTTGAAAATATCGTTTGATAATTCGAGAGAAAATTTCCGAGTTAAAGTATTCATAGAAGTTTGTTATGAAATCCATTTGTTAATCTATTTTGGAAAATCTTTATTTAAGTTTTTAGAAAAATTCCCATTTAGAGTAATTTAAGCAAAATAATAAGTTCTTCAAACATAAAGCAAAAATAAAATTTTTTGAGGCCTTATTACAACACAAAAACCCAAAATAGTAAAGTAAACGGAAATAGAAATCTAAAGTTCAAAATAAAACACCATTTCTGAAGTATGGCCTCCACTGAGTCATCCATGGCCCAAACCCACGCTACTGAGTATTACCTGCAAGGGTTTAAGGAAAAAGGGGTGAGTTACTAGAACTCAATGTATAATCTCCTTACCGTTGTCCACTGGGCTTGAACCCGTATAGCAATATCTTGGGCCTAAGCCCATAAAGCATAATCTTGGGCCGAAGCCCATTTACATAACAGAACATATATATATATGTGCAATGTATGCAACCCAACCCATCTTAGTAATCCATCTGCTACACACCACCCGTACCATCCCATCACACCTGTGGGGATCAAGTCAACCCACCCCGCCAAACACACCAATCGCAGGCAAGTTGCCATTTATAATATATTTGATTGTGGCCAAGCCACCGGAATCATAGTGAATCATAATAATAATCATTTTTGTGGTAGTGCCACCAGGCTACACTTCTCTTCAACATTTTTCCCATCCCATGTAAAATTATGTAAATGCAACATACATAATAAAGCATAATATTTACAAATATAAACAACAATCATTAGTCCAATATTTTATTACAGTGAATCTACCCATTTTAGCACTTTGAAAATTGGCCCATTAAGGCAATCTAGTAAATCGGCCCATAGGGGCATTTCGATAATTTGGCCCATAGGGGCATTTCGATAATTTGGCCCATAGGGGCATTTCGATAATTCGGCCCATAGGGGCATTTTGGTAATTCGGCCCATAAGGCATTTCGGTAATTCAGCCCATAGAGGCATTTTCGTAAATCTCACAGTTTTAATACTGATTTTGACAAATCTATCGAAATAATGTAATTTAGGCCAATTTCCCAGTTTATGCCATATTACGATTTTAATCATAAAAATAATAACGATCTATTTCCAATATGATATCGAATCTTAAAATCTACGGAATAACGGTGTGAGATTACACACATGATTACGGTAAGGATTAAACCGTCTTGATCGTCGGCACCTATGACAACATAACACTCGATTAATCTAACGGACAAGATTTTTATTAATCCAAAACTAAACCAAGCAATCTATAATACTTACTCTCAAAATCGTGAACAACCACGATTTGTCGATTCTTACCGGATGATGGTCCACAACCCGGTAGAAAATCCCGAACCGCCGATACTGCCCTTCGCTTGAACTTATGAGTAGGAATAGTAAATCCGCTCCTTTTGTGATCTCCAATCGCTTTCCCTTTCAAATCGGTTCCACTTGCCTCTATAGGAAAAAAGTCGTAATCAAAAACGATATTTCAATACATATCGATTGTCTAATGGGTTCGGCTTACCACTATCTCCGTAGAATCAATGAGTGAATAATAACGGGCGATTTAGTCCCTAAAACAATCGATTAGACAAATCTATCATTCCGTTTTAACGGGATAAACAAATATTGAGAGATATCGAGATGAACTTTAAAGAAATCCTTTACCTTGACAATAATAGATCCAACTTTCACCGATTGAACTTATGGCTAGAATTGAATCGTCAATGATGTAACATCCCCAAACCCGGCCCATTCACTACGACCGAATCTGGTTATGTTAGTGCGAAAAGACGGTTGAAAAACTTTTGCCTTGGAATAAACATGGAAATATTCTAACTTTTGAGTATAGTGTTTATTGGGAAAAGTATAAGTAAATCTTTTGTCGTTATAAAATATTATAAAAAACCCAAAATTAAACTTTAGCATATAAGCATGCTGTTTAAAATGAAATCATCCTTCACAAAGTATTTGATTTAAACAAACCATATTAAAATTAATAATAAAGTAATTCCTAAAATAAATGAACAACAAAAAGGCCTTATTACACCAATATTTAATAGATCAAATACTTAGTATAAATAAACTAAAAAAAATTTGAATTCTTCTTTCTGCATGGGCCACCTCGTGTCCTCTCCGAACCCGATCCAACTACGCGTCACCTGAAATGGTTAATGAAAGAGTGAGTCCACTGACTCAGTGCATAACCACAACACATATTTCCATCCGTATGGGCTTGGCCCATACCCACACAGCCATCGAAACAAATCATGCAAGAATGCATCTCAGCCCAACCCATTGTCCAACCGTACACCAACCTT
This sequence comes from Gossypium australe, assembly GCA_005393395.2. Taxonomy (NCBI): domain Eukaryota; kingdom Viridiplantae; phylum Streptophyta; class Magnoliopsida; order Malvales; family Malvaceae; genus Gossypium; species Gossypium australe. The sequence continues at coordinate 82,655,435 of CM016621.1, read as the reverse complement.
AGCAGACTCCCCGCCTAAGGCCGTGGCTAATTCACCGATCACATTGTGATCCATAACATCTTACCTTGGCAAGCTCACTGCTCAAGGCCATGGCTGAGCCACTGATCAACCCAAGTGATCCAATATCGTAATCTGTCTATGGTGATGCACATAGCAATCAACCGCCGAGATGGGCACCGAGCCAACACCTCCCTTGAGGTAGCACACAGCAAATCCCCAAGCGCTAATGTAGCCGAAGCTATCATTAGACCACGTACACCTTGTGTACACTTCCTTCTTCATCGAATCAAGCCCAAACCCCATGCAACTATATATATGTGCAACATGTTAAGCCATCATATCACATAAGTATATAAATATTTATACATACATAAATACATCACAAATAAACTTACCATCACCAGTTCTCATCACTTATGCCATTATAAACGGCTTCCACACATAATACACATGTAACAAGTTAGCAACCAAAACCACAGAAATAGTGCGATGATTACGCACCTGATTAGCACAGTTGACTAAACCCCGAAATCACACGTGGCTCCTAAAAGTCTCAAGTCTCCAAATCTCGGTAGATCACTACTACAAATGCTGACTATACGCCTCCTAAAAAGGTTCTGCCTTCCCTACAATCGGCCAAAACTAAACAACATAATCATTCTAATCAACCTCTAAGGGTATAACCGTAATTTTACCTACCAAGGGCATTTTCGTAATTTACCCACCAAGGGTATTTTCGTAATTTACAACTGTAATGGCCTTTCCGAAGGCCTAATGTCGCCACTAGCGACTCAGCTACCATTTCCGGTCGTACCGGACGATTGGGCCTAAAACTCGATTTCGGCCCATCCGGGCCCACATGCTCGTGTGGCCCACCTAGCACAAATCTAGCCACGTATATAAGTTCCACCTAGTCTAATACTAACCAATCATACAATTTACTCATATGGGCCCACGGGCCCATTGGGCCCACTTCGGCCCATCGAGGCCCAAGCAGCCCCAACCCACGAGAATACTACTGATGGCCTCAACTATCGCGTCGAAGCCCCACACGTGCGCTCGCACGCTCGTGTGGCTACTAATGCCGTGTAACCGGCATTTCGGCATTTTGCCGCTCTACAACTAGAGTAGAGAGAGTTACACACCTGATAGGACTCTGGGGCTAATCCGCGCTCCGATCACTCTTGTGCCCAAACGCCGTCCAAGATGTGTTTACTCTCCTCCTAGGATGCTCCTTATATAGCTAGCTCTTCACCTTCATTCTTTGTGTCTTTCCGATGTGGGATCCCTTCGTCAGTAGAGTTTAAATTCAACTGAAACTCTTGCCGTCCAATCCGCAAAATAAATACTCCCTTGCTTCTCATGAGATTCGAACCTAGGCTCCCCTAGAACATAATCCATGCCGCTAACCACTTGTCCACAAGCTCCTCTTGTGTCTTAAACCATGCGCAACTAAATATAAACTATGGGCCAAATTCTAAGGTCCAAGCAAAAAGAAACCAAAATGCAAAAGCCAAGACTTGAACCTTGGACTTCCTTCCTTCCTTGTGGCGTCACCCCTTATCTTTTATGTGGCGTCACTTTGCCACTACACCACACACTCCACTTGTGTCATTTTCCTCCATATTTAATTCTTAAGGCCTATCTGCCACCTTCCCGGGTTTTTTTCACCTAAAACTAAAATTTCCCCAAAGCCAATATTTGATCCCGGGACTTCATAGAAGCCCTCTAACCTTCCAAAATCACTTATCCAATAGGTCTAACTTGCATTTAAGCCGATCTCTTATTCTCCAAAAATTTAAACGCTACTACGCCTAAGGCCCATTGGGCTCAATTCTCCTAGGCCCAATTTTGGGATGTTACAAATGATGTGGTATTCGGCCACCCACTATAACACTACGAAAAAGTATTAGTCACAACATGAGAGTGATGGAGAGAGTGATGTTTCGATAAAGAAACAAGGTAGAATAGCCGAATAATGATGAACACACATATTTAGCTAGAAAGAAAATGAAAATGAAAATGAAAAGAGGGATATAAGGTCACTTAACGAGTCGGTCAAGAAGAGATTGTCCAACACAAAAAGAAAAGAAAAAGTGAAGAGATAGGGTGATAATAGGTTCGGCTATGGAGAGAAAATGGGTAAGAAAGTTTGATCACAAGATAATGTCAATTTAAGAAAAGAAAAAAGATTGATGAAAGGATCAAAAGAAAAGATTGGATGGAGGAAGAGTGCCTTGGTAGTTTCGGCTATCAAAAGAAAATGGGCAAGAGTTGGTTGAGGGTTATAGCAAAGCAAGGGAGAAAAATGAACAATTTGGACTAGGAAGTTTCGGCCAAAGCAAGGGGTATGTTTCGGCAAGACGAAGAAAAATGAACAATTTTTGGTCTTGAGTGATTCGGCAAGAAAGGAAAAAGGTTTGGAAAAGAAACTCAAAGTGTTCAAACAAAAGAAAAATACCACTCAAGCACCAAAACTAGCAAAATGGCTTGCAAAATTAGGCTCTCCCTCCCCCTAACAAAACCGTGTACACCATACCAAAAGAATCAAAAATTGACCATAACAACTTTCCAAAACATTCTCCCCAAAACCGGCCAACATATCCCCCTTCTTGCACATTTTATTTCGTTTCTTTCCTTACCCTCATCCTTACCTTATTTCCTTAGCCACCTTTCCAAAATTAAAAAGTCTTCCTTGCCTTAAATACATCCATGGCCGACACTATGGTTGAATAGCACAAAAAAATAATCAAAATTTGTACCAAGTGGGATTCAAACCTTTTCCCCTAAAGCCCTTTATGTGACGCCATATCCTCTTTACCATATTCTCATTTATGCTAGCAAATTACTCACTTATTTCCTTAAACCTTGATGCCACTTACCTTCTCTCCTTAAATTACTTAAACACAAAAATTTTGCTAAGGCCCAATTTATCCCCGAGCCTCCTTAGGACCCCTAAACATACACAATTAATATTTTTAACTAACCTATTGCATGGTATAATGCACAAACATAAAATTCTGTATTTCAGGATGTTACAATTCTACCCCTTTAAAGAACATTTCTACCTCAAAATTTACCTGATTAGAAGAGATGAGGATATTGCTGCCGAATCACGTCTTTAGGCTCCCATGTAGCTTCCTATGATCCGTGATTACGCCATAATACTTTGACTAATGGTACTGACTTCCTTCTCAGCACCTTAACATCTCAATCTAAAATCTGTACTGGCTCCTCTTCAAAAGACAAGTCAGGTCTTAACTCAACTTCCTCCACTGGTACAACATGTGATGGATCCGAACGATAACACCTTAACATAGAGACATGGAATGCACTATGTAACTGACTTAACTCCGGAGGTAACTCCAGTTGATAAGCCACTGGCCCAACACGCTTCAATACCCGGTATGGTCCGATGAACCTAGGGCTCAACTTGCCCTTCCGTCCAAATCTAAAGATCTTTTTCCAAGGTGAGACCTTCAGAAAGACCTGATCACCCACCGCAAATTCTATATCCTTACGCTTCAGATCCGCGTACGATTTCTGTCTATCCGAAGCTTCCTTTAACCAAGCCTGAATTACCTTTACTTTTTCCTCCGTCTCCGCATGACCCAATAACTGTCGCTCCCCCAGCTCAGTCCAACAAGTAGGAGTACGACATCTACGACCATACAACGCCTCGTAGGGTGCCATGTGAATGCTAGATTGATAGCTGTTGTTGTATGCAAACTCTGCCAATGGTAGGAAATCCCCCAACTACCCTTGAAGCCGATCACACAGCCTCTTAACATATCTTCTAAAATCTGGATCACTCTCTCCGACTAACCATCTGTCTGCGGATGAAATGCCGTGCTAAAATTTAACCTTGTACCCAAAGCTTCATGTAAAGCCTTCCAAAACTGTGATGTAAACCTAGGGTCCCTGTCCGATATAATAAACACTGATACCCCATGTAACCTCACGATCTCTGTTACATACAACTTGGCCAACTTCTGCAATGAATAATCCGTATGAACAGGTAGGAAATGAGCAGTCTTCGGAACGCAGTCTTATGAATATCAGCCTCCTTGACCTTAAGCTGGTGACATCCCGATCTCAAGTCTATCTTTGAGAACACTGAAGCTCCTCACAGCTGATCGAACAGATCGTCGATCCTCGGCAACTGATACTTATTCTTGATTGTTAGCTTATTCAATTGCCTATAATCGATGCACATACGCATCGACCCATCCTTCTTCTTAACAAATAAAACCGGCGCTCCCCAAAGTGACACACTTGGTCGAATGAATCCGCGATCCAACAACTCCTAAAATTGAGCTTTAAGCTCCGCTAACTCCTTCGGCGCCATTCTATAAAGAGCAATGGACACCGGAGCCATTCCTGGCAACAACTCAATGCCAAACTCTACCTCCCGATCCGGAGGCAATCCTGGAAGCTCCTCGAGAAAGACGTCTGAAAACTCTTTCACTGTTCTAACGCTATCTACCGTCAACTCTTTGGCATCCAAAGCACTGGTGAAGGCTAAGAACGCTCCATACCCCTTACGCACAAACTTTTCTGCCTTTAAAACAGATACCACGTTAGAGAAATTGTTTCTTCTTTCACCTATCATCATTACTTCCTTATCCTCCGAAGTTCTTAGCACCATCTACTTTGCAGCACAATCCAAGTTTGCACGATGTTTCACCAACTAGTCCATGCCCAAAATAAGGTCGAACTCGCCGAATGGTAGTTCCATCAAGTCTGCCAAAAAAACTTCCCCCTGAATTTCTAAGGGCACATCCCTAAACACCTTATTTACTATCACCGACTGTCCTAAAGGGCTAATCACAGTTGTTTCTCTAGTAGTAATCTCAGATCTAATGTTCAAGGTTCCAGACATGGCACAATCAACATACGAATGGGTGGATCCAATATCTATCAAACCAGTAACATGTACCTCAGCTATGAAAAACGTACCGGTTATGACATCAGGTGCATCGCCATCCTCTCGACGTCTGACCGTATAGACCAACCCTCGTTGTCTCGCCTCCGCGTTACCCCTATTACCAGTACCTCTACTCGATGCACCTTGACCTCGTCCTACGCCATTACCACCTCGACCTGGCCCACGGCCTCTCAGCGGCTGTTGAGCGCCTCTAGCTGGCTGCACATAATCCTTACGAACACTCTGAGTCTGAGCAGGCTGTCGAGGGCAATCTCTAAGCCGATGGTCCTTGGAACCACATTTAAAACAACCACCGATTCTCTTCCAGCATTCACCCGAGTCAAGTTTCCCGCAATCCGCACATGGCTGTAACTGATTGGTAGCAGCTGGTACTCTAGCTCGAGCTAGCTCCTCATTCCTGGGCCTCTTCTGAAACCCTCTGGCAGGACCTGAGTACCCCGAGCCTCTCTTGTTCCTGCCCCTATCCCTGTCTCGATTTTGCCTCTCCGAGTGTTTAACCTCTTCAGCTATCTTGACTTTCTCCACCAGTGTGGCAAAATTCCTCTCCTTCTGTGGGGCTATCAGTACCCATAATTCATCGCACAATCCATCTTCAAAACACACACAGTGTTCATAATCATTCAGCACTATTCCCCGGGCATACCGACTCAGACGTAGAAATTCCGCCTCGTATGCTACCATAGATTTACCACCTTGAACCAGATTCAGAAATTCCTTCCTTCAGGCATCCACATAGCTAGCCCCAACATATTTTCCATGAAATGAGGTTTTAAAGAATTCCCAGGTAATGCGATCAGCTTGAGTGCCTTCCCGAACAGTGAGCCACCACTGATACGCCTCGTCTCTCAACAATGACATAGCTCCTTTCAATTTCTGCTCATTAGTGCAATCCAAATCGTCCATGATCCGCTCCACCGCCTTAAGCTAGTACTCTGCTACATTTGGGGCTACACCCGAGATACCCCTAAAAACCTCAGCTCCATTCGATCTGAGTCGCTCCAATATTGACCCACGAGCTGCTAACCCAGTTCTTGCCCCAGCAACCCTTTCCAGAACTTTCAACATTGCTTGGGACAGAGTGTCGTCCTCTCTCATACAATCATGTGACCCAGCTTCAGCCACAGGTGACGCAGGTGCGTCCATTTCTGGCATATGTCCCGATGCCTCAGATACAACTCTAGCGCCTCGGCCTCTACCACGGCCACGTCTACCGCGTCCACATCCTCTAGCGCTCATATTTGCTAATTCGATTTAATCTGATTAAGGGTATTATGAATCAGTATGCTATTTCAGTGTTTATTAAACAATATTTTATGAAGTATAGGAAGTAAGTCGTTTTCGCAAAACGCATACTATAGTCTCAATCTCTATAGTTTCAGCTCCTAAAAAGAAGTTCTAGGGTATTTCTACAGTCATACAACAATAATCATAATCATAAAAGGATAACAATTACTTACTTGACTTGGTGCCGGATACCCGTGGTGCCATACTTCCTTTAAAACATGCATGTATAATTTAAAATTTTAAACGGATTTGAAAATGTTTTTGAACCCAAACCACAGCCGAGTTTTGTAACTGGGCTCTGATACCATAAAATGTAACACCCCAAACATGGCCCATGTGTTATGATCGGATCTGACATGTCACATGAGAAAAACATGTTAAATCCTTTTCATTCGTACTAAAATAGGTATTGATTTGTTAAAATCAAGAAAACAAGTTTGATTTGAAATATTTGATAAAATACTACTAACCTCGAAGATTGATTGATAAATCAATAATTTTGAACTAGATATTTTATAAACCGTGACTTTTGAAAATATCGTTTGATAATTCGGGAGAAAATTTCTGAGTTAAAATACTCATAGAAGTTTGTTATGAAATCCATTTGTTAATCTATTTTGGAAAATCTTTATTTAAGTTTTTAGAAGAATTCCCATTTAGAGTAATTTAAGCAAAATAATAAGTTCGTCAAACATAAAGCAAAAATAAAATATTTTAGAGGCCTTATTACAACACAAAAACCCAAAATAGTAAAGTAAACGGAAATAGAAATCTAAAGTTCAAAATAAAACACCCTTTCTGAAGTATGGCCTCCACCGAGTCATCATGGCCCAAATCCACGCTACCGAGTATTACCTGCAAGGGTTTAGGGAAAAAGGGGTGAGTTACTAGAACTCAGTGTATAATCTCCTTACCGTTGTCCCCTGGGCTTGAACCCGTATAGAATATCTTGGGCCTAAGCCCATAAAGAATAATCTTGGGCCGAAGCCCATTTACATAATAAAACATATATATATATGTGCAATGTATGCAACCCAACCCATCCTAGTAATCCATCTGCTACACACCACCCGTACCATCCCATCACACCTGTGGGGATCAAGTTAACCCACCCCGCCAAACACACCAATCGCAGGCAAGTTGCCATTTATAATATATTTGATTGTGGCCAAGCCACTGGAACCATAGTGAATCATAATAACAATCATTTTTGTGGCAGTGCCACCGGGCTACACTTCTCTTCAACATTTTTCCCATCCCATGTAAAATTATGTAAATGCAACATACATAATAAAGCATAATATTTACAAATATAAACTACAATCATTAGTCCAATATTTTATTACAGTGAATCTACCCATTTTAGCACTTTGAAAATTGGCCCATTAAGGCAATCTAGTAAATCGGCCCATAGGGGCATTTCGGTAATTCAGCCCATAGGGGCATTTCGGTAATTCGACCCATGGGGTATTTCGGTAATTCCTCCCATAGGGGCATTTTTGTAAATCTCACAGTTTTAATACTGATTTTGACAAATCTATCGAAATAATGTAATTTAGGCCAATTTCCCGGTTTATGCCATATTACGATTTTAATCATAAAAATAATAACAATCTATTTCCAATATGATATTGAATCTTAAAATCTACGGAATAACGGTGTGAGATTACACACATGATTACGGTAAGGATTAAACCGTCTTGATCGTCAGCACTTATGACAACATAACACTCGATTAATCTAACGGACGAGATTTTTATTAATCCAAAACTAAACCAAGCGATCTATAACACTTACTCTCAAAATCATGAACAACCACGATTTGTCGATTCTCACCGGATGATAGTCCACAACCCGGTAGAAAATCCCGAATCGCCGATACTACCCTTCGCTTGAACTTAGGAGTAGGAATCGCAAATCCGCTCCTTTTGTGATCTCCAATCGCTTTCCCTTTCAAATCGGTTCCACTTGCCTCTATAGGAAAAAAGTCGTAATCAAAAACGATATTTCAATATATACCAATTGTCTAAGGGAAAAGGGTTCGGCTTACCACTATCTCTGTAGAATCAACGAGTGAATAATAACGGGCGATTTAGTCCCTAAAACAACAGATTCGACAAATCTATCATTCCGTTTTAACGGAATAAACAAATATTGAGAGATATCGAGATGAACTTTAAAGAAATCCTTTACCTTGACATTAGTAGATCCAACTTTCACCGATTGAACTTATGGCTAGAATTTAATCGTCAATGATGTGGTATTCGGCCACCTACTATAACACTACGAAAAAGTATTGGTCACAACATGAGAGTGATGGAGAGAGTGATGTTTCGATAAAGAAACAAGGTAGAATAGTCGAATAATGATGAACACACATTTTCAGCTAGAAAGAAAAAGAAAATGAAAATGAAAAGAGGGATATAAGGTCACTTATCGATTCGATCAAGAAGAGATTGTCCAACACGAAAATAAAAGAAAAAGTGAAGAGATAGGGTGATAATAGGTTCAACTATGGAGAGAAAATGGGCAAGAAAGTTTGATCACAAGATAATGTCAATTTAAAAAAAGAGAAAAGGTTGATGAAAGGATCAACATAAAAGATTGGATGGAGGAAGAGTGCCTTGGTAGTTTCAGCTATCAAAAGAAAATAGGCAAGAGTTGGTTGAGGGTTACGGCAAAGCAAGGGAGAAAAATAAACAATTTGGACTAGAAAGTTTCGGCCAAAGCAAGGGGTATGTTTCGGCAAAACAAAGAAAAATGAACAATTTTTGGTCTTGAGTGATTCGGCAAGAAAGGAAAAAGGTTTGGAAAAGAAACTCAAAGTGTTCAAACAAAAGAAAAATACCACTCAAGCACCAAAACTAGCAAAATGGCTTGCAAAATTCAGCTCTCCCTCCCCCTAACAAAACCGTGTACACCATACCAAAAGAATCAAAAATTGACCATAACAACTTTCCAAAACATTCTCCCCAAAATCGGCCAACATATCCCCCTTCTTGCTCCTTTTCTTGCATTTCTTTCCTTACCCTCATCCTTACCTTATTTCCTTAGCCACCTTTCCAAAATTAAAAAGTCTTCATTGCCTTAAATACATCCATGGCCGACACTATGGTTGAATAGCACAAAAAAATAATCAAAATTTGTACCAAGTGGGATTCGAACCTTTTCCCTTAAAGCCCTTTATGTGACGCCATATCCTCTTTACCATATGCTCATTTATGCTAGCAAATTACTCACTTATTTCCTTAAACCTTGATGCCACTTTCCTTCTCTCCTTAAATTACTTAAACACAAAAATTTTGCTAAGGCCCAATTCATCCCCGAGCCTCCTTAGGACCCCTAAACATACACAATTAATATCTTTAACTAACCTATCGCATGGTATAATGCACAAACATAAAATTCTGTAGTTCAGGATGTTACATTACTAAGCCTACTGATCAACATGATGAAATGGAGAATAAGATCAAATTCCTTTGGTCATGCACTTCGTTTCATTTTTATCTTTCCTTTTGCCAGTCTTTTGAATCGTGTAATATTTTATTATTAATGAATCTTTTATTTACCTTGTCTATTGTCTTACTGATTATTTCATTACATCATCATTTACTTTACACAAAAAACATAGTTGTCTTCACATACTTGAGAGACTAAACCATGCTCGACGTATTATGCAAATAGGGCTTCTTTATCTTCATAATCCAAGAACTGGCTAAACCTAGCTCTGATACCAAAACATGAAACACCCTCAACCCGACCCGATTTACAGAATCTGGATATTGGGTGTTACTAGGCGATACAAAACATAAAACAGTTTATTATTTCTTCTTTAAGTCTGTTATTTGAAGTCCAAATAAAATCTTAACATCTTTAATGATTTGAGATGGAGTAAATGTTAAACATGTTCTTAGAACTCATATGATTCAAATATATACAAGTTAGAAAATTATTTAAGATAAACTTGAAAGAAAATTTTCAAAGTTGCGCCACCAATCCCCTTTATGCATAATACCCCATCCGCCATCAACTTGGCGTACTCCTAGCGTCGTCTTTTTAGGCGAAACCTCCTCTCTACAAACCTGAAAAGAAACTATAAGTACGATAGTACTTGGTGAGCTCATCAACCATACCTTGATGGAGCCTTCGCAATAGTCCAGGACTTTTCATGAGTCAACTTGTACTTTGCATCATTTACTACGACTGATACCTTATGATCTTATCACTCTCTTATACACCAATTATCATACCCTTATCATACTTAATCTTCCATATTTTGTTACTAAAGAAATCCTTCCAATCAATTCATGATTCTCTTATTTCAAAACAGCTGCTCGTTGACATGATCTTGGGTGGATACATATACCTAGCGAATACTTACGCAACATTTCGTACGTATGGTTTAATCTCAAACCTACCTTAATTTAATTTTGTACACATGTTCATACTGATAATTCACCGTGTATATCATCTAAATGAACTCCATATCATGCTATACAGAATCTCATAATTCAAAACAATATTAACTCAGATTCGGAATAAATTTGGAAGAAGATGTAATACCCCTTACTTTTCATACTAACAGATCATCACAATAGACACCCTTCTTAACATATAGGTATACATCTTTTTTTCATGAAAATCCCTTAAGACTTTATTCAACTCTTATTCTAGAGCATATCAATACCTTATCATGGTTATACATATTACAGATCTACTAGAACTAACTCATATCTTACCATAAAGACAAACATTCATATTTGTAACTTATCATACATTTCTGACAGTTCACACCACCTTGACTTGGAAAAATACACCTTACCGGCAATCAGATAGAACATGCCACTAAGACAATCTATTAAGTGTTCGCCATGAGGGCATTTCTTAAAAGTGCACCACGAAGGCGTTCCTTACGAAGTTTGCCACAAAGGCTTTCTTTCATATTACGCCACAAATACTTTCTTTCATATTACACCACTAAGGCTTTCTTTCATATTACGCCACTAAGGCTTTCTGTCTTGACGTATTTACGATATGGATTTTCCTAAACTCATGTTATTTGAGGTTTGCCCATCATCATCTTGGGACATACAGTGAACCCCATTGAGTAATCACTGTCCTTTAATTCCTTTCGGAAAGTACCATGGCCATGGACTTTTCCTTTCAGAATTCGTGTTTAAAGTCCCAACGGACCCCTTTAGACTCCACCATGGTGAACAGACCCAGACTCACTTGACCAACTTTTTATGCATTGACACTATGTAAGACGTCACACTTTGATCCATTAACAACACCCGACTAACTCACATCTTGTGACAACCCATTTTTTAATAGTGTCGAAAATAGTGGTTTTAGGACCACAAATCCGACGAATGAGTCCATAAATATTATTATTTAATATTTACGAGTCAAATGTAGTAGTATATTGAATTTTAATATGATAATTTTTGCTAATTGAATGAATAGTTAATTTCAAGTGGTTGTTCCTAGAGTTAAGTGGTTTTGGAAAACAAGGTATGGGGACCTCGTTTCTATAAATCAAGCCAGTAAATATTTTTATTAAATATTTATAAAGTGATTATATAGGTATATTAAAATTTGGTCCAGAAATTTGATGTCTAGATAGTTAATTGTAAAAGTTGCAAAAGTTAATTATATAGGACTAAATTGTAAAAGTTGCAAAAGTTAGTTGCTATTAATTTATTTATGCTTAATTGCCATAAAACCATGGTTGGAAGGCCTTATGTTGCAGTTAGACCATAATGAAATGGCTTGTACGGTTAGTGCATATTTTATTAATTAAGTTAAATTTTAATTAAAATAAAAACATGAAAAAAAATTGGTCTTTATTCATGTTTTTCCCTCAATACCAAAACACCACCATTGTTGAAGAAACCAAAAAGCTTCAAATACATTTAGACAATTGGCCATGCATGGTAAGCTTTCCAAAGTTGGTTTTTCGTAATTTTTATGTTTTTAATATCACTATAACTAACTCCAGCTAACTCGTACCTCCATTTTTGAAACTGTTAATGATTTTGGATTTTACCATTAATGAATCTTAGTTATTTTTTATGTTAAATGATGAATTTGTAGTCTTGGTTGTTGATTAGGATTAGTTTGTGAAGTGATTTTTGTTAGTTTTTAATTAAATGGCTAATTTGTTAAAATATCAAAATTTACATGGAATTCTTGTGAATTTTGAATAATTATGGACTATAATAGTATAGGAAGAAATTCAGCTAGCATGGGAAATTGTGAAATTTTGATAAATTTAGAATTTCGGGTTTAGGTACTAAATTGAAAGAAATGTAAAAGTTCAAGGAAAACATGTAAATAATAAAAAATTAAAGGTCACATACACAAAAATAAGTTGAATATGTATTTGAATTTGATATATTAAATTTAATCATTATATAGATCAAGAATTGAATCGTTTGGAGGATAATAAGAGAAAAGGAAAAATCGTGGATTTGTCCCTACGAGTCAACCTATTACGTATCTTAGGTAAGTTCATAGAATAGATATATGTTTATATGTTCATGTTATGTTCTGCTAAGAATTAGTTAATTAATTTAAGGTTGAATTATTAATATTGAATTGACAATATTAACTAGTTACGGTTGTATGTAAGGTGAGTAAGACTTAATTGAAATATGATGAATAAATACATATAATTTATGTTTCGGAAAGAAAATAATCGAATTACAGCATGTGTATTGGAATAATTTTGAAGTGCTTCCGAGTTATAATGTTATGAAATATGTTAAATGCTCGTTTGAACGTAGTAAACAATTAAGATACTATTGGCATGCTAGTAGGGTTATTTGCGTGCCATACGGGATATATGTGATGGTACGAAGATATTACTGAATATACCGGAATCTAGCAACTGAGTTATACTGGTGTGGTGGAGGGATGTATTGATGCTGATTTTATTATGCCTACGGGCTTTGCACTTTGGTGCTTTGGTGTGTTGTAGTTTGAGCTCTTACAAGCATTTTGGTGTGGTGTAGCTACCCATGTATCTGTATCTATTTATTATAGTTCATCGGTCCATATGTTGAAAATATATATGTATTGGATTCATGAATTATTTGGAGATGATATGTTTATATGAATATTGAAATGTTAAGTGATGAAATTGAATAATTAATTATTATGTGTTTAAGAATTGTTCGAAACGATATTAAAATGACTGGAAAGTTTACAGTTATATGTATGAAATGCTTACCTTGTAAATGCGATATTGGTGGCAAAGTTGTGTGCATAAAAGAAATGGAATATTAATATGAATTGACATGATCAATTGGTTAATACGATTTATATGTTGAATCTTTCCTAATTGAATGATATGTGAAACGCTCACCTTATTGTTGTAAATGTCTTGACGGAAATATGTACTAAATTAGTTACATTTGTTTACTTAATTGTAAAATGAGGTAAGAATTTTGTTTAAGTATTTATGAACGTACTAACTATATAAGCTTACTCTATTATATTTACTGTTTTCTATAGTTTTCATTTTGCAGAACTGGTTGGACGAATCAACTTCAAGGCTCACACTATCAAGCTTCTGTTCGATATTTTTAACTTGGTTATTTCGGTTTGTGGCATGTATACAAGGTTAAGTTGTCAAATTTAAAGTTTTGGTTAAATATTTAAAATAAAAAAAATAAAAAAACACATACAGGCATTATAAACTAAGCATACATATGCATTTTTAGAAAAATTGATGATTTATGTTTTGATTTTAAATGCTTATAAAATATTATATTATGTTGAATTAAGTAACAATTTATTCAAATTTAAATACTATAATCATTATAATATAAGAAAATATTTTAATATTTGATACTATTGTTTAAATTTTATAATCGATCAAATCCACATAAAAATTCGTTAAACAGTGAATCAAAATAAAAGTGCCCATTAATCATTTAAACCACAAAACAAAGTGCAGGTACCTAACTAAAATAGAATAAAAAATAAATTTTGACATAAAATATTATATTTTTTCAATATGAAAAATAAGTTATATTATTTGTTAATACATGTGTTTAGTTTAGTTTTTAATCTTATTTCATTCCAAGTACGTGTTTAGTTTTATTGATAAGAAAAAAACTATTGATGTTTAAAACATGGGTCAAAAATAAGCCCAAGAAAATCCAAAAAGGTGATTTCTAACATTCTTTGAACAACCCCAAATGAAAAATCAACTATATCATAACAAAATCTGATAATAGCTACACTAACATATTTTAATTAAAAAATTAAAAATATCGAAAATGACTAAACATGATAAAAGAAAATAGTAAACCACATAAAGATCTGATAATGTCTCCCCCAAACTCTTTTTTACCTCCCCGAACGTCATTTTGGAGAGATTACTAGAAAAAGTTGGATTGTTGAGCGGTAGAAAGATGTCGGCTGATGAAGTTGATATCTGCAATAACTTGATCAGGGTTCAATTTCAAAGCAATTTTATTTTGGGTTTTGTAGATTTTTGACAAGAAAGAATAGGAAAGAGCAGTCACTTGTTTTTTTTTTTTTTGGGGGGGGGGTGCTCGGTGAGAAGAAGAGAAGTCTAAAAAGCTCTTGCCGTAAGTTTCCAAAATAATTTTAATTTTTTATATATCTTATATATTTTTAAATAAATTTTAAAATTTTCTAAAAAAGTTCTATTACTTTTTATAATTTTTAATGATTTTTTAACCTTTCAATGGACAATTACCATTGATTAACGCCAGGTGAACTTGCCACATTATATAGATACGATGTTATCTATTATAGATTTTGGTAGTTGTTATAAAAGTGTTGTTTAATTGTTATATAAATAGATATGTTGTTAAAAAATATTCAGCCATATTATATATTATAGATTTTGGTAGTTATTAAAAAAACATTGTTATATAAATAGATATGTTGTTATATATTATAGATATTGGTAGTTGTTCTAAAAACATTGTTATATAAATAGATATGTTGTTATATATTATAGATATTGATACTTATTATAAAATGTTGTCATATAAATAGATATTTTATATGTTACAAACGAGTTTATTTGTGAGCATATATGAACCAAACACACCTTTATTTAAATTTGTTCGTTTAATAAATGAAAATAAAATTTTTATTCATATTCATTTATTTTATTTAATAAGCAAAGCAAATATAACAAACATACGAACAGTTTACAAGTAGTTCATCAAACATTCTATTCATTTATAATCCTACTCCCAGCCGAGTTGGCATCACGAGTCAATTAGATATCAAATCAATTAGGAAAATTACGAAAATGACCTCTCAAAATTAAAATATGTTATATTATCCAAAAGTACTTTCGTCTTTATTTTTAAAAAAATAAAAAATTTATATATAATAAAATTTAAACTCATAATATTTACATTAATAAAAGATTAACTTTCCCACTAAATCAAAGTTTTGTTTTTATATAATATTTACCTTTCAATTGTATTATACATACTTTATCACCACTATCAATTGTATACATAATAATATTATTAATTGAGTTGGTGTTAAAATCAACTTAACAATAACTCAAGATTGATGACAACATGTGACAAACAAATATAATACATTTAATATTCTTAATATGATATAATTACATGTTTAAATTTCATTGTACTCAAAATTTAACCAATTTTCTGTTATTTTAATATCATACATATTTCATATGTTATTATTAATTAATTTCAAACTATACATTTCATTATTTATTGTATGTTGTTTTCAAACTTTCTATGTTTTAAATATGTAGTTCTCACACACATACACATATGATAGAGTTAAGAACATATGATAGAATTTCTTAACGCATGAAGATGTTTAAAATACAAATTTTGTACACCAAACATTTTCTTTTTCAAATAAGCTTTCAGAACTCAATTTCTCAGAGGATAGCTTTTAATGTACAATTTCAGTTTGGATGAACATGCTTTCAGAACTCAATTGACTACCTGATCGACTGCTGCGATGTTGAAAGCAGATGGTTACCATTTGTCACTGCCAATATCCACTATCGTTGAGTCAAACAATGCATTTTTTTGCCGCTCCCTCTCTATGCTTTACGAACCCGATCTCGCCATGAACCTGGTTGCTTTGCTAGCACCTACTACCATGGAGAAAACTAAATCATATATTGCTCTCATGCATGCATTGTCATCACATGTGCAAAATGCAAATAAATACTTGAAAAGCAAAGCAACCGCGAATCCACTCACCTTCTCACTTAAGAGGCCAGTAGCAACAGCATTATCGTTGCTATCCTTCTTAAGATTTTCCTCTTCTGGATCACTATCTGCTGTAACAGAAAGAGAAGCTGTTGATGTGCCAAAAATGGCCTCATCATGAGCAGCTTTCAGTTGCTCCTCCCTCCTTTTCTACATATTAACACATCAGTTATGCTAGGGCAATAGAATTAATCATCTCCCACGAAACTCAAACAATAGACGTACAGCAGAACTGCAATGCATGAACATCTATTGGAATTTGAATGATTAACAAATGCAAAGGAATGATGTGACACCTCTATGGCAGAAAACCGAAAGCTCTGACCAATATGCTTCACTAATGATGCATCATCTTCAGCAACTGCTAACAAGGAGGCACATCAAGCTAAAGGTCACAAAGTCCACTCAAATATATAACTTTAAATGTGAAGTACATATTCAGTGATAACCATTTAAACTCACAATCATGTGTTTCATTGTGAACTCTACTTATATAATAGTTTCCCTTTAATATTGAACATTGACCGTTTACAAATACAAAATCAAGACATTACTTGAAGAAAAGAGGAAAGAGGAAACTTTAGTTCCTTAAATAGGCATTCAATTAAATTAAGGTAAAAGCTCAACAGTTCAAGTTACATATGTTCTCAACTTATCCTTTATTTGAAGTTCTAAAACAGAAGAGGGTGCAGACGCCTTTACATGCTCCCAGGATTTTAGACTTGAAAGGGCCAAAAGTCTTACACGGTTGAGTGGCAAGAAAGAAGCTTACAAAACTAAGTTGGGACATTCTCAATTGAAGAGGTGAAAACAACTTTAGTCTATATAAAAATTTAGGGGAAACCAATAATCTTCATTTTATGCTCAGCCTTGATCAACTCCTGACACCGAGTATATATGAATTTTTTTGTTGAAGTCCCATATATGGTGTGGTTTGTGGGGGGGGGGGGGGAACAGCAGTAAATTAGCAGAAGTAGGACTGAAAAACAAGTAGAAAGAAGTTTAAACTCTTGAGGTTTAAGAAAACCTTTAGTTCCTTAAATTAATTCAAAGATAATAATGTTGTTCTGGTTGTAAATATGTTCCAGCTTATTATAACAGACTTCTTTTTTTTTTTTTTGCAAGTTACTAGGCCTTGCAAATAGAGTTTTATTCTTAACCCTAGATTTAAACCTTAAAACTAATCCTAGCCATCCAAAAATCTCCTATAGTTATTACCGCTTCGAAACCTCACTTCTTTAACATCCAACACATCTTCAAAAACCTCAATCTAAACCTTAGGAAGTCAGTGCACCTGTGAAATTTTAGCAATATCTCCATTGAAACCCTCAAAAGAATACAGGTTAGAAACGTTAAAAACTGGGTTGACATGAAAATTTGAAGGCAAATCGATTACATAACCATTAAAGGTGTATTTTGACACCACAGAGTAATTGAATGAAATTATAATTACTAAGATAGTAACTACTCTCCAGTAATTAGTAGTTATTTTAATTCCCCTAATAAAGTGTAATTACATTATAATTCCCTATATCATATTTGATAGTATAAATTGTAATTATACAACTACATAATTTTAAATTCTAAAAAATATTAATTATTATAAAAATTATCTATAATATTTGAGAAAAAATTCTACAAACAAGTAACCAAACCTAAAATCAAGCCATTATATAATACCTTAGCCTCAAAAACTATTCAACAATAAGATTACTAATAAATTAACAAGAAAAATAAACACCACTAACAATTTATCTAATTCTATAGCATCCTGTTAAGTTATTCTCTCTCCAACATACACTCATTATCATCATCGATTGATCCTTGACCAAGTATAAATAATTAATAATGTATACCATGTAATATAGATAATTATTTAGTAATTCAAAATATATAAAAAAATTATTTCTCATTGATAAAATTTTCAAATTATTTAAACTAGATTAGTATATTTTTTCATGGTTATGGGGCTAAGTGAAGGATGCAGGGATTTTTAGGAGAAAAGATGAAAGAGAGTAGAGAGATGCTATCAAAGAGAGTGGATAAAGAAGTACAAACAAGATAACAGAAGGAACGAGAAAAGATAAGAGAAAGGAAAGTCAGAAAAAATAAATTAAAAAAAAAAGTGGAGGTGTTCTCTTAATGTTATATAACGCATCGTTTCAGGGAGAGGTGCAAGTCTGAGAAAAGACAAGGGAAAGTGAAGTAAAAATAATTTTATATTTGTTTGTATATTTATTTAAATGTTGTTAGGTATACTTATATTATTAATAAATTATTTTTAACCCATAAATAAACAAAGTAAAATATCATAAATTATTAAAAAAATTCCATGATCGCAATAGTCTCCCTTAAGCCCACAATTGTGATGACCGCAATAGTCTCCCTTAAGCCTGCAATTGCGATAAATATGACACGACCTGCCAGCGCTATTTAAATCCCCGGTTACTAGACCTTCTTGAAAATAAGGTTTGATTCTTAACCCTAGATTTAATCCCTAAAGAAAACTAATACTCCTAGCTGTCCAAAATATATCTAATGCTTAAAATAAATATTATAAAATAACTGAAGTAAAAAATATTATAAAATATATTAAGCTCCTGCATCATTACTTATGAGGCTTAACATAGATACCTATTAAATAGCTACCCGAAGGAAAACAGCAATCCACTGAGATTATAAACCTAAAAGCCAACTTGCAAGGAACTATGTTTCCATGGACCAAAGTATCACATTACCCTGATAGATTTTTCTAAAATTGTTTTTAAAATACAATTAACAGGCAATATGGATGGGTGTTTAACCTTCAATTTCATCATCGTCAACAGGGGCATCTTTGTCAAACTCGAACCGTTCCCAACCAGGGCCTGTTGTTGGATCCTTTTCAGCTGCATGTAAAATTTAACTCTTAATATAGGAATGGAGGAAAACTTCACACACAAAGACCAGAAGGGAAACCTTCTAATTTAGCAAGACCAGTGAGGGGTTACAGCCACTGTCTTTAATAATTAACAGTATAGTTAGATGACATAACAGCAAGAATTTATTTTAAACCCACAGAAACACAAAATAATATTCACTAATAAAACAAAATATTTTAAGATAATGCTTTGGTTGAGTGGTAAAGCTAAAGATTTATCGACCCAAAAGTCATGGGTTCAAATTCCATCATATACAAATTATTTATTGAATTTTTTAAAAATAAAAATAAAAAGACTAAAGTACCCTAGAATAACATAACTTATTCTAAATACGAAAAGATATTTTTGTAATTTTCCTAACCGAGTTGGTGCCCAGTTGACTTGAACTCAACTAGAGGTTTAAATAATAGTATTGATAATATATATATATATATATATATATATATGATATCTTAGAATATAAGAACTTAGAGATGAGAAGTTAAAGCTTTTGATAAAGGGAGTTCGCAATGGCTAGTAATCCCACATTGCTAGAAAAATTAGAATATAAATAATTTGTTTATTATATAATACTATTTTTATTTTTGAAATAGTTACAAAAATTATTTTTGCCTTTTTTTTCTTTTATTTTCTAATTTGTAAACTACAATTGATATTTTTTCCTTTTATATGTCAATAAATCTTAAAAAGCCAAAAAGCTAAATAATCAACAAAACCAACCAAATGCACACCCCTTGCTAAACTTGATTTCTTATGATCACATTGATTTCCCAGAGATAAACTAAGATGTTCACCTCATAAACAAAATAATGCTAAGCTGGTAGTATCAAACATCAACAAAACAAGAAACACTGCATAGCACTCCCGGAAGCCCATAAAACTTAAGCAGCAATAAAATGGAAACCCAAAGAGATAGGACAAACTACCTGCTTCAGCAAGTTGAAGTTTCATCTTGGCTTTAACTCTTTCAGGAGGCAACTGTTCACAAAAGAAATGCCTTTTCATCACCCCTTAAAGCAAAGGCCTTAAACAGAAAGATCCAAGCAGATAAAATGTACTTGACAAAGTCACTCTTTAGTCTTTGAGATAAGATAAAGAACCAATGGAGAACCAATCACAAATAAAGGCATAGAATTCATTATGCTTACCGTAAAGGAGTTAGAATCAAAGATTCCAATTTCAGAAAAATAATTTCCCAATATCAGGCAAATTGAACAAAAAATAGGTTCATATAATTCAAATAGAATAAATAGAATTAGACCAAGTTCTACTCTTAATTAGGATGTCCTCAAATGTTAACTCTTTTTTATTTTCGTTTTCCATGACATACTAATAGCTTCCAAAATAAAATTCCATATCTCTTCTGGCCAAACTTTCTTATCGTTCACTGAATCATAAAAATCTTGCTAAATTTAATCGATAATACCACTTGATAAAGAGAAGAATAAGAGGTGAGGGCATCGATTCTTTCAAAAAACCAGCAGCAATCATAAATGTACTGAGCTAGACGAAGTAGATAATACATTGTATATGACTATTAAAGAAAAGAATATAACAGAAAAGACTGTAAAAACTTCATACCATACTATCGTAACCTTGGATCAACAGCGAATAATCAACAGCTCCATTTTTCTCCTTCTTGGATTTCCCCTCTCTCGTCCCATGCCTCTCTGACCTCCATGACTCCCGCGGCGACAAACTCCTGCTCCTCTTCCTCCGCTCCAAATTCCCTTCTCTACGAGGCGACCTACTCCTCCTCCGGCGATCTCTACTCCCACTCCTCCTCTGATCTCTACGAGGCGACCTACTCCTTCTCCGCTTCCTTCTCTCTCTATCCTTTTCCCAGTATCTCTCCCTACTCGTGCTTCTGCTTCGCCTCCTCGAATGCTTATCTCCGTCTCTCTCCACGTTGGTTCTCGCCGAAACCCTAGCTTCTCTTTCCGGCTTCTTCTTTAGCTTATGTTGGATCGATTGAAGTTGAGATTCTTTCTCAAGCTTGGAAGCGGTGGTAGGACTTGAGGCCCTGACGAAACTGCTGAGGAAGGATGAAGATGAAGAGACAAAGGTTGTGCCTCTTTGAGGAACCGCATCGTGTTGATCATCGCAAGAGGAGAAACCGAGGCCTCGCTTGAATCTGGCCGCTCCCTCACCTTTCCTGGTAAGCTCGTCGTAGTAAGCTGCAGCCTTCTCTTCTTCCATTTTTTATTTTTTATTTTTTTCTTTTGTCTTTGCTAACTTGATTTTGTGGGAATCGCAACAGAATTCAATGCGAGAAGGATATGTGTGATTTAATTTCCGTATTATCAAGAACCTCATCAGTGAACGGTAATGTAAACGATGTCGTTTTAGTTCTAGTCTCTGTTGGATTAAAGGTGCGGATCAGATCTAATTAAATTTTTTAAAAAACTTAAGAGTTTTAGTGACCATTTTCAAAAAATTTAGAAGTTTTATAAAAATTTAAATTATTAAAAAATAGTCTAATTGAAAGTTTAAAAAAAAATTTAAGATTTAATAATTGAAAGTTTAATAATAGTTGAGATTTTTGTGTTTCGGCTAAGCTAGTCGAAATTTCAGTTTCAAGAGAATCTAGCTTAGTCTTGCATTTTTGGTTGATTTAGGTGAGTCTATGGCTAAATGATAATTATGTTTGTTGTGTGATTTGTTTTGGGTAAAGAATCAGAAACGTTGAAGCCTTCGACGAGCAAGGTAAAAGGAAAGGAAAATCTAGTTTAGACTTTCAGGGACTAGGGGAAAGTGTGAACGGTAAGTGTTTGGAATCACTGCTAGTAGACACAATTCATTGTGTTATTTGGGAGCTTAGGAGTAGCCTAAACCCCTACTCTAAGTTTTGAGTGTAAGCTTTCTCATACCCCTTGTTTAATTTGCGAAATATACGATTATATGGTGGAATTGAGAATTAAAATGTGATACTGTGACATATGAAATATGCTTGTGATGACTATCGTAAATGTGTTAATTGCAGGTATGTTATACATGTCGTATGACAGTGATAATGTTGTGCTTATAATGTGAATATGTAGTGAAAGTGTGCAGAATACAATAAGTAAAATGTGTGTTTAATTATGGATATTTTGGCCTTGTGATCGTTGAGACCGTTGGATATAGTTGGCATGCCATAAGATTTGTGTGTACTCACCCTTGTGTTGTGTTTTTGGAGCGTTAAGGCCCGGGACAATTTTGGAAAGATAAGGGAATGTGAGCTCGACTCTATTTACCAGGATATGTTGGTGTGTTGGAAAGTGTTAGCTACATGCTACGCTTTTGGGATATGTTTTGACTCATTGAGTCATTAGTGTGTTGGAGATCCGTGTATCCAATGTGTGGTGGTAGAGGCCACTCTTATGTTCATAGCCTCAAGTGCCAAGTATCATTAAATGAAATATTACGATATGTGATGTATGCATAAATATGTGATTAATAAGCTAGTTGAGTTGGTAAATATTGCATGAATATTTAAGTATGTCATAATAGTAAATTGTGTATGTAATTGTGCTTTGGTTGTTTTCATTTAACGCATGACATCATGTTTATTTGGTGGTTTTTCGATCATTCATCTTACCTTTGACATAAAACCACAAAGGTAAATTAAACAGAACTTAGTGAGTAAACTCTCAATTACTTGAGTCGTAATCAGAGACTCTATTGTCTATCCCCTTGTTCTTATCCTTGACTATGGTGAATACGCCGTTAAGGTTCCATTCCTTAAGCCACAGAAGCTATACCTTGCCTTGAGATCATCACTTATCTCTCATATATCCATTACCTCATTCACGCACTCCTTTGCCCTTAACTAGTTCCTTAATCATTTATATTTCAAAGGACCATACAAGCAAAATACTCTTGATGCGCTGCGTACTCTGGCACATTCCAGCTTTACTGTTCATACCTTATTACTATCCAGGACTCATCTTAACATTATGGGGCATTACTATCAGAGTTTGCCATACACATTATTCCTTTAAAATACCGTATACGCCGTTCATTCAGAGATCACCTAGGATTTCTTTCCTTTCATTCAGGATCTTCCATAGAGGTGTTGCCTTTAGATGGTTACCATAAGGGAAATTCTTTTAAACTGCGCCACGAAGTCGTTCCTTTTCAGAGGTAGCTACAAAGGCTTCCTTTACAGAGATTTCCACAAAGACTTCCTTTAACAGAGATCACCACAATGACTTCCTTTATAGAGATTGCCACAAGAGTTTTCCTTAATAGAGATCACCACAAAGGCTTCATTTAAAAGAGATTGCCACAAAGTCTTCCTTTAACAGAGATCTCCACAAAGTCTTCCTTTAAAGAGATTGCCACAGAGATGTTTCTTTCCATAAGATTGCCACGAAGTCATCCATTTTCATTTAGTACTCGCCACAAAGACTTTCCTTTCAAAAATTGCCACAAAGGCGCCCTTTACAAAGATTTCCATAAAGGCATTTCTTTCACTAAGATTGCCACGAAGGCATCCATTTTCCTTCAGTACTCACCACAAAGGCTTTTCTTTCAAAGATTGCTACAGACGCGTTCTTTGCAAAGATTTCCACAAAAGCATCCATCATCTAGCGTATTTACGCTAAGGATTTGCCTAAACTTGCATTACATGAAGCTTGCCCCTCATCCTTTGGGTCGCACAGAAACCACATTAGGTAATAACCTTCTTTTAGTTCTTCCCATATGACGCCATAGCCCAACTATGGTCTTACACGATATGTCCTTTCATTTAAAGTGTCATGGCCATTGAATTTTCCTTTTAGATATTCTTGTTTAAAGTCGCGATGGACCACTTTAGACGACTTTGGAGACAGACACAGACTCACCATACATATACCCATCATATAATGACTTGCTCATACGAGACATATTCATGCTTTCAGACTCATATACACACCTTAATCATTCAGATTCATGCCATGTACTTAGACCATCAAATTTCATGCAATCTATACACAAAAATCCATAATTTATACATTTCTCGTCAAAATCATCACATCATACTTTTCTAGCTTGAATCTCATTGTACTTTTAAAAATAGGTCTAGTAGTTTTGGGTAAGTTTTCCTGGTTTTGAGTGAAAAATTAGGAGTTAATCAGGGTTATTAATAATTTTTTTCTTAGTTTGTTAGCTTAATTTTATTTAAAAAATCGAGAAATAATATTCCAGAAAATAAAAATATATTTAGAAAAATTAATTTTATATTTTTAAATATTTTTGGGTAAAATAAATATTTTGGGTCAAATTAGAATTGAAAAATAAATTAAAATGAGGGTTTAATTGAGAGAATTTAAAATATTAGTTTCATAAGACCATTTTGCAAAACGAGGGAAATGTTTGAGTGGTTTTTATGGCAAATTACCCATATTATCAGAATTTTGGAGGGAAAGGATTACTTTGTAAAACAAGGGAATTGTGAGAGTGGCTTAATGGTAATTTCCCCAATTTTTGAAAATCAGGTGGGGGTTCTTTAGCTCAAAAACACCGCAACCTTCTCACTTCACACACTAGTTTCACCTTATTTCTAAGTGTTTTCTCTCGTTTTTCTTTTTCATTTTCTAAGTCCACATATCAAAGATTAGATCTAATCTTTTATTTTCTCCAAATTCTCTCAAAATTCTCCAGAAAAGATTTTCAAAGTTAGGAAAAAACTCATCCAAGTTCTTCAAAGATCTTGATCCAATATTTAATATTGATGATTCTAGATCGATTGAAGGTAATTTCTTAACTCTAAATCCATTTTAAAGTTGTTTTTAATCATTATTTATTATTTAAATCGATTAAAATGGTTTTTCAAATCTTGATCTTTTCTCTCTTAAATATGAAATTCATCAATGGTGAATTCATGGTTTTGAGTTGGAATCGAAGTTTAAATGGACATCTAAGCTTAAATCATGTTAATTAAAAGGTTTTTTTATTAGAAAATAAAAGATTAAACTCGTTTGATTGATCAATTTTGACAAATCTATTTTTAACTAAGATCATTAGTTGATTTTCTGAAAAATTATAAAATGGTTTGTTTGATAAATTGTTTCTTAGTTTTTGTGTTGATAGATTAGAAATGATGTTTAGAAATGGCTTTTGGTGAAGAGAAGGTCATTTAGGGGCTGAAATTTGTGTTTCGGCTATATCGTGAGTTTTTGGTAAGGTAGATTAGAGAGGTGTTTTATATCCATGTAGTTCATGATTTTTTTTATTTTCTTGTTGTTAATGATAGCTTGTAACATGTATTTTATCTCTATTTAATCTCCACAACGAGGAAAGGCCATTGCTAATTAGAATTGACGTCTAAACACAACTACTTGATACACTTTGGCTTGAGAAGCAAATTGTAAAGGTGTGTGGCTTTTAAAGGCAATTGGTAAACATGCCTATTTACTAAATTGAGGTTTTGAATTGTGTTTCTAATGATTCAATTGTATCTCAAATGGTTTAGATTATTAAAATTGATTTTAATTTTGTCTAAGCATATTTGTAAATGATTTATGGAAATTGTGAATTGTGTGTTTGGTATGATTGATTTGGATTGTATTGAATAATAATTGGAGCATGGATTACTGTATATTAGAGCACTTGATGATGGTTTTATTATTGGTTTTAGATCCATGGGCAAAGACACTTATTGTGCTTATCTATGTTGGTACTAAAATTGCTAAGTAACTTGATTTAAATTGAATTTTTATATCATGAATTAAGTGTTTAAATATCAGCTTTTATGCCATGTATGATTGGTTATATTGGAAATATTGCATGGTGGATCTATTGGATATAGATGGCATGCCATAGAATTAGTGAGTACTCACTATTATATGTGTTATTTGTGAGCATATGGCTCTAGGAGTATTGATTTTGTTGGAGTGGATAAGGGAGTGTTGAACCTTTTTCTCCACTCAATTATTGGTGATTTCAAGGCGATATAAGGGAGTGTGTGGCACTGCCCCACTCAATCGGAGTATTGTATTCGATATTTAGGAGATCGGAGATCCGTTTATCCAATACATGATCATATGTTTACATTTTGCCTTGGATGTCATTTGCCAATATAAGTGTTTTTTTTGTTAATTAAATTATGTTTCCAATTATGCCTTAATAAATGTGATTTTTACTCGTCGAATAACATATGGAATTATGATGTTATGATGTTGCATTGTTGCTAGAAATTTCAGTCAATTAAATGCTATAATTGAGCATGAAATTATAATTGAAACTATGATTCATATACTCGAAAATTGATACATGATTTGCCTTGGTTTAAGTATGTTTTTGGTGTGATTTACTTATTGAATTTATGGCCACTCACAGAGCTTTTTTAGCTCACACCCTCACAGCTTTGTGCGGAGTTTTTTTGGGCTTTAAAGAGTTGAGGAGCAAGAGCAAGGCTAGTCCAAGTTTAAGGCTATTTGGTGGTATAGATTAAGTAATTTTCTTTAGAAACATTAAAGGGCATTGTGGTACTCAATTGGGATAATTTGATATACTTGTAATGGACATTTGAGACTTTATTTGGATTCTAATGTTGAGATGTTATACTTGTTTTTTTAATGATTGATTTTATGGTTAAATGTTGTGTGGATTATGGTATGTTGCTAAGTGATATCATGGTGATTGAAAACATGGTGATTCGAGCACGAATTTTTCAATAACACATTTTAATTGGATAGCTTTGTGGCTAAGTTAAGTCCATTGTATGATTTAATTGTTGTTTGTTAAGCATGATTTTGAATGTTTAAATTATGAATACATGTTTATTAGTTGTAATTGGATTAACTAAAATTGTATATAGATAATTAATGTAATAAAACTTAGCTAATATAGCCTTAATTAGTAAATGGATTAATGAGAAATGGTTAATTAAAATGAATTTTAGGGGTTTTCCAAAATTAATTAAAAAGAAGTTGGTAATCATTTAGAATTAAAATTGGGATCGCTTATTTTTAAGTGGTAAAATGACTAAAATACCCTTAGGGTTAAATCCTTAAAAATAGTTTTAAATGATTCACAAATCGCTTTAACAATAAGATTAGGCAATTATTAGTTAGAATTGAGGTGTTATAAGGTTAGGGTGTGTTTTGGGATGGTTTGTGCTAGAGAGTCACTTCGGTGGCTAATATGTCGCTTTGGATTCGACTCAGTCTGTTTCGGTCAGGTTTGAGGTGTCATATTTGGTAGTATCAGAGCCAAGTTTGTTAAACATTAAAGGTCACGGGTTTTGTACACTGCTTGAAATTGTCTGTTTTACCCCTACATGTTCTTTGTTTAATAAACTATCTTTTCGGGTAGAAATCGAGAACACAATGTCCTATAGGAAATTATACTTTGTTAAGCCTTGGATCACTTGGCGCTACTCACTCATGATTTATTTTTCCTACTTTTTTCTTTAGTATTCGATCTATGTTATGCCTCCGCGACTAGGACGAGGTAGTTACGGTGCATTGTCGGCACCATCGTAACCACATGAGGATGTACCACCGCCGTCACATGGAGATACACCACTGCGGCCGCATGAGGATGCTCATTTGTATTGATTCGAGCACTTGATGTTTGAGATGATTGAGGTGCTACAGCGTATCGCTAGTGCCAATGCTACTTCTGTTCGCCAAGGATTACCACTAGGGCGTCTACGAGCTCTAGATGGTATGGAGTTTCGAGGAGTTAGGGGAGGAGACCCTACTTGTGCTAAGTACTGGTTGGAGGGAGTTACCTGTATCCTTGGTCAGATGGGCTGTTCTAATAAGGATAAGCATGGGTGCGCTGTGTCGTTTCTAGATAGTGAGGCTCATCACTGGTGGGTGACAATCGAGCACGGTACTGCACCCGAGAGAGTCGATTGGGACTTTTTCCTAGAGCCTTTCCAGATAAAGTCCATGCGAAAGCAATATCTGGAGGCGAGACGCGAGTTCATGGATTTGGTCCAGGGTACTCTATCTGTGGACGAGTATGAGACAGAGTCCGTGCGTCTGAGCTAGTATGCGCTTAAGTTGGTGGCTCAATAGGCTAGTCGTTGTAAGAGGTTCAGGTTTGGAATGAACTGGGATATTAAGTTATATTTGGTAGCACAGTCTGCTGAGGTGTTTGAAGAGTTGGTTGAGAAGGCCCGACCTTTAGAAGAGACTTTGGGTGAGGAGCCCAAAGTTATTACTGCTAGGACCATTAATAGGTCATCTGAATCTGCTAGTGGATCTGGCTGGAAGGCCAAGAGAGGTCGTTTTGGAAGGTCAGGATGATGTGTTGCTACAGGCTAGGGTCCGTTTAGACAGACCGCAAGAGTTGTGATTAATGCAGGTGATCAGGGACGTGCTATGATGCCGTTGTGAGAGCACTGTAACTGTAGGCATCCTGGTGAGTGTTGGAGGCTGACTGGTGCTTGTATTTCTTGCGGATCGATGGAGCACCGTATTAAAGATTGCCCTAGGAGGGTAGTTATGGCTAGAGACCAACCTGCTGCTACTACACTTACTCTGGCTCGAGGGAGAGGCTGTAGCAGAAGTGATAGTGGTAGAGGGTTTGGACAGAGAGGAGTTACTCGAGTTGAGACTGGAGGTCCAGCTAGAGTATATGCAGTTAGAAAGCCCCAGACTAGAGAGGCCACAGACGTCATCGCAGGTACATTCACACTACAGTCATTTTCTCTTCTAGCTTTAGTAGATTCTGGTGCTACGAGATCGTTTATTTTGAGAGATGTAGCTAGAGAGTTGGGGATTTTTGTAGAGACATCTAGGTTGGGTGTTACTGTAAGGAGTCCGCTGGGTGATAGTGTAGTAGTTGATTAGGTTTATCGACGTTGTCCTCTGATGGTTCAAGGACAAGCGTTTCCTGTAGATCTTTTGGAGTTGCCGTTCTGGGGATTTGATGTTATCCTTGGGATGGATTGGTTGACCGAGCATTGGGTGAAGGTCGACTATGAGGCAAAGTTGGTGACTCTATGTTGTGTTGATGGCTATGAGATTGTTGTTGTTAGAAAGAGGTCTGAGTTGCTCTCTAATGTGGTTTTTGCGCTTAGAGCCGAGAAGCTAGTCCGAAAAGGTTGCGAAGCTTATCTAACCTATGTCTTGAATGTTGATAGTAGGGAGTTAAGGTTGGATGAGATTTGTGCAGTCTATGATTTTTAGTATGTTTTTCCTGAGGAGTTGTCTGGTATTCCACCGGATAGAGAAGTTGAGTTTGGTATTGAGCTCCATCCTGGTACAGCTCCAGTGCCAATTGCGCCTTACCATATGGCACCTAAGGAGTTGAAGCTTCAGTTGCAGGAGTTGTTAGATCGGGGTTTCATTCAATCGAGTATGTCACTGTGGGTAGTGCCGGTTCTATTTATGAAGAAGAAGGATGGGACTTTGAGGTTGTGCATTGAGTGTCACCAGTTGAATAAGTTGAGCATCAAAAATAGGTACCCACTTCCGAGGATTGATGATTTGTTTGACCAGTTTCGGGGAGCTTTGGAAACACAAAAATATATAGACTTTTTCATGCTCTTTTTAACTCAAGTTCATGCAGTTTCATAGTAATTCTTGTCGAAAAATATAATATAATTATAGAATAATTAAATTGTACTTAAATTACTAATAACATATTGAAATTTGATTAATTTTATAATCATTTTTCATAAATTTTAATTTATTTTTGACAGATTTGCACAAAGGGTGAAAATTGGCTCGGCAGATACTGCTAAAAGCTCAAAATCGTGAAGCGAGTTTTGAAGCATTGAGGCGAATTAATTTTTTTGTAACACTCCTAACCCGTCTCTGTCGTCAAATTAGGGTTACAGAGCATTATCGTACAATCAGAAACATTTAAGCATTATAACATTCAATAATTTAAATATATTATAATCAATTCATTATCATACATTTCGTCCATAAATCGAGCCTCC
Organism: Gossypium australe; assembly: GCA_005393395.2. NCBI lineage: Eukaryota > Viridiplantae > Streptophyta > Magnoliopsida > Malvales > Malvaceae > Gossypium > Gossypium australe. Next base: position 82,625,156 of record CM016621.1, on the reverse strand, counting down.
GAGGCCTTAGAAATAGCTTACAAGCAATTTGGGGCTAATTTGAAACAATTTGGAAAGTTTAGGAAAAAGTTGCAAAAATTAGAAATAGGGGTCACACGGCCGTGTGACATAGCCCAAGCCGTGTAACTTTCGAACAAGGGACACATGGTCGTGTCCCAGCCCGTGTCCTCGCCCGTGTAACTCACTGAGTGGGGTCACGCAGCCATGTCACACGCCCGTGTGCTAGGCCCTGTGTTAGACCGTGTAACTCACTGACTTAAACCCTAAGAAATCCTAATATGACACACAACTGTGTCACCAAACTGTGTGCCTCACATGGCTGTGTCACACACCCGTGTCCCAAGCCGTGTGAACCCAAAATTTACCTAAAATCAAACCATTTCAAGAACCATTTCATTCATAACTTTTCAAACCACTTAAGCACATATTCAAGGGGTTCAAACACCATTCAAACTTGCATAAACATACCATTTCAAGCATCCTAAATCACCTAACCAATATGCCATTCAAAGGCACCACAATTTGCATCCAAACATCCCTTACTTAAACATATCCATATGCTACATTTCATGCATACAAACCTAGTCTATATAGGATTTAAAACATACCATAAGACCCTTATTTACAGGCCTTAACAAGTGACCAAAAAATGACAACCTTTGGTAAACTGTTAAGTACACCAACCAAACATAATCTTCAAAACATAAACATATCAAAGCACCATTACACAACATCCTATAAATGCCATTATAAACCTTGGTCAAAATACTCAAAAAATACCAAATCGACTTCCGGATCGTGTGATAGTTCTCAGACAAATTTCTGAACCGATTGAGCTTCCGATAATCTATAAAACAAAGGAAAGAAACTAAGTAAGAAACGAGTACTTAGTAAGCTCGTATAAACCTTAAACATAACTTCCCATTTCTATAATACAATTCATAGAATAAGTATAAACCAAAATCAATGCGATAAGCTTAATATGAGCCTATAAAACATCATCAAAACTCACAAGTTAGTGTACTTTTCATATATATATATATATATATGAAATCAATCATAAGATATGTGGTCTACCATGTATAAACATAACATTTTACATCATCAATGTTACCATAATGCCATGTTTCATAGCATTTGCATACTTACCATTTCCTTTCCTTTTCTTACTCATTGAACTATTTAGAATTTCATCGGATACTCAAGAAAGCTCACACGAAGTGTGCCTTTACATGGAACTGTAACCTTTCCTTTACATCAATACTCACACGAGCTGTGAAATGGGTCTGCTCACACAAGCTATGGGTCGAAAGGTAAGCTACACGATGCTACGCACACGAGCTGTGGAGAATCCGTAACAAATGCAAGACCTCATCCATCGGTAAGACATTCAAGACTAGCACTCAAAACATGAAATCTCTAATGACATATCATTTGTATCCTAATAATTCCTAAGGTTCAACCGGGACTTAATATCCGCCAATTCATCATAGCATTAATACATTTATATATATAAGTTCGTTTATATCAAATCAACATAATGAATATTCAATTTAACTGGCATGAAAATGATTACAGTTCATACAAACTTACCTAGATAACTAGGACGTAGAAGTAAGATCGAGTTAATTCGAAGCTTTAGCTTTTCCTCGATCTAGGTCCGAATGTGGTTTATCTTTATCTAAATAGATAATTTCAGTCAATTAAGTACTTCTAGAATTCAATTTACTCCATATTTCATATTTATACAAAATTACCAATTTGCCCCTAATATTTTATCTTTTTCATGATTTAGTCCTCAAGCTCATAATTAGAAATTTAACCATTTTAATCCTCCACATAGGCTAACTGAATTTCTTAAGGACTCATATCAACCCACTATAACCATTATTTCATAAATTTAATATGAAATTTTACTATTTTTACAAATAAATCCTTAAATGCAATTTCATCAAAAATCACTTAACAAAACATATTTATTTTTCAACAAAGAGCAATATCCCTGAATTGGGTCTAGTAGTTTTGGTATATTTTTTGGGTTTCGAGCGTGAATTTAGGAATTTATGGGGTTAATAGTAATTTTTTAAATTTAATTTAGGAAGTCAATTTCATCTAAAATCGATTAAACAATAATCCAAAAAATAAAAATATTTTTGGAAAATTAATTTTAAAGTAATTAAATAATTATTAGTGAAAACAATTAATTTGGGTCGAAAAATAATTTTAAAATAAATTTTATTGGGGGTTATTTTGAGTTAAAATTAAATATTTATTAAATTGTATTTAATTGTAAAATAAAGGAAATTTTGGAGTATTTATTTGGCAAATAAAACTTTAAATTCGAAATTTTGGAGGGAAAGGATTAATTGTTAAAGCAAGGGAAATGTGAGAGTGGCCATTGGGCAAATTTCCCAAATTTTAAATTTCTCATGGGTTGTTTTAGTTTTAAACACAATGCATCTAGCCTACTTGTAACACCCCAAACCCGGCCTAGAAGTTAGGCCTGAATCCGGCATGTCACATTGAAGTGTTTTAGTGAAAACCTTATTTTCATTAAAAACCCTTCTAGAGAAAAGTTAAGTAAAATCCAGTTTGCTTTCAAAACGAGGTGTAGCCAAAAACCATTTCCTTCTTACTATGTAAAAATTTCCTTTGACAGCGGAAGCTCGTTCTTTAAAACACAATTATTTTCAAAAACTTGAAATATGCTTAAAAGAAATAAATCCAGGTTCCGTTTCAAAATTACAATGCATAGTGGAAGTAATGGAATAATAACTAGAGGGAAAGCCTTATTACAATCCGAAATAAAATAACTTAAAATAAATAACTTAAAATCTAGAATTTAGATATTAATAAAAAAATAGGTCTAATCATCTCGCTAGTTGGCCACCTCTTAGTCCCTCTATTCGTCGAACCGCCTACTGAGGATCACTTGAGAAAAATAAAAGAGGGTGTGAGTTTTCGAAAACTCAGTGTGTACGCCCCTCACCAAACAAAAAAACATACATATCATAATAATAACATAACAATTTCATACATGCGATGCAGTGCAAACCCTCCCCAAATAATCCATCCGGTATACATCGTTTCCCTTCTAACCCTACACTCCTGTGGGGATTTCTAAATCAACCAACCCATCCGATACACTTCAAGGGTAGCCCGGTTGCGGTACTACCTAACGTTGCAGCAAAGCTGCTGATCATATAATGGGTTTAAAAAAAGCCATCGGTGGATCCATAGTTGTCAAGCAACCATGCGATCCTTATATACTTCCTCCGTTCCATAATTCCCACCCATATACATCCTAAACAGAATATCATATGAATGCAGCAAATGTACATGGAACATCCATAAATCTTACATTCAACACATAGGGGTATTTTAGTCATTTCACAAGTTAAAGGTATTTTGGTAATTCTACCCTACAGGGGTAATTCAGTAATTCTTAACAGTATGGGTCTTAATTACGAACCTTGACCCGTAAACAAGTCCTCGCGGCTAAAGTGAATAGACACTACGCACCAGGTAGGATTACAGAGAAGAGGAGGTGGGTCTCTAGGACCGCTTAAGTACCAAGCTCTCCCTAGATCCAATCTTAAACATGCATTTGTCCATTGGCACACTTTACCCTAGTGACTTGTCCACAAACATGTTTGATTATTAAATTAAGTTTTATGCTATTTAAGAATTTATCAGAACTAGGCCTAGAGTCTATTAAAACCCTAGCATGCATTTCTAAAATCCCATAAGGCCCACAAAGCCCAATCATGTCCATATAGCCCATTAAGCCCAATCATGTATATGTAGCCCATTAGGCCTAATCACAATCAATCATACAACCATCCATCATTCAGTTACACATATCAACTCTTGCTGACTTGGGCCCACGAGCTCGGCAGGCCCATTTAGCCCCGTCTGGCCCGGTCGGCCAAATAGTGGCCCGAGACCATGAGATCGCTCTCTTGGCCCCGGTCGTATCGGTGTTCCCACACGAATGTTCGCACGCTTGTGTGGTTGCCAACGCCAACCTTTCGGCTTTTCGGCTTTTCGGTATTTCGGGTTTTTCGGTATTTCAGCTTTTGCCGATTTGTCGTGTGTGAAATGTATGTACACACCTAATAAATTAGACGTGTTACATTATCCTCAGCCTTGAACCTACAACCAATTCCAACCGCCAATCAATCACACACTTAACCACAATATTTACCAAAAATCGAAGCCTTACCTTAACCTTACCGTGTACCACCAGTCCTAATAGCCCTTCCTTAGCTACTACTCACGAATATCCCCTAGATCTGCATCAATCTTAATTGTTCAAGACAAAATAATAGGTGACTTGTGTCCACTTAAGTCACCTTTTTCCTTACCATAGGCTATTCGGCCCACTTATCCCAAAATCAAGAACATTTACCCAAAAGCCAAAACGTATAGATAGCTTTTCGGCAGAGACTTGTAGATCCAAGCTTGATTTTGATTTTTCCAAGATCCAATCCACCAAAAATTAAAGGAATGATGATAGTACGACAGAGATTTGGTCACCAGAGTATTCAGCACAAGTTTTGGGGCGATAAAGAAATCGGCTCCAAGAGCAAAGGTTTTTCAGCTTTTGAAGTCACGAATATTTGGTCCCCAACAATTGAGATGAAGGTGGGACGACACAAGCAATGGAGAAAAAAAGAGAATGATATTCGATTTAAGGCTTTAGGAGAGAAGAAAAGAAAACACATAAGGAAGAGGTGAGGTTTAGAACAGAAAAAGTGAAGGAGAATTCGACAGAGCACTATAGTTGCCGAAATAGCACAAAGGGAATTCCAATTGCCGAAATAGCACAGAGGGAATTTGGCACCCCCTATTTATACACAAAACTGAAACTCTGCCTACCCCTCCAAAGTCCCAATCGACTCCAACTCTTCCCCATCTCATCTCCTCATTTTTCTCCCTGATAACTCCCTAATCCTTTTCCTAAATTTTCTCTTCTGATCACTCTCCTTAGTGTCCATCATCACACCACTTCCAACCTTCTAGAAGGCCAAAATTAAACTCCTAAAAAATACTAAGCTAGGATTCGAACCTAGGATCTCCTTGCTAGCCCATAATGCCACCTTCCTATACCCTAAGTGGCGTCACTTAGCCACTCTACCACAAGGCTCTTTGATGCCATTTTCCCCTATTTTTATTTAAAAGCCCATCTACTCATCGCCTTGGTTCCTTTAATAATTAATTAAAAATTCCTTCTCCTCAAAGTTCGAACCCAGAACTTCTCCAACACCCTTAGACACTCCAAGTTTATTAAACCCTTAAAGCCAACATGTCATTTGTCATTTTCTTGCTTAAAAAAATTTATGTGACCCAAAGCCCAAAGCCCAATTCATCTAGGCCCAAAATTCGGGGCGTTACAATTCTACCCCCTTAAAGAAATTTCGTTCTCAAAATTTCAAACTAATTATTAATCGCACTGCTCAAGTCACATCATTATGCTTTCGCTGCGCACTCTGATCCCAATAATTTCAACATATACCCAAAACATCCACCTACTTCAAACATTTTCAACCACACGCAGAAGAAGTATCAAATTCAGATTCAAATGTTTACAAAGCCCTAACACTTCCATGGCTTCTGCCGTGGCCCCTTGCACCTCTTCTAGCGCTCATCGCCGATTCGCGTATTATCTGAATTAGAAATTTTATGAAGTTTTAATCAATTTCAATAATTAAGCCGATGTTTTATGAAGTATTAAGTGGAGTATTGTTTTCGCGGTCGTAAATCCTCTACAGTCTCAGTTCTCTATGGGCTTTAGTTTTACTCTAGGCATATTCTAAAAGTAGCCCACTATCTACATTATAACAGTTCAAAATAACTAAGTATCAAGAGAACTTACTTGGTTCGACGTCGGAGACTCGGTGTGCCACATCACAAGAATTTCCAAAACATTTTGATCCAATCCAAAAATAGTTTTTTATTTTAAAAAACCCAAGTAATAAGGCCCATTTCACATCCCGAGCTTTACAATCGGGCTCTGATACCACTAAATGTAATACCCTAAACCCGGCCTAGAAGTTAGGCCCAAATCCGACATGTCACATTGAAGTGTTTTAGAGAAAACCTTGTTTTCATTGAAAACCCTTCTAGAGAAAAGTTAAGTAAAATCCAGTTTGCTTTCAAAACGAGGTGTAGCCAAAAACCATTTCCTTGAAACTATGTAAAAATTTCCTTTGACAGCGGAAGCTCGTTCTTTAAAACACAATTATTTTCAAAAACTTAAAATATGCTTAAAAGAAATAAATCTAGGTTCTGTTTCAAAATTACAATGCATAGTGGAAGTAATAGAATAATAACTAGAGGGAAAGCCTTATTACAATCCGAAATAAAATAACTTAAAATCTAGAATTTAGATATTAAGAAAAAAACAGGTCTAATCGTCTTGCTAGTTGGCCACCTCTGAGTCCCTCCATTCGTCGAACCGCCTACTGAGGATCACATGAGAAAAATAAAAGAGGGTGTGAGTTTTCGAAAACTCAGTGTGTACGCCGCTCGCCAAACAAAAAAACATACATATCATAATAATAACATAACAATTTCATACATGCAATGCAGTGCAAGCCCTCCCGAAATAATCCATCCGGTACACATCGTTTCCCTTCCAACCCTACACTCCTGTGGGGAATTTTAGATCAACCCACCCATCCGATACACTTCAATGGTAGCCCGATTGCGGTACTACCTAAAGTTGCAGCAAAGCTGCTGATCATATAATTGGCTTAAAAAAAGCCATCGGTGGATCCACAGTTGTCAAGCAACCATGCGATCCTTATATACTTCCTCCATTCATAATTCCTACCCATATGCATCATAAACAGAATATCATATGAATGCAGCAAACGTACATGTAACATCTATAAATCTTACATTCAACACATAGGGGTATTTTAGTCATTTCACAAGTTAAATGTATTTTGGTAATTCTACCTTACGGGGGTAATTTAGTAATTCTTAACACTATGGGTCTTAATTACGAACCTTGGCCCGTCAACAAGTCCTCGTGGCTAAAGTGAACAGACACTACGCACCAGGTAGGATTACAGAGAAGAGGAGGTAGGTCTCTAGGACCGCTTAAGTACCAAGCTCTCCCTAGATCCAATCCTAGACATGCATATGTCCATTGCCACACTCTACCCTAGTGACTTGTCCACAGACATGTTTGATTATTAAATTAAGTTTTATGCTATTAAAGAATTTATCAGAACTAGGCCTAGAGTCCATTAAAACCCTAGCATGCATTTCTAAAATCCCATAAGGCCCACTAAGCCCAATCATGTCCATATAGCCCATTAAGCCCAATCATGTATATGTAGCCCATTAGGCTCGATCACAATCAAATCATACAACCATCCATCATTCAGTTACACATATCAACTATTGCTGACTTGGGCCCACGAGCTCGGCAGGCCCATTTAGCCCCGTCTGGCCCGGTCAGCCAAATAGTGGCCCAAGACCATGAGATCGCTCTCTTGGCCCCGATAATCGTATCGGTGTTCCCACATGAATGTTCGCACGCTCGTGTGGTTGCCGGTGCCAACCTTTTGGCTTTTCAACTTTTCGGCATTTCGAGTTTTTCGGTATTTCAACTTTTGCCAATTTGTCGTGTGTGAAGTGTATGTACACACCTGGCTTCAAATGTGGTTCTTATGATCATTTTCTTAAAGATTGCCCTGAAAGATTAGATAAAGAGAAAGCTTAGAATACTCGTTTGATTAATACGGCTGCGAGAAGGAGACCACCCAAAAATAGCAGTAATGCGGGTAACAGTCGAAATGGAACAAAAGATTCTATTGTTAGATCTGAGGCACGTGCACTAGCTAGGGCTTATGCGATTTGTGCTCGAGAGGAAGCCTCAGCACCTGATGTGAGCACTGGTACATTTTCTGTCTCTGATACTAATGTTAATGCTTTGATTGACCCGAGATCAATGCACTCATATGTATGCACAACTTTAGTGTTGGATAAGAAAATACCTTTTGAGTCTACTGAATTTGTGGTTAAAGTAATGGATCTTTTAGGTCAATATGTGTTAGTTGATAAAGTCTGTAAAAACTATCCTTTGATGATTCGAGATTGCAACTTTCTGACTGATTTGATGTTGTACCATTTAATGAGTTTGATGTGATTCTGGGTATGGACTGGTTAACTCTGCATGATGCTGTTGTGAACTGTAGATGAAAGCATATTGTGTTGAAATGTCAGATCGGTGAAAATATTCAAATTGAATCAGATAGATTGGATGGTACATCTAATGTTATCTCAGCTATAATGGCACAGAAACATGTTAGAAAGGACTATGAAGGGTACCTAGCTTACATATTTGATTCCAGAGTTTCAAAAATGAAATTGAGTTGGTTCTGACTATTTGTGAATTCCTAGATGTGTTTCTAGAAGAGTTACTAGGGTTACCGCCAGTCAAAGAAGTTGAATTTGCTATTGAGTTAGTACTGGGAACATCTCCGATATTGATAGCTCCGTATAGAATGGCACCTACAGAATTGAAAGAATTAAAAGCACAGTTGCAAGAGTTGACACACAGAGGTTTTTTCAGCCCAATTTTTCTCCTTCGGGTGCTCAGTATTATTTGTTAAGAAAAAGGACGATTCTATGCAATTGTGTATCGACTATCGACAACTCAACAAAGTCACGATCAAGAACAAATATCTTTTGCCACCCATTGATGATTTGTTTGATCAATTGAAAGATGCGACAGTATTTTCAAAGATCGACCTTCGATCTGGATATTATCAGTTACATGTTAAAGACTCGGATGTGCCGAAGACTGCTTTCAAAACTAGGTACGGATATTATGAATTTCTTGTTATCCCATTTGGTTTGACCAATACACTAACTGTATTTATGGATTTGAAGAACAGAATATTCAGGCCATATTTAGACAGATTTGTGGTTGTGACCATTGATGACATACTGATTTATTCCTAAGATGAAACAGAGCATGCCCAGCATTTAGGAATTGTTTTACAGGCTTTGCGCAAAAAACAATTGTTTCTAAATTTAACAAATGTGAGTTTTGGCTCTATGAAATTGGATTTTTAGGACACGTGGTATTGACTGACGGTACCAGGGTTGACCCAAGTAAAATAACAGCTATAATGGACTGGAAGCCTCCGAGAAATGTTTCAAAAGTTTGAAGTTTTCTAGGTTTAGCCAAATATTATCAGAGATTTGTTAAAAGATTTTCAATGATTGTTACGCCGTTGACAAGGCTACTTCAGAAAGACGTCAAGATTGAATGGTCTGAAAAGTGTCACCAGAGCTTTGCTCGGTTGAAAGTGTTGTTGACCAAAGCCCCTGTGTTGGTTCAGCCAGAGTCCGGTAAGGAATTTGTGATTTATGGTGATGCTTCATTGACTGGTCTCAACTGTGTTTTAAGGCAGGAAGACAAAGTGGTAGCTTATGCATCTCAATAGTTAAAACTGCATGAGAAAAACTACTCAACTCATGATTTAGAGCTTTCAGCTATTGTGTTTACTTTAAAGATTTGGTGACACCATTTGTATGGAGAAAAATGTCATATCTTTACGGCTCACAAAAGCTTGAAGTATTTGATGTCATAGAAAGATCCGAACTTGAGACAACGTAGATGTAACAGCCCAGTTTAGACCCTAGTTGGAACAGTGGTTTTAGGACCACAAATCCGAGGTTAGAATAATATTTTAACATTATTTTTTATGTTTATAATATGATATTGAGCATGTGTGAAAGTTCTGTGTGAAAATTTTATCGTTTATGAGTTTAATTTGAGAAAATGACCTAATCGCATAAAATGCAAAAGCTGTGTGCTGATTGTTAAAGTGCTTATTTGGCATGGCTTTATAAATATAAAGTCCTTATGATGTTATTATGCCATTTTTAAGCTAGTGGACAATTATATCCATAGATTAAATATTTTGTATTAAAATTTCATTAAGGGTAAAAAGGTAATATGATAATTAAACTTAATTTAATAAAACAAAAAGCATGAAAATGGCCACTCTCATCTTTCTTTCATCGAAAATTAGAAAAGAAAAAGAAGTTTGATGCCTGTGATATTCGACCATTGATGTTCTTGATTCAAAGTTATTTTTTGATTGGTTTTTGATAATTTCTATTTTTTTGTAATCGTTGATTAGTGCTTTTTAAAACCCATGCTTCAATTTTGTGAATTAATGAAGATTTTAAAAAGTTCCATTAATGAATTCATGAGTTTTGTGATGTTTGATGATGAAATATGAAAGTTATGTGATAGATTAACATAGTTTGTCTTTGGATTTTTGTTGATTTTGAGTAAATTGGACTAAATTGTGAAAATAAGAAATTAGAGGACTAAAATGTAAAATAAACAGGATGTATGGGCTTAAATGGATACAAGGAGAATTCGGCTAGGCATGGATGAAACGAAATTATGTGTATATGATTTTATGAATTAGGGACTAAAGTGTCAAAATATAAAAATGTAAGGGCTATTTTGTAAAATGCCCTAAATATGTGTGTTTGGACTAAATTGAATGATTTGGTGATTGAATGAGTTAAATTTGAATATGTATAGACCAAGAAAGGAGAGATTCGGATCGAGATTGAGGCAAAGACAAAATGCTCGATTGATCGATTAGTCTTGGTATTTCAACGTCCGAGGTAAGTTCAGATATAATACGTGTTGTTAAATTATGTTTTAGAATTATGGAATGAATATATATATATATGTGTGATTATGAGTTTAGAAATGCTATGTGCGGAATTGAATTAGATGGCACTAAGTGTGCATAATTGAAATTGAGACAGAGATGGATAGCACTGTGTGTACGAAGTTATGGAAGCTTCGGCTTCATTGATTGGCACTGTGTGTGTGATACCGAGATGAATTAGGTTTAAAGTATAGGCACTAAGTGTGCGATGATATTTATGCTTCAGTTATGTAATTGGCACTAAGTGTGTGATTAAATTGAATGATTAACAAAGGTTGAAAGTGATGTAATATCGAGCAATTGAGTAGCATGAATGGTGAGTAAATATGTGTTGGCTAAGGGTTGATGAAGTTGTAAGTGGAATTATGAATGGTTGAGTGAGTATATTAGTTATGGATGATATGGTGTGTATATTTGTGAGTTGATCTATGTGATGGATTAACTTTGATTTATTGGCTTGAATGTATTATATTACGAACTTACTAAGCTTCTAAGCTTACTGTGTGAATTGTTTCTCTCTTTTACAGTGTCAGTAAAGCTAGCTTGGATTCAGGGATCATCAGCGACTCAATCACACTATCGGCCATCTATTTTGGTATTTTGAAAGTTGTATATATATGTGGTATATGGCATGTATAGGCTAGGAGATATGGTATATTTTGAGATGTTGGACCTTGCTATGTTACATGGCTTGGAAGTTGGATGATTTTGGATATTATGTGTGAGATTTGTAAATGATGAATGTGGTATGAAATAGTAAGTTTGGAAATGGTATAATTCAAGCTTAAATTGGTTATTGAGAATAAGGTTTAAATGTAGAATTATGAGATGAATGGCATGATGCTTGTTTGGTATAATTTAGGATGTGAAATTGGTATTTTAGATGAATTTAATTAAGATGAGATTGAGTATGGTTATAGATGGTATAGTTGATGGTGAGTTGGTGTTTGTATTGGTATGTTTGATTGCATTTTTAAGGCATGAATTGGTATTGGAGTGATGGTTATATATGATTCTAAGTGTGGATGGTAATTTGGCCTTGAAAAATGGCCTATAATTGCCCACACGGTTGAGCACACGGGCGTGTGGCTCGATCGTGTCATGCAGGCTTGTAATTTGGTCCAAAACAGGCTCAACCACGAGCTGGACACACGGGCGTGTGACTGGCCGTGTGGTGCAAGTCAGTGTCGACCACGGGTGAGGCACACGGGCGTGCCTTAGGCTGTGTGGACAAGTCAGATGTATGCCCTGTTTTGCCACGGCTTGGACGCACGGACGTGTCCGAGGCCATGTGAGGCACATGGCCTACCCACACAGGCGTGTCCGAGGCCATGTGAGGCACATGGGCTACCCACACGGGTGTGTGACATTTGTAACTTAGAAAAATGTTAAAATTTCAGAAATTTTCGTATGAGTTCGGTTTAGTCCCAACCCATTTCTAACACGTGTTTAAGGTCTCGTAGACCTCATTAAGGGACTATATGATTGTAAATTATGTTGTTTGAATGACTTTGTGTTGGAAATGATATGAAATGTTTGGAAATGATTAGTAATGCCTCTTAACCTTAGTTCGGCGACAGTTATGGGTTAAGGGTGTTACAGTATATAGCTTGAATTACTTAAAGATTACGATTTGATCATCGACTATCATTCGAGAAAAGCCAATATCGTTGTTGATACTCTAAGTAGAAAATCTTTGTTTGCCTTGCGAGCTTTGAACACACGGTTGAAGTTGATTGATGATGGTTCTATACTAGCTGAATTAAAAGCTAGACCGACATTTTTGCAACAGATTTGTGAAACTCAGAAAAGTGACACTGAATTGATCGCTAAATGGAAACAGACTGAGTCAACACCTGACTTAGACTTTCATGTTATTACAGACAACAGTTTGTACTTCAGAAATGGGATTTGTGTTCCGAGAAATTCCGATGTCATTCAGAAGATTTTACATGAAGCTCACAATAGTAGCTTATCGATACATCCTGGTAGCAATAAAATGTATGGTGATGTAAAATAGATGTACTGGTGGCCAGGTATGAAACGAGAGATTTCAGAGTTCGTATCAAAATGTTTGATTTGTTAGCAAGTTAAAGCCGAGCATCAGGTGCCTTCTAGTTTATTACAACCTGTGATGATTCCAAAGTGGAAATGGGAATGTGTTACAATAAACTTTGAATCAAGATTGCCTCTATTTCCAAGAAAGAAAGATATTGTATGGGTTGTGGTGGATCGTTTTGTAACACTCCTTACTCGTGTTCAACGTCGACACCGGGTACGAGGCATTACGGGACTTAACTTGCTTAAACATATAACTTTGGGCTATAAAATTTCTTCTCAACATAAAACTTGTCCTTCACATTCATATCATCATTATTATAGGCCTACGAGGCCCTAAACATGCATACAAAGGGTTTCGGAATTTAACCAGAAACTTTTGCGCACTTAGAAATTTTTTGCCTAAACAGGGCCACACGCCAGTGTGAAATGGGACACGCCCGTGTCGTCACTCGTGTGTGAAAACTTGGGTATTCTGTTTATGATGTCAGCAACCTCTTAAGGGCACACGGCCTAGGCACACACTCGTGTGCTGGCCCGTGTGACGAATCAAATTCTCGCAATTTGATATAGGGGACACACGGCCTATCAACACACCCATAGGGCTGACCGTGTGTCTCGCACGGCCTAGACACATGCCTGTGTGTCTACCCGTGTGGACAATTATAAGGCTATTTTCCAAGCCAATTGCCACCCTAAAACATAAACACACTTATACCAACTCAAGAAACAGTTAACATGGTCATAATACACTATGAAGAACCACTAACCCTCATTCATACATTACACATTTTACACCAACATTTGCATGAACTTTCACTTCACGAAACTCATCATCATTAGAAATAAGAAACTTGACAAATGTTGGCCAAATTCTAATGGCCCTTTACAAAATGAGTGTATAACATTAGTGGTCAATACTTTGGCTTTTAAAGATGATATAACACAAAATGACCAAGTTCCTATACATGCCATACTCAAAATAAAACAACTTTATTATACTAATAGAATGATTGATAGTGTGATCCGAGCTCCGAAGTTCTACGATCCCCGAACTAGCTTGGCGATACTACAAGGAAAGAAGGAAAAGAGAGGGGTAAGCATATAGCTCAGTAAGTTTGCATGAATTAAAATAGCAACATAAGTACTCATGGAAAAATCCATTCATCGCATAGAGCAATAACGACACTAGTTCTCAAGAACTTAAACATACTTACTCATACTTATTCTTACCCATCACATATCACATTACGGTTTTCATAACTTGTAATTTTACTCATGGTACCTGTATCACTTCAACACATAATCTAGCACTTATGCTATCTTGAACATAAACTTAAATCATTAGTCCTTAACTTAAATGGAACTCTTTGTCATCCTTGTATAACTTAGCTCCTTATCGTCTTTACATACATAGCTCTTTTGCCCATTGAACTATTGAAATATCGAAGGATACTCAATCTCATCATACATGTATCATGATGCCAATTCCATATCCCAGATATGGTCTTACATGGGATCACCTCTTGATGCCGGTGCCATATCACAAATATGGTATCACACGGGATATCTTAACTCGATGTCGATGCCATGTCCCAGACGTGGTCTTACACGAGATCATACATAGATGTCGATGCCATGTCCCATGGTCTTACACAAGATCTTCCTTTGGTGCCGAAGCCATGTCCCAGACATGGTCTTATACGGGATCTACGTTCAGTGCCAATGCCATGTCCCAGACATGGTCTTATACGGGACCTACATTCTGTGCCGATGCCATGTCCCAGACATGGTCTTATACGGGACCTTCCTTATCTCATGTTGTGACATAAGTATCCTCGTTATTCCGAACTTCAACCGAGACTTCAACTTGACATATTCTCATCATTTCCTCATCAGGGCATCACTAGTCGATTTTCATAGATATGATATTCTTTGTCATAATATTAAGCAATTTAAAACATAAAAAAAATTTGAAACTTTATTTTCATACAAACTTACCTCGGTACTCAAAATGTATGTGGATGTTCGATTTAGTCCAACACTTTGTCCTTGCCTCGGTTTCGATCCGAGTTTCGTGTTTGTTGATCTATAATAACAATTTCACTTGTTTAATACTCACATTGACTAAATTGACTCCTAATTCATACTTTGGCAAAATTACGATTTTGCCCCTAAACTTTCACACAATTACACTTTTACCCCAGGCTCGTAAAATGATTTTGATTTAACTTTCTTGTATTTCAAACCTAGCCGAATCATTTTCTTAACTACAACATCCTTCTATTTCCACTATTTCACTCATATATGACCATTTTTTATAACTTTTACAATTTGGTTCTTTTATGCATTTTTCATGAAAATCACTTAGGAAAAGATGTTTATCATACATCAAACTTTCATATTCTTCCATAAAACATCAAAATACTTACATGTTATACATCGGCAAATTTTTGAACATAAACCCTAGCTCAAAATATAGCTAGAAATAGCTAAATCAAACTACAAGGATCTCAAAAATACGAAGAACATTAAAAACGGGGCTAGGAGGTACTTACAATCAAGCTTGAAAGATGATGAAACCCTAGCTATGGAGAGATTGAAAATTTCGGCACTTAGGAAGAAGATGGACATGAATTTTTTACTTCTTTTTCCCTTTTAATTCTTTTATTAACCAAATGACAAAAATGCCCTTAAGGCCCTTTCTTGAGATTTTTCCTTCCCATGTCCATTTTTGTCCATCTTGACATTTAATGGTCTAATTGCTAAATAAAGACCTCTAAAAATGTTTATAATTATATTTCATACTTAAATCTTCCAGAATCTCATATTTTCTAATCTTTGCAATTTAGACCTAATGGACAATTTAATCACTAATAAATAAAATTTCCTCATGAAATTTTCACACAATCATGCAAACACATCATAAGCCTCATAAAAATCATAAAACACATATTTCTACTTCGGATTTGTGGTCTCACAACTACTATTCCGACTAGGCCCTAAATGGGGCTGTTACAATTCTCCCCCTTAGGGATTTTCGTCACCGAAAATATTACCGGTGAGAAGGTTTGGGTATTGGTTTATCATAGCCTCCTCGGGTTCCCATTTAGCCTCTTCTACCCCATGTCTTTGCCACAATACTTTCACAAGGGCTATACTTTTATTTCTTAACTATTTGACTTTTCGTGCCAAAATCTTTACCGGTTCTTCACCATAAGTCATGTCGAGTTGAATCTCAACCTCTGTCGGTGTGATCATGTGCGAAGGATCTGATCAGTAATGACGTAACATAAACACGTGAAACACATCATGAATCTTTTTCAATTCAGACGACAAAGCCAATCAATAGGCTACCGGCCCTATCTTCTCGGTGATCTCATATGGTCTGATAAAACACGGACTCAATCTGCCTTTTCGGCCAAATCTGTGAACTTTCTTCCATGGTGACACTTTCAAGAATACTTTATCATCGACTTGAAACTCGATCTCTTTTCATGTCAAATATGAGTAGGATTTTTGTCTATCAGAAGCAGCATTTAAACAATCTCGAATCACCCTTACTTTCTCTTCTGTTTCTCTAATCAAGTCAACCCCATGAATCTGATTTTCCTTGAGTTCAGTCCAATTCAAAGGCGTTCGGCACTTACGCCTATACAAAGCCTCATAAGACGCCATTTTCAAGCTCGACTAAAAACTGTTATTATAAGCAAACTCTACCGACGGTAGGTACTTTTCCCAGCTGCCCTAAAACTCAAGAACACAATATTGGAGCATATCCTCAAGTATCTGTATTAACCTCTCCGACTGTTCGTCGGTTTGGGGATGAAAAGCAGTACTAAAACTCAACTTTATGCCCAAGGCCTCTTGCAACTTTTTCCAAAATCGGGATGTGAATCTCGGATCTCTATCTGATATGATCAACAAAGGCACTCTATGAAGCCTTACAATCTCGGAAACGTACAAGTCTGCCAACTTATCAAGTGAATAATCAACACGTATAGGTATGAAATGGGCCGACTTCGTAAGTCTATCTACTACAACCCATACAGCATCTTTCTTGCTCGGTGTCAACGGCAAACCCATTACAAAGTCTATAGTAATACGGTCCCATTTCCACTCAGGAACCATGATAGGTTGAAGCAAACCTGAAGGTACTTGGTGTTCAGCTTCCACTTGCTGACAAATTAAGCATTTCGACACAAACTCTGAGATGTCTTTCTTCATACTCGACCACCAATACCATTTCTTCAAGTCGTTATACATTTTGGTGCTACCCAGATGTACAGATAGGCATCCACTATTTGCCTCGTGCAAAACTTTCTGAATAAGCTCATCATTCCTCGATACACAGACTCTGTCTTTGAACATCAAACATCCATCGGGATTAATCTGAAAGTCGGACTCAACACCCGACTCCCACTAAACTCTTTTGGCTTGCAAGTCACTGTAATCTTTCTTAGCTTCACAAATCTCTTGGAGAAACATCTGTCTAGCCCTCAACTCAGCTAGAATGGAACCATCATCTGACAAGGTCACCCATGTATTAATAGCCCTCAATGGAAATAGGGATTTTCTACTCAAAGCATCGATGACTACATTCACCTTTCCCGGGTGGTAGTCAATCACCAACTCATAATCCTTTATCAACTCTAGCCACCTTCGTTGCCTCAAGTTCAATTCCTTTTGATTCATCAAGTACTTTAGGCTTTTATGATCGGTAAATATCCAACATCTTTCACCATACAAATGGTGTCTCCATATCTTTAATGCAAACACAATGGCAACCAACTCTAAATCATGTGGCGGGTAATTCTTCACGTGTGGCTTTAACTGTCTAGAAGCATACACTATCACCTTGCCCTCTTGCATAAGCACACAGCCCAATCCATTCAAGGATGCGTCACTGTAGATCACAAATTCTTTTCCCGATTCAGGTTGCACTAGAATTAGAGCCTCAGTCAACAATGCTTTTAGTTTCTCGAAACTCTGCTGGCACTTTTCTGTCCATTCAAACTTTACGTCCTTCTGTAACAACTTCTTCATAGGCGCAGCTATCATGGAGAATCCCTTGACAAATCATCTGTAATAGCCAGCCAGGCCCAGAAAAATTCTAACCTCTGATACATTCTTCGGTGTTTTCCAATCAACAATAGTTGAAATTTTACTTGGGTCGACTCAGATTCCATCTCTCGAGACAATGTGCCCCAAAAATCCAACTCTTTAAGCCAAAATTCACTTTTGCTAAACTTGGCATACAACTGATTATCTCGTAAAGTCTGTAAAACCGTCTTCAAGTGCTCGGCATGTTCATTCTCATCACGAGAATAAATCAGTATATCATCAATAAAAACCACTACAAACTTACCCAAATATGGCCGAAAGATACGGTTCAATAAATCCATAAACACAGAAAGGGCATTTGTTAATCCAAAAGGCATGACTAAAAATTCATAATGCCCATACCTAGTCTGAAATGCAGTTTTTGGCACATTTGAGTCTTTGACCCTCAACTGGTAATAATTGAACCTCAAGTCTATCTTGGAAAACACAGTGGCTCCCTTCAATTGATCAAACAGATCGTCCATCGCTTGTTCTTCACTGGTATCTTATTAAGTTGCCGATAATCTATGCATAATCTCATGGAACCATCTTTCTTTTTCACAAATAGCACTGGAGCACCCCACAGAGAGTAACTCGGTCTTGCAAAACCTTTGTCCGTCAACTCTTGCAACTATGCCTTCAATTCCTTCAACTCATTTGGAGCCATTTTGTATGGAGCATTCGATATAGGTGCCATACTAGGAACTAACTCGATACCAAATTCAACCTCTCTAATCGGAGACAACCCTAGAAATTCTTTTGGGAATACATTTGGGTACTCACATACTATCGACACTGATTCAGTCTTTAACTCAGTTTCTTTAGCATTCATAACAAAAGCAAGATATGCTTCAAACCCCTTTCTTACATACCTCTGAGCAGACATATGAGAGATCACTACAGGCGATCTGCCTTGTTCATCTGATTCAACACGAAGAGTGTCCCCATTTTCACATCTCAATTCAATGTATTTCTTTCCACAATTTACTGTCACATCATCGGTGGTTAACCAGTCCATACCAAGAATTATATCGAATTTATCAAATGGCAATAGCATGAGATTTGCCTTAAAATAACGACCTCTAATCATCAATAGACAATCTCTGCATACCTTATCAACTAATAGACTTTTGCCTAAAGGATTGGACACTTTTATCACGAATTTTGTGGACTCTACAGGCATGCTCATACTAGATACTAGTTTCATGCAAATGTATGAATGGGTAGATCCCAGATCAATTAAAGCAACAACATTAGTATCATGGAGAGAAAATGTACCCGTAATTACATCAGGAGATGATGCCTCTTCGTTAGCGCGAATGGCATAGGTCCTCGCAGGCGCTCTACCCTCAGATCTCGCAGCCTGCTCTCTGGGTGTACTCTTACTACTCGTTCTGCTTCCCGGGTTTCTCTGTTGTCTCCCTCTAGTAGTACTTCCTGCTCTTGCACTCTGAACTTTCTCTTTCTCAACCATCTAGGGGCATTCTCTAATAAAATGATCTTGGGAATCACACTTAAAACAAGCTCTCTCTTGGGCTCGACACTCATCGGGATGTCGTCTGCCTCATTTTGGACATTTCGGTCTATCTGGTCTAATGTTCCCAAGACTAGCAGCTAAGGTAGTCTGAGCTTTGATCCCCAGTACTGCTTACTCTTGGTTCTATTTGAAAACCCAGCGAAAGTAGCTGATCAGGTAGGAAAGTCTCTTGTCTTCTTGGACGAGGACTAAAATGACTTGTTCAATTGTCTCTTTCTTAAGTCACGAGACTCTATCTCAACTTTTCTTTTCTCTTTCACCAACTCCTCGGCTTTACAAGCCCGATCCACTAGCACAACAAATTCTTTCAACTCGAGGACACCAACAAACAATCTGATATCTTCATTTAGTCCGTTCTCAAACCGTTTACACATAATAGCTTCAGTGGATACACACTCTCGAGCATATTTGCTGATCCTCACAAATTCACGCTCATATTCGGTTACAGTCATCTTACCTTGTTTCAATTTAAGAAATTCCTTTCTTTTCTGGTCGATAAACCTTTGGCTTATGTACTTATTCCAGAACTCTTCCTGGAAAAACTCCCATGTGATCCAATCCCTTGGTACCACCGACACAAGGGTATTTCACCACTGATTAGCGGAATCTCTCAGAAGAGAAACTACACACTTCATGCACTCTTCAGGTGTGCACGATAACTCATCAAATACCTGAATGGTGTTTTCAAGCCAGAATTCTACTTTTTCCAGATCGTCATATTTACTAGCCCAAAATTCTTCGGCTCCTTGTTTCTAGATTCTATCAACCGGAGGCTTTTCTCTTCTTACTACTTCTACCACTTGGGGAGCTACTGGGGTAGGTTGAGGAATAGGTGAGGGTGGAGAGGGTTGTGCATTCAGGTTTGTACGAACAAAATCCGTGTACCATGCATTCATCATCTGGAGAACGACTTCCCTAGCCTCTTATCTTCCTCTTTGACTCACGATCGTAGGTCTATTCTCATTTTCATTTGGCACCATCCCTTCGGCGAGAGCTGGCGCGTTACTTTCTACATCATCTACCATAGTTCTATCGGGATCTATTTACTATATGAAAACACAATTTAAGTCGTCAAGAGTCGTCACACTATCATTATATAAATACTCATATGTATGGCATGTATAGCTAGACTCATGCATACGCTACGTTAGTCTAAGAACCGACTAAACTGTAGCTCTGATACCACTAAATGTAACACCCTTTACCTGTGTTCAACGCTGAAACTGGGACGAGGCATTACCGAACTTAACTTGCTTAAACATATAACTTTGGGCTATAAAATTTCTTCCCAACTTAAAACTTCTCCTTCACATTCATATCATCATTATTATGGGCCTACGAGGCCCTATACATGCATACGAAGGGTTTCAAAATTTAACCAGAAACTTTTGCGCACTTAGAAATTTTTTGACTAAACAGGGCCACACGCTAGTGTGAAATGGGACACGCTCGTGTCGTCAACCGTGTGTGAAAACCAGGGTATTCTATTTATGACATTAGCAACCTTTTAAGGGCACACGGCCAAGGCACACGCTCGTGTGCTGGCCCGTGTGACAAATCAAATTCACGCAATTTGATATAGGGGTCACGCGGCCTATCAACACACCCATGGGGCTGACCGTGTGTCTCACACGGCCTAGACACACGCCCGTGTGTCTACCCGTGTGGACAATTATAAGTCTATTTTCCAAGCCAATTGCCACCCTGAAACATAAACACACTTATACCAACTCAAGCAACAGTTAACATGGTCATAATACACTATGAAGAACCACTAACCCTCATTCATACATTACACATTTTACTCCAACACTTGCATGAACTTTCACTTCATGAAACTCATCATCATTAGAAATAAGAAACTTGACAAATGTTGGTCAAATTGCAATAGCCCTTTACAAAATGAGTGTATAACATTAGTAGTCAATACTTTGGCTTTCAAATATGACATAACACAAAATGACCAAGTTCCTATACATGCCATACTCAAAATAAAACACTTTACTATACTAAAAGAATGGTTGATAGTGTGATCAGAGCTCCAACGTTCTACGATCCCCGAGCTAGCTTGGCGATACTACAAGAAAAGAAAGAAAAGAGAGGGGTAAGCATATAGCTCAGTAAGTTTGCATGAATTAAAATAGCAACATAAGTAAGTATGGAAAAATCCATTCATCTCATAGAGCAATAACGACACTAGTTCTCAAGAACTTAACATACTTACTCATGCTTATTCTTACGCATCACATATCACATTATGGTTTACATAACTCGTAATTTTACTCATGGTACCTGTATCACTTCAACACATAATTTAGCACTTATGCTATCTTGAACATAAACTTAAATCATTATAGTCCTTAACTTAAATGGAACTCTTTGTCATCCTTGTATAACTTAGCTCCTTATCATCTTTACATACTTAGCTCTTTTGCCCGTTGAACTATTGAAATATCGGAGGATACTCAATCTCATCATACATGTATCACGATGCCAATGCCATATCCCAGATATGGTCTTAGATGGGATCACCTCTTGATGCCGATGCCATATCCCAGATATGGTCTTACACGGGATTTCTTAACTCGATGTCGATGCCATGTCCCAGACGTGGTCTTACACTAGATCGTACATAGATGTCGATGCCATGTCCCAGACATGGTCTTACACGAGATCTTCCTTTGGTGTCGAAGCCATGTCCTAGACATGGTCTTACATTGGACCTTCCTTATTCGATGCCGATGCCATGTCCTAAACATGGTCTTATACGGGATCTACGTTCGGTGCCAATGCCATGTCCCAAACATGGTCTTATACGGGACCTACATTCAGTGCCGATGCCATGTCCCAGACATGGGCTTATACAGGACCTTCCTTATCTCATGTTGTGACATAAGTATCTTCATTATTCTGAACCTTCAATCGGGACTTCAACTTGACATATTCTCATCATTTCCTCATCGGGGCATCATTAGTCGATTTTCATAGATATGATATTCTTTTCCATAATATTAAGCAATTTAAAATATAAAAAATTATGAAACTTTAATTTCATACAAACTTACCTCGGTACTCAAAATGTGTGTGGATGTTCAATTTAGTCCAACACTTTTTTTCCTTGCCTCGGTTTCGATCCGGGCTTCGTGTTTCTTGATCTATAATAACAATTTCACTTGTTTAATACTCACATTAACTAAATTGACTCCTAATTCATACTTTGGCAAAATTACGATTTTGCCCCTAAACTTTCACACAATTACACTTTTGCCCCTAGGCTAGTAAAATGATTTTCATTCAACTTTCTTGTATTTCAAGCCTAGCCAAATCATTTTCTTAACTACAATAGCCTTCTATTAACACTATTTCACTCATGTATGACTATTTTTATAACTTTTACAATTTGGTCCTTTTATGCATTTTTCATGAAAATCACTTAGAAAAAGATGTTTATCATACACCAAACTTTCATATTCTTCCATAAAACAACAAAATACTTACATGTCATACATGGGTAAATTTTTTAACATAAACCCTAGCTCAAAATATAGTTAGAAATAGCTAAATCAAACTACAAGGATCTCAAAAATACGAAGAACATTAAAAATGGGGCTAGGAGGTACTTACAATCAAGCTTGAAAGATGATGAAACCATAGCTATGGAGAGCTTCAAAATTTCAGCACTTAGGGAGAAGATGGACATGGATTTTTTACTTCTTTTTCCCTTTTAATTCTTTTATTAACCAAATGACAAAAATGCCCTTAAGGCCCTTTCTTGAGATTTTTCCTTCCCATATCCATTTTTGTCCATCTTGACATTTAATGGTCTAATTGCTAAATAAGGACCTCTAGAAATTGTTATAATTCTATTTCATACTTAAATCTTTCAGAATCTCATATTTTCTAATCTTTGCAATTTAGTCCTAATGGACAATTTAATCACTAATAAATAAAATTTCCTCATGAAATTTTCACACAATTATGCAAACACATCATAAGCCTCATAAAAATCATAAAACACATATTTCTACTTCAGATTTGTGGTCTCGCAACCACTATTTCGACTAGGCCTTAAATCGGGTTGTTACACTTTTAACAAAAATCGCACATTTCATCCCAATGCTTACGGATTATTCACTTGAGAAATTGGCAGAATTGTATGTTTTTGAGATTGTTAGATTACATGGTGTGCCGGTATCTATTATCTCTGATAGAGATCCATGGTTTACTTCTTGATTCTAGAGAAAATTACACGAAGCTCTGGGTACTCGACTGTCTTTTAGTACAACGTTTCATCCACATACTGATGGTCAGTCTAAGTGAGTAATTTAGATTCTCAAGGACATGCTCCGATGTTGTGTTTTAGAGTTCAAAGGTACCTGGAAGAAATTTCTTCCGTTGGTTGAATTTGCATTCAATAACAGTTATTAGGTAAGCATTAAAATGGCACCGTACAATGCTTTGTATGGTCAGAAATGTCTAACTCCATTATACTGGACTGAGGTGAGTGAGAAAAAGTTATTTGGGGTTGATTTGATTCAAGAAACCGAAGAAAAGGTCAAAGTGATACGTGACAGTTTGAAAGATGCTTCTAATCATAAGAAATCTTACGTGGATTTGAAAAGGAAAGATATTGAATTCCAAGTCGATGACAAAGTATTTCTCAAAGTATCACATTGGAGAAAAGTTCTCCATTTTGGCCGAAAAGGAAAACTTAGTCTGCGATTCATCGGATCGTGTGAGATCATCGAGAGAATTAGACCAGTGGCTTATCGATTGGCTTTATCATCTGAATTAGAGAAAATTAATAACGTATTTCATGTATCGATGTTATGATGGTATCTATCAGACCCTTCACACGTGATTTCACCTGTAGATGTTGAGATTCAACCAGATATGTCGTACAGTGAAGAACCGATCAGAATTTTAGCTCGGGAAGTTAAAAAGTTGAGAAATAAAAGAATAGCTTTAGTTAAAGTTCTTTGGCAACTTCACAGAATCGAAGAAGCTACCTGAGAACCAGAAGAAGCTATGAAAGTGCAATACTCGAACTTATTTTCTGGTAAGATTTTTAGGGACAAAAATTCCTTTAGGGGTGAGAGTTATAACAACCCGTTTTCAGAGGTGTCAGAAACAGTAGTTTCGGGACCACAATTCTAACGAGTAAATTATTTTATTATTATTTTAATATTCAAAAAATTATATTAAGGTCGTATTAAAATTATGTTAAGAAATTTTGATGTTTAAATGGTTAATTAGGTGAAAAGGACTAAATCATAAAAAGTGTAAAAGATGAGTTCTATTAGTTAAAAGGGTCCAACGGTTATGGAATCTTAAACTAAAGGACTTGGATGGTAAATAAACCATTTAATGAGTTAGTGGTATGCATGGATAGGTTTTAATGAAATTTTGACAGTTTTTTAAGGTTAATTAAGTAATTTGATAATTAAATGAAAATGTTAAAAAATTAAAAGATGACAAACTATCATCTTTCTCAATTTTATCTTTTCTAACCTAAAACACCATTAAAAAGGCTTGGAGCATTCAATTAAGCTTGTTGCTTGCATGGTATGTGATTTCAACCCTGTTTCTAATGATTTTTATGTTTTTGAGTCTGTTTTAGCTTAATCAAGCTAGCTTGGGGGTTAATTCTCAAAACTGTTAAAGGTTGAGGGACTTTCCATGAATGTTTTTGGTTAGGTTTTGATGTTGGTTGATGAATTATGAATCTTTTTGTGACACCCCAAACCCGGTCGGGATAGGTCGGCCTGAATTCGAAGCGTTATATTAACCACCTAAGTGACTATCGGGCTAACGACCTCCCAAGACACACCCCGAACTTATAACACCTCAATCTTATCTATTTATTAGTTATTTATTAATGCAGAAGCAATTTGGGAACCAATTTTAAACTTTTTATAAGTAATTTAACCTAAAGGCATTTTTGTCATTTTATCACCTATGATTAAACTAACCCGAATTAAGATCTATACATTTACCAACCCTCTTTTAGTCAATTTATGTAAGCCCTAAAAATTTCAACTTAATCTGAAGTTTTTTCTATGTCTAATTCATGTTTTATCATTAAGGACTAAATTGTAAAAATTTTAAACTATCAGTACTATACCCGAATTATAAATTGAGTGCGTTTCTAACAAATTTTATCAATTACAAGTCTAATCCTAAAATTTTATCAAGTTTCCTTATCATTTAAGGCTCTAATTAGACTTATCAAGTCACAAGACTAATTTGTAATTTAAACGGGCTAGAGAACCAATTTAAAAAGACCAGAATTCAAACCCCCAACAATCCACTGCAATTTTTTTGTGCGAAAAATTCGATTTCAAACCCGATTTTGAGTATTTTAATGGCCAATTAAACCCGATTTAGCTACAATTAGATATCATACATATTTATAAACCTTCAATTGAGTTTATTAACACCAATTAAGCCTCAATTAAATAGAATTAAACATTCAATTTCATGCATATC
This sequence comes from Gossypium australe, assembly GCA_005393395.2. NCBI lineage: Eukaryota > Viridiplantae > Streptophyta > Magnoliopsida > Malvales > Malvaceae > Gossypium > Gossypium australe. The sequence goes on along the minus strand of CM016621.1, from coordinate 82,599,245 downwards.
ACCCACCAGTTAATTCAAACAAGTGGCATACCTTAGTCGCTAGTAGACCACTCCATGGAAGCCTCATTTAAACAATGGTTAGTGTAAACATCATGCCTCACACACCGTTTTATATATCCAATGGATCCACCATGCTATAATGCCAATATAACCAATAAATCATAACATAATTTTAGTCAATAATGTGTTCCATTTAAAGTGCCAAAATGCATATGTGAATCATGTAACATAGCCATTTTAACATCAAATTAAATCTAGCATACCAATTACCTATTATCAATGTTCATTTATCAATTGAAATATCAACATACCCTAAACCACAAAATTCTTGGATGTTTGCTTACTTCACTATTATAATCAATCAAATCAAGCACATAAAATCACTAAATGCTCATTTACCAACACTTAAAAAAATTTCATCACTTAAACATATATAAATAATCTGGCAAAATTAACCAACCAAAACTCAATTAAATATTTTCAATCAGTAATTAATCATCCAATAAAGCATAAGTGAGGGTCAATTTACCAAACCGCCCTTTAATAACAATCACCACACAACTAACTCAACCACAACCAAGTGATCAACCAAGCAAATCCAAGTTTCAATTTTAGTTAGCTCGATTCTCTTCAAGATTTGAAGCTTCAACAGAGATAAAATAGATATTACCACCTTTCAAAAGATATAATATACACAAATTTTCATCAACTAGGCTACAGGAAATTCTCACTCAAAGTTACCTTATCGGATTTGTATCATCAAGTCGAAAACTCAATTCCTCACAAAATCGATCACTCCAGCCCTCCTAATCACTTCCAAACATCAATACTAGACCAAATAAACATATACTAAGCATCGATTTCACATTTAAATCAATTTCACAAAAATCCAGAAAATCGATTCATGAAGATGATGAAATTCGAATTTCTTTAAATTATCTTACAAAACATGTTTAATCTTGATAAATAAGATTAAAAACCTTCTAATAGATCCATTTTGAGTTGGAACATCCATTGATTTGTGGATTTCCTCTCAAAATTCAAGATCCACCATTAAAGCAACTTAAGCTTTTAACGAAGATGACATTGATAAAAAAAAACCATGTAATTATCACTCAAATCATGTAAATATGCTTCTAATCATCATAAAAATAAGTTTAGAAATAATAATTACCTTTGATTCATTCGAAATCCTTTGATTGAAAATCTTGATTCAAGAATCTTGAGAAATTTCAAAATATTTTTGGTTGAATGTATTCTCTGATGATAGATCTTTAGAACCATGCAAATAAAATGAATTTTATAGCTCTCTAATCTAATGTAAATAATGCGAAAAGTAGTGTAACGCCCCGAATTTGGGCCTAGATGAACTGGGCTTTGGGCTTTGGGTCTCATAATTTTTTTTAAGCAAGAAAATGACAAATGACATGTTGACTTTAAGGGTTTAATAAGCTTGGAGTGTCTAGGGGTGTTGGAGAAGTTCTGGGTTCAAACTTTGAGGAGAAGGAATTTTTAATTAATTATTAAAGGAACCAAGGCGGTGAATAGATGGGCTTTTAAATAAAAATAGGGAAAAATGGCATCAAAGAGCCTTGTGGTGGAGTGGCTAAGTAACGCCACTTAGGGTATAGGAAGGTGGCGTTATGGGCTAGCAAGGAGATCCTAGGTTCAAATCCTAGCTTAGTATTTTTTAGGAGTTTAATTTTGGCCTTCTAGAAGGATGGAGTGGTGTGATGATGGACTCTAAGGAGAGTGATCAGAAGAGAAAATTTAGGAAAAGGATTGGGGAGTTATCAGGGAGAAAAATAAGGAGATGAGATGGGGAAGAGTTGGAGCCGACTAGGACTTTGGGGGGGTAGGCAAAGTTTCAGTTTTGTGTATAAATAGGGGGTGCCGAATTCCCTCTGTGCTATTTCGGCAATTGGAATTCCCTTTGTGCTATTTCGGCAACTATAGTGCTCTGCCGAATTCTCCTTCACTTTTTCTATTTTAAACCTCGTCTCTTCCTTATGTGTTTTCTTTTCTTCTCTCCTAAAGCATTAAATCGAATATCATTCTCTTTTTTTCTCCATTGCTTGTGCCATCCCACCTTCATCTCAATTGTTGGGGACCAAATATTCGTGACTTCAAAAGTCGAAAAACCTTTCCTCTTGGAGTTGATTTCTTCATCGCCCCAAAACTTGTGTCGAATACTCTAGTGACCAAATCTCTGTCGTGCTGTCATTATTCCTTTGATTTTTGGTGGATCGAATCTTGGAAAGCTCGGAATCAAGCTTGGATCTACAAGTCTCTGCCGAAAAGCTATTCATACGTTTCGGCTTTTGGGTAAATGTTCTTGATTTTGGGATAAGTGGGTCGAATAGCCTATGGTAAGGAAAAGGGTGACTTAAGTGGACACAAGCCACCTATTATTTTGTCTTTAAAGATTAAGATTGATGCAGATCTAGGGGATATTCGTGAGTAGTAGCTAAGGAAGGGCTATTAGGACTGGTGGTACACGGTAAAGTTAAGGTAAGGCTTCGGTTTTTGGTAAATATTGTGGTTAAGTGTGTGATTGATTGGAGGTTGGTATTGGTTGTAGGTTCAAGGCTGAGGATAGTGTAACACGTCTCATTTACCCCCGCGAACTACTTTGACCAAGCTTACCCAGCCGAGTTTTGCACTGTTGGCAAGCTGATCCTAGTTCATTTCCAGCTCCCCGAGCTCTGTCCAACTCAATTCAGTTTATTATCGGGATAATTTTTTATTTGACTCAGCTCATTGGAGCTCAACTCTGTTTGGCACAAGCTTATTGAGCTTGATTTGAAATTATTTAATTTCCATGCATTCTAATTTGCTAAAAATAAATGTGTTTAGTTTAAATAATTAAGTTTTGTTTAATAAGAAGCTTATTAAATTAATCTAGTTACTAGAATAATTTAATGGAGCATGAGTTTTAAGTTTGTTTAATTTTGCTTCTATAATTAAACTAGTTGTTGCATTAATTGATGTCTTTACTTTTAGTTCATTTATTGAAATCAAGTCTTTAATGTGTTTGAGTTTAATTAGTGTTTATTTGTGTTTAATAAGTTCATTTTAATGTGTTTATTGCAGGTATCTCTTCAGCTCACAGCCGTTACATTTCAAGGCTGTTACAACTTAATTGAAGTGACTTTTTAGGTGATTTTCGGATACAAATGGAGTGGTTGTTACAAGGGATGTTTAAATATCAATTAAGGATTTTTAAGAAGCATTTTAACTTCTATTAAACCCAGCAGCAACCTCTTTCACCTACCAGGAGTTTTTGTTCATTTAAGGATGAAAACAAGCATTCAAATCACCATTTAGTTGCTGGTGTCTTTTCAGCTAGCCAAGGGACAACTCAAGAGACATTTCAAGCATTCAAGAATGATCATTCAAGCTGAATTAAAGTGAATTCAAGCATGGAGTTAATTGTTACAAGAATATCAAGAGTCTTGAGTTTAATTTCAATTTTAATTAGCTCATTAAGATGTGACCTTTCAGCTAGTTTTTCTATCCTTATAAATATGTGTAACCAGCCATTTTGAGGGGACTTTTGCTATTTTATCAACTTGAATGAACTTTGTTCAAAGAGTGAGATTACTCCACTCTAAATTCGTATGAGTTTCGGCCTGACTTATCTAGCGAAGCTAGTGGCGCCAATCATTCTCTTCTTTCGAACTTATCACCAACCCGGTGTGGCGTTCGTCCATCTTTCAATACGTTCAGTTCTTACTTTGCTAAGTAACGGGCCGATGTCCATTTTCAAATTCCATCATTCACCTTAAACCAAATAGAAACCGGGGTGACACTTTTAGTGTTGAATCATTTCTCATGTTTAAGTCCGTATCTCCATTTCCATCGATTATCCTACACTTTATCTATCTACACTTCACTTGACTTTATTTCATCCTACTAAATAGAACCTAACCATTCCATCTTTTAAAACCGATTCCTTCATCATCTATCAACCTCCATTCCTAACTTAAGCCATTTCTAAAAGAAAATCAACTAAAAACTTCAGCCAACTTATTTCTAAAACTTCTAATTTTTGAAAGATCCATTACTCCTCGTAGATGACCAGGCAAACATTTACGACTCGAATCATCACCGAGGCGAGTTCGTATCATTTGGTATCAAAGCTTGAAACAAGGAGCCCCGACGATGTTCGTATGAAGCCAGAATAGGTTCGTGAAGTAAAAAAATTTTGAAATTAAAAAAAAAATCAAGTTGTATTCTTTCTCTCTTGTAATCAGCATCTTGTAGTTGAAGTATTAAAAAAAGAAATACGAAAATATAAAAAAAAGTCTGTGAAGTTTTTCAAAGTTCTTGTTTTGCTTCTTTCATTTTGCCTTCATATTTCTACCCCGAACTTCCAAAATCCTTTACCATCATTTGGTACCCTCCATCTTACCCAATGCCGCACATATCCCATTTGCCCTGTTCTTTGTTTTAGCCAACCCGATTCACCTAACGTTATCCCTTGCACCCATTTTGAAGCCGACCCCAAAGCCGCGATAAGTCTACTAGAAACAAACTACGAATTTGTGTGAGAGAGAAGAGTGGTAAAAGGCACAAGAGAATTCACTAGAGAAAAAGCCATAAAAACGAGTGAAACACGAGTGGAGTGAATTTTTTTCAAGTGACCTCGTGAGATTTTGTGGTAAGGTACTTAACTTTCTGTTTTGTTCTTTTAACACTTTTCTTTTCAGTTAAAAAAATGTCTCGAGAAGAATTTTTGGCCGATGACTTCCAATACTTAGTGAAAGAAATGGACCGAATGCTCGAAAGAAAACTAGGTTCATTACAAAAGTGTTTGGACCGAGTGGAGGAAAAAGCCCGACGGAAGCACACTCCACCGAGTCGAGAAACGGAGTCACGAAGACACTACTCGAGAAGAGGCTCTTACCAAGACTCCTATTCAACAAGGCCGTCGAGACAAAGAGAAACAAACTTCGAGTTTGAGACTTTTTGAAGTGACGAACAAGAAGGTACGAGTTATTCCTCGTATTCCTCAAAGAAGTCATTCTTGGAGAAACGTTCACGAAGAATTGACCAAGAAGCCTACGAGAATATTTTCTCCTTCTTCAAGCCAAATACTTATCTTTTCGATTATTTTGTATCATCTTCATGTTGTAATCAAATCGAAAAAGAATATGAAAGAAAGGAAAAAGAAATTGAACAAGAAAAAGAAGTTGAAAAAGAGGAAAAAGAAAAAGAAATTGAAAAAGAGGAAAAAAAGAAATTGAAAAAAAGAATGAAATCGAGAAAAGAAAAAGAGAAGTGAGAGAAAAAGAAAATGAAGAAAAGAAAATTGAGATTGAAAAAGAAATGAGTGTTTCCAAAGAAAAAGATTCGAGTGGAAAAGATATTAGTGAGCAAGCAGGATTGTTTCCAGTAACCCACCTGTTAGTTTTTCTTGTGATATCTTTTCCCAGGTTTTTGAAAATCCGTGTGACCAATTCCAGCTTCAATACCTTCCCAACGAGCAGCGATTTCGATTGTATAAGAAAGGTAAGAATGAGAATGACAATTGCCCACTTTTGTCCGAAAGTAAGCGAGGTAAGGACTCTATGATTATCGAGTCACGATCATTTGGTTTAAAAACTGCTAATAAAGGTTTTGATGACTTAATTTCAGAAAGGTCACCATATTTTGACTTGGTTAGTCGTTGTCCACCTATTGATGTTAATGACCTTGTTTCAAAAAGATCCATGAAAAGTTTGTCCTATGACATATCTTATCCTTCTGTTGGATTGGTTCAGCCTATGCAAATCTTGTATGTGTGTGATAAAATTTTTCCACATAAAAATTTTGATGTGTTGAACTGTGATGGCTTTGAACATTTGAATAGCCGTATACTCACAACTCCTTTGTTTGACATACATGATAAAAGGTTTTTGCCCAAAATGCTTACTTTGTTGGATTGTGTCTATCAAAAGAAAACTTTAAATTTTTGTGCGAAGTTTCCATGTTTTGATCCGCCTATTCGATTGAGTTTTGTGAAGTATGAATGTTTGCATGTTTGTCTGCCCAAACTTTCTTTGATCTACTTTTGTGATTTATTTGAGAAAACGAAATTCTTGCTGTATTTTGGGATAAGAGATCAAAATCGAGTGTTTAAGCCTGGAACTAGCCACTTTAAGTTGATACCAAGAAAAGGTAAGTATCGTAATCTCATTGTAAATAAATTTGTTGTACCTTTTCATCCGTTACGAATTTTATCTTTGTAACAGCCTGGTTTATACCTTAGTCTGAAAAGTGATTTTGAGACCACAAATCTGAGGTCGGAATAATATTTTAATGTTATTTTTGGTGTTGATTATATGTGATATAGCTTGTGTGAAAATTCTGTGTGATAATTTTATTGACTGTGTGCTGAATTAGAGGAAGGACTTAATTGCATAAAGTGTAAAATGCTGAGTGTTGATTTATGAGTACTTAATTGTTGTTGGCTTTTTAAGGTGGAGGCCTTATGTTGTTATTAATCCAATTTTAAGATAGTGGATGGTTGAATGACTAGATAACCATAATGCAAATTTATCTTATATGACTAATAAAAGGGAAAAATTGGTATTTGATTATTAAGTTAATTTATAATAAAAAAGCATCAAAATAAGCCATTTTCTATCCATCTTTGCACTGAATATTGAATAAAGAAGAGAGGCTTTAAGTTTTGGTAATTTTGGCTAGCAATTGGCTTGATTCAAGGTTAGATTTTGCTCGGTTTTTATTAATTTCTATGTTTTTGTAATCGTTGCTTTGTGCTCTACAAAACCCATGCTTAAATTTTGTGAATTGATGATATTTATGAAATGTGCCATTGATGAAATGGTGAGCTTTGTGGTGAGTGTTGGTGTTAAATGAAAGATATGTGTTTAATGAACATATTTTGCTCTTGAATTTTTGATACATTTAGCTAATTAGGGCTAAATTGAGAAAATAGCATTTTTAGGGACTAAAATGTGAAATAAATGAAATGTGTGGACTTGTATGAGATACAAGAGTATTCGGCTAAGCATGGGCATATGATGATTATGTGTATTTGATGATTTTGTGAATTAAGGACTAAAGTGTCGAAATGTGAAAATGTGAGGGTTATTTTGTAAAATGCCCTAAATTAGTGTGTGTGGATTAAATTGAATGATTATGTGATTGAATGGATTGAATTGGAATGTATATAGACCAAGAAAGGAGAGGTTTAGATCGAGATTGAGGCAAAGATAAAGTGCTCGACAAATCAATCGTTTTGGTATATTTCGACATCCGAGGTAAGTTCGGACATAATTTGAATATTTAGCTATGAAATGAATGTTATGATATTATTGAATTATGAATGTTATGTGAGAGCTTGAGTTACGTGGCACTAAGTGTGCGTAATTGAAAATGAAACTGAGATGATTAGCACTGGGTGTGCGAAATAATATAAGCTCCAGTTTTGTGGTTGCCACTGTGTGTGCGATACTAATTTAAGATCGATTGATATAGATGCACTAAGTGTGTGATGATGAATTGAGTTTCGGTTAATGATTTGGGCACCAAGTGTGTGATTGAGCCGAAGAAGGGATGAGAGTTGATAGGAATGAAGTAGTGAGAGTTGAGTAGCATATGTTATCGATAACTAAGTGTTGGCTAAGGTACGTTCGGAACCTATGTGGTTGATGAAATTATGATCGAGATTATGGAAGGTTAAATTGAATATATATTAGCTTGTATGGTATGGTATATATGTGTTTGTGAAATAATCTATGTGATGGTTGGTTTTAGCATAATGTTTTATGTTACGAACTTACTAAGCTTTGAAAGCTTACTGTGTGATTTATTTCTCTGCTTTGCAGTGTCAGTAAAGCTAGCTCGGATCCGGGAATCGTCAGCATCTCAATCACACTATCAGCAATCTATTTTGGTATTTTTGGAAAGATGTGTATAGCCATTTGATGTGGCTAGTTATATGTTGGCTATAAGCATGAATGAATTTGGTATATGATGCATATTATGGTATGGCTTGTTGGTAATGAGAATGTCTTATGAATGGTAAACTTAGTGATGGTTTGATGCTAGTATGATCTAATGAATTTGAGGATGAATTATGTTTGGTATTGAATGTGTTCTAGTTGTGCAATTTAGTTTATATGTTGACATGATTAGAAATGAGATTGGATGAGAGGATATGTTGATCACTTGTCATGAAATTGGTTGCCAAATTGTGTGTGGAATTATGCTTAAATGTGCTTGTAGGATTGACCCTTGTGTGGGTGGCAAATTGGCCTTGAAATAACCTATTTTGCCTACACGATTATGGCACACGGGCGTGCCTAATGACCGTGGGGTAAAGTCAGTAGCTAGCTTAAAAGCACAAGGTCATGGTACACGGGTGTGCCAAGTAGCCGTGTGAATAAGTCAGTATATGGCCTAAGAGCACACGGCCTTAGTACGGGCGTGCCTTGTGGCCATGTGGAGAAGTCAAAATACTTGCTCTATTTTGGCATGGCCTGGACACATGGGGGTGTCTGGTGACCGTGTGAGGCACACGGCCTGGTTGCACAGGCGTGTGACCTCAATAGATTTGATGAATATTTGAAGCATGAGGTCTCGAACTCAAAAGCTGCTTTCCCTTATTGAGCTCCTCGGCCTTGTGTGCTCTATCAACCAAAACCAAAAATTCTTTCAACTCTAGAGTTCCAACTAATATCTTGATGTCTTCATTTAAACCGCCTTCAAACTGGGTACACATAATAGCCTCTGATGGTATGCATTCCCGAGCATATGCTGAGTCGCACAAATTCTCTCTTGTACTCGGCTACTGTCATATGGCCTTGTTTCAATTCTAGAAACTCTTTTTGCTTTTTGTCGAGGAACCGCTAGCTAACATATTTCTTTCTAAACTTTGACTGAAAGAATTCCCAATTCACACGGTCTTTCGGTACTACCTCAATCAAGGTGTTCCACCACTAATACGCTGAGTCTTTCAAGAGAGAAGCAACACACTTTAAGCATTCAACCAATGTACAAGATAATTCATCAAAAACTCTCACTGTATTTTCCAGCCAAAACTCAGCTTTTTCAAGATCATTTTCACCTGTGCCACAAAACTCTTCAGCTCCATATTTTTGAATTTTATCAACTGGAGGCTTGCTTGCACGTATTGGTTCCAAACCCTAAGGAATAACAGGGATAGGTTGGGGTACGGGTGGGGCAGAGGTCATTAAGCCAACGGGTTTGTTCTTACAAACTCTATAAACCATTCAGACATCATCTGGAAGAAGGCTTTTTAGCCTCAACTCCCCGACCCTCAGCTACGGGCCCATTACCACTAGAAGTTGCTCTATGAATGGAGGCTTGCGCGTTACTTTCAACCTTATTGGAATCGACTCTGTTGGATGACATCTTATCTATACGGAAACATAATTCAATTTGGGTCAGAAGTTATCATACTATCACAGGTTATATAATGGCATGTATTTCTAGACTCCATACATGCTACGTTCAGTCCAAGAATCGATTAAACCGTAGCTCTGATACCACTAAATGTAACACCCCTAACTCATTTTCGTCATCGAATTAGGGTTACAAAGCATTACCGTACAATTAGAAACATTTAAACATCATAACATTCAATACTTTAAATATATTATAAACCATTCATTATCATACATTTTGTCTCTGAACTGAGCCTTCAAGGCCCTAGAAATAGCTTACAAGCAATTTGGGACTAATTTGAAACAATTTAGAAAGTTTAGGAAAAAGTTACAAAAATAAGAAACAGGGGTCATACAGCCGTGTGACATAGCCCCAGGCCATGTAACTTTCGAACAAGGGCCACACAGTCGTGTCCAAGCCCATGTCCTCACTCGTGTAACTCATTGATTAGGGCCACACGGCCATGTCACACGCCTGTGTGCCAGGCCATGTATTAGGCCATGTAACTAATTGACTTGAACCCTAAGAAATCCTCAGATGACACACGGCAGTGTCTGTATCACGCCTCACCCGTATTCAACGCCGGAATAGGGTTTCAGAGCATTACCGGACTTATAACACAATTACACATACATTTCCAAATTTTATTCAAATATCAATCAACACATTCGTATCGTCCCAATACGAGCCTACGAGGCCCTAAACATGCATTAAGAGTGGTTCAGGACTAAATCGATAACTTTGGAAACTTTTTGAACATTTAGAAAATTTTCTCAAAAACATGGGACACACGACGTGTGGCCCAGCCGTGTGAGACAATAGACACACCCGTGTCACAGGTCATGTGGACATTCAAAATGGGAGCACATGGCCGTGTCCCAGCCCGTGTCTGACCCCGTGTAACTCTCTGACTTGGGTCACACGGCCAACACCCACGCCGGTGTGGCTAGCCTGTGTGCTCTAAAAATGGCCATACACGACCATGTGCCAGGCCGTGTGCTAAGCCGTGCCAAAACTGTAGGGTATACTGACTTATACCACACGGCCAAGTCACACGCTCATGTGGGAGGTCGTGTGGAGCATACTGACTTGGTTTCTAATTCAACACCAGGGGGGCACACGGCTGTGTATGTGACCATGTGTCACACACGGCTGGGGCACATGCCTGTGTCTTCCCGTGTGGACAAAAATAGGCATTTACCAAGCCAATTTGCCGCCCAAACTTGTGCATACCTACATCAAATTCAAAAGCACCAATACATAGCATCAATAGGCATTTAACAACAATTCCAACCAAGCTCAATTCACTACTTCTGTAACACCCCCAGACCTGGCCCAGACGTTATGGCTGAATCCAGTGATGTCACATCAAAGGGATAATTCAAAACGATTTTACTAAGTTAAAATTTTAAGGCCTAAAAGCCCAAAATCCTTGAATCTTTCTAAGTAATGATAAGAGCCCATGTTTAAATTTAAGAAATTTATCCAGGTTCAACAATTAAGTAAACAGTTGAAACAAAAACAACAAAACTCAAAATCTAAAGTCAAATCGGAGTACAAGGCCTTATTACAACCCAACGGAAACAAAGTAATTTAAAACTAAGTCTTTCAAAACAAATTAAGAACTGCTTGCAGTGTGGCCACCTCCGAGTCCTCTTCCACGTCGAGCCGTCTACTGAGGATCACCTGAAACATTTAATAAAAAGGGTGTGAATTTCGAAACTCAGTATGTACGACCCTTGGTAATCCAATCAACATACAATTATTACATTGGGCCTAAGCCCTATCAAAAATGGTGGTCTTGGGCCTTAGCCCACAATGACCTCATATCACATCAGTATCACATGAATGCAATGCACCCATCCCAAACCCAACGCTGCACTCCATTTCCCTTCCAACCCTACACTCCTGTGGGGATATAAATATCAACCCATCCGTCCCTACACTCCAAAGGTAGCACCAACAACGACACTACTCAACGTTGCAGCAAGGCTGCTAAACATATAATGGGCTTAAAGCCACCAGTGGATCCACGGTCGTCAAGCGACTATACGATCCTCACATATCTTTCTCCGTATCATCAAACCCACCGAAATGCAACATATATTTCATGAATGCAACATACACAATTTCACACATTAAGCACTTAGGGGTATTTTAGTCATTTCACTACCTAGGGACATTTTCGTAATTCTACCCTACAAGGGTATTTAGGTAATTTTACAAATCGGGGGTATTTTAGTAATTTTGCAAATCTAAGGATATTTTGGAAATTTTCAAACTAAGGGTATTTTGGTAATTTTCAAATCAAGGGTATTTTGGTCCCTCTCGGGTTTTAGTTATGAACTTTGGCCCATTAACAAGTCCTTTCGGCTAAAGTGAATAGACGCTACGCACCAGGTAGGATTCCAGAGAAAATGAGGTGGGTTGTTAGAACCGCTTAAGTACCAAGCTCTCCATAGATCCAATCCTAGACATGCATATGTCCATTGCCACACTCTAACCCAATGACTTGTCCCCGGACATGTTGATTATTAAATTAAGTCTTATGCGGTTTAAGAGTTGTTCAGAACTAGGCCTAAAGTCCATTAAACCCTAGCATACTTGTCAACGTCCCCATAAAGCCCATCAAGCCCATTTCAGTTCATATAACCCATTAAGCCCAAATCACATTCTTATGGCCCATTAGGCCCAGATCTCATTCATATGGCCTATTAGGCCCAAAACAATAACCAAATCAACCAATTTCATCAAACTTAGCCTTAGGGCCCACCAGGCCCATTTAGGCACTTTCGGCTTTTCGGCATTCCCGATATCATGTGTGTGTAGTGTTTGTACACACCTGGTAATAACGCGTGCTGTGATTTCCTCTTAGTCACGAACCTACATTCGATATTACTTAACAATTAATCATAGGCTAAATACAAACTTTATAAAAAATCGAAGCCTCACCGTAACCTTACCGTGTGCGAGCTCCTTTCTTTAACACCAACCGTGATTAGACCCGAGATCTGTACCAACTTAATCATTAGAGCCTAAGTAATAGATGACTTGCATCCAACACAAGTCACCCTCACAACATATATGACCATTCGGCCAACCCTTAAACCGAAGTAAAGAACACTTACCCAAAACTCGAAATACAACAAGAGTGAAATGGTAAGGACCTTGGAGGGAAGAGATCGATGCTAAATCCCAAGAATCAATTGGCCAAAGCTGAAGAAAAACATAGAGGAGATTCGGCCAAGGTGTATTCGGCCTAAAATTCAGAATGGTGCAAAGGGATATTCGGCACCTAAATGCAAGGTAAAGGAAGAAGATGAAATCACAAAAATCAAAGAAGAACCTTAAGGGAGAATAGAGGCTATTCGATTTGCCAAGGAAGAAAAGAAGAGTCGGCTCAGAAGCAAGAATAAAGGTTTAGAAGGTAGGAGAAGAGTGAAGAATCGGCAACAAGGCAAGGTATTTTCGGTTGTGGAAAAATAAGGTTTCGGCAAGGAAAAAAAAGAATGGAAAATTCGGCATTACCTAGGACCCTAAAATCAACACACACACATTTATATAGCCTATAGCCGGAACTTAGCTACCCCTAAATTCCAATTCGGCACCACTTCATCCACTACTCATCTCCTAATTTTTCTCCATGATATCTCCCTTATCCTTCTCCTAAATTCTCTCTACTGATCACTTCTCCTTAGAGTCCCTCTACACGCCACTTCTAGCCTTCTAGAAGCCTAAAATTAAACTCTAAAATAAAGCTAAGCTAGCACTCAAACCTCAAACCTTCCTGCATGCATATGTCGCCACCTCTCTACACCCTAGTGGCATCACTTAGCCACTTCACCACATGCTTCTTTGAGCCATTTTTCACTTATTTTTATTTAAAATTCTACTACCCACAACCCTGATTCCTTAATTAATTAAATTAAGAATCCTCCACCACAAAACTCGAACCCAGAGCTTCTCCAACACACCTAGACACTCCAAATTCATTAAACCTTTAAAGCCGTCATGTCATTTGTCATTTTCTTGCTCACTTAAAAATTTTATGAGACCCAAAGCCCAATAGGCCTAATTCTACTAGGCCCAAATTCGGGGCGTTACAACTTCAATACCAACAATTTACATGTTCATATTACCATGTATTGCCAATTCTAATCATAACAATTCCAAATTCACAAAACATCTGTATGCATTATTTCAACCAAACTTTTTACCTTGCCTAAAATCACAAACATACAATAACCATTTCCAGCCTTTAAGTACCTTAAATGCTAAACTATCCCAAACCATTTGCAGGAAATTATGAACCATATCATAAGCCAAAACAACCAAATTAAGCCAAATCTCATGGCTATATATACAAACCAAAAACATAACAATTCACAAGCCAACTTAAATGGCTAAATTCACTACACTACAGCAAAACAGACTTTTAGCGGCGTTTTTAGTGGCGTTTTAGAGAAAAACGCCGCAAATATTATACATTAGCGGCGTTTGAAGGAAACCGCCGCTAAAAAATGAGTAATAGCGGCGTTTATACAAAAAACGCCGCTAAAAATGATATATAGCGGCGTTTAATGCTCAAACGCCGCTAAATGTCTGACCTTTAGCGGCGCTTCTGGAAAAACGCCGCTAAAAGTCCGACCTTTAGCGGTGCTTCTGGAAAAACGCCGCTACAAGTCCGACCTTTAGCGGCGCTTCTGGAAAAACGCCGCTACAAGTCCGACCTTTAGCGGTGCTTCTGGAAAAACGCCGCTACAAGTCCGACCTTTAGCGGCGCGTCTGGAAAAACGCCGCTAAAAGTCTGACCTGTAGCGGCGCTTCTGAAAAAACGCCGCTAAAAGTCTGACCTGTAGCGGCGCTTCAGAAAAAACGCCGCTAAAAGTCTAACCTGTAGCGGCGCTTCTGGAAAAACGCCGCTAAAAGTCTGACCTTTAGCGGCGCTTCTGGAAAAACGCCACTAAAAGTATGACCTTTAGCGGCGCTTCTGGAAAAACGCCGCTAAAAGTCTGACCTTTAGCGGCGCTTCTGAAAAAACGCCGCTAAAAGTCTGACCTTTAGCAGCGCTTCTGGAAAAACGCCGCTAAAAGTCAGACCTTTAGCGGCGCTTCTTGAAAAAATGCCGCTAAAAGTCAGACTTTTAGCGGCGCTTCTTGAAAAAACGCCGCTATAAGTCCGACCTTTAGCGGCGCTGCTGGAAAAACGCCGCTAAAAGTTTTTCATATTTTTTCCTTTTTCTCGCTTTGAATTATATTTTATTTTGATACATTCACTTATAAGCTATGAGAAAGTTTCATTTTAGTTACTTAATTATGAAAAGTTACAAATTGTTAACTAAACAATATAGAAGTTTTCATTTAAGTTATAAATTAAGCTATTAAAATTGATTTAGGGTTTAATGTTTAGTATATTAATTTCATGGTTTAGGGTTTGTTATTTTGGTGTATGGGTTTAGTGTTTTAAAGTTTGTTGTTTGGGTTTATTGTATAGTGTTTAATATGTTAGTGTTTACTGGTATTAAGGTTTAAGTGTTAGTGGTTAAGGGTTAAGGTTTAGGGTTAGGGTTAGGGGTTTAGAATGAAATGGTTAATGGATTAGGGTTTTAGGTTTAGGGATTATAGTTTGTGGTTTATGTGTTTAGCGTTAGGGGTTTGAGGGGAAATGGTTAATGGGTTTAGGTTACTATTTTAATGTTTAGGGATTATAGTTTATGGATTAAAAGTTAGGGTTAATGGGTTTAAAGGTAAATGGTTAAGGGTTTGGGGTTAATATTTTAAGGGTTAGGGGTTTGAGGTTTTGAGGGAAATTAATGGTTAATAGTTAGGGTTTTAGGTTTATAGTTATGGGTTTAGGGTTAGGGGTTTAGGGGGAAATGATTAATGTATCAGGTTTTTGAGTTTAGGGTTTATGATTTAAGTGTAGAATTTTAAGGTTTAGGGTTTAGGGTTTAATTTACATTTAGTGTTTAATTTTTTGCCTTAGTGTTAAAGGTTTAGCATTTAGTGTGTAAGGTGTGGGTCGTAAGGTTTAGGGGTTAATGTTTATATATAGTTTAGGGTTTTAGTTATTTAGAGTTTTTGATTTAAGGTTTAGTATTTATGCTTTTAGGGTTTATATGTCTATAAGGGTTTATGATTTAAGATTTTGTGGTTTATGGTATTTTAGGGTTTAGAGTTTATAAAGGTTTATAGTTTAGGGTTTTGGGGTTTATAATGTTTTAGGGTTTAGATTTTGGGGTTACGTGTTTAAGGTTTTATAGGTTTTAGGGGTTTAGGGGCCGACTTAGGGTATGGATTTAAACAAACTAGTGTTGTACATTCTGATCCATCATCCAAGTGGCCATCATGTATTATTTTTGAAAACTCATGTAGTACTCTTTCATCCTCTTCGATCTATTATTATTTATCTAATTTTTATATTAATTAATTAATATAAAATTTATTTGTAATTTACTTTTTAAAATATTCAAAAAATTAATGACAAGTAGAAAAATTTAGAACCAATAACATTAAAAAATAAATGTTAAAAATAAAAAAATAAAATACATACTATTATTTAAAATACTTTTTAAATTTTTTTGAGTATATGAGTAATTGTTTTTTAATTTATATATTAAATAACTTTAAATTTTAAAAATTTCAAAATTTATCTAATTCTTTTAAATATTACTTAAACTTTAAAATAAAGAAAAAATTTGATTAAATCTTTAAAAATATATTAGTATCAAGAATATTAGCGGCGTTTTTAATTAAAAACGCCGCAAAAGGTAAGAAATAGATAATCATTTTATTTTAGTTAAAAACGGCGCCGTATTGTTAGCGTTTATCAAAAATTGCTTAACGCTTTTTGTTCCCCCATTTTTTGATTTCCTGAAATCCCTAACTCTTATCTCTTTGCTCTTCCTATTCTCATCTCTGTTTTCAACAGTTGTGGTCTGCACCTTCTATTCCTTTTCTTTTGCTTTGATTTCCAATCTCTTCCTTTTTTACAGTAAAAGAAAAGCTGCACCTTTATTTTCTTTTTTCTTGAATCCCCTTCTCTTTTATCTTCTTTTATTCGAAAAAAAAAACACATTTGTTCTTGTTCATTTCGTCTTTGAGCAGAAATCCCTAAGTATTCAATTTGTTTTTTGCCAAAAAATATCCTGAGACTCATGGTTTTTTAAATAGGTTATATTTTTCTATATAATCTCATTTTTATGAATCTATATTTTTACCCAAACCAATTTTTTGCTTTATTCCCCCGTGAAAGCCGAACATCCCTTTCCCTTTTCCTTTAGCTGTTCGCCGGTAAAGTTTTATTAGCTATTTCCATCAGCTTTCCGTTTTCACTGCTCATCCTACGCCACTAGATCCACCACCTCTTCCGTCGTGGTAATCATCCTCCTCCATCGGGAACATTGGTACTCATGACCCAGTTTGTCTTCTGTCTCTCTCCACCTCCCTCATAACAAATCTCGGCACCTCATCCACAAGGTAAATCGTTTCCCCCCTTTTTGATGGTGTGGCATTGCACGATCCCTGGAAAAGCAGGAGTAAGTCGAAGAACTTCTATTTAATTTCTGTATTTTTCTTTTTCATTATCGTCGGTAAAGTTTAATGGATTCTGCTTGTTGAGTTTGGTTCGTCAATTATTTTCTCTTATTTCTTTGGACCTGGATGCTGTTGTGCTGTTTATAGATTTTAAGATTTTAGGGTTC
Organism: Gossypium australe; assembly: GCA_005393395.2. NCBI lineage: Eukaryota > Viridiplantae > Streptophyta > Magnoliopsida > Malvales > Malvaceae > Gossypium > Gossypium australe. The sequence continues at coordinate 82,582,123 of CM016621.1, read as the reverse complement.
GTTTTTTCATTTTGGTCTCAGGGAAGTTTTTTTCCTTTAAAGAGAGAGGGCGCTGCTGATTGATGTAAATGAACCCAAGATTTTGGGATTTAGTAGCTCACTGCTTGCTTCTTAAGGCATCAACAATTTCAACAAGTAGCATGGCACTTCAAACAGGCTTTTCTAGAATTTTAAGTCTTGAGGTTTTTGACTATTTATATGTTGCAGACAGATTGAGCGCTAAGAAGTTTGTGTTGCAAGTTTTAGATTTTCTTTGCAGCATTGGTGGTTGTTGTTTAACTTGAAGAGTGACAGCTTTGTGGTATTGGCTTTGATCTTGTAATGATATTGCAGGTATAATTTCCATTTGTTCCCAAGGGATGAATTAAACATTGGGATGCCTTCTTATAGTTTTTCATGCCAAACTTTTACCCTTGTGCATATATCTAGTTTACTAGAAGAATGGAAATTGTAAAAAATCCCATTAATGTAATGAATTTTTAGTTGTTACTGCTTGCATCTAATCTCTTTTGAATCTAACTTCTTGCATTGATGAGGGTATGTTTTACAATGATATGATCGTAAATTTACAGGTATGTCATTGCCTGGTCTGTCACATTTTGGACAGCAGAAGAGGCAACAGATTCGGCCATTGTTGTTGATAGTCTGATGAGGATGAACAACAAGGCTTTGGAGGATGCTATTGTCGTGTTTGACACGATTGCAATGTCTATTGATGTCAAAGACCGTATGTTTCTCTTGGGAACTTTTTTATAACAATTTTTAATCTTTTATCCCCCTGTATGTGCATTTTTAATATCTTTGGTGTCGTCTTTTTTCTGAAGATTGTTTCTATGCATGTTTTGATTATAGATTTATATGCATTTGCCTTTGAATTGGCATGGCAATTAATCGTTTTCCTTGTTGCAACTGACCTATGTTATTTTCCTTACTACAATCGTTTTGATTGTAGTTTTTTTGTCTTCAAATATGTGTTATTTTATTGAATGAAGAGCCATAGTTGATATGTTCAAATATGAGGTTCAAAGCTTTTGTCTTGGTCATACGGAGTGAGTGAGTTTTTACAATTACATGTTTTTGTTGCATTGCTTTGATATTGTACAAGAGAAAGATTGAAATTTATTATTGAGTTATCATTATTTTATTTATTTATTTCGGTTTTGATTTGTTATTTTTTAATGGATTTTCGTTTTTGCCATTTGAAGTAAATGGATGGCCACTAATCAAACATAATTGTTATATGTAACAGAAAATTAATGTATCTTTTTCTTTTAAATACTGTCCCCCTTTTAAAAAAATCAAGTACACTTTTTGTTATTTTTGTTCTGACAAACTAGGCTTGCATAAAACCAAATGGAGCCTCAATGTATCCACCTTGGGTATGAACGAAATGAGTTTTATTTATTTATTTAAATAATTGATTTCCGTGGCGTCCATGATTCACATGGTGATTTATTTAGGCTATATGTCGTGAGGACATTGATTACCTTCCTTTAATTGTATAACTTCTGATTTATTATTGGCTTGTATACATGTTTTCAGCAACTTAGTTTAATTACTTTAGTACAGAGATGTTTGCTTTTCAAGCTGAGATTAACAGCTTCTTAGTTTAATTATCAACACTTTCTACAGCAACAAGGAGATCTTTCTTCGTGAGCTCATTAGCAATGCTTCTGATGTAAGTCCTGCTGTTTTCTGTTTTAACTTTTTTTTTGGTCGTCAATATGGAGATTTTTTTTAATTACTTTATTATAATTTGGCCTTTTCTTCATGTGTCCAGTGGTGATCTATTTGTTACCTGTTGATTTATTCAAATTTGGACATTATTTGGTAAAAAAAGACAACATTATTGTTGTTTAAATAATATAGCTTTTTTTTTGGCTAGTTTGTATGCTTCTCTCCGTGTTCTTTCTTCCATTCCCTTTGCAATTTATTTTTTAGTTTTACTGAGAAATTTACTTTTTTTTTTAAAAAATAATGTTTTCTTTTGATGGAAAGTGAGCTTTTTTTTTCTTTTTAAATTCAGCTATTTTTTTAAGTTGATATGCCTCTTGGTTTTTAGTTTTTCTATTGACTGGTTAGGAAAGTATGTCTTCTTAATTCACCCAAGTACACTGCTTGTAAAATGTCAGATTCTGCTTGTTATGGAACTATCAAATGTTTTTTTGACCCCACGTCTTTCTTTAAACAATCTTAGAAGCAATTGCAGGTTCTTGGATGCAAAGGGTGAAGAGTCTAATCAATGTGAGAAATTTGCCAAATACTACCGTTCTCTTTGTCCTGGTATGGGTGAGTATACCTTGTTTTGTTATCATCATAAGTAAACCAGAGTTTGCCTTTTTGCTTTTAGCTTGTAGTACCAAGCTCTGTCGTTCACAGGAAAATATGCCTTCTATGCATCATGTCTTTGTTGATGAAGCTTTATTACATATTCAGTATTTTCAGATACCAACTGATTCATATACATATATGTTTATATAAGGAAATAACTTAAGCTCTGACAGTAAGGGCATAAGTAAATTACAGGTGTTTTTATTGCTTACCAGGTGTGCCCTTTATTGTGTTTATGTTGGGAATATAAACTTGTACTTCTGTTATTTTTTCCTTATCACCATAAGAAGTGATGTAGCATATTAGCATCCTACAAGCTCTTCTATACGTCATATTGATAGGATTATCATTGATTTTGCTGATGATGTTCATTACAAATATGAAATAAGTGTCTACTTGAACATGTTATTAGTTTAGGAACAGCTTTGTAAATTTTGTCGAGATATTAGACAGATAAGATTACCTTTACATAGTATATAAAAAAAATGTTTATGACCTGTTATCTACTATCATATCCTAAAGAGTAAAGCTTCATTGAAGGACTTTTGAACTCGTATATATTCCTAGGCAATTGTTGTCCACATGTAGAGACAGATAGGATGATCAAACTTGTATGTGATTTACGTGGACTAGATTGAAGTTCTTTTGATCTCATATATATTCCTAGGCACTGGAGTTATTAATGCTGTAATCTGTTACCTCATGTGTGCTCTCTCTTATTGGTGGGCTGTAATTATGATCCCAGTTTTCACTATTTACATTCTACACATTTTATATTATTGTGATTCTTCTTTAATAAAGCAGTTGGTCTGTACTATACCACTTCTTTATGTTTTAATCACCAAATTTGCTACTGTCTCTGTCTGAATATAGATGATGAATATTTTTCCCAATAGGTTGAGCAGATTCATCTTCCTAGAATGGGCATATTCTTTTCTTACTATGTCGTCTCTGGTGGATTAAATGGGCTGCAGGAGGTCAATAGAATCAAGGTTCTTCAACTAGAAACTACAGCTGGTGCAGCAATTAGGGTATAAAATTGTACCAATTATGGTTATGATGTATTAAAATGTAAAAAGATCTGTCTAACCATGTGTTTTCTTTATTTGATTAACTTCTTTGATCATGCTTGGTATAATATTATGCGATATTATAATTTTTGGTGTTTTTATAATATTATAAATTTGATCATGTGTTTTTATAATATTATAATTTTTTTTAATTTTCATGACATTTAGCGGCGTTATATATTAATTTTTTTATTTTTCATGACTTTTAGCGGCATTTTTGGAAAAAGCGCCGCTAAAGGTCACGACCTTTAGCGGCGTTTTTGGGAAAAGCGCCGCTAAATGTCACGACTTTTAGCGACGTTTTGGGGGAAGCGCCGCTAAAGGTCATGACTTTTAGCGGCGTTTTTGGGGGAAGCGCCGCTAAAGGTCATGACTTTTAGCGGCGTTTGTATACACAACGCCGCTAAAGATCATGACTTTTAGTGGCGTTTTTGTCTCATAAACGCCGCTAAATTTTGCGGCGCCTCATTTAGCGGCGTTTTTTGTGGCGTTTTTAAAAGCGCCGCAAAGACTATTAGTGGCGCTTAAAAACGCCGCTAAAGGCCCAAAAAAACGCCGCTAAAAGTCTGTTTTGGTGTAGTGCTACCAACACATAACACATGCCATATGACCAAAACACAATCTCAAAAGTACCAATTTGATAGTTGGATAGTGTGACAATTTCTCTGATGATCCCTGAGTCCGAGCTAGCTTTGAAGTCACTATAAATCATGGAAAAATAAACAAAGTAAGCTAAATAGCTTAGTAAGCTCGTATGAAATAAACTCAATCTTACATGAATATACAAATCATCAACTTACACATATCAACATGTAATTCATTTAACTAACAAATCTTTCACATTTTCAATCATAATAGTATATAAGAACTTCACAACTTCTTTGATTTAAGCTTATACGGTTCATTTACATACATGTACCATCTCTTATCAATCTCATACACATCCACATCTTTCATTTACTCATTGAACCATTCGGAATACTATTGGACACTCGGGAAACTCACACACTAAGTGCCAATATCATGGCTCGAAGCCAACTCCATCTCATATCACATATACTACTCACACTAAAGCTATCCACAAGCCTGCTCACACAAGCTGTCAGTTGAGATGTAGCTACACGGTGCTGCTCACACAAGCTATCAAGTATCCGCAACACATGCCGGTATACTCAGCCACCAGTAGGATGTACAGGACCAGCACCCGGATCACTTAATCACATTAATCCCCTAATGACATGTCACTAGTATCCAAATATATTCCTAAGGTTCAACCGGGATTTCAAATGTCGAATCATCATCGAATCTTTGTCAAACATATCCATTGTCTCGTAATCACAGTTTATGCAATATCAAAACATTTAAAAATACATTTATAATGAAATTTATCACATACGAACATATCTTAGATGCTAAAACGACGAAACAAGTCAACTATTCCGTAACTTTATTTTTTCCCCGATCTAAGTCCATATTTCACCTTTCTTGATATAAATATAATCAAAATTAACTTATTTAATCATCTCTCTATTCAATTTAATCCAAAATTCACATTAAGGCATTTTTACACAATTGCCCCTAATGTTTCACGTCTTTTACAATTTAGTCCTTATTTCACAAAAACACAAATTCATGCAATTTAACCACAACCCATGCTAGCTAAATTACTATTATGTCCCTAGTAGCCCATATTTTTCATTTATTTTACATTTAAACTACAAAGTTTCCACATTTCACAATTTAATCCCTAATTTGCATTTTCACTAAAAATCACTTAAAAAAACTTGTATAACTATCATCAAACATTCAAAATCTATCATTAAACATCAAAATACTTATGTATTCATCAATGACAACATTCAAAATCTTTAACAGTTTTGCAAATTAGTCCCGGGCTAGCTAGACCTAGTTGCAACGATCTCAAAAACATAAAAATCATTAAAACCATGGCAATTCACATACCTAATTGCATGAATTTATCTTGGCCGAAAAAAGAAACCTAAAGTCTTCTTTTTCTTCTTCAATTTCAGTTAAAAGATGAAGATGAAAGCATTTAATTTTTGTTTGTTTTATTATAATTAACTATATTTACTAAATACTAAAAATAACCTTGTTACTAATTCAATATTTCAATTATCCCAAGCCATTATCATCCACTATCTAATTAATGGTCTAATTACCATATAAGGACCTTAACTTTAAGGTTCTATAGCTACTTGACACATTTATCTAATAGAACTCAAGTTTTATTGTAACACCCCTAACCCGTAACCATCATCAATCTAGGGTTAAAAGATGTTACTGGACATATCGAAACTTTTATGATCATTTCACAAACATAAATACATCATCATCATATCATACCAAATCATATACATGGAGTCCCTTTAAAAGGTTTATAAGACCTTAAATATGCATTGGAAAGAGGTCGGGACTAAACCAAGCACATACAAAATTTTCTAAAAATCAAACATTTTTCAAAGTTACAGAGGTCACACGCCCGTGTGAGCAAGCCATGTGCCTCACACGGCATTAGACACACCCGTATGTCTAGACCGTGGCAAAACAGGGCATACATATTGACTTATCCACACGGCCGCAAGACACACCCGTGTGCTTGACCCGTGGGCAACACTGACTTAATTCACACGGCCTGTCACATGTCCATGTGTCTGGCCCATGTGCGAGTTTGACTTGTTTCAAATTACAAACTTAAGAGACACGGTCGAGACACACACCCGTGTGCTCAACTGTATGGGCAAATATAGGCCATTTGCAATGCCAATTTGCCACCCAAATTTTGGGTCAAACCTACAAGCATTCAACATGTCTCAATTCAAATCTAATAACAACCAAAAACATATCAAATCATGCGCAAATTGACCCTTAACCACATCATTCATTTGCATATACAATTCTTACTCAAGTATACCAATTCAAAGCATGAACTTTTCATCAAAAACATATAACTAATACTTCATGTAACATCCCGAATTAGGGCCTAGTCGTAACAGTGGTTTCGAGATCACAAATCTGATGAGTAAAATTTTATTTTTATTATATTTTTATGGTCTACGATTTCACGGGAAGATTCCGTGAAAATTTCATTCGAAAATTTCGACGTTTGGGCACTCAATTTAGTCAAAAGGACTAAATTGTAAAAAGTGCAAAAGTTGAGTTCTACATGTTAGAGGTGTCCAATTGTTATGAAATTTTAAATTAGAGGTCCTTAAATGATAATTAGACCATTGGTTAAGTTGGTGGATAAAAATGGACATGGATGGGTATGTTTTAAAAGATTTTTTTAAGGGGCATTTTGGTAATTTAGTGAATTAAATGAATTAAAAACAAAATTTAAATGCCAAATATGTCCATTGTAACACCCCAAACCCGGTCAATACACCACGACCGAATCTGGTATGTCACAGAGGAAAACGTTTTGAAGAAAAACGAGTTCACGATTTAAATTTTGTGAAAAACCCTTTTGAAATTCTATATTTGTAGAAAATAAGTTTAAGACTGAAATCTACTTTGAAATTACATAAAACTTTAATATAAGTAAGTAAATCATAAGTTAAAAAAGATTTATATCATTTTAACAAAACTCAAATTATTACTTTGAAACCATTTACATTTGATAGTAGTAACTAAATATTTGTAAATCATTTAATATATCGAAAACACTTAAGTTGTTGAAATTGTCAATTAATTTATGTTACCCGATGGTAACATTTTAAAAACCATCGCGTTGTGTAGTTTAGAAAACTTTGGGCTCAATTATTACATTAATCAAATAATTTATAAGCCATATTTTAAAACAAATCCAAAGCTTAAATATAATCCAAAACGTAATTAAACAGGCCTTATTACAAATCCATAAAATATGAAAACCAAATTAAAGTAAAATATCCAAGTGGAAGTTCATATAAAACCAACTTTTATTGCATGGCCTCCTCGAGTTCATCCGGCTCCACATCCGCGATCTCACGAATCACCAGAAATGATAAGGAAGAAGGTGAGTCACCAAGACTCAGTGCATATTCCCTCTCCCGGGTAAATGCCACATTCTTACACAAATTATAACAAAGTACATATATGCATAATGCACCCAACCTAGCCATCCATAACTCCTTCTCTACCCCGTGTGGTACCAAACCACTGGTGGTGCCAAACCACTGGTATCCAAAGACACAATTGTGTTACCAAAACACTGGTGACCGAAGTCACAAATCAAGTGATGGGGCCAACCCATCGTGTGATACCAAATCACTGGCAGACGATCCCATATCTCAAAGTAGGGCCAACCCACGGTGGAATTAACCACAGGGACAAGTCGCTATGAGGTGCCAAACCTCTGGTGTCCGAAGACACGAATGTGATACCAAACCACTGGTGGTTCCAAACCACTGGTGTCCGAAGACACGAATCATCAAGTTGTGGAGCCAACCCACGTGTGATACCAAATCACTGGCGTCGATCCCATATCTGAAAAGTGGGGCCAACCCACGGTGGTGTTAACCACAGGGACGAGACGCTATGAGGTGCCAAACCTCTGGAGGTATCAAACCTCTGGTGACCGTAGTCACAATGTGTTACCAAAACACTAGTGTCCGTCGACACGAATATCAATCTTCCCCCTCCTCTCATATTGCCCATACCAATGCAATAGATAACCAAATCATGTTAATACACTTTAATATGAATCATATAATAAATACTATAAATCATAGATCATGTTTTCAATCCACATGTAATAACAACATATCGAAACAGACTTACCCGAATCCTCATTCATACCATCATGGTATCATATCCAAATCGCATCGTTTTTCCCACTTTCATAATATGATTAGTAATAACACACATATACATACATATATAAACCAAGTTATTAAGTGTGTAAGATACACACCTGATAATAGTGATAACTAAACTTTCTCGCTCATCGACACTCTCAGCATCTCGAACAACATCTATACGTGCTCTCTCTCCGATTGGTGGTTCATAACCCGATGAAGAACCACGAACGAACAATGGCTCGGGGGTACAAACGACTTCAAATAAACGATTATCGCCGGCAGAGGGTCCACATCCCGGTGGAAAGTCTCGAACTCCCGACACAGCCCTTCGCTTGAAATTTGAGGGTATAGCAGAACCACCCCTCTTCCAAACACTATGAACTGCTCTCTTCGAACCCATTCTTGATTGCTCCAAAATCTAACGTTCACGGAAAAAAGATAATAAACGGACGATAGAGTCCCCAAAAACTTAATCGATTAGAAGACCATCTAAAACGATATAACAAGCATAAAGATCCTTACCCTTTTGACTTACCAACCTTTGATTGCTAGAGAGAGATAAGGCTTAAATCAATCGCTTCCAAAGTCCCAAAGAGCCTATCTTTCAAAACCGATTGTATAGAAATCAAAGAAAAACTCTACCCTTGAATATTCGGCCAAACTAAAACTAATAAGGAAGTAGAAAATTCGGCTATGGTGAAGTGAAAAAGAAAAGGGAATAGAATGGTAATGGATCTTTTAACTTTGAACAAATGAAAAAGAAATGGTATTGAGAAAAAGAAAGATTCGGCCAAGAGAGGATAAAAGAGAATGTGATTAATCAAAAATCAAAAGAAGAAAAGAAAAGAGAAATATGGAAGAAATAAGGTTCGGCCAACACCAATTTTGCCTAAAAGAAAAGTGCACAAAAATCCAATGTAATGAAAGGAAAAGAATAGTACTTTTGGTTCAACAAAATGAAGGCTAAAACACAAACATATTTTGCACAAAAGTGCACAATAACATTCGGCCAAAAGAAAGAGTTTTTGGAGAGGAAAAGCAAAATGCAAAAAGATGCACAAAAGAGGAATTGGCCAAATATTCCCCCCTAAACCACCTAACAAAATTCGGCCACCCACCTAGACACCCATACCGTCCACATACATGCACTAAAGCCTAGGAAAACTTTCCAAAACATCATCCTAAAGTCTAGCCTTATGTCTCCCCAACCTTCCTTAACTTCAAGATTCTTATCCCCAATATCAAGCTTTCCTTAATCATAATTTCAACTTACCAAAATAAATAGTCCAACCAATCATGAATGAGTTTGACCGTCCATCAATGCAAGGATTCAAAAATAAACCTTCAAAAATGCTAAACATGCTACTCGAACCTCTAACCTCAAGCCACCTTTCAAGCTCCTTAACCAACTTGCCACTTACTCCTCTTATGCTTTAAATGAACACTTAATTAACTTAAGTGTCAAGCTCACTTAATCCACTTCATTAAATAATCCATACTAAAATTTATTCTAGCTTCCTAAATAAAATCAAGCCTTCACAAGACTATGCTAACACACAAAATTCCTACCCGAGCCAACACAAAAATAATACTCAAATTTTCCTAAAGCCCAATTCCCAATCGGCCCAATCCTATTAGGCCCAATTTTGGGATGTTACATCCATCTTTTTCATTAGGACAAAATTACAAGGGTTCTCCATAGCTAGGGTTTGTTTCAAGCTTCCAAGCTCCATAGTAAGTGATTCCAAGCCCCATTTTTAATGTTCTTTACATTTTTGGAATCCTGGTAACTTGATTTAACTTATTCTAGCAATAATTTAACCTAGGGTTCATATTTGGAAAAATACCCATAGGTGAAATGTTTTTATTTTGATGTTTTATGATAGAATATGAAGGCTGAAATTATGTTAAACAACTTTTGCTAAGCGATTTTACGTCAAAACGAGTAAAACGACATAATCGGTAAAAATACCTAACATTCATAAGTACATGTTAGAGTAAGAATTTGATGTTGCTATAGAAGGGAAAAATGTTCAGCATGTTATAAAACATAATAATAAGGGATGAAGATTAATTTTCGAGCCTAGGGGAAAAATTGTAATTATGCAAAAGTTTAGGGGCAAAATTGTAATTTTTCCAAAGTTTGAGTTAGGGACTGTTTTGAGTAGTACATTAATTAAATAAGTGAAATGTGATGTTTTAGACCCCGAAAAACGAGATTTGGACTTAGAACTGGAGGAAAATTGAAAAATCGAGAAAGTTGGTAAAATGACCGTTTCGGCATTCGAGGTAAGTTCGTGTGTCAATAATAATGCAATACCATGCTTGAATTGTAATTCTCTATTGATATGGCATAAATTGTATGATTTAATATGTTTAGGAGAAGTTGATGGATGGTATGTATGGTATGGAAAATGTGATGTTTGTTGTGTCATGTGAAATTGAATGGCAAATTAATGTTACAAGAATTGAATGTTAAATTAATATTACATGGGTTGTATGAGTTGCTATAGGGTTGCACCTGACGAGATCTCGACAAGAAAGTTTATACGTAAATAATGCATTTATTTTACTTGTAAAATAATTATTTTCCTAGATATTATGGAAATCATTGGGTGATAACTAAAATATGAAAATGAATGGAATGGGAAATTCTCGATTGAACCTTCGGAAAACCGAGAGATACGGACAATATGTAGCTAGGTCACACGAGTGATTAAGGGACCTTCACCGTGTGCACAAGAAAGCTGCTAGATGGCAAAATTTGATATGTAGCTAGGCCACATGGATGATAAGGGAATTTCACCATGTGTGCAAGAAAGCTACGGGATAATAATTTCATATGTAACTAGGTCACATGTGTAATATTGTGTGTATACCATGTGTACAAAAAAGTTACGGGTTATGAGTAGCTAGGTCATATGAGTGGTTCCTAGTGTTGGACACCATGTAGACATGAAAGCTACGAGATGGAATGGCTAGGTCACATGGGTGATAAGGGACCTTCACCATGTGTACAAGAAAGCCGAATTATGTGTAGGTGGAGCTATGTGCTAAGACCACCGAGTATAGGGCATTTTCCGAAGGGGTTCAACGAGATAATTTACTAATGATGATTGATTCGATCATGTTATGAATAAGTGCAAGTGTGAATGTGACCAATTGAGAAATGTGGCAAATGTACGTATGAATAATATGTTCGATATGTAATCGGAAATTAGAAAGGTTGGTATAAGCAAGTGATGAACACAACTAAAGTGAAAGAGAGTGCAAAAATTTACAATAAAACTGTTTGGACAGCAGCAGTGACATGAGTTTGAAAAATCACTACAAATAGTAGAGATTGAATTATAAGTTGGATGAGATATTGATTTAAATCTTATTGAGTCTATTTTCATATAAAAGAAACATAGAAAACAAATAATTCGTATATTTTGATATATTTGAATTTCCATGAGGCTGGTTCAGAATGATTATGTGATCCCCTGTTCTACCTTGGAAAAATCATTAAAAATTGTACAAAACTAATTGTGGGATATAATTTATATGCTTGAAATCCTGAATGATTCTATTTCAAATTAACTAAATAAGTAGGTCATATGAACTTTGTACAAGGATAAAATTGATTCGTAGTGAAGAGAGGTCAGAATAGTTGAATAGTAAAATAGGGGAATATTTAATGAATAAAATATATTGATTGGCTAAACCAAAAATTATGGAAAGTTTATGGTAAGAATATATGTGAGTCTAGTTTCATGGAAAATTAACGGATCTTAATTTGGAGTTTCGTAGCTTCATATATAAATAATTTAATGACTATAACTCAAGAAAATAGCTCAACTAGAATTTGAATAAATAGGAAGAATATGAAAATAGCATGTTATCACATTGCTTATTAGTTTCATGCGAGCTTACTAAGCGTAAAGCTTACTCCCTCCTTTCCATTTCTTTTAGTCTTGTCAGGTCAGCTCAGGGTTGGAGATCATCAGAGGCAGTATCACACTATCGGGCCATTATCCTTGGAGTATTGGCATGTGTATGTTAAATGTTTTCAAGTGAGTGGCATGTATAGGGACTTAGTTTTTTTTTATGATGGATGTTGTTGTGATTAGCCAAATGTATTGGCTTATATTGATTTGTTGATTATAGCCATGAAATGTGGCTTATAATGATTTTGGCCTGTAAGCCTATTTTGTCCATGGCATGTGTTTGAAAAGTTTTAATTTTGGGTAAATTTGGTAACCCGGTTTTGTACGATTGTGAATGTTTAAGTCCAGTAACGCCTCGAACCCTGTCCCGGAGTTGGACATGGGTGAGGGGTGTTACACTTCATCTAAACCATTTCAATTCATAAAAATTTCTCATCATTTAAATATCCAAAATCAACCATGAACTCACCTATTTATGTACCATTTCATCTAGCCATTTATGAGCAAATCATAACATACCAACTTATGCATCAATAAGCATAAACAAAACTCATTCATAAACACATCCATTAATAAGCCATATTACATGGCTATTTTTGCACATCTCAAAACCTACTCTAATACTTCTAGCCTATACATGCCATACTTAAATATGTACATGTTCAAAAGATACCAAAATATAGTTCGATAGTGTGCTGATGATCCTCTACGATCCCCGAGCTTCCCGTAGCTTTAATAATCTATAAAACAATTAAACAAACACATACACACAAAGTAAGCTTTTATAACTTACTAAAGCAAATAATGAACAAATAAACATTTGCATTAAATTAACTAACCAAATCAAACAAATCTTAACCAATTGTACATTTAAAATGCTTGCAACTCAAATATTATCACATTTACAATAGCAATATAACATCAATGTTCAAATTCACTATCCTCATAAGCACATATAAATTTATCTTTTACCATGTCCAATTCATGTATTCATCATAAACATATACTTACCTTGTTTTCATTTACATATCACAAAGCACATACCAGAATCTTTTAGTTCGTTTTCACATCTGATCTCATCTCGATAATGCCCGTTGAACCATTTAGAATTAATAAGGATACTCAGAAAGTCGAAAGGCTCGTACAATGCCAACGTCCCAGATGTGGTCTTACATGTAATCACACATCAATGCCACTATCCCAGATAGGGTCTTACACGAATCAAATACGATGCCAATGTCCCAGACATGGTCTTACACGTAAACACAAGTCGACGCCAATGTCCCAGGCGTGGTCTTACACGAAAGCACGTATTGGAATCCTATGTCATGACATATGTATCCTAACTATTCCTAAGGTTCGTACGGGGCTTTCGGACGTCGTATCTCGATCATTTTAGGCTCGTAAATATTGCTCCCATGCTCAATTCATTTCAGCATATTCATTTACACAAATAATAATTCAATTTGGCACTATTAAAATAGATACAATAAAATTTAACAACATTTATTTACTTATGAACTTACCTCAGATAACGACGGATGAAATCGACTACTCAACCACTTTCGACTTCCCCCGATCTAATTTTGTTTTCTTTCGTTCTTCATCTAAATAAATTCAAATTTAACTAATTTAATCACACATTCATCCAAATTCATCCAAAAACACATAAATAGGCCAATTACATTTTGCCCCTTCCATTTCACATTTTTGACATTTTAGTCCCTATTTAATAAATCACAAAATACACAAAATTTCATATTACCCATGCTTGGCCGAAAATTCATGTAGTTCATATAAGTCCATATATTTCAGTTATTTCACATTTTAGTCCCTCAAATTATTATTTTCACAATTTAGTCTAAAATAGTCAAATTCATCAAAAATTCAAAGACAAAACATGTTAATCTATCACATATCTTTCATATTTTATCAACTATCATCACAAAGCTTACAAAATCATCAATGGAATAACTCAAAATTATCATCAAATTCTAAAATTAAGACATGGGCTTGATAGTACTTGAAGCAACGATCACAAAAACGTAGAAATTATCAAAAACCGAACAAAACTCATACCTTAATCAAGCAAAACCATAGCCGAAACCTAGCAAGCTTTTATTCTTTCTTTTTCTTTCAATATTCGGTGAACAAGGATGAATATAATGGCCATTTTTATGATTTATTTTATTTAATGGACATTATTTACTCATATAACAAATTAACCTTATTTATTAACATATAAAACTTATATATGTAAAGGCCATTAATGTCCATACTAATGTTTAATGGGCAAATTACTACATAAGGATATCATCTTTAATAAGCCATGTCAAATTGACATATAACTAATTAAAACACAACTTTTACCTTTTAAGTCCTTTTTACAAATTAAACACACAAACGATCAAATTTAATCAGGATATTTCACACATGTCAAATCACATACTAAAAACACAGAAAATAATATTAAAATATTTTTCTGACTCGAATTTGTTGTAACACCCTAACCCATAATCGTTGCCAGAATAGGGTTAACAGGTACTACCGATCATTTCGGAACATTTCAATTCATTTCACTTATAAACATAGCCATCCATATTCATATATTCCCTTAAATAGGTCTACGAGACCTTAAACACGTGTTAGAGAGGGGTTGGGACTAAACCAAACACATAAAAAATTTTTAAAAAAATCAAACATTTTCAAAGCTGCAGATTCACACACCTGTTGGGTAGGCCGTGTGCCTCACACAGCCTCGGACATGCCCATGTGACCAAGCCGTTGCAAAACAGGGCATACATACTGACTTGTCCACACGGCCTGAGACATGCCCGTGCACCTCACCCTTGGTTGACACTGACTTGCACCACACGGCCAGTCACAAACCCGTGTGTCTAGCCCGTGTACGAGCCTGACTTGTTTCAATTTGCAAACTTGAAAGACACAGTCGAGCCACACTCCTGTGTGCTCAATCGTGTGGGCAATTATAGGCCATTTGCAAGGCCAATTTGCCAACCACACTTTGGAATCACCTACAAGCATCAATCCATATGCATTTATACCTCAAATGGAAACCAAAACATACCAATATATGCACAAATTAACCATCAACTACATCATTTATTTCCACATTCAACTTCAACTCAAACATGTCCATTTAAAATATCAATTTCACATCCCAAATCATATAATCTATTCACCATTCAAATCTAACCAAATCTATCATGAAACATACCATTACCATTTTGCTAATTTATGCCATAATGATCACTCACATAGAATACACACACACATATAAGTCATTCTTTTCACATGTTCAATACATATACCAAACCATCAAACTACCAAGCCAAATCTCATGGCAAGGCTTATACACTTCAAAACATGCCATAATCACTAGCCTATACATGCCATATACCAAATATATACAACTTCCAAAAGTACCCAAAATAGATAGTTGATAGTGTGATTGAGTCGCTGACGATCCCCGGATCCGAGCTAGCTTTAATTATATTGTAAAACAGAGAAAACTTCACACAGTAAGCTTTAAAGCTTAGTAAGTTTGTAATATAATACATTTTACTCAATGATTCAAATTCAATATGTAAAATAAAACATCACATAGATCATTTCACAATATTACACAATTCCATCTATAGTCAATACTCACATAACCATTCATTTATTCATTTACCAAATCATCAACCACATAGGTTCCGTACATACCTTTGCCAACATTAGTTAACTATCATTCTTGCTACTCAGTGCTCGATACCACATTTCGATCAATCTTCATTATTCATTCGATTTAGTCACACACTTAGTGCCACTTTCTTAGACGAAGCTTAAATGTCATCGCACACTTAGTGCCTTTATATTAACCCGAATTTAACTCAATATCGCACACACAGTGCCAATCAATGCTTCCTTTACTTCACACACACAGTGCTATTCACCATTGTCCCAAATCTAATTACGCACACTTAGTGCCACATTTCTCAATTCCACATATAGCATTTCTAATTCAATAACCATACGTTCATTCATTTCATAACACATAGATATGAATTTAAACTATTATACACAAACTTACCTCGGACGTCGAACTAACAAAACTAGTCGATTAATCGAGCACTTTATCTTTGGCTCGATCTCGATCCAAATCCCTCTTTTCTTGATCTATACATATTCAAATTTATCTCATTCAATCACCAAATCATTCAATTTAGTCCAAACACACATATTTAGGGAATTTTACAAAATAGCCCTCATATTTTCACATTTCGACACTTAAGTCCCTATTTTAGAAAATCATCAAATTCACATAAATTCACATAAGTCCCTAGCCGAATTTTCCTTATGCTCATACAAGCCCACATATTTCATTTATTTCACATTTTAGTCCTCCATTTTGTCATTTTCACAATTTAGCCCAAAATAGCTAATTTCATCAAAAATTCAAATACAAACTATGTTAACCCAACATTAAACTTTCATATTCCACCAACTATCATTACAAAGCTCACATATTCATCAATGGCACATCTCAAGATCTTCATCAAATTCTAAAATTAAAGCATGGATTTGATAGAACACAAAGCAATGATAACAAAAACGTAGAAATCATCAAAAACAAACCAAAACACGTACCTTAATCAAAGAGAAACCATGGCCGAACCTAGCTATCTCTTTTTCTTTTCTTTTCTTTTCTTTCAATTTTCGGTGGACAAAGATGAACACTTCCACTATTCTTTTGTTTTATTTTCATATATTAACATTAATACACCATTTACCATTTTGCCCTTTTATTAGTTCATTTAAAATTCCACTAACCTTAGGCATTTTGTCCATCCATTTAGCATATGGAATAATAACAACATAAGGACCTTCTATTTAAGAAGCCACGACGATTAAGCACTTTAACAATCAGCCCACAGCTTTTGCATTTTATGCGACTAAGTCCTTTTTCATAATTCGGCACACAAATGATAAAATTTTCACACAAAATCTTCACACATGCTCAATCACATACTGTAAACATAGAAGATAATATTAAAATATTTTTCTGACCTCAGACTTGTGGTCTCAAAACCACTATCCCGACTAGGGTCTAAATCGAGCTGTTTACATTTGTGGTCCCGAAACCACTGTTCCCACTAGGGTCTAAAATGGAATGTTACATTTACGCTTTAAGCGATTTAGTACTATTTATCAAATTAAGCACTTAAATAATAAAGTTTCTTAATGAGAATTTCACACAATCATATTTTCATGTCGTAGACATTAAAATAATAATAAAATAAATATTTTAACTTCAGATTTGTGGTCCCAAAACCATTGTTCTGATTTGACTAAAAACGGGCTATTACAACTCTCCCCCTTAGGGATTTTCATCCCCGAAAATATTACCAGTGAATAAGTTAGGGTACTATTTTCTCATAGCTTTCTTGGGTTCCCATGTAGCCTCTTCAACCTCGTGACATTGCCATAAGACTTTTGCTAAAGCTATGCTTTTATTTCTCAACTCTTCAATCTCTCGAGCTAAAATTCTGATCGGTTATTCGTTGTATGTCATATCAGGTTGAATTTCATTCTCTGCCGGAGAAATTACATGTGATGGATCTGATCTATATCGATGCAACATCGATACGTGAAACACATTATGGATTTTCTCTAACTCGGTCGGTAAAGCTAGCCGATATGCCACTGGCCCTATTCTTTCAATAATCTCGTACATCCCGATGAAACGCGGACTCAACTTACCTTTACGACCAAATATAATTATTTTCTTCCACGGAGATTTCTGAAATTCAATGTCTTTCTGTTTCAAATCTTCGTACGATTTCTGTTGACCTGAAGCTATTTTCAGACTGTCTCAAATTACTTTCACTTTTTCTTTAGTCTCTCGGATCAAATCAACCCCTTGAATCTTTTTCTCACTCAGCTCAGTCCAATACAATGGAGTTTGGAATTTGCGGCCATACAAAGCTTTGTACGGTGCCATCTATAAGCTCGATTGAAAACTGTTGTTATACGCAAATTCAACCAACGACAAATATTTCTCCCAGTTACCTTCAAACTCTAAAACACAACAACGAAGCATATCTTCAAGAATCTGAATTATTCTCTCAGATCAGTTTACGGATGAAATGTTGTACTAAAATTCAATCTCGTACCGAAAGCTTCTTGCAATTTCTTCTAAAATCGCGATGTAAATCTCGGATCACTATATGAAATAATCAAAACTGGCACCCCGTGTAATCTAACAATTTCAAATATGTACAATTCAGCCAATTTGTCAAGTGAATAGTCTGTACGTACTGGAATGAAATGTGATGGTTTCGTCAGTCGATCTACGACAACCCAGATAGCATCTTTCTTTTTCGGAGACAGTGGCAATCTCGATACGAAATCCATCGTAACTTTATCCCATTTTCATTATGGTATCATTACAAGCTATATTAATCCTGAAGGCACTTGATATTCAGCTTTGACTTGTTGATAAACTAAACATTTTGATACGAACCTTCGTAAGTGTTCAGTTTAGTCCCGACCCCTCTCTAGCATGTGTTAAAGGTCTCGTGGGCCTCAATGAGGGACTATTTGTTTATGTTTTGATGATGATTGACTTTATGTCGTAAATTGGATGTGAAATGATTCGATTGTTTAGTACTGCCTCTTAACCCTATTTCGGCGATGATTTTGGGTTAGGGGTGTTACAATCTTCATTTCTGGAAATAAATCTTGTGGTTAGTTTACAAAATCAAAATCAAATTTTTGATTCTGGAAATTTTGTTTTTAATCCCGGAATTGGTTTATGCTATCCACCTGTGAATAACATCTCATCATGTCCTTTTAAGTACATTATCCGTGTTGACATTGACATCTTCCATCTTTGTGGAAATTACATTTCAGAAAGCCCAAATTGTCTTTTTAACTTTTTACCTTTTCAGGTTTAATCGAGTTCAAAATAGAGACTACATTACCTTGCTAAGGAGCAAAGGTTTGTTTTACGCAAAAGAGGTAAAATCGAACTTTCATCATGTAACTTCCAAGATAATCAAGGTAAGTCAACAATATCTTTGTTTTGTTTGAAAGATGAAGAAACCGGTGTTGTTGATGATGACTTTGTAGAAAGTAGCCATATTATTCATCCTGCTACTGTAAGTCCATTCAATCGAATACGGAAAGATGAGGTTGTTCAAATAAAAAAGCCAAGTGAATATGTCCTTTGTTTTGATCCATTTGGAATGTTGTGGTTGAAACGAGGAATGCATTATTGTTTGCTAAATTGTGTGATTAATCATTCCTTGCTTCCATTCTGTTCAATTGTTCATATTGATGGCATATCGAAATTGTGCGATAATATGAAGCATTCATGTTATGAGCAAATAAAATTTTTGCCATATGATCTTTGGACTGAATTTTATATGTGTTATTTGAATTTGAGTTCGTCGCACTTTTCATTGTCAAATTTGGTGAGTAAATTCAAAAAGTTTGAGAGATAACCTTTGTCAAATTTGACCGAGGAAAGCCGTGCGAGAGAAAATATTTTCCAACGGACAAACGGCTCAACTTGAGGACAAGTCGCCCTCAAGAGGGGGGAATGATACGAACCCGACCCGCGAACTACTTTGGCCAAGCTTACCCAGCTGAGTATTACACTGTTAGCAAGCTGATCCTAGTTCATTTCCAGCTCCCCGAGCTCCGTCCAAGTCAATTCAGTTTATTATCGGGATAATTTTTTGTTTGACTCAGCTCATTAGAGCTCAACTCGGTTTGGCGCAAGCTCGTTAAGCTTGATTTGAAATTATTTAATTTCCATGCATTCTAATTTGCTAAAATTAAATGTGTTTAGTTTAAATAATTAAGTTGTGTTTAATAAGAAGTTTATTAAATTAATCTAGTTACTAGAATAATTTAATGGAGCATGAGTTTAAGTTTGTTTAATTCTCCTTCTATAATTAAACTAGTTGCTGCATTAATTGATGTCTTTACTTTTAATTCATTTATTGAAGTCAAGGGTTTAATGTGTTTGAGTTTAATTAGTGTTTAATTATGTTTAATAAGTTCATTTTAATGTGTCTATTGTAGGTGTCTCTTCAGCTCAGAACCGTTACATTTCAAGGCTGTTAGAACTTAATTGAAGTGACTTTTTAGGTCATTTTCAGGTACAAATGAAGTGGTTGTTACAAGGGATGTTTAATACATCAATTAAGGAGTTTTAAGGAGCATTTTAACTTCTCTTAAATTCGGCAGCAACCTCTTTCACCTACTAGCAGTTTTTGTTCATTTAAGGATGAAAACAAGCATTCAAATCACCATTTAGTTGCTTGTGTCTTTTCAGCTAGCCAAGGGACAACTCAAGAGACATTTCAAGCATTCAAGGATGATCATTCAATCTAAATTAAAGTGAATTCAAGCATGGAGTTAATTGTTACAAGAATATCAAGAGTCTTGAGTTTAATATCAGTTTTAATTAGCTCATTAAGATGTGACCTTTCAGCTAGTTTTTCTATCCTTATAAACATGTGTAACCAACCATTTTGAGGGGACTTTTGCTATTTTATCAACTTGAATGAACTTTGTTCAAAGAGTGAGATTACTCCTCTCTAAATTCGTACGAGTTTCGGTCTGACTTATCTAGCGAAGCTTGTGGCTTCAATCGTTCTCTTCTTTCAAACTTATCACCAACCCGGTGTGGCATTCGTCCATCTTTTCATACCTTCAGTTCTTACTTTGCTAAGTAACGGGTCGAGGTCCATTTTTTAATTCCATCATTCACCTTAAACCAAATAGAAACCGGGGTGACACTTTTAGTGTTGAATCATTTCTCGTGTTTAAGTCCGTATCTCCATTTCCATCGATTATCCTACACTTTATCTATCTACACTTCACTTGACTTTATTTTGTCCTACTAAACCGAACCTAACCATTCCATCTTCTAAAATCGATTCCTTCATCATCTATCAACCTCCATTCCTAACTTAAGCCATTTCTAAAAGAAAATCAACTAAAAACTTCAGCCAACTAATTTCCAAAACTTCTAATTTCTGAAAGATTCATTACTCATCATAGACGATCGGGAAAACATTTATGACTCGAATCATCACCGAGGCGAGTTCGTATCACATTTTGATATAAACTCTAAAATGTCTCGTTTCATACCTGACCACCAATACAATTATTTCAAGTCACTGTACATCTTGGTACTCCCCGGGTGAACAAATAAACTACCACTGTGAGCTTCATGCAAAATTTTTTGAATAAGTTCAGAATTCTTTGGTACACAGATTCTATTTCGGAACATTAAACAATCATCGGGATCCGATCTAAAAGTCAGAATCACTAGTCGACTCACATTGCACTCTTTTGACTTGCAATTCATTATCATATTTCTGAGCTTCACAAATTTGCTGAAGAAATACCGGTTTAGCTTTCAAATCTACTAGAATTGAACCATCATCAGATAAGGTTAACTGAGTATTCATCACTCTCAAAGCAAATACATATTTTCTACTCAAAGCATCTACGACCACATTTGCTTTCCCCAGATGATAATCAATTACTAAGTCGTAATCTTTTAATAGCTCGAGCCATCTCCATTGTCGCAAATTCAAGTCTTTCTGAATCATAATATACTTTTAAGCTTTTGTGATCGGTAAAAATGTGGCATTTCTCACTGTACAAATGATGTCGCCAAATTTTCAATGCAATACAATAGCGGCCAACTCTAAATCATGCGTCAGATAATTCTTTTCATGCGGCTTTAACTATCTAGAGGCATAAGTTATAACTTTTTCTTCTTGCATCAAAACGCAACCCAAACCACTCAATGACGCGTCGCTGTATATCACAAACTCTTTACCCGATTCAGGTTGAACTAAAACTAGTACCTCAGTTAACAATGCTTTCAACTAATCAAAACTCTGATGACATTTCTCTAACCACTCGAACTTCACATCTTTCTGTAGCAATCTGGTCATCGGTGTAGCAATCATCGAGAATCCTTTAATAAAACATCGATAATAACCAGCTAACCCCAGAAAACTTCTAACTTCGATACATTTCTCGGTGGTTTCCAGTCAACAACTACGGAAATCTTACTCGGATCAATGCGTATACCTTCTGCTGAAACAATGTGTCCAAAAATTCTGACTTCTCGAAGCCAAAATTCACATTTACTGAATTTAGCATAGAGTTGCTTATCTCTCAAGGTTTGTAACACAATTCCCAAATGCTCTGCGTGCTCAGACTCATCTCGTGAATATCAGAATGTCATCAATGAACACAACAACGAATCTATCTAAATACGGTCTAAAACTTCGGTTCATCAAATCCATAAAGACTGCAGGAGCATTTGTCAATGCAAAAGGCATAACAAGAAATTCATAATGTTCGTACCTTGTTCTGAATGCAGTATTCGACACATCTGAATCTTTGACTCGCAACTAATAATAACCAAACCGTAGATTAATATTTGAAAACACTGTTGCGCCTTTCAATTGATCAAATAAATCATCTATTTTTGGCGATGGATACTTATTCTTTATTGTAACCTTGTTGAGCTGTCTAAAGTCAATACATATTCTCATTGACCTGTCTTTCTTCTTTACGAACAATACAGGCGAACCCTGGGGCAAAAAAATCGGTCATGCAAAACCTCTATCTGTTAACTCTTGCAACTGAGATTTCAACTCTTTCAATTATGGCGAAGCCATTCTGTATGGAGCTATCGGTATTGGTGAAGTTCTTGATACTAAATAGAAAATTCAACTTCTCTGATCAGTGGTAACCCTGGTAATTCTTCTGGAAATATATCCGGATATTCACAGACAACTGGCACTGATTCAATCTTAGATTCAAACACTTTTGTATCTAAAACATAAGCAAGATAAGCTTCACAAGCTTTTCTCACACATTTCTGAGCTGACATAGACAAAATCACAACAGGCAATTCACTCGATTCACCTGATTCAATTCGAATGATTTCATTACTCTAACATTTCAATTCAATAGTCTTTCGTCTATAATTCACTACAGCATCATGCAACGTCAACTAATACATACCCAGAATTACATCGAACTATCAAATGGAAAAAGCATCAAATTCATACATATATACGAATGAGTCGGTCCAAGATCAATCAGTGCAATAACATTAGTGTCATAAAGAGAAAATGTACCAGTGATAACATCTGGGGATGATGCATCTTCACGAGCGTGAATAGTGTAAGCTCTAGCATGTGCTCTGGCCTCAAATCTCACTGTAGAATCTCTCGTACCACCGCGATTGCCACTCACATTTCTTGCATTTCTTGGTGGCCTCTCCTAATGTGAGCATGGTCATGGACTGTTCCAATTTGAGCAAGGAATATACGAGGTTTTGGGAAATGCCTTTGAAGCCAGCTCAGGCTAGCAACTCAAGAACTCTTCACACCCTAATGCAAGCTAATTTTAGCTCGAATTCAGCTCCCCGAGCTCCGTCTAGCTCGAATCAGTTCACTTAAGCTCAATTCAGCTCGTTTGAGCTTGTTTTTATTTCTTTTCAGCTCGTTTAATTTATTGTTAAAATAATTTAAGTATTTAAATTAAATTAGTTAATTTAGTTACAGCTCATAATTACATTTCAGCTTATTACAAGCTTTTAATATGCTTTAGCCGAATTTATTAAAGTTAGCTAGTTAAAATAAATGTGTTCTAAATTAATTAGTATGATAATTAATGTGTCTGAATTATGTTAATACATGGATCAGCCGAATATACATTTGAACTTAATTTAGTTCATTGTGTTTTTGTAGGTTGGCCAAATGCATGAAGGTGTTTAATGCTAGGTGCATGTATGGTTGGTACAACGAATAAAGAGGGTACATGCATGACTTCCTTCAATGAATGGTGGCTGATTGTTTGGCTTCTCCAAGCAACCATTCGGCCAAGGAGTTGCTACCATTAAGTTCCCCAAGCTGACCAAATATCTTCCCAAGGCCTTGAAGGTGTTCACATTTATAAAATTCCCTACACATTAAGACCATTCGACTATACCCTTTCACACCATGAAGACCTTTCAAAATCCAATGTTCACACTCCAAGTGGTTGTTCAAAGCTGTCCTTTACTGTTCATATCTTTTCAGCCAAGGAATGCAAATTAAATGAGCTCATTAAGCTCATGGCCGAATCTAGACATGGCCATTGTCCTCCCATGCATTCATCTTCCTTCAAGTTCATTTGCTTAAGGATGAAGCTGACTTTTGAAGCTCCAATCGGATGAACATGGACTTATAGTATTAATGTTTTGTTCTAGATTATTCTAGATTATTCTAGCTGAATTTTTCTTAGCCATTAAGTTAGTCCATTTGGCTATCCTAGCTAGGCTATAAATACTTAGTCATTTTCATTTGTAAGAGACTTTTTGACAAATTTTGTGTTCTTGAGTAAGTTATATCCTCCTTTATTTCGTACGAGTCTCGTGTGACATATCTTGCTTGCAAGTGGCGTCTATCGAACTTGTTCTTGAACTTATCACCTTAACCGGTGTGGCGTTCACCTATCTACCAAACCACCTATTTCACCTTAACCATATAAGAATCGGGGTGACACTATTTATAGTGTTGAATCATTCTTCGGGTTAAGTTCGTATTTCCATCCTCCATCCTTTATTTTCAAAATTCACTTAAATATCCTATTTCTTTGCTCCCATAACCGTAATTAATCATCTTTCAGCATTCAAACAATCTCCTCGCCGATGATCAGGCAACAAGTGAAACGACTCTATTAAACCGAGCCGGATCACATCACTCCCTCTAGTAGTTGTATTGCTTGATCTTGCATTCTGAGATTTATCTTTTTCATTTAACTCAGGACAATCTCGGATAAAGTGATCCTGTGAACCACATTTGAAACAAGCCTGATTATTCATTCTACATTTACCAAGATGTCGTCTCCCGCATTGCTGACATTCAGGTCTATAATTTCTCACACTGCCAACACTCGATACTAATGTAGCTTGAGCTTTAGGACTTGAGTATTGTTTTCCATGATCTCTGTTTGAATGCCCGATTGAAACATTTGGACGAGTATACGAATCTCTGGATTTCTTTGATAAAGATTGATATGGCTTACTCATCGATCTTTTTCTCGAGTCTCTAGCCTCTGAATCTGCTTTTTCTTTTCTTTGCTAAGCTCTTCAGCTTTGCAAGCTCTATCAACCAGGACAAGAAATTCTTTCAATTCTAGGATTCCAACTAGAAGTTTAATATCTTCGTTCAACTCGTCAACAAACCATTTACACATAATTTCTTCGGTAGAAACATATTCCCAAGCATACTTACTCAGCCGTATAAATTCTCTTCCGTACTCGGTCACAGTCATACGACCCTGTTTTAGTTCTAAAAATTCTTTGTGCTTTTGATCGAGGAATCTTAACTTATATATTTCTTTTGGAAATCCATCTAAAAGAATTCCCATGCAACTCTTTCTCTCGGCACCATAGATATTAAATTATTCAACCACTGATACACTGTATCTCTCAATAATGAAATAGCGCACTTTAAACACTCAGATGGCGTGCACAAAAGCTCATCAAATACCTGAATAGTATTTTCAAGCCAAAATTCAACTCTCTCGAGATCATCATCAACGGTAGCTCTGAACTCTTCTACCCCGTACTTTCGAATCTTATCAACTGGAGGTTTATTAAGTAGTTGAAGTTCTACAACTTGAGGAGCTACGGGAACCGATTGGGAATTAGGTGGGGGTGGAGGTTGTTGAGCAGCCGAATTTGTCTGAACATATTGTGTGAACCACTTGCTCATCATTTGGAAAAAGGCTTCTTTAGCCTCCCCTCCATGACTACTCAATACATTTCTAGATTTAGAAGGCGCTGCCCCTTGAGCGGGAGCTGGCATATTGCTCTCGATATCATCAACTATAGCTCGATTGGGATCCATTTACTATATGAAAACACAGTTTAAATTGTTAAGAGCTATCACACTATCACAAGTTATATATAAAATGTATAGCTAGACTCTTACATATGCTACATTAGTCCTAGAATCGACTAAACCGTAGCTCTGATACCAATAAATGTAACACCTTTCATCCGTATTCAACGTCAAAATAGGGTTTCAAAGCATACCGGGCTTATAACACAATTACACATACATTTACTCATACATTTCCAAATTTCATTCAAATATCAATCAACACATTCTACAAAATGCTGACCCAATCAGCTTAAATCAGCTTATTTATTAACTTGCAAAACAACCAATGAAGCCTCCTTGAAATCGCATTCAAACCCCTTCACTTATTATGCTTTTGTAGACTTGCCCCTAGCCAAATATAGCAACTTGAAATCATCAACAAATGCATGAGTAGTGGTCAGCCATGGGGGAGTGAATGGATGATATTTCTTTGCTAAAATTAGCAGCCAATCCTACCTATAAATACCCCCCGTTGCTATTCATTTCATCACTCAACTCTATTCACTCACAGCACATTTTCTCTTCACTCACTTTTCTCCCTTTGTTTTCCATTTTCTTCATTTTCCCTTCTTTTGCTGATTTCTCCTATTGAGAAAGAGCTTTCTTCCGACTTGGAGTAGCAACACTCAAGTGTTCATAGACGCCTCGAATTGACAGAATGAGCAAAGAAGAAAAGAAGCGCGCTAGTGACTTTAGAGAGACGCTGGATTTGTTTTTGGTTCCCTACCCTTTTATTTTCTTGATTCTATTACAATGAATACTCATTGTTTTGTTACTCTTGATTTAATTAAAATCGCTTAAATTTAATTCGTGTTAGATTGATTCTGTTCAATTGCTTAATTTATTAAAAATCATGTTTGTGTTGTTATAGGCCTTGCTTATTTGTTCAATTAAATAAAATCATGTTTATGTTATACTTGCATTTTACTTGTAAGGTAACAATTAAATTAATTATTTAAGTAGATTGAAATCGTAGTTAATGGACACAATCTTTAATTGGTGCATGTTTAATCTTCTAAGGTAGCTGAAAGTTAAATTAGCAATGGTATTAAGCAATACATTAGCCTTGCATAACTTGCAGGATTTTGTGATTAAATTGTTTCAATATAGAGATATATTGTTACCTTACTTAATCTTTTACTTGCTTATGAAAATTGAATTAATTGTTTGAATTGGCATACAGATATATACAAGAGATTATTTTAATTTCGTAAGTATGTATGTGCATTAACACATTTGCTTATTAAAATTTGTTTAATCTGTTGAATTGACATAGAGATATAGTCAAGAGATAAATGGATTTTGGCAGGTGAGTATGTTCATAAGTTAGCAAATTGTCGAGTTGTCATGAATGAAATTCGTAACAACATGAACATGGTTCTGATAATGTTAAGTTAAAGAATGCAATTGATCTAGTACATTTATTTCATATTGATTAAAACTTCTTTCTGAAATCATGCATTGGAAATTGTTATCTTTATTTTTCTTAGTTTAATTTTTAATCTTAATTAAACCCCTTTTCAAATTATCAAAATTTCACGACCAACTTGTTAAATTATTTATTTCATAAATATTTCTTTGCATAGTCCCTGTGGATACGATAACTCGACATTTCTTGTCACTTTATTACTTGTTGCGATTGTGTACACTTGCACAATTCCGTTATTCCAAGTTTTTGGTGTCGTTGCCGGGGGCTGTTTTAAAATACATTATTTGTGAAATTGTTAATTTTGCATTTTGGTTTCTTTCTTTTTTCTTCAATTTTAAATTAATTAATTTCATGTGGTTGTTTAAAGTGTTTATGAGTGTTGACCAAATTACTGACTTACTACCCATAGATCCTAAAAGTGAAAGAACTTTTCGACAATGAAGAAGACAAGTAGCTCAAAGAAGGACCGAAGAGATGAACTTCGAAAACCAAAATCAAGGAAATAGAGTGAATCAAGTTCAAAATCCTATCCTTATTGCTGATGATAGGGATAGAGCTCTAAGACAATATGCTGTACTACTGTTTCATGAGCATAATTCGAGTATTAGGAGACCCAAAATCAAGGCACAACAATTTTAACTGAACCCGGTTATGTTCCAAATGCTTTAGACAGTGGGCCAATTCAGTGGAATGTCTGCCAAAGATCCTCACCTTCACTTAAGACTGTTTATGAAGGTGAGCGATTCTTTCAAGGTAGCTGGAGTACCCGAAGATGCACTACGTTTAAAGCTATCCCCATATTCGCTAAGCGACAAAGCTCGAGCCTGGTTGAACTCATTGCCACCAGATTCCATTACTACATGGAAAGAGTTAGCAGAAAGATTCCATATGAAGTATTTCCCGCCTAGCAAGAATGCTAAGTTACTGAATAAAATTACTACCTTCCAACAAATGGATGAAGAGTCCTTATATGAGGCATGGGAAAGGTACAAAGAATTGCTACGAAAGTGCCCTCATCATGGAATCCGGCATTGCATCCAACTTGAGACATTCTATAATGGTCTCCATGCTCACATGAGAATCGAAGTAGACGCTTCTGCTAACGGTGCTCTCATTTCTAAGTCATATAATGAAGCTTATGAAATCATTGAGAGAATTGCCAGCAATAATTATCAATGGCCAACCAATCAAGTAGCGTCAAGAAGACGAGTCGCAAGAATACATGAAGTGGATCCACTCACTTTTCTTGTAGCTTAGGTATCTTTAATTTCCTCAACGCTTAAAAGTTTTACCACTAATGGGTTTAACAATTTTACAGCTCAGCCACTGAATTAATACGAAAATGTAGCTTGTTTTATTGTGGGGAAGGACATTTGTTCGAAGAATGTCCATCAGACCCAGAATCCATATATTACATGGGTAAGCAGAACCAGAATCGAGGAAGGCAAGGATTGCAATCCAATTTCTATAACCCATCTTAGAGAAACCACCCTATTTTTTCTTGGAGTAACCAAGGAGTTGGGCCCAATAACACTTATGCACAATCTAGATCGACACAACCATCTGTATTTACCTAACAAATTCAGAAACAACCTCAAGTTGAACCATCCAATGGCTTGGAAAACCTGTTAAAGGCATGCATAGCAAAAAATGATGCCTTAATCCAAAGCCAAGAAGCCACACTAAAAACCCTTGAAAACTAAGTGGGTCAACTTGCCACTGAACTCAGAAACCATCCACAAGGTGCTTTGCCTAGTGATACGGAGAACCCAAGAAATCTCGAGCAAGAGCATTGTAAAGCATTGACATTGAGAAGCCAAAAGACATTAGAGCCTAACACTGTCAAAGTTGAAGAGGAGCCAGCTGATGCTCAAAATGCAGTGGAAGTTCAACCAAGTGTTGAAACTCCAATCTCACTAGAACCACAACCTGTGAACTCTAAAAAGGTAACTTTGAAACCAGTCAATTCTGATAAGCTAACAACTTGGTTAGATGTAGAATTGCCATGAAAGACAAATAAGCTAGTTCAAGTTAAAAATACTCTATCACCTTATCCTCAAAGACTTCAGAAGTAGAAGTAGGAAGTCCAGTTCAAGAAGTTCGTAGATGTACTCAAACAACTTCATATCAACATTCCGTTGGTAGGAGCACTTGAACAGACGTCGAATTACGTCAAATTTATAAAGGATCTCCTGTTCAAGAAACAAGGAGTTGGAGAATTTGAGACGGTAGCCCTGACAAAAGAATGCGGTGCATATCTTAAAGACAAACTACCCCCAAAGTTGAAGGATCCTAGATGTTTTACCATACCTTGCAATATTGGAGCAATGTATTGTGGTAAGGCACTATGCGATTTGGGTGCGAGCATTAACTTGATGCCCATGTCAATATTTATAAAATTGGGGATAGGTGAAGTTAGACCAACTACGATGATTCTTCAGTTGGCAAATTGATCCTTAGCACATCTTGAAGGAAAAACCGATGATGTATTGGTATGTGTAGATAAATTTAATTTTTCTGCTAACTTTGTTATCTTATACTTTGAAGAAGATAAAGAGGTGCCAATCATCCTAGGAAGAACTTTCCTAGCAACTGGAAGGACCCTTATTGTTGTGTAGAAGGGTAAGCTAACCATGCGTGTTCAGGACGATCAGGTAACGTTTAATGTTTTTAAATCCATGCAATTTCCTGATGTAGTTCATGATTGTTCTGTAGTATATGAGTTAGAGGAATTAGTTGTGGAAGAGGAACTCAACTCTATTGAGGATCCTTTGGAACAAATTTTATTGTCAGGCCCTCCAAGTAATGATGATGGGGAGGAACACTTAGCTTTGCTGGAAGCTAACCAGAGGGGATTTAATCCACAATCCCATTTTGAGCCTTTGGAATTAGAGAGCAGAGATTATGTTCAACCAAAAGCATCAAGTGAATTGTACCACCCCTAACCCGTATTCGTCGTCAGAACAGGGTTTCAAAGCATACCGAAACATTCAAAACATTTATCGATTAATTCAGGCAATTTACTATTCATTCATCGAGGTCATTCATAATGTCCCTTAAATGGACCCTCGAGGCCCAATACGAGTATTAGAATCAAGTTGGGACTAAATTGAGAACTCAGGGAATTTTTCGTGAAATTCTAAAATTTTCCAAAGTGCAGGGCTCAAACACCCGTGTGGTCCAAGGGGCACACCCGTGTGACCCTTAGACACGCCCGTGCCTCAGGCCATGTTCAAAACTAGGTAGCTCTCTGACTTGCGCCACACGGCCATGTCACACGCCCATGTGCTAGGCTGTGTGGTTATTTAATTCAATTCAAATTAGGTGCAGGTTTCACACGGCTGAGATAGACGCCCGTGTCTCTACCCGTGTGCTCAATTCTGGACATTCTATTTTGCAACAATTAAGGTGCAGGGGATACACGGCCGGAACACATGCTCGTGGGGTAGGCCACATGCCTGTGTGTCTACCCGTGTGGACAAAATAAAGCTATTCCTAGCTTCATTTCTCACCCCAATCTTTTCCATAATCCTGCACCACATCTTGTATTCATAACCCAACAATTCCAAGCATTTTATTCAAGTTAATTCTATCATTTAACATGATATATCATCACATACAATTACTAACCATTTCAAGCATTCTAATCAAGCATAATCCATCCATCATCATGGCATATCATTTCATGCATATATGTTTACAATCTTATCTTGGTTATGTCCTTATGTTAGACATAATTTGATCAACTACTTAACATATATGTGGCTAACAGAAAATGACATTACAAGTATATCAAAACAATCATTACTACCCATTCCAATGGCTAGATTACAAGCATCGTTTATGTTTACATGCCAATATGGCCAACATATCCTATACATGCCATTACAACCGCAATTGAATTACCATACTATACCGACATGGGTCGATGGATAGTGTGAGTGATCTCCACCAAGCTTCCAATTCAACGAGCTTTCGATTACTTTAAAATAGGGGGAAAATAAAATAAAGTAAGCATAAAATGCTTAGTAAGTTCTTATAACATGGTACTTAACTTACCATTCATCCTATTTTGAGGTAAATATGTAAGACATCTTCACTTAATTTGACCTCAAACCCTAAACACATCCTCATTGCCCTTGTTAGTCATATAACCCATGATAACATCAAGACATGTATAAGCTCAATCAACAATCAAGTTTCCATGCATATATTCTTTGCACAACATGTATTCATTAAGCATGCATATATATCATCTCTTAATATTACAAGTATAGCTTCATAGTAGTTCGTTTCAAGTTCAGATCATTTCATGCCAGGACTTTACTCATTTTATTCGAGTATTAAGGTTACCAAGTAGTGGTACACTCAAGATGTACAATTATATAATCAAGGATGAACACTCTCATCAAATAATTTCCATGTACAAATTATCATCTTTTCATATTTTCATATATCACTAGTCATAAATCATCATTTCCTTGTATTTCATGTAATATTCTTTTTCATGTCATATTTCATATAATATATACATATCATTCCTTGTCAATTTGTCTTAAATTCATATTTGCCCTTATCAAAGCTTTGCCCATTGAATTTATTCGAAATATTGATGGATACACAGGTAGTACACTCGAGGTGTACGAATTAGAATCCATCAATTCAAGTTCAATGGTACCCATAAGGTACAATTTCAGAGAGTACACTCTAAAGCCACGTATATATATAAACAACAGGATTACCAGTCCAGGCTAAACCCTTTTTACGTCATATGCTCTAAAGAGCTTGATTTCGATTACCCGTCCGGGCTAAATCCAATCCATAACATATGCTCGAGAGGACTTCTATCAGGATTATCCGTCCGAACAAAATCCTATCAGAATTGAGGTGAAGGATTACTCATCTGAGCTAAATGCTATCCGCAACAAATGCAGGACCTCTTTCGTTTCGGGAAATCACATATCCATCGATTTTCCATTTATTCAACCGGGATTTAAACACTTTTCAAGAATTTTTAGCCATTTGATTATTTCATACCTCTGTAACTTTTATGTAATTCAAGTAAAACACATTCCACATTCATGTCAAGCATATGAGTAACATTTTATTCATTTACCATTTTATCGGGCATTTTCATTTATCGGGCTACACCGAGTAGGTGATCATTTCACATATTTATGAAATTGATAAGATTCACAAACACAACATTTAAATCAAGCATAAAAACATATACAATTTAGTTACACGAACTTACCTCGACAAAGGTTCGTGTACGTAAAAACGACAAATCTGTCATTTTCCTCATTCCTCGTTCTAACTCTGAATTTGGTCTATCCTAATCTATACAAGTAAATTTAAATTTATCATATTTTACATTCATGTGGGCTAAATTTTCATCCTAGGCAAAATTACTAGTTTGCCCCTAACTTTTCTATAAATTCCATTTTTGTCCCTAGGCTCGGAAAATGAAACTTGTGCAAATTACTCCCTATTCCAAGCCCAACCAAAGCCCCATTACAAATCTTACAGCACATGTATTCATAAAATTTTAGAATTTTTCATCAAATTTTACAACTTTTCATTTTAGTCCCTAAATCATGTTTTCATCAAAAATCATTTTGTAAAAGTTGTTTATCTATCAATAATCTTTCATTTTCTACCATAAATTTCTAATTTACAGCATACACATCCATGAGCCATTTTCATACTTTGATACTGTTTCAAATTAATCCCCCAAATAGAGAGATTAAGATATCCTGATTCCAAAAATATCAAAATTACTAAAAATGGGACAAGGAAACTTACCCAATTTGGCCATGAAAGTCTCTTCTCTCTCTCCTAGAGTTTCCATGTTTATTTTGGGGAAGAAGATGACATAAAATAAGTTGATATCTTTTATCACCTTTTTAATTAATAAGTATTTTGCTATTTCCTATTTAGTCCTTGCCCTTTTTCTATATTTCCATGGATGAGTCACCAAGAAAAATCTACATACTTTTCTTAATGGTCTAATTACCATATAAAGACCTCTAGTTTTGAATTCCATAGCTATTTGATCATTCTAGCTACTAGAACTCAACTTTTGCATTTTATGCGATTTAGTCATTCTCGTAATTAAGCACTAAATCAATAAAATTTTCTTTTCAAAATTTTCACACGCCATTTCTAGTATACTATGGATCATATAATAAAATAAAAATAAATTTTATTTTTAGGCTCGAATTTGTGGTCCCGAGACCACTGTTCCGATTTCACCGAAATTGGGCTGTTGCATGAATAGCCACCTAAATTAGAACTCAAGGTATTTCCTTCACATTTGAAATATGTGAATAATCATAGAGTACAAACTCGTGGAGCATGTCATCGTGCGACTCAAGATGAGTCATTTACGGCACAAGTGCGTACGCCAGAGCTTGGATTTTATCCTAATAAGAACAAAGCTATTATGGTTAACATGAATAAAGAGTCTAAGGAGCTTTTTGATGATGTTGTTTCTCAGGTTTTGTTGAAGGTGTTCCAACGGGTTGCTGGAGCTTAAACTGGTACTGGGGGTCGTAGTTTATGACTGAGAGGCTTCATTTTAATGGAACTGAGCTATTTAGTGGAGTTACTAGGATGACCCCTACAGTAGCCGAGTAATGGATGGAAGTTACTGAAAGGATTTTAGATGATATGGACTGTACCCAAAGCAAAAATTGAAAGGTATTGTGTCGCTTCTTAGGGATGGGGCTAACTACTGGTGGTAATCTATTGTCCGGGGCACTCAAACTGAGAGAATAACTTCGGAGTATTTTCAGAATGCATTTCAAAAAAAGTATATAGGCACTACATATTTGGAAGCTCGTAGGGTCAAGTTTATTGAGCTGAAGCAAGGAGATATGCTAGTGTCCAAATATGAAGCAAAATTTTTTAGATTGAAAGTTTAGGTCGCCCCACTCCAGGAGAGGGTCTTTGAGACTTTTTTAGAGAAAGTTAAGATATTAAAGAAGGTTAAATGCATAGAGCATGAGAAGAGAGATAAGACTGAGATCCCAACTAAGAGAGATTTTGGCTCTAGTAATTCTAATCCATGTCTTGTGAAGCGAGCTAAGGAAAATAGACTGCAGCAAAACTCAAGTACAGTTGGTTTGGTGGTAAGCCTCAGAATTGTGCTCATTATGGGAGACATCATCCTAGGGAATGTTAGAGGAAATTGGGGGCATGTTTGAGATGTGGATCCTTGGAGCATCAGATTAAGGATTGTCCACGTATGGTTAAGCAGATGCAAGCAACCAGAATCAGAGGGTTGGTCAATTCCCTCCTAGAGGATGAGGTTATAATAGAGCTGGTGATGTGGAACAGAGAGTTCTGGGTTAGGTTGCAAATCAGACTGAGGCAAGATAGCCTGCCTTGGTTTATGTAGCAAAGCACAAAGAAGATCGTGATGTAGTTGATGTCATCATAGATACTTTTACAATTAATTCTATACAATACTTTGCCTTGATAGATATAGGTTCTACCCATTTGTATGTTGCTTGATCTATGTCTGGTAAATTGGGAATTAGGGTAGAAGATATTGTCAGTGTTGTTTTTATGGTTAGCCCTTTAAGGAAATCTATAATGGTAAACAAAATTTATAGACGATATCCATTAGATGTTTAAGGTAAAATTTTTTTTAGCTAATTTGATGGAGTTACCGTTCAACAAGTTTGATTTGATTTTTTGAATGGGCTGGTTGGTCGAGCACCAAGTCAATTTAGATTGTTCTTCAAAAAGAGTAACAATGAAGTCAGTTGGTAGAAAGGAAACTGTGATTGTGGGCGAGCATAGAGATTACTTGTCAAATGTAATCTCTATTATGGCTGCCGAAAGATTGGTTAGAAAAAGGATATGAGACACATCTAGCTTATGTTCTAGATACCAATGTTATTAGTTCTGCTATGAACAACATCTGCACTGTTAAGGATTTTTTGGATGAATTGATTCGGTTACCTTCTAATCGTGAAGTTGAATTCGAAATTGAGTTGTTGTTTAGTACAGCTCTGGTTTCCATTACTCCCTATCGCATGGCACCTAAAGAGCTTAAAGAGTTTAAGATTCAACTTCTGGATAGTAGGTTCATTAGACCAATTGTTTCACCATGGGGAGCTCCCGTATTGTTTTTCAAGAATAAGGATGGTTATATGAGGATGTGTATCGATTATAGGTAATTAAATAAGTTGACCATCAAGAATAAGTACCCTTTGCCTAGGATTGATGGTTTGTTTGACCAGTTTCGAGGAGCGAAGGTGTTCACCAAGATTGATTTGAGGTCGGGTTATTATCAGCTAAAACTAAACGAATGGGATGTGCCTAAGACTGCATTCAAGACTCGGTATGGTCATTACAAGTTTCTAGTAATGCATTTTGATCTTACAAATGCTCTGGTAGCATTTATAAATGTGATGAAATGAGTTTTAATATCATACCTCAATCAGTTTTTCATTTTCTTTATCGACGACATTTTAATCTACTTTAAGACCGAGTCTAAGCACAATAAACATCTGAGGGTTGTATTGTAAATTCTTCGAGAAAAGAAACTTTTGCCAAGTTTAGTAAGTGTCAGTTTTGGTTAAACGAAGTTATATTTCTGGGTCATGTGGTGCCCGCTGAAGGTGTCCATATGGATCCTAAGAAGATTGAGGCTATTGTAGAGTGGAAACAACCTAGGAATGTTTTCGAGATCCAGAGTTTTCTTGGGTTGACTGTTATTACCGGAGATTCGTTGAGGGCTTTTCTTTGATTGCTACTTCTTTAACGAAGTTGTTGAGAAAGAATGCTCCATTTAGATGGACTGATAATCAACAAGCTAGTTATGAGAAACTTAATTCTATGTTAACCCAAGCACTTGTTTTGATTCAGCCTGAGTCTAGAAAGGATTATGTGGTACACAGTGATGCATTTCACACTGGTGTTAGATGTGTGTTGATGCAGGAAGGTAAAGTTGTAGCCTATGCCTGAGGAAGCAAGCCACATTAGTGTAATTACCTGAATCATGACTTGGAGCTTGCAGTTGCGGTTTTCACACTTAAGATCTAAAGGCATTATCTTTATGGTAAGAAGTGTATTATTTACACGGATCAAAAGAGTCTTAAGTATCTACTCACCCAAAAAGAGTTGAACTTGAGACAACGTAGGTGAACTAAACTACTTAACGATTATGACTCTACCATTGAGTATCATCCTGACAAGGCTAATGTGGTAGCCGATGCTTTGAGTTAGAAGGCGATGCTAAACTTATAGCAATGTTTGCAAGATTGAGTTTGTTTGAGGATGGCGGTATTTTGGCAGATAGAATATGTGGTTGCTTCTAAGGATACCAAAGAAGCAATATGTCTTTGAAAGTTCCTAACAGATCTTGAAGTCGTTCCAGGTGTAGAAAAAGCTATTACACTATATTGTGACAGCAATGTAGCAATAGCTAATACCAAGGAGACGAGAAACCACAAGAGGATGAAACATATCAATCGAAAGTATCATATCAAAAGGGAGGCAGTTGTAGACGAAATTGTGATGTAGTCAAGGTCGCATATGAGGAAAACCTTTTGGACTCATTTACCAAAACTCTACTAGCTAGGAGTTTTGAGAATCATGTGGAGAGCATGGGAATGCGTAGTATGGCTCATCTACTTCACTAGGGCAAGTGAGAGACTATTGGATCTGCTGCCTTAAGTGTAGTATATTCGTTTGTAAGCTTGTAATCTTTTCGAACAAATTGGTTAATAAAACAAGTTCATTTATTACATTAATATATTTTGTATAATTATTCTCACATGGTTTTTGCATGCAAAGAAAAATGGAAGCAAATGTTGCTCATTTGTTGTCTAAATGTTTAACTAATAGTATGTGGTTGGATCGTAGTACAGAAAGACAATTTGTATGAGTATACGGACCTAAATATGTCCTTAGTCTAATTAGAAATGAGAAATTGATTAATAGACTAATATGTCATCTATCAAGTCCAATTAGGGAGATGTCTGGTCTTGGGCATCAAAGCGGATAACTCCTAAAAGATAAAGATATAGATGTGACTGACTGGACTAACAGTTAATCAGACAGGACCCAAGCAGAGTACATCCTAAATCCATTTATGGATTTATTCACTTGTGATGTTCATAGTATGGCATACCTAAATCGTGTGAGGATGGTAGACTATGTATTCGTGACTCGTACACTTCAATGTAAGTAAAAGATTAAGTTCAAATAGATAAAGAACTAAAAGTTGGTGTGTTGGGTGTGCGACTTCTTTAGTATGTAGTGCCATTCACAACATTGGAATTCATAGCCCAAAACATAGGTAAATGATATCCTCTCATTGGCATTGTATGGTTGATGAAAAGTAAACGTGGTCACGGGTTGTGTAACTACCCATTTTTAGAGAAATCGGAACAGTGGTTTTGGGACCACAAATTTGATTCTGAAAAGAAATTTTAGTTTAATATTAATTTATGGTCTATAATATGATAATAATGTTGTGTGAAAATTTCATAAAGAAATTTTATCAATTACATGCTTAAATTGATTAAATGACCAAATTTCACAAGGTGCAAAAGTTGAGTTCTAATAGCTAAAGGGATTAAATAGCTATAGAACTTTAAATTGGAGGTTCTTATATGGTAATTAGACCATTAAAAATGCTTAGTCATTAAGGATGATGATTCGTCCATGGAAAATAAAATTAAAGAAAAGGACAAAATTGCAAGAATAAAAAAATAAAGGTGATAAATAATAAAATATGAAAATATCATCATTTATCATCATGGAAACCCTAGGAAAGAGATAGAAAGCTTTCTTGGTCAAATTAGGTAAGTATTCAAGTCCCGTTTTTAGTAATTTTTATATTTTTGAGATCGGGGTAACTTAATCTATTCATTTTCAGGATCAATTTGAAAAGATATTAAAGTATAGAATTTTTACCATGGATGAATATGCTGAAATTATGAAATTTATGGTAGAAAATGAAAGGTTGTTGATAGATAAACAACTTTTACAAAGTGAATTTTGATGAAAACTTGATTTAGGGACTAAATTGTAAAAATGAGAAATCCATGGAAAAATTCTTATTTTTATGAAATATATGGGCTGTAAATATGACATTAAAAATTTGGTTAGGTTCGGAACAAGGATTAAATTGCATGAATTTTATTTTCCGAGTCTAGGGACGAAATCGTCATTTATTAAAAAGTTTAGGGGCAAAATGGTAATTTTTCCTAAAGTGTAAATTGGACTAAATTGAGTATGAATTACACTAAATTGATGTTAAATTTACTCCTATAGATCCAGATAAACCAAATATGGAGTTAGAACGAGGAAAGGAGAATCCTATAACTAAATTGTATATGTTTATATGCTTGAACTGAATGTTGTGTATGTAAATTGTATAAATGCCATAATTATGTGAAATGATCACATATTCATTAAAGTCCGATAAATGAAAGTGCCATAAATAAATGATAATACCCGATAAGTGATAAATGATAAAAATGTTATTTTTATGCTTGAGTTGAATGTGAACATTTGATTTGCATAAATGCATACATATATGAGATTGATCACATACCCGACAATTGTCTGATAAATGTCAAATTCTGTTTGAATAAATGAAAAATCGATGGATATGTGATTTTCCGAAATGAATGAGGTCCTGCATTTGTTGCTGATGGGATTTAGCTCGGAGGAGTAATCCTATTGACCTCATTAAAGATGGGATTTAGCCCGGACGGGTAATCCTGATATAATCCCTCTTGAGCATATGTTACAATTAGGATTTAGCCTGGACTAGTAATCCTAATTGAGCTCTTCTAAGCATGTGTTACAGAAAGGATTTAGCCTGGACTGGTAATCCTATTATATGATATGTGGCTCGAGAGTGTGTTTCTTGATTAAGTGCCGTAATGGGTACTCCTGAATATGAATTGACAGATTTACTGATTTGTACACTTTGTGTGTACTACCTGAGTATCCATCGATATTTTCAACAATTTAACAGGTAAAATCCTGACATGAAAAGAAATGGGTTTTTACATGTATCTACCTAAAGTACATGAAAATGATGTTATATGAAATATGGAAGTATGAAATTATGATATATGAACATGGAAATTTGTTTGATGAATACATTCATCTATGAGAATAGATTTGTACATCTCGAGTGTATTATGTGTGTGATTATCAATATTTCAGTTGAATAATAAGCACAATTCTGACATGAAATATACTAAAACTCGAGATGAATTATTATAGAATGTACACGAAAAATATGGAAATAATTTGTATATATGTTATATTAATACATGATGTGGAAAACATATGTGTATGACAGGTCAAATATTGTAGAGCTCATATATGTGTTTCTTGATATTTATATGAAATAAGTTACTAAAAATGGTGACGAGAATATGTGTTAGGGATTGGGATCGAATGGTTGGTTGTGGTTTACATGTTTATTTTTAATATGAATAGTTGGTAAGTTAATTTCCAAGTTATACGGACTTACTAACCATTATATCCTTACACTGTTTTATTTTTCCCTGTTCCATAGTAAATCGGAAGCTCGACGAAGATCACTCACACTATCCATTGACTCAGGTAAAACAATTGTGGTTATAATGGCATGTATAGGTTAAATTGGCCAAGGAATGGCATGTAAATATTTGTTAATGACTAGCTATTGGAATGGCTAGTTATGAACATGTTTTGGTGTTTATGTATAAAAGACCATATCATGGTATATGTTTGAAAATGATTGATTAATAGAAATCACAATGAGATATGTATGAATGAATTAAATTAGCATATTTGATACAATATACACAAATGTGAACATGGTATTTAGATAAATATGAGTATAAATTTACATGTATAAGACTTAAATATTGGTATGAAAATGTGGTTGGTGAATGTGATAAATTGTGTATAAGTGTTGGTGTAGGTGCAAGGCTAAAAGGGGTGAAAAATAAAGCTAGGAAATGGCTTTATTTTGTCCACACAGGTAAACACACAGAACGTGTGTCTTGACCGTTTGTGACACACGGCTTAGCACATGGGCATGTGGTCTGGTCGTGTGTCCCCTGCGTCTTAAATTTCAAAAATAGAATGCTTAGAATTGAGCACACAAGCAGAGACATGGACGTGTGTCTCAGTCGTGTGGGTAATACGACCTAGCACACGGGCATGTGATTTGGCCGTCTGATGCAAGTCAGAGAGTTGCTGTAACATCCCCAAACCCGGCCCACAAGTCCTGACCGGATCCGGTATGTCACTGCGGAAAACGTTTAAAAATATTCTTACTTGTGGTGGAACTTGAAAATTTTGTTCTTAATCAAAAACCATGTCCATTTTAAAATCTACTAAATAATATAAGCTTGATATAAAATGTCCGAATTAAAACCTTAATTTATGTTTTAAGATATAGTTTGCCGAAAATAAACTGATTTCAAATTAATAATTTAATCGTTATTTTGCTTTAGCATAATATAAATACTCAAATAATTTAATTGGGCCTTATTACAATAAAAACTTATTCAAATACTTAAAATGCTGAAAATGACAAATTCTATTAAATAAGGAAAAACAACTTCTGCATGAAAAGCTTCTCCTGCATGGCCACCTGTGTATCCACTCCAACTCGGTCCAAAATCACGAATCACCTGCGATGTTTAAAAAGTTGGGTGAGTCACACAGACTCAGTGTGTAATTAACCACTGAATTCCACCCACATGCTAACCACATAATAACCCATGCATCAAATATCATATATCATGTTCAGATCATATCACATTCTGAGCTTGGCCCATACACATAACATTTATCAAGTAACCGGGTAATTAACCACATACCCTCCACATACTGGGCTTAGCCCATTTCTCATTTTTAAGTCCATAATCACATGTATTCACATACCACAATTATGCAATAATGAATCCCGACCCAAGCCTAAGGTCCATCCTCTACACACCCCCTTATCCAGCCTACCACACACCAGGGGAATATTAAATCGCCCTCTCCTTTTTACTCCACAAAGGCATTCAAGCCATCCACGTGCAATTAAGCACAAAATCCACAACGCGACCTCAGTCAGCGCCAATCCACGATGTAGCTGTAGCTAACACCAAAATCACGATGGGACACATAGTCACTCATCAATCCACGATATGGCACATAGCCGATATCAATCACGATGAGGCACATAGCTACTCATCAACCTCGTACTCGAAGTACACCCGTACCTTCTTTCATAGCCCACCCATGCTCATGCAACATAAAATACAGTCATGATAATGCATGCACATGTTTATGCATAATCAAGGCATACCCACACATATACAAATCAATAGTCACATCCCAACAGGTTCGGAACTAACCTGGTCATCGTCATACCCTTTAAGGGTATCAAAATCA
Organism: Gossypium australe; assembly: GCA_005393395.2. Classification (NCBI taxonomy): domain Eukaryota; kingdom Viridiplantae; phylum Streptophyta; class Magnoliopsida; order Malvales; family Malvaceae; genus Gossypium; species Gossypium australe. The sequence goes on along the minus strand of CM016621.1, from coordinate 82,540,162 downwards.
CACTTATCACTGCATTTGTTAGTAAACACATTACACATGCAAATATAAAACCCGGAAACAGTAGGCTAGCTACACACCTTATAACCTGAAGCTCTAGACCCTCGATCCCGACGCTATCGCTAAGCGAGACTACAGCTATCTGCCTAACCTACTGCTCAGACGCTGGCCCACACCCCGGTGGCCAATCTCGAACCGCTGAGACAGCTCTTTTCTTAAACTTCGGGATAGGGGCTTTCCCTTGCCCTCCTTGACTGATATTGGCCTCCATCAAAACGCTTAATCAGAACACTTCGTTAATTGACAAGTACGAGATCTTAAATGAAAAAGAACCATAACTTAACATTCTTACCGAAAGATCTTAAATCCCGAAGGCTTGTTTACTTCTGCCGACTAGCCCCTAAACATTACTTATCGAAATCCCGAAAAACTGCACTTGCCCTTGAACTGTCGTAATCCCTGCTACACAACTATTAGAATTGGCTACTACTAAAAATATATGAGTATAGCCCCCTTGGCCGAATACTTACCACCACCTTACCTTGATGAGTAGTCGAATTCAAACAGCCCCCAAGTGCTCCCTCACGCTGGCTACCACAGAAAAACACATCACTTAAAGCCTTAAGGACATTCGGCCAACCAAAGAAATCAAGGCCTAGACTCTTGTTTCGGCAACATTATGGAAGAGAATCCAGAACGTATACAAAAGAGATCACTTACCCTTATCGATAAACCTCCCGAAGTCACCCTCCTAGATTCGGCCACTAGAGAAGGATCACTTGGCTTAAGGATTTGCGACTTAGTAGAGAGGATGCAAGGCTGAAAGGTTCAGCTATGGCTTCCTATTAGGGGTGAAATATTCGGCTATACAAGGAGAAGGTAGAAACAAATGAGATGTGGTTTACAAATGAAAGGAAAAATCGGCAATGGTATATGCTACTCGAGCTTTTGGTTTCAAAGCATAAAAAGAAGTAAACTTTAGTTGAAGGTTCGGCTAGGAGCCAAAATTAAAAGAACACCTAATGAATTTCGGCAATGGAGAGATCAAGGAAAGGAATAAATAATAAAAAATAAAATAAAATAAAAAAATTTGAACTCTCTCCTATTAAAAATTCGGCACACATGGAAGGAAGAAAACCAAATTTTTGGCAGCTCTCTCCTTAAAAGCTTCAAGGCCGAATGGCACACCCCCAAGAGTCCTACAATTTGCCACCATCTAATCCCTATTAAAATTCTTATTTTATCCCATACTTTATCTCCTTATCACAATCAAAATTAACCGATAACAACTCCTATTTACTAATTTAAACTAAATAAAATAATAAAATAAAGTAAGTTTATCACTTACTTACCAGCCGAATTCAAAAAGGACTAAACAACATCAATTTAATCTTATCTATTTGAAGCTCCCATGTGCCGTCCACCTTCACGCCACCTCTTCACGTCAGCAGCAAAAGAAAACAAAAAACCCCAACTGCAGCCTCCATGGTTCGAACACAGGACCTGGTGGAACAAGCTCCCAAGTAACGCTCCAGGCCATTATGCCCAGGCGTTTTTTTGTGTCATAAACGCGCCATATTTTCTTTTAAGCCCTCTCTATCTTTAACGCCAGCTTGCAAAATAAACATCCAAAATTCTGCTTCCCTTGCGCCTTGAACTCACGACCTGCACCAAGCCCCCCTTACAACGCCCCAAGCCATTTTACCAGCCCACCTTTCTTGTCCACCAATGCACACAACATCCTTTAAACCCTCTTTGACTCAGCCCCCCTCATTTTAACGCCAACACCCAAAAATAAAACACCCTTGTTGCCGCCTGGACTCGAACCCAGGCCCTTATTAGCGCTACTTCCAGCCCTTAAGCAGCGCATGGAGCCACTTTGCCAACTGGACTTTCATGTCCTTAAAAATTCCTCCAACTTGACCATAAGCCTGCTAAACACTCGGGTTATGCTCCAAATGCATAACCCCTAAACCAGGGTGTTACAATTCTACCCCCTAAAAAATAATTTCGTCCCCGAAATTACTTACTACCATGCAATCCTAACTCACTACACTACGCCTCCGCTGCGCACTCTGATCTTAGCAAATCTATCATGCCTTCTAGACACAGTCTTAAGGTTCACATCCAAAGTTCCTACACTTCACTAACCATACTAGAATGAACTAAACTTCACATCAACAAGACAATAAAGGGTGTCCAAAGAACGTACCTGATATCAAGTCCTTGGCTAACTCGCATCCGATCCTTTAGCACCTCTGCCGGTACCATTTCCTTCATGGCTTAAACCTCGACCTCTCGTTGCCTGAGGACAGTTCTTAACCAAATGGGCCTTCGACCCACACCGGAAACATTTCTTACCATTTCCCCAACATTCTCCTGAATGAGTTCTCCCACACTTAACACAGGAATGATTCCGATCAGCTGGTACAAGTGCACGTACAGAATTCTCGATCCTTGGTCTTTTCTGGACATTACCAAATGATGCTGATGGTCCAAAACTTCTCTTATTCTCGTTCCTACTCTTCTCTCGATTTTCTCTTATAGTCTTCTTAACCTCTTCAGCGATCCGAGCTTTCTCCACCAGACTGGCGAATTCCCTTTCTCTCTGCGGAGCGATCAACTCCCGCAACTCATCTCGCAGCCCATCTTCGAATCGAACACTCCTTTCATAATCAGTAGCCACGATTCCTTTGGCGTACTGACTTAGCCGCACAAATTCAGCTTCATATTCCGCTACCGACTTATTCCCTTGTACTAGATTTAGAAACGCTTTCCTTTGCGAGTCCAAATAACTAGCTCCCACGTACTTTCCTTCAAACTTAGCCTTAAAGTAATCCCAATCCAATCGATCCGCCGGTACACCTTGTTTGACAGTGAGCCACCAACGATAAGCTTCGTCGCGAAGTAATGAAATAACACCCTTCAGCTTTTCTTCATTGGTACAGTCCAAATCGTCCATGATTCTTTCGACTGCTTCCAGCCAATATTCCGCTACGTTCGGAGCTACTCCTGACACTCCTCTAAAGATCTCGGCTCCGTTCGATCTAAGCCTTTCCGATACTGACTTTCGAGTTCCATTTCCCCTACTAACTCCTGCTACTCGTTCTAGCACTCGTAACATGGCCCGCGATACTGCGTCATCTTCACCTATCTGATCTTGTTCCTCCGCGCCCACTGCTGGTGGCGGCACTTCACTTTCTGACCCATGGCCAGACCCTACCGGTTCCGATGCTGCCATTCTACCTCACCGCGTCCCCTAGAACTCATCTCTATCGTCGCGATTTAATCTGATTTAAGAAATTTTATGCATTAGAAATTTTGTTCCACTATTTAACCGCGAACAATTTTATGAAAAGAGATTCTAGAAGTGGTTCTTTCGATCACACCAAGGTTCGGTTCAAGTTCACTACCTTAATACAGGGAGTCACATTCATGTTCATAAACAGAGACACATTCATTCAGTGGTATCTACCACACACATTCACTATTCGGACATTTCTGCCCGTTTCTATCCCAGGGGTATTTCCGTCATTTTCCTACAGGGGTATTTTTGGTAATAAAAGAAATTTTGAGAGCTTTTAATCAATCAAGACATTTTTAAAATTCCCAGAGCTGGAGGGTATTTCTGAAAATTTGCCAAATTTAAGGCACGGTAGAATTTTGGAAACCATGGGTATTTTGGTAATTTTGTCGATCAGGGGTAATTTTGTAAATTTTTTTTTCAAATCAGGGTATCTTGGATTTCCGCAAAATAGTTTTTTTTTGCATACTTTTGCAAAGTAGGGAAACTTTATTAAAATTAGGGTTAAACCGGAAATTTTGAAAGTCAGGGGTATTTTAGTAATTTTGAACACAGGGGTATTTTCGTAAATTTTCCCAAATCGGAGTATCTTGATATTTTGAAAACTAAAGATTTTGGTATTTTGCAAAGTAAAATTCATTTTAACAAAAGTTGAGGGTAGCGCGGTAATTTTACAATACAGGGGCATTTTGGTAATTTTGGAAATCAATGATACTTTAGAAAAATTTTCACAAGAATCTTTTACTACAGTAAAAAGGGTAATTTAAGGATTTTAAAACTAGGAATTTTATAAAACGGCACGGCTAGTCCCTTTCGGGTTTTAATAATTGGTTTAGCCTATGAACAAGTCCTCTTGGTTAAGGTGAACCGTAGCTACGCACCAGTTAGGATTCGAGTAAAGAGGAGGTGAGTCGCTAGGACTGCTTAAGTACCAAGCTCTTACTGAATACCAATCCTCGACATGCGTATAGTGGTTGCCACACCTTAACTCGGCGACTTGCTTCACAGGTTTGTTTAAGAGTCCTTAAGTCTTATGCATATGTTTGAGTAGACTAGTCTTAGGGTTCAAAGATCCTAGTATTCTAATCTACGTTCCCAAATAAGCCTATAACAATTCACATATAACAAATCACTTCAAAAGTCCGAAGTACTTACCTGGTGGACTTCGGGTCGGAGGTACAGGTGCCATGCCAGAATAACCTGAAATAAAAGCCCATATTTTGAAAAACCCATTTTAAAAATGTTTTCGGGCCCAAAACCTCAAAGCCGAGTTTTGAACCGGGCTCTGATACCAAACTGTAACATCCCCAAACCCGACCCACAAGTCCTGACCGGATCCGGTATGTCACTGCGGAAAACGTTTAAAAATATTCTTACTTGTGGTGGAACTTGAAAATTTTGTTCTTAATCAAAAACCATGTCCATTTTAAAATCTACTAAATAATATAAGCTTGATATAAAATGTCTGAATTAAAACCTTAATTTATGTTTTAAGATATAGTTTGCCGAAAATAAACTGATTTCAAATTAATAATTTAATCGTTATTTTGCTTTAGCATAATATAAATACTCAAATAATTTAATTGGGCCTTATTACAATAAAAACTTATTCAAATACTTAAAATACTGAAAATGACAAATTCTATTAAATAAGGAAAAACAACTTCTGCATGAAAAGCTTCTCCTGCATGGCCACCTGTGTATCCACTCCAACCCGGTCCAAAATCACGAATCACCTGCGATGTTTAAAAAGTTGGGTGAGTCACACAGACTCAGTGTGTAATTAACCACTGAATTCCACCCACAGCTAACCACATAATAACCCATGCATCAGATATCATATATCATGTTCAGATCATATCACATTCTGGGCTTGGCCCATACACATAACATTTATCAAGTAACCGGGTAATTAACCACATACCCTCCACATACTGGGCTTAGCCCATTTCTCATTTTTAAGTCCACAATCACATGTATTCACATACCACAATTATACAATAATGAATCCCGACCCAAGCCTAAGGTCCATCCTCTACACACCCCCTTATCCAGCCTACCACACACCAGGGGATTATTAAATCGCCCTCTCCTTTTTACTCCACAAAGGCATTCAAGCCATCCACGTGCAATTAAGCACAAAATCCACAACGCGACCTCAGTCAGCGCCAATCCACGATGTAGCTGTAGCTAACACCAAAATCACGATGGGACACATAGTCACTCATCAATCCACGATATGGCACATAGCCGATATCAATCACGATGAGGCACATAGCTACTCATCAACCACGTACTCGAAGTACACTCGTACCTTCTTTCATAGCCCACCCATGCTCATGCAACATAAAATATAGTCATGATAATGCATGCACATGTTTATGCATAATCAAGGCATACCCACACATATACAAATCAATAGTCACATCCCAACAGGTTCGGAACTAACCTGGTCATCGTCATACCCTTTAAGGGTATCAAAATCACACTTATCACTGCATTTGTTAGTAAACACATTACACATGCAAATATAAAACCCGGAAACAGTAGGCTAGCTACACATCTTATAACCTGAAGCTCTAGACCCTCGATCCCGACACTATCGCTAAGCGAGACTACGGCTATCTGCCTAACATGCTGCTCAGACGCTGGCCCACACCCCGGTGGCCAATCTCGAACCGCTGAGACAGCTCTTTTCTTAAAGTTCGGGATAGGGGCTTTCCCTTGCCCTTCTTGACTGATATTGGCCTCCATCAAAACGCTTAATCAGAACACTTCGTTAATTGACAAGTATGAGATCTTAAATTAAAAAGAACCATAACTTAACATCCTTACCGAAAGATCTTAAATCCCGAAGGCTTGTTTACTTCTACCGACTAGCCCCTAAACCTTACTTATCGAAATCCCGAAAAACTGCACTTGCCCTTGAACTGTCGTAATCCCTGCTACACAACTATTAGAATTGGCTACTACTAAAAATATATGAGTATAGCCCCCTTGGCCGAATACTTACCACCACCTTACCTTGATGAGTAGTCGAATTCAAACAGCCCCCAAGTGCTCCCTCACGCTGGCTACCACAGAAAAACACATCACTTAAAGCCTTAAGGACATTCGGCCAACCAAAGAAATCAAGGCCTAGACTCTTGTTTCGGCAACATTATGGAAGAGAATCCAGAACGTATACAAAAGAGATCACTTACCCTTATCGATAAACCTCCCGAAGTCACCCTTCTAGATTCGGCCACTAGAGAAAGATCACTTGGCTTAAGGATTTGCGACTTAGTAGAGAGGATGCAAGGCTGAAAGGTTCGGCTATGGCTTCCTATTAGGGGTGAAATATTCAGCTATACAAGGAGAAGGTAGAAACAAATGAGATGTGGTTTACAAATGAAAGGAAAAATCGGCAATGGTATATGCTACTCGAGCTTTTGGTTTCAAAGCATAAAAAGAAGTAAACTTTAGTTGAAGGTTCGGCTAGGAGCCAAAATTAAAAGAACACCTAATGAATTTCGGCAATGGAGAGATCAAGGAAAGGAATAAATAATAAAAAATAAAATAAAATAAAATAAAAATATGAACTCTCTCCTATTAAAAATTCGGCACACATGGAAGGAAGAAAACCAAATTTTCGGCAGCTCTCTCCTTAAAAGCTTCAAGGCCGAATGGCACACCCCCAAGAGTCCTACAATTTGCCACCATCTAATCCCTATTAAAATTCTTATTTTATCCCATACTTTATCTCCTTATCACAATCAAAATAAATCGATAACAACTCCTATTTACTAATTTAAACTAAATAAAATAATAAAATAAAGTAAGTTTATCACTTACTTACCAGCCGAATTCAAAAAGGACTAAACAACATCAATTTAATCTTATCTATTTGAAGCTCCCATGTGCCGTCCACCTTCACGCCACCTCTTCACGTCAGCAGCAAAAGAAAACAAAAAACCCCAACTGCAGCCTCCATGGTTCGAACACAGGACCTGGTGGAACAAGCTCCCAAGTAACGCCCCAGGCCATTATGCCCAGGCGTTTTTTTGTGTCATAATCGCGCCATATTTTCTTTTAAGCCCTCTCTATCTTTAACGCCAGCTTGAAAAATAAACATCCAAAATTCTACTTTCCTTGCGCCTTGAACTCACGACCTGCACCAAGCCCCCCTTACAACGCCCCAAGCCATTTTACCAGCCCACCTTTCTTGTCCACCAATGCGCACAACATCCTTTAAACCCTCTTTGACTCAGCCCCCCTCATTTTAACGCCAACACCCAAAAATAAAACACCCTTGTTGCCGCCTGGACTCGAACCCAGGCCCTCATTAGCGCTACTTCCAGCCCTTAAGTAGCGCATGGAGCCACTTTGCCAACTGGACTTTCATGTCCATTAACCTGGCCATTTATTTTTAAGGCATACCTGGCCCAGTTCCCCCAATTGACACAAAATAAAACCAAAATGCTGCCTTTGCAACTCGAACTTGAGACCCTTAACACCATGAGGCGTCACCTTCCCCATGCTCTAAGTGGCGCCCTTAAGCCACTTTACCAACCCATTTCTTGCGTCTTAATCTTCCAAATTTTTCTCTTAAAGCCTCCAAAGCCAAGCTCCCCTTCTTAACACAAAAATCAAAAATTTCCTAAGTCATCCCTTGCCTTCTAGGGTTCTCCAAACCCCTAAAAATTCCTCCAACTTGACCATAAGCCTGCTAAACACTCGGGTTATGCTCCAAACACATAACCCCTAAACCAGGGTGTTACGTTGCACGGGGCAAGACACGACTTAATGTACGGGCATATCATAGGGTCACACGAGTGTGTCCCTTAGCCACATGGGCGTGTGAGCCCTACATCTAGGGAAAATTTTGAAATTTCATGAAAATTTTTCTAAGATCCCGATTAAGTCCTAATTTGATTCTAATATTTATATTGGGCCTCGAGGGCCCATTCAAGGGATAATATGATTAGTATCGAAAATGAATAGTAAATAATGTGAAATATCTGTAATTATTCTGTAAACTTTGGTAATGCTCCGTAACCCTGTTTTGGCAACGGATACGGGTTATGGGTGTTACAGGTCGTCCGTCTTTGTGATGGATGACTTAATCGCTATTTGATAGTGATTGAATTTTCATGAATGAAGATATAATGGTTACCATGAGATAAAATAGGATAATATTGGGAGAATGAAATTATTTCAAAGAGATCAAGGATATCCTATAAGGATAACACACTTATGACAAGGTCATTCGACGAGCACTAAATAGTTATTTTTGTAATGGTATGTCGTTAGGGAGAGCTCAGTCACGATACTATAGCGGAATGACTTCATGACTAAATGAGATTATAACTAATAGGTGAAAAGTTGGAACTTAATTTTAAATCATTTGAGCCTCAACTACATATGTTCAATCGGCCCCTCCATTAGCTCGTTGAAATAAGAAATGAATAGTTTGTTTGAATAGAAATGAATGGAATGAATAGGAAAAGAGAAATGGGAAATACTCAGGAATGATTATTTTTTTCTCTAAAATGGAGAAATGGAATCATTTCGAAATGAATGTAGGTTTCAAAAAATGGAAATGAAAGAGAAAATGGAAATGATCCATTTGCAATTTAAAAAATGATCGAATGAATGAGTTTATGTTTTTAGACTATTTTGAAGCTCAAAAATAAAAATAAATCATTCAATCATAGTGATATGTTGATTTGTGAAATATTGAACATATTTTCTCGAAATTTTACCAGGGGCAAAATTGTCAAAATTTTACCAATGGTAAAATTGTTAACTTTTACCATGGGTAAAATTGTCAAAATTTTGCTAAGGGTAAAATAAGGATGAGAAAATTGTTTTATATATAAATATTAAATTTTATTTTGGAGAATAGAAAAACTGAATCGGGTTTGATCACATTACAGAGTATTAGGTCCAAAAGGCCCAATAAGTACTCTTAATTAAACCCAATGTAAGAGAGGCCCAAAAACCCCTCATGGACATGAAAGTGGTGACAACCCTTGTAGGAATACTAGGGTGTGTAGTCCACCCTAGTCCTATTCTATGTAGGATGTTGTTTTTCTATTTGAAATAAACCACTACAACTCAACAAGGGTTCTACCTTCTGTCAAAAAATAGATGTCACCGGTAGAGCTATTAACACACAACTTTGAGAGATTGTTTTTCTATCAAAATAGAGAGAATTTATTCTCAACCATTATATATATATATATATATTGGAATAATAATTCTACCGGTTTCTATTAAAAAGAGAGAATTTTTGTTTTCAGCCCAAAAAGAGAGAACTTTTTCTAGTTTTGTGTTCTGATTCAGTTGATTCGAGCCTGCAATTGAAGTAGTTCGTGGTATGAGAATAGCACGGAAGATCGTTTGGTTGAAATTCAGGAATAACGAGCGTCTGCTAAGCCAAAAACATAGGTACGAATTCGGTTAAGGTTTATTCCTATAAATGTCATAAACCAGGTCAATTTTCAAATTTCCAATTTTCCGCTGTGCAAGAAAACTGTTTTCAAACTAGAATTTTTCCAACATCCACCTCATTAAGCACAAAGAATTTTTACAATAATTATTGAGACTTAAGATTTTACTATGCATACACTAATTTAATCCCTGAAGCGTGACCTTTAAGGGTGCCCCTCAATACACTTGATACATCTACCACGCTCTTCGCACAATTTTGGGCGGTGTCTAGTTTGATCCCTCCACATGATTCTAGAGTCATTCATTTAGCCTGCATACAAAGTAGTACATTTATAAGTTCGGATTAACTTAGTGAGATCTTGTACATTGGGAATTCATAGAAAACGCTTAAATTTTTGGGAAGGCAAGATTTCATGCACAGAATTTAAAACTCCATGTGTTTTAGGAGGTTCCCTAGTAAGACTGGCATTGTCAATGCCCATAATTTCTGTATAAACTGTTAGCGGACACATAAACCTGTTTAGTCATAGGTGTACTCCCCCAAATATTACCTTCTTCTGGGACTCAACCCTTTTATCTTCATTACAGACTTCCCTTATACCCTTTCATGATATAACTCATCACTGATACTCATATTTGCTGACATAGAACTGTTGACAATTTTTCCTTGATTTTGCCATAACTGCGAATCCTTACCTTGATCCTTTCATTCCATGCTGAACTTCCATATGTATTTACCATACTATCTCGATGATTATCTACTTTTTGACTTAGCCCTTACTTGGACTCTTTCCTAAATAAGGACTCTCTCTAATATACTCATTCGCAGACTTGAATATGATACTTGACTGACTGAATAAACCCCCCTTTTCCTAGCAGACTTGTACTCGTAATATAGCCCCAAAGGGCTTATTCACCTTAGACCATTCTATAGAGATACTCTAATTAATACATAGTTTTTGATGGACTATCTCTTACTTAGGTTTCCTTTGGCTGTTTCCACATTTGATAGTCCACATGGACTTCCCCATGCCTAAACATGTCATTAGCCTAATCGAAAATGAACAAACCAATCGAAAGACTAATATTTCATATATAAAGTCCAATTAGGAAGATGATTTGTCTTGGGCATATGAGTAGATGACTCTTAGAAGATAGAGACATTGATGTGATTGACTAGACTGACAGTATATTGGACAGAACCCAAGAAGAATAGATCTTGAATTTGTTTATGGATTTATTCATTTGTGACGTTCATAGTGTGGTATACTTAAATCCTAAGTGGATGATGGACTCTGTATGTGTGACTCATTCACTTTGATGTAAGTAAAAGCCTGAGTTCGAATAGATAAGGAACCAAAAGTTGGCGCGTTGGGTGTACAACTTCTGCAGTATGTAGCGTCATTCACAATAGTGGATTTTATAGCCCGAAACATGGGTAAATAATCTCCTCTCATTGGCATTACAAGGTTGATGAAAAGTAAACGAGGCCATAGGTTGTTCGTCTTTTTGATGAATGACTTGATTGCTATTTGATAGTGATTGACTTTTCATGAAAAAAGATGTAATGGTTACCATGAGATATAATAAATTCATATTAGGAGAGCGGATATTTTCCAAAAGAGATCAAGGATATCCTATGAGGGTAACACACTTATGACAATGTCATTGGACGAGCATTAAATAGTTGCTTTCGTAATGGTTGTCGTTAAGGAGAGCTCAATCACGATACTATAGTGGAATCACTCGTGACTAAATAAGTTTATAATTAATATGAGAAAAGCTAGAACTTAATTATAAATCATTTGAGCCCTAATTACATATGTCCAAACAGTCCCTCCGCTAGCTCGTTGAAACTAGAAATGTAATATCCCTTTTTTTAGTAGTGCCAGAAATAGTGGTTTCAGGACCACAATTTCGTTGTAATAATCTGGTTTAGATCCTAGTCAGAATAGTAGTTTCAGGAACACAAATATGAGTCAGATAAATATTTTAATATTATTTTCTGTGCCTGTGGTATATGATTAAGCATGTGAGAAAGTATCGTGGATTAATTTGTCCATTTGTGTGCTTATTTTGGCATAAGGATTAAATTGTGAAAGATGCAAAATTAGCATGCTTTATGAAAAGATACCTATTTTTCATGGCTTTATAAATATGGGGTCCTTATAATGCAATTGGACCATTTGAAATGGATGGACATTAATGCCATAAGTTAGTGGGAAATTATAATGTTTTAATGAAGGTTAAAATTGTAAATTGATTAATAAGTTTAATAAAGCTTATAATAAAACAAAAGAAACTAGATAGTGGAAATGTTCATCTTTTTCCACCGATTTATGAAAGAAAAAGAAAGGGTTGGAGTTCTTCAAGCATTCGGCCCTTGTCTTCTTTGATTAAGGTATGAGTTTTGTTCAGTTTTTGATAATTTCTACGTTTTTGTAATCGTTGCTTGGTATACTTCAAAACCCATGTTTCAATTTTGTGAATTGATGAATATTTTGAAATGTGCCATTGATGAACACATGAGTTTTGTGATGTTTGATGGTGAAGTATGAAAGATATGTGTTTGATTAAAATAGTTTGTCTTTGGAGTTTTGATAATTTTGAGTAATTTGGATTAAATTGAAAGAATAATATCTTGAGGGACTAAACTGTGAAGTAAATGAAATGTGTGGACTTGTATGAGCATGGGTGACATTCGACTAAGCATGAATAACATGGAAATTGATGTATTTTGTGATTTTGTGAAATAAGGACTAAAATGTCAAAATCAGAAAATATGGGGGCTAATTTGTAAATTGCCCTAAATGTGTGTTATTGGATTGAATTGAATGAGTTGATGAATAAATGGATTAAATTTGAATATGTATAGATCAAGAACCGAAGAAAACAGACTTAGATCGCGGAAAGTCAAAAGTGGTCGAATAGTCGAGTCCGTACGTTAATCGAATCTGAGGTAAGTCTATATACAAATAAATGTATTTGTATTAATTTCTGTATGTTCATATGAAATATCATTGTGATGAATGTATATGAGAATGATAGTATATGAATCCCGAGGAAGTATCGACAATGTATCAATGTCAGAGAAGTCCCGTACGAACCTAGGAATAGACATAGGTGTCCGATATGTGATATCATGTAAGACCAGCTCTGGGACCTTGGCGTTGATTCGTGATTTCATGTAAGACCACGTCTGAGATGTTGGCATCGATACGAGATTTACGTGTAAGACCATGTCTGGGACATTGGCATCGTATTAATTCGTGTAAGACCCTGTCTGGGACAGTGGCATCGATATTTGGTTACATGTAAGACCACGTCTATGACGTTGGCATTGTATGATTTTTTCGATCATTCCGAGCATCCTATTAGATTCCGAACGATTCAACGGGCAAGTCCGAGAAATGATTGACTATGTGAGTTGTATATCCATTTCAGGTTTGTTGATATGTATGCTTTGTATAAGCATGAAAGGTGACTAAGTATGTGCATTGTTGCAAAGGAATATTTGAGATATATGTATGTTTGAGATATGAGAAAAAGAGATGCTTGAGATATGATGTGTTGGTAAGCAATGGCAAATCAATTGAGCCAAAGGGATGTCTATGTGCTTGAAATGAAGATATGTTAATGAATTTAAATTGCTATACTTATGAATGATTTTATGATAAGTTTATTTGTATATGGCTTACTAAGCCTTTGAAAGCTTACTTTGTGTGTGTTTGCTCTGTTTTATAGATCGTCAAAGCTACTGAAGGCTCGGGGACCGTCAAGGATTGTCATCACACTACTCAATCTTATTTTGGTGCCTTTTGAAAATGAATATACTAAGTATGGCATGTATAGGCTAGTTGTTTTGGGATATGTTGTTATAAGTATATGGCCATGTGATATGGCTAGTTAATGAATGAAGAGTCATGCTTTATGATGTTGGTTTTGGTATGATTTCATGTCTATGAAATGGTCAAGATAATGGTGGGCATATTGATGCAAAATGAGTATATGTGTTGGATGATTGAAATGGTTATGTTTAAGTGGTAAGTTGTGAATGTATCATGCTTGGTTTGTTGTGAATTAGTTGAGCTATTTAGTACATAAGTTGGTATGCTTAGAAATGAGATTGAATGAGATGATATGATGACCATTTGGTGTATTTTTGGTTGCCAATTATGTTAAGAAATATGCTTGTATGTGCTTGTAGGGATTGCCCAAAGTGTGGGTGGCGTTTTGGCCTTGAAAATAGACTATATTTGCCCACACGATTGAGCACACGGGCGTGTGGCTCGACCGTGTCCCTTGTAACACCCCTTACCCATATTCGATGCCGGAATAGGATACGAGGCATTACCGGAACACATACACTTGTAAATGTATTAAACCGAGTCATAAAATTTCATCCAAATTAACACTTTTCAATTTTCATCACAAAGTCCCTAATATGGACTTACGAGGCCCAAAACATACTTTGGAAGCGGTCCGGAACTAAACCGAGAACTTTGGAAAACATTGAAACAATTCTTGAAAAATAAGGGCACACGCCCATGTCCAAAGTCGTGTCCTTCTCACAACCATTCACATGCCACACTTTTCTTATTTAATCATCATATACTCATTCACCCAAATCATGCATCTCATAAATTGCATCATCACAAACATATAACTTGAATAACACTAGCCAACATCAATGGCCTTATACAAAATGAACTACTAAATATTAAAGGCCAATGTTTTAGGCCAAACCAATTATGACATATACAAATGACTAAGTCCCCTATACATGCCATAACTTAAGAGGTTTGTATTCACTTTTACCCCAAGATGATAGCTTGATAGTGTGATTACATCTCCGGCGATCTCCAACTCGAGCTAGCATACAACCCTATAAGATATGGGAAAGGAAGGGAAGTAAGCTACAAATATTAGTAAGTATGTATGTAAATAATAACTTATTTATTAACATGCTTTTATAAATCTTCACAATATGTTCTCAAGATAATACAATCATAATTGCACATAGTTCCACTTTTTATTCATGTTCACCTCAAGCTGTCTACTCGAGTCACAGTCACTAAATTATTTATATCTTGAGCTACGAAACTCCAAATTAAGATCCGCTAATTTTCTCTAAAACTAGACTTACATATCTTGTCACCATAAAATTTTCAGAATTTTTGGTTTAGCCAATAATTACAGTTTATTCATTAAATTCTCCCCTATTCTGCTGTTTGACAGTTTCAACCTTTCTTCACTAAAAATTAATTATCTCATTGTACTGAACTCGAATGACACTACCGTTTATTTCTATTGAAAATAGACTCATTAATAAATTCAAGGATATAAATTTTATCCCATTATTATTTTTGTACAAAGTTTAATTAATTTCCAAAGTCAAAATAGGGGATTCCAACATCATTCTGATCCTGTCTCACAAAAATTCAAATATCACAGAATATAAAATTATTTTGTTTACACCGTTTCTTTTATGTGAAAATAGGCTCATCCAGATTTAATTTCATATCTTATTCAACCTCTAATTCAATTTCCACCATTTTTGGTGATTTTTCAAATTCATACAACTGCTGCTGTCCAAAACTGTTTTGTTGTTAAATTTACTCTTGCATAATTTCACTTACTCCATTTCATCTTACCGAAGGTTCGATCAAATATCGAGTACATTGTTAATAAATTTTCACACTTATACCTACACTTATTCATCACATAATCATATTCAATTACACTTATTCGTTACACGATCACATTTATTTTCACTTAGTCAATTTCCCGTTGAACTCATCGGAATAATAACAGATACACGGTGGCCTGCACATAGTATCACCCTTGTAGCCGAAGCTATCTAGTGCACATAGTAGCCTGCACTTAGTACTACACATGTGACCAAAACCATCACTTACACATAGTGGCCTGCACTTAGTACCACACATGTGATTGAAACTATCGGGTACGCATAGTAGCCTGCACTTAGTACTACACATGCGACCTATCCGTCTGGTACACGTAGTAACCTGCACTTAGTACTACACACATGAACTAAAACCATCTCGTAGCTCTCTTGCACACATAGTGGCCTACACTTAGTACCACACATGTGACCTAGCTACCTCATTCGTATCTTTTATATTCCGAAGGTTCAACCAAGAATTCTCACTTTTCAACATTTTACCAATTCATCCATAACCAATCACAATTTATAATTTACATCAAATAATTACTCTATATTCAACCATATCTCATATAATATAATAAAATTTTAAAACATAAATAAAAACGATGTATTATTTACATACAAACTTACCTCGAAAGCAAAATCGGTGAAAAGGACTTATTCGTCAATTACTCATTTTTTCCCCCGTTCTAGTTCCAAACCTCATTTTCCTTGATCTATAACAACATATTTCACTTATTTAATTAATTTACTATTCAAAATAGTCCTTAACTCAACTTTTGCAAAATTACAATTTTGCCCTAAACTTTTACATATTTACACTTTTGCCCCAATACTTGAAAATTAAACTTCAGCCCTTATTCTTATGTTTTATAACATGCTGATCATTTTTCCCTTCTATGGCAACATCAAATTCTTACTCTAACATACACTTATGAACATTAGGTATTTTTACCGATTATGTCGTTTTACTCGTTTTCACTTAAAATCGCTTAGAAAAAGTTCTTTAACATAATTTAAAGCTTCATATTCTACCATAAAATATCAAAATACACACTTTTCACCCATGGGTAATTTTCCAAAGATGAACCCTAGCATGAATTATTGGTAGCATAAGCTAAATCGAGCTACTAGGACTCCAAAACCGTAAATAACTTGAAAAACGGGGCTAGAACGGACTTACAATGAGCTTGGAAAGTTGAGAAAATCCAAGCCATGTCTTCTCCTGGTAAATTTCGTCCATATGAAGAAGATGGACAAATTTGGCATTTTAATTATGTTTTTAATTCATTTAATTTACAAAAGGACCAAAATGCCCTTACAAAAAAAATCTTATCTAACATATACCATATCCATTTTTGTCCAAAAATTTAACCAGTGGGCTAATTACCATTTAAGAACCTCTACTTTAAAATTTCATAGCAATTTGACACCTCTAACTTCTAGAACTCAAGTTTTGTACTTTTTACAATTTAGTCCTTTTGACTAAATTGAGTGCCCAAACGTCAAAATTTTCGAACGAAATTTTCACAAAATCGTTCCATGAAATTGTAGACCATAAAAATATAATAAAATTAAATTTTCTTACATCGAATTTGTGGTCTCAAAACCACTGTTCCGACTAGGCCCAAAATCGGGCTGTTACATCCCTCGTGATTGAAATTTAAAACAAGTCAGAATCGACCACGAGCTGGACACACAAGCGTGTGACTAGCCGTGTGGATCAAGTCAGTAACGACCATGGGTGAGGCACACGGGCGTGTCCACGGGTGAGGCACACGGGCGTGTCTGAGGCCGTGGGAGGCACACGGCCCCACACGGGCGTGTGACCTTTGTAACTTTGAAAAAATTTTAAATTTTTGAGAGTTTTAGTAGGAGTTCAGTTTAGTCCCGGCCCTATTCTAAAGCAGGTTTTAGGTCTCATTGACCTATTTAAAGGATGCTTTAATTCTATTAGTTCATTTATATTATGAAATGTCTCAAAACTTTTCGAATGTCCGGTAATGCCTCTTAACCCTATTTTGGTGACGAATACGGGTTAGGGGTGTTACATTCGTCTAATAAGTCCTTAATTTATAGGTATTTAATATTCTTAGGGTTATTTTATTGTCGTATTAAGAATTGGTTAGCTGATTTTATTGCTTACTTAGTTAAATAAAGAAACAGGTCTAATTTGTAAAAGATGTAAAATTTAATCACTTTTGAATTATAATGATTAAATGCCTTAAATATCATAAAAGGAAGGACTTAAATGGTAAATATACCATTTTTATATATGTGGTACGGCTATTAAGGAGTTTTATACTTTTGTACATTAAAAATTTTAATAATTATTATGATAAAAGATATAATAATATAGTAAAAACATAAATAAATAAAAAAGATCATCATCTTTTTTTTTCTATTTGGAAACCAAAACCTCCACGGGAGGGGACCTTGAGCTTCAGTCTTCTCTCTTATGCTTGCATGGTATGATTTTTAAACTCGTTTCTTGTAGTTTTATGTTTTTAAGATCGTTGTAACTAGGTCCATGTAGCAGTCCGAATTTGACCCTAATCGGAACGGTGGTTTCGGGACCACGAATCTGAGTTTGAAATATATTTAAATGATATATTCTGTGCTTATTATATGTGCTTTAATGTGTGTGAAAGTTTCGTAGAAAAATTTAATCGTTTGTGTGTTTAATTTAGAAAAAGGACTAAGTCGCGTAAAGGGTCAAAGTTACATACTATAGTGAAAAGTGCCCAAGTGTTAATGGCTTTTTAATATGAGGCACTAAAAGGGCAATTAGCCCATTTTCTAAGATAGTGGACGGCATAGGACTAAATACCCTTATATTATAAGTTAGTCTTATTATTATTAAAAGGTTATATTAGTAATTCATAAATAAAACATATTATATGTTAAATAAAACAAAATGAAGGCCACTATCATCTTTTACATTGTTGGCCGAATATTGAGAAAAGAATAAGGGTTAGAGAGCTTTGAATTTCGGCAATCAATTTGCTTGATTAAGGTATGTGTGATTTTCGGTTTTTGATAATTTTTACGTTTTTGAGATCGTTGCTTCGTTTATTATCCGACCCATGCTAGAATTTTTGAGATTAGCATGTATGTGAGATTATGCCATTGACATGTTTATGTGGTTTTTGATGTTTGATGATTTTATATCAATGATATGATAAAGATTAGTATGTTTTGTATTCGAAATTTTGGTGAATTTGAGTATTTTGGGCTAATTTGTAAAAATGAATTTTTGAGGGGGCTAAAATGCAAAATAAATGAAATAAATGGACTTTTAGGGTCCCTATGAATATTCGGCCCTTGAGTAGATTAGTGAAATTTTGTGTATTTTGTGTTTTATGCAAATAGGACTAAATTGTAAAAATGTGAAACATTAGGGGCAAAATGGTAATTTGCCTATTTAAGTGTTTTGGGATTAAATTGAAATGAAATGTGTTTTAATGAGCTCAAATTGAATGTGTTTAGATCAAGAACAAAGAAAAACGGACTTGGATCGGGGAAAGGCGAAAGTTAACGAATAGCCGGTACTCGTCGTCCGTCGATAGTCGAGGTAAGTCCTTAAGCAAATATAAGTTAAAGACTTATTTGTGAATATAATAAATGATGAAATTTAAATATTTTTAGCATAAATCTATCAAATGGCCGAATGTAGGGGTATGAAATTGGATTGAATTTTATTTATTGAAAGTAAGGTGTAATAGATATGCTTGGTTGTTATGTGAGAGTGATAAGCATTACATAGGTTGTTTGAGATGCTAATGTTGAGAAATGTACATTGAACGATTTGTTATGTTGATATTTCGGGCTTCAAGCCTAGCAGACCTTGTGCTGGTGACTTATTTCGGGCTTACAGCCTAGCAGGCTTAATGCCAGTGTTTATATTTCGGACCTTTGGTCTAGCAGGCTTAATGCCGGTGGGAAATTTGGGCTTGAATGCCTAGCAGGCTAAATGCCGGTGATTCGCTATAAATGAAGAAATCGAGAATGAAATGAGGTATGGCATATTAAATGATATGTGTTAGAAGCTCGGGTAAGAATTGACTTATTGTATTAGTAAGAAATGAAGTAGCTCAGTTCATTACCATTATACTTAAGTATGGTGTGATGAAATGAATGATTCATTAAGTATTTTATTTAGTGATGATGATCTTATCATTAACAGGTATGAACACTTAATATGTGTGAGGTTAAGATATATATATATATATATATATAACACATGTAAGATTCAATTTTTAGTGAATAGATGAATGATAAAAGTGTTTGAAAGTATTTGTAACTGAATTTGTTTGACTCGAAACTTATGAATAAGCATAATACTCAATGATTTGTTGGTATATGCGTATATGGTAAACAAGTGCTAATATTTAAGTCAAAGTATTGCTAGTATTCGGTTAAGCAAAATTTACATGTTGGAATGATTAAATTCAATGTCGAAAGTATGGAGATTAATAAGTTTAGATGTTTTTTTATGCATTAATACTTGCTTGAGACTTACTAAGCTAGTAAGCTTACTTTGTGTGTTTTAATGTGTTGTTATATAGATTTTAGGTCTGCTACGGGTTCAGAGGATCTTTGGAGAAGTCAACTACACTATCAACTCTTTTGGAACTTATAAACCTAGTTTGATTCGAAAGGCATGTATAAGCTAGGCTGTGTTGTTATTAATGGTATTTAATCTTATATATATATATATATATATGTATAGCCTTGCGAAATGGCTATTACTTTTGGTTAAACTTTACTTATGGATTTGATAGATTGGTTGTATAATTGTTCTTGGTTATATGCTTCTTGTTATGTTTTAAGTTTAATTTGAAAGCATATAGTATGACATTTATATTGAGATGTTGGTTATAAGTCGATGATGATAGTGAAAATGTTTATGTATGTATATTCGGCTAAGTCTATGTGCTATAGTCAAACGTAGTTAACATGTTCAAAGAACTAGTTGATTGGGTTTATGTTCGGGTATGGAAATGTGCATAACCATATTATATGCATAAATGGTTTGAGAGATTGGTTAAATTTTACCGAATGCATGAAACTACCAAATTCAACTTATGTTAGGTAATAAATATGAAATATCATAAATGGGACCTTGTATATTCGGTCAAACACTTAAATTTGTAAGTGATGTGTAACACCCCCAAACTCGGCCCACGAGTCTTGACCGGATCTGGTATGTCACTGCGAAAAAATGCTTGAAAAGTATTTTGACTTATAATAAAACATAAAATTTTGTATGCCTTTAATAAAATATTGGGTATGTAAAATTCCAAAATAAAATTAAGTTGTTAAATTTAAAACTTTAGAATAATTTATCAAAGTATAAATTTACTCTTTAAAAGAAACATTCTCGAATATTAACTTAATCATCAATCCAACATAAAACATAATAAAAATCCTTAAACACTTAAAGTGGCCTTTATTACAATAGATAACCTTTCATAAATAAAATGTATAAAACAAATAAAATATCTTCTGCATGGGCCACCTCGTATCCACCCTAACCCGGTCCAAGCTTTATGCATCACCTGCGATATTGGTAAAAATTGGGTGAGTCAAACAAACTCAGTGCATAGTTATTCCACATGTCTCCACATATGGGCTTGGCCCATATCCACACAGTCCATACATATAAAATTATGCAATTATGAAGCCCATCCCAACCTAATGTCCATCCGTACCCCTACCTTGGCAGACCCGCTGCCTAAGGTCGTGGCTAATCCACCGATCAACCAAGTGATCCCACATATCTTACCTTAGCAAACCTGCTGCTCAAGGCCGTGGCTAAGCCACCGATCACATAGGTGATCCCACATATCAATCAGTCCACGGTGGAGCACACAGCTATCAACCGCCGAGATGGGCACCTAGCCAACACCTCCCTTGATGAAGCACATAGCTACCATCAAGCGCTAATGTAGCACAAGGCTAACATTAGACCACGTACATAAATATGTACACCCTTCCTTCGATTTTCACATCCCAAGTCCCATGCATATATGTGTATCATGTCAGATTAACATTTAGAGTAAATATTCATCACATGCTTACCACAAATATCACACATATATTATAGGTAAAATAGAGCACTGACCTGATTAATTGATTACCCACTACGGGTATCCACCATCTTAGCCATTATTTCTGGCTAACATGCACATCATAAACATACATACATAACAACATACAAATAACAGGAGAATAGTGCGATAACTACGCACCTGATTATTTAGCGAAAACCCGATCTATACGAATCTAGCACAATCTAGGATCCCGAAACTCTTTATTCCTGTCGATTTGCCCTTAAATCACCATAACCAAAATCGGTTATTCACTAGCAAACAAATATGGCCTAAGGCCGAATGTTACCAACCACTTACCTAGCTCGTCTAAAACCCAAAACGTCGGCTTGTTCCTGTTGTTAACGAAATCCCTGCATGCCATAAGTTAGGTTCGGCTTTAATACATAAATCCATAGCCCTTGACCGAAACTACATTGCTTACCTTGAAAGAAACGAATCCCGAAAGAGTCCTTACTGCACCTTAGCGTTGGCTACATATAAAAGGCACACCATTATAGCCTATGAAGATTCGGCCAACCTTAAAACCAAGGCCAAAACACTTGATTTCGGCACCCTAAGAAGAAATCCAAAACCGATTGCTTAAGGAAGATCATACTTACCACTATGTCACTTGGAGAGACTACGAGAGAAAAGTCGACAGTCCCTTAGAGATTCGGCTTCTAGAGCTTGCGGCAAAGAAGAGAATATGCACCCTTGAAGATTCAGCTATGGCTTAAAAATACAATTGAAATATTCAGCTATGGTGTATAGTGATGAAGAGGTTTCGGCTACAAATGAGAGGGTAGGTTCGGTTTTAAGGAAGTGAGTGAGGGAGAAATGAAATATGAAAGGAAACGAAGAAGATGCACAAATGCTTACCCAACTTTCGGCTTTTGGCTTCAAAGAAAAGAAAGGAAAAGAGAGAGCTTTCTTTGACTGAAATTTTCGGCAAGCACCACTAAAGAATGAGCAAATAATTTCGACACCTAACTCCCCCCTCCTAGCCGAATTTTGCCAACTAAAGAAACCCACATTCGGCCACTTTATCATTTCCTATCAATTCCCCATACTTTTCTCCTTATCACCTTATTAAATAAATAAAAACAAATAATCCACTACATTAACCCATTATCTTCCCATTTAAAATAAAATAAATCCACACTTATTCAAAATAAATTAAATAACCCTCATTCATCCACTATCTCAATATTTAAAACAAATAAAACAAAATCCCCAATTATCTACCCACTTAAAATAAATAAAATAAACCCACACCTATCCCACTCTTTAGCCAAATTTTAAAATAAAAACAAGCCTTATCTCATCCATTTAAAAGTCCAATGCCGTCCACTCTTTCCCCCTCACTTGACGCCAAAATGAAAAATAAAAGCACACTTTGCTGCCATCAAGACTCGAACCCAGGCCCTTCTCCCCTGCTCCTCAGGTAACGTCCCAAGCCACCTTGCCACATGGTTTCCTTGTGTCATAAATTCCCACGCAATTTCCTTAAGACTTCCTTGCCTAGCTTCCCCTTTTTACCTTGACGCAAAAGCAAAATAAAACAACACTTATGTCACCCTCATGATTCGAACCTCCTCCCTTCTCCTTGGCTTGAGGCGTCACACTCCAAGGCCCTAAGTGGCGCCTTGCAGCCACTTTACCAAGCTCAATTTCGTGTCCAAAAACGCCTAAAATTTCCCTTAAGGCCTCCTTAGCCCAATTCCCTTTTTTTAACGCCAAAAATAAAAGCTCCCAAGTGCAATTTCTGCAGCTCGAACCTCCTCCCCCTAGGAACTCCTCTTGACGCCAACTCTTCTACACCCTAGGTGGCGTCCCTTGCCACTCTTCCAATTGCTTTCTTATGTCATGCTTCGCACCAAATTTCTTTTAAAGCCTTATTTACCTAGCTCCCCCTATTTACACTTAAAACAAAATTTTTCTAAAACGCTTTCCTACATCCTTGGGTTCTTTAAACCCTTAAAACACTGCCAAGCATACCCAAAGCCTACTAACACTTGGATTATGCACTAAATGCATAACCCCTAAATCCGGGATATTACATGATGTGTACTAAGTTGTATGTGTTCGATTATGTGGAAATTGTATATGTGGTTGATCTAATGATAGGTTTGTAATGACAAAGATGATGAGTTTATAATTCATGTTATAATGAGCACATTGGATTTAATTGTATCTGTACAATTTATATATTTATGTATCTTGACACACATGCGTTAATTTTTATTATCTTAAAGAGGAAATATTATGGAGAAGGTTATGTTAAATACGAACCTCGATTGAGCTTTTTTTTCGTATGTGCATAGATATACCATAGAGTGCTATGAGAGTTTATGATTAAGTATGTATGTGCGTATGAGTTCTGAAATGACAAGGTGATAGTTGAGTAAGTAATAGATGTATTTATGTTACTACATGTGCATAAAGTGATAGGTGCTTACTCAAACTTGTGATAAACATTTGAATAGCTTATATTCGATAATTCAATGGTTAATATGTACAAATATATACTAAATCTCTTTGAGTTTAATAAATGTATGAATTGTGATAAATGGCTATGATGATCTGAGTTGAGTCCGGTAATGCCTTATAACCCTAGTTCGGCGATGAGTACGGGTTAAGGGTGTTACAGCCCAGCTAACCCGTAGTTTTGTTTTTGAAACTTTAAAGGATTTTGGATTTTTCCATTGATGAATCCTTGTTATTCATGATTTTAAATGATGACATTGAATTTTTGGTTGTAGATTAAAATTAGTTTATTAAATGATTTTTGATAGTTTTTAGTCAAAGGATTAAATTTGTAAAATATTAAAATTTCATGGAATTTTTTGAATTGTTAATAATTGTTTATTAAACTGTATTCAAATTGAATTATGATATTAAATTGAATTTATAAAATGTTTACAATTAAGTACAGATAAGAAATGATTATTTGGCATTAGTTGTTATCGAAATGTATGTAATTGATTTATAACATGTGTATGGATATGATATTGCGAAAGTGCCTCTGAGATTATAATGTTAAGAAGTTTTCTAAGTGTCGTTTGAACGTAGTAATCGATTAGGATACAATTGGCGTGTAAATAGGGTTTGAACGCGTGCTTGTACGGGTTTGCACTTCGGTGCCTCTGGTTGCACTTCACTGCCTCTGTCTGCACTTAGGTGCTTATGTTATGCATCATTGATGTCTTTGGTGTGGTGTAGTTTCCCAAGTATCCGAGTCAAGTTACTACAGTTCATCAGGCCATGTATCGATCGTCTTAAAACTCATTTATTTGCTCAACTTTGTTGGGTATTTATATTACTACAAAATGATAAATGTTGCTATGAAGTGCTTGTTTATTATATTGGTTGTATTGAGAAATTATGGATTATGAATTTGTTATGAATTTTGGAAGGTATCATTTATGATTGAAATGATTATATACTAATATGGTGTGATCTTGCATTTTGGATATTAGGAATTAGAAACTTATTGCTTGAGGTAAGTTAAATGGTATATATATGTTATGAACTTACTAGGCTTCATAAGTTTATTTGTTTCATTTGTGTCTCTTTTGTATTTGGCATTTTGCGGACTGACCGGGCGAATCGATTTAGGAGCACACACTATCTAACCATCTTGGTAGCTTTTGTATTTCATTTTGGGATGTGGCATGTATATAGGTGTTTTGTTGTGGATATGTAAATTGTTAAGTTAGTTTGGTACAACTAGTAATGTGCTTGGTTTTGGGATGTGTATTTGTGTTGGTTATAATTAAGTTGATCCTAAATGGTATATATATATTTGATGATGATGGTTTGAAATGGTTACTTGTTAAGTATGCCATATTTTGGTCAATAAGATTGGCAGTTTTGGGCTTGAATGGTTAGCTAGTGATAAAGTTTGTTCCTTATTTGTAACATTGTTCTTGAATTGAATTGGTGAGTGAATTAAGGTGCCTTTTGATGGCATATTGGTTAGACATAGGATGGATGAATTTTTGGCATGTACTTGATGTTTTGAATGTGCTTTTAACCATGTGAAATAGACTACATATGGTATGTCTTATTGTACAAGAAATGTGCAGCCTGGGACACGAGCCGTCACACGGTCACCCCACACGGTCATGTGTATTTATTGTTTTAGGTGTAGGTTTCACATAGTCTATGACACAGCTGTACGTCTCAAAATAGTTTGTGGTACAATCTGGCACACAACAATGTGACCCAAATTCGAATACACACACGGTTAGTCACATGGTCGTGTGGTCTTATTTCGAATACCTACACAAGAGAACACATGGGTTAGGACACGGCCGTGTGACCCCTATTTTTCAAATTTTTAAATTTTTTTTGAAATTTTCTGATTTGTTTCGATTTGATCCTAAATTGTTCTCAAACTTTTTTTAGGGCCCCGTAGGCTCGATTTAATGCCCCATAAGTGTATTTTTGCCATTAATTGATTTAATTTTTATATGTTAGCATTTAATTTGTATAATTATTTCTGTTATAAATTTAATTATTTTGTTTTGCTCGATAACACTCCATAACCTAATCTGGCAACCGAGACGGGATGGGGGTGTTACAAGAAATGAACTGTGAGTTTGAATATAAATGAATAGAATGAATATGAAATGGGAAATATTCAGGAATAATTATGGTTTTTTTTCCAAAATAGAAAAATGGAATCATTTTGAAATGAATGTAAGTTTCCAAAAATGGAAATGATCCATTTGCCATTCTATATGGATTACTTAAAAAATGATCGAAAGAATGAGTTTATGTTTTTAAGATGTTTTAAAGCTCGAAAATAAAAATAAATCATTTAGTCACAGTGAACATGTTCAGTTATGAAATATTAAACATATTTTCTCAAAATTTTACCAGGGGTAAAATCATCAAAAAATTTATTAGAGGTAAAATAGGGATAAGAATTTTGTTTAATATAGAACATTAAAGTTTATTTTGGGTAATAGAAAAACTGAATCAGGTTGATCACATTAGAGAGTACTAGGTCAAAAGGCCCAAGAAGTACTCGTAATTAGACTCGATGTGAGAGATGCCAAAAACTCGTCACACGACATGAAGGGGCAGCAACCCTAGTAGGAATACTAGGGTGTGTCGTCCACCCCACTCTTACTCTAAGTAGAAAGTTGTTTTCTATTTGAAATAAACCACTACAACTCAACAAGGATTTTACCTTCCCTTCTCATAAATAGATGGCATCGGAAGAGCTATTAACACAACTTTGAGAAATTGTCACTCTATTGAAAAATAGAGAGAATTTATTCTCAACTATTAGATATATTTTTCCAAAATAATAATTCTATAGATTTCTATTTAAAAAGAGAGAATTTTCGTTTTCACTTCACCCCAAATAAAAGAGAGAAAATTTTTTCTAGTTTAGTGTTTCAATTCAATTGGTTCGAGCTCACACTCAGAGCAGTTCGCGATACGAGAATAGTGAAGAAGATCATTTGGTTGAAAGCCGGGAACAACGAACTTTCCCTAAGCTGAAAACACAAGTATGAATTCTTTTAGAGTTTATTGTTATAAATATCACAAACCATGTCGATTTTCAAAACTTCAATTTCCGTTATGCAAGAAATCGTTTTTCAAACCGGGTTTTTTTCAACATCCAAAACCAAGAAACCAAATTCTCAGAATTCTTTCAGAAGTTACAGAAATCTATTTCTTCTTTTTCTCAAATCCATAAGTACAAAAAAATTAAGAGGCTTATTAGTTCACTGGATTCTCTTTTTTCCTTACTCAAATACTATGTATATCACTCCATATAGAGCTTTCTTTAGCATTCTCTTCTTCGATTACAGCGAAGAAGTCAAAGAAAAATAAGAAAATGGAATGGAAGAAAACAAAATAGAATAGAGAAAACCTCCCTCTACAGAACGACCCTTCTCACTATATATATATAACCTCTACATGCTCAGTCACCAACTCTCATAGACACCACACATTGGCAATCATTTTGTCTCCCAATAAGTAACCAGTCGATTTCATTGTAACCAAACTAGAATTGGAATCAACTAATAGCTAACCAACCACTAAAGTTTCCAAATTCTTACAATCAAGTCTGTCGAACTGGCGACTCCTTGCAATTAACTCCCACATCGTCCCAATTTCGAACCTTAATGAAAATCGAGTGTGACAGAATAAGTTATGCTATGGATATATTTTGACATGAAGTAGGCACCAAATGATATATTTTGTGCCACACGGTCTGTCCACACGATCATGTGTCATACACGAGTGGA
Organism: Gossypium australe; assembly: GCA_005393395.2. Classification (NCBI taxonomy): domain Eukaryota; kingdom Viridiplantae; phylum Streptophyta; class Magnoliopsida; order Malvales; family Malvaceae; genus Gossypium; species Gossypium australe. The sequence continues at coordinate 82,512,370 of CM016621.1, read as the reverse complement.
TGACACAGCCGTGTGTTTACTAGAAAATAGGATACATTAGTCACATGGGTCCTGATTGTCACACGGGCTTGCCACACGCTCGTGTGAGTACTGTAGATTTAGTCATTTAGTTTTTCACACGGTCTTAATTAGTTACATTGCCTAATCACACAGTCATGTGACTTTTGATGAATTTTTCCAAGTTGACCCACACGGCCATAGTGAGTTACACGATCATGTTACCTCTATTTTGTATAAGTGTCCTTATCTTTTGAAAGTATTACAGTTTGATCTCTACTCGTTCCTGGGTCTATCTTAGATCTCATGTAAGCTTATTCAAGACTCGGAAAAGGTTTTATATAGTATTGAATGCTTGATATGATCTATGTTGATGAAATTTGACTATTATTTGTTCGTAATTGTTCTGTTTTGTACTGTAGCATTCATAACTTGATCCCAGCGAAGGAGGCGGCTGAGGGGTGTTACATTATGGCATGCTAACTATATCCACAAATTTCCTAGTCTTCATAGGCATTTCATGATACCGGATTCACCATAATTAACCATGAATGATTTATTTCACGATTATCATGATTTCGTTATACTTTCTCATTTCTTTCATTCGAGTTTACTATTTAACATTGCACGAACATATAATTTCAAAAATTAAGATTTTTAAAAGCATTAGCTTTCATTTCCATTTTAGAATTGTCCATGATCTTTATTCATGTTAATATATATTTCATGATTTTCACTATTTAACTATACTTTTTCACTTCTTCAATATAGTCTTCATTTTTTCCACTATTTAAAGAAGAATTCTAATTTCATTTAGTAAATTATAATTCACGATACACCTTATATGTCGTGTTTTCTACACGATTTTCACTTATCAAATAATAACACGTAAAATTTTCATATACTTTTCAATTTAGTCCTTTTAACCATGAAATTCAATACTCTTTGTCACATAACACTTTAATCAAATAATTCATCATAATATCATATTTCACATGTCTAACTTATATGCACTTCACTTTTTTCTATTTCAATTGTAAATTTCATAAAGTTCACAATTTAGTCCTTAGCATCATGAAAATTTAATATTTACTATGATTTCACTTTGACATCACTTTATGTTTATTTCACTACCATACTATACTTCAATTAAGTCTTCCATCATAATATTTTATTTCTCATATCAAAATATTTTACACTTTATTTTACTAATTTACCACAAATTCCATAAAGTTTATGTTTTAGTCATTAGGTAACAAGAGAATTCAAGGATGCTTACCTCTTTACAACCTTTAATCACTTGTTTTTCTTTTTTCTTTGTCACTTGAATCACTTCCTCTATCTCTCTCTTCAATATCATGCCAAGAACATAAAACTTTCCAAAAGAAATATTTACGTTAACATCATTTCTATACCATTCTAACAAGATCAAACTTGAAAACATAATAAAACTTTGATATTCATACCTTGTTCTCTTGATTTCAAACCTTATTTTGATTTTCTCTCTCTTCAAACATGAACACACAACTTCTACTCTTGAAAATCATCTTGTTATGATTTTGTTTTCTTGATTTCACTAAGGATTTCTATGGAAATTTGATTCATTCCTCGCTTGGATTTGATGGTTATGGTGAAAATGACTAAAATAAATGAAAATGAAAGTTTCCCTCATATATGGATGAAAGTGATGTAAGAATGGAAGATAAATGATGGAAAGTTCTATACTTTTCTAATCAAATATCTAATTATTTAATTAATAAAATAATATTAAAATAATCCAACCAATCATTTCTCAACACCTTTCGTCCTTAATCATTACACTTAATATTTATCTAAATTGAGAAATGACCATTTTGCCCTTCATAATTATCTACAATGTCATTTTTGAATCAATATTCATTTTTTTGTAAAATTGCAATTTAGTCCTACGTATTTTTCCACTTATTCATTTGGTCCATGTTTACCAATTTTCTGTCACAAGGAATTTTAGGTTATTTTCACTTTTGGTCCTTCAACTTTTCCATAATTATAAATAATTATAGATTTTATTCAAACATGTCCATAATATAAATAAGTAAACAAAAACTTATTTCAAGCTCATTAGCTTTTTTTAAAAATTCTTTTGGATCTGCTTGGATTGCACATAGTAATTGGACAAAAGTGTACTAGGGTAGTAATTAGACTTCTTATAACTACAAAGAATTATAATTCCCTAAACGTGTTTTACTGATAGAGTGTAAGTACATCGTAATTCTCTATGCCATGTTTGGTAGAACAAAATGTAATTACACAATTACACAATTTATATTTTTTAAAATATATATGGTCGCGTGAGGGACACGGGCCATGGACACGAGCGTGTGCCAGGCCGTGTGAAAACCCCTATAGGTTAGAATTGAAAAAAATAAATCCACACGGCTAAGGACATGGGCGTGTGTGACCACAAGGTTTGCCCACACGGGCATGTCCCTTGCCACACGGGCGTGTGCCTCTGTTTTTAGCGAAATTTTCCAAAGTTTTCTAAAGTTCCTGGTTTAGTACCGAACCCTTTTCTAAAGTATATTTTGGGCCTCGTAGGCCCATATTAAGGACGTTAAGAGGAAGTTTGAAAAGTATTTGAATTGAAACAAACTTTTACGACTCAGATTTGTATGTTTGTACGCGTTTAAGTAAGGTAACGCCTCATACCCTGTACCGGTGTCAGATACGGGTAAGGGGTGTTACAATTCAATTCAATCCATTTACAATATTTAGGGCATTTTACAAATTAGCCCTCATATTTTCACATTTTAACACTTTAATCCTCATTTCACAAAATCACAAAATCACAAAATACACATAATTTCCTTATACAAAGGCTTAGCCGAATATTCCCTTAACTCATATAAGTCCACATATATCATTTATTTCACATTTTAGTCCCTTAATTTCTCATTTTCACAATTTAGCCCTGTATACTCAAATTCATCAAAAATCCAAATACAAAACATATTAATCTCACATCAAGCTTTCATAATTCATCAATTAATATCATTAAACTCAAAAAATCATCAATGGCATAACTCAAAATTGTCATCAAATTCTGAAATTGAGGCAAGGGCTTAATAGAATGCTAAGCAACAATTACAAAAATATAAAAATTATCAAAAACCGAACAAATTACATACCTAAATCAAAGAAGACAAAGGCCAAACCTAGCTTGCTCAACAAATGGTGTTTTTCACCTTAACTTTCGGCAATAGTGAAAAAAAAGATGAACAAAATGTTGTTTTATTTTAATTTAATAACATTATTTACAAATTACTAAATTGCCATTAATGAAAACATTAAAATCCATATAATGGATGGCCATTTATGTAATACTCCACTAACTATGGTCTAATCACATCTCAAGGACCTCATATTTAATAAACCATAGTAAATAAATACTATAACAAATAGAAAGTCATTTTTGCATTTTACGCGATTAAGCCCTTTTCTCAAATTAAACAACCAATCTATAAAATTAATTCACGAAACTTTCACACATGCTTAATCACATACTATAAACACAGAAAATAACATTAAAATATTTTTCGACTCGGATTTATGGTCCCGAAATCACTATTCCGACTAGGATCTAAACCGGGCTGTTACAATTACACAATTTATATTTTTTAAAATATATATTGATTATTAAATTATCATTATGATCAAAAAAAATTTGAACAAGTAACAGAAATTAAAATAAAACCATCATGTATAATATATCAATTCAAGAAAGTAATCATTAATAAAATTGCTAATAAAAATAATAAGACAAATAAACATTATATGTAATTTTATCTAATTGATCTAGTATTTGATATTCATTTGGTTATTCCCTTTTTAACATTTAAAATATGCAAGGTTAAAAATAATAGAAAATTTAAAATATAAAATTAATTTAGAGAAAAGCCTATACTAAATTATAACCTTTTTTATAATACCTAAATTAAATTAAAATAATATAACATTTATAATATATAACATTTATAAAAAAAGGTTTTACAAAACATCAAATAATTTTCATAGTGTTTATTATAAATAATATAAATTTTTACCATAATTTTAGAAAATTATTTTTTTATAATAAGTTGATAAAATACTTTATGACACAAATTATTTTTATAATATCAATTTTATTATAACTTTAAAATTTTTTAAGATTTAAATAATATAAATTTTGATTATAACTTAATAAAATGCAAAAAAAAATTATATAATATAATATTTATAATATAACATTAAAAACATTTTACCATAACCATCCCAAACACTATATGTGTTCATACTTATAATAAAATTTTCATAACATTTACATAAAAAAATAGATTTTTAAAGTTAAATCATATATAAGCATTTGAAAAGCCATAAAGTAATTAGTTGCACATAACTACCTATATAATTACTCTAATTCTCATCATTTCCTTAAAAATTAAAAATATAATTAAAATGCTTCAAATCTAAACATGCCACTTTTATTAATTACACTATCTTAGAAAAATTGTTTAAGTAACTTTTCAAACACTATCTTTAAAAAATTATTATTTTTAATTTAGTATTAAACAATTTTATATTTTTCTTATATTAAAATTTTAAATATGAACAATTTAATTTATTTTTTAATAATTATTTTATATTATCAATCAAATCAAAAAACTTCAAAATGATATTGAAAATGTTGAGTGTCTTTAAATTACATAAAAATAAAAATAATAAAATAAAACACATGACCACCTCTTAAACATACTAGTGAAAATAAAAATTACACTACTGTTATACTGGAAAATAATCTATTTTTAAATAAACATTTTATAAATTTAACATTTTGTATTATAAATTATATTATAAAATTGTATACTAACGTGCCTAATTTCTTATTTAAACCTAATTTTGAATTTAATATATTTTTCAAATATTGTCAAATATCAAGTTACTATTCAAATTTGAGCGAATCTATTAACCACCCTTGACAGTTTATTTATTTTTCTATAAGCCACTTGGCTGTTGGAACTTAAAAGATTAAACGACATGCCATTATCTCTGTCATAGCCCAACTTTGTCCGGGCTATCAAGGCCCAATTACCAAGCCTAAATCAGCCTAAACTAAACCCACAAAGTCCAATTCGCCTAGCCCAATACCCCAAGACCAATAACCCAATACAGGAAAAAGAAGAAAACTCTAGAGTCCCCTTTCCAGCGCCGCCGCGCGTCCTCCACACGAGCGTCGCTCCAACTGCCCGCGCGCGTCGTTCCAACTTCCGTGCCCACGCCTCCTGACAATCGATGCTCCCCAGGCGCCTCGGCCTCCATCATCCACAGGCCTCTCCCATACCCTGTGACAAACGAAGACACGAAGAAACAGAGAAGCATGGGACGGAATAATAGAATAGTAAAAAGGGTGTCTCTCGGCTATAAAGCCATGGAAAATCAATGTAAATGGATGTTTTTTTTCGATCAAACAAAAAAAAGAAATACAAGAGGAACTTTGAATCCAAACAGTTGCAAACATTTAGAAGCAAAAATCAATATCAGTTTACAACAGGCAATATAAGAAAGCGAGAAACAAAGTATTAAGGTTTATTTCTGTTTTATTTTTTGGAAGCTATACATATATATATATAAACCCATTCTATTTATTTATTTAGTTTTTTTTTAAAAATCAGTTTATAGATAATATTAAAAATATATAATAAAAAAAGAGAAAACCTACCTTTTTGCGAATTCCAGCCACCGCACGCAGCGGAGTCGGCGGTCGAAAATCGCACCAGCTCCCCCTCCCCTACAGAGAAAACAAAAAAGGGGTTAGAATTTTTTTTTAAAAAAAAAGCCTTTAAAATGAAAGTTTAGCTTAATTTTTTTCCTTATATACACTTTACAAAACGACGTCGTTTTGGTCATCCCCCCTTAAACACAAAACGACGTCGTTTGGCCAAAGGCCAGCGTGTGCGACCCGACCCGAATGAAGGATCCGCGTGTTTTCGTCGATTGGTTTAATTGTGCTTTCGGTCCTTCCGCATTTTCAGATTTAAAATCAAGTTTTCTGTTATTGCAAATTTGGGCCCAGAAATTTCGCGCGGTTGCGATTCGGTCCCTCTTTCAACGCCGCGTTTTACTATTTGGGGAAAATTGCCCTCCTCGTCCCCAGCATTTTCGCGCGCGTTACATTAGACCCCAACCCTTTTTTCCTCTTTTTAAATTCGGTTCTTCAATTTTTTCCCATTCAATTTAGCCCTTTTATTATTTTCATCCTCTTATTATTAATTTAACTAACTTTATTATTGCTATTATTATTATTATTATTATTATTATTATTATTATTATTATTATTATTATTATTATTATTATTATTATTATTATTATCATTATTATTATTATATTAGTATATTGTATATATTTCGTATCACTATCATTGTTATTTTATTTTTATTACTATACTATTATTATTATTATTACTACTATATTTATATTATTATATTGTACATATTTTGTATCATTATTATTATTTTATTGTTATTATTATACTATTATTATTATGTTATTATTATTTCTATATCACTATTATTGTACTATGACTTGTATATATACTTATTATTATTATTTTAATTTTATTATTATTTCTGTTTTATTCTTTTCTCATTCGTTTTAGACTTGTTTTATTTTATTTTCGCCTTCATTATTGTTATTCATATTAACGCATATATTTCTATGTTGCTACGCATGTTAGTATTGTAATTTGTTTTTACATTTTATTATAAACTTGTGTCATATTGATTTTGCTCGATACAAAACTGTTTCTTTTCGTAAAGGTAATATTCCTTATTTAGAAATTTGAGAGATCGTGCCCTAAAGTATTGGGTTGCAATTTTCTCGTTTAATTTAAATAACTGAATATCCTTTTAAAACAAATACATTTTTAAACAAAAGCTTACTCTCGAAAATTCAAAATGTCGTGTCCTAAAACATTGAATGTGAAGATTTGTTATCCCGAAGTAAGATTTTTAAAAACGAAGGCAATGTCCCGTATTTGGAATTTCGAGAGATCGAACTCTAACTTACTGAATTCCGATTTTTCATTTGTCAAATAATAGGATATCCTCCTCGAACTCAAATCTGAATTTTAAAGTCAAATGACAAACTTAATTTCGAGAGTCCAAAATGTTGTGCCCTAACTTACTGAGTACGACATTTTATCTCTTAAAAATAAGAATGTCTTATCATCCACTTTCGATTTGTTCATGTTCTTTTAAAGAGGGATTTTAAAATCTTTTTTACAATTTTCAACTTTCGACATAAGGACATTAATTGATCAATTTGGTACCAATTTTGGGCGTGACGAGAATGCTAACCCTTCCTCGTGCGTAACCGACTCCCAAACCCGTTTTCTCGAATTTCGTAAACCAAAAGCACTGTTTAAGTAAATCAAAACATTTTATTAAAACAAAGGTGATCACACCCAATAAAGATCGGTGACGACTTCCGTTTTTATTCGTTTTCAAAACTAAAGTCAATTCCCATATTCAAAAAAAATGGTTTCGACAATCTCGATACCAAAAATGAAAACTATCAAAATTTATATAATACCACAATGCCTGGATTTCTTAGGTGAATTAGTGTACAAGTGTGTTGCCACTCAAATTGGTGCAAAGAGAAAATGCATCTAGCAAGAGGTCAAATCTCTATCTAAAAGAAAAAGGAACAATTTTTTTTTTTAAAAGGAGACGATAGTGAAAATAGATCAATTTTAGGAAAAGAATGCTTCCCAAAATGCAGTCAACCGGAGAAAGCAAGTGGTGTGTCATTGGATCAAAAGCTTTAGGAGATTTGTTTTATTGGGGTTTTGCCAGCAACTTCCGAATACCATGATTTCCAGGCTTCCATGTAATGAGAAAAGAGATCCCTTAAAGCTGAAAATATGGCAGCAAATTAGACTTGTATTAGAATCATTAATAATTGCTATTGAATGACTAGGAGCATTTATTCTCTAGGTAAGGAAAATGCCTAAAGAAAATGCAAACATCTGAATTGGGTCAAGCCTATGATGCAACTAACAGAAAAGAGAAGAACGGGCTAAAAGTATTGACAATGAATGATGGAACCAAAATTGCAAAATATTGACTATAAAATCATATTACATCTTTTATATACGTGCTACGCTTAAGGAAGAATAAATATTAACCATAACATCATATACTCAATCCATAACATCATATTATTAACAAAGCACCATGTGAACTGATAGAGTATAGCTTATGAATAGAATTCCCATCAACTCACATGTAAATTTAAATATTCGTATGCGTACTAATATTTCTTGGCATTAATAATAGTACTATTAATGCAGCCCACTCATTTTAATTTTTATAATGGACAATTAAACTATACTATACCTTGATTGTGATATTGAGGGCGGTAAGTGGAAGCAAGACTCTCCCAATCATGGACTGGCTTAGCATCATTCTCGGAGTTACTAATCTTAGTCAAGTTTACAGGAGCAAAAGGACCAAACTGGTAGCTCTTTGAAGCTTGTTTCGAATCCTCCGAACGGCTTCTATCATCCGCAGGCACCAAATTTTCGACTTTTTTATGCTTTTGCTGCGACTTGTTGAAATTCTGATCATTTGAAGAATCAACCTTATTCTTCTTGAAACTGACGTTGGTGACATCAGTTCCGAACACCCTTTTCTTAGACTCATTAAGAACCAAGGCTTCAGCAGATCCTTTCTCTGATTTTCCTCTTAGCCCCAACCACCTAAATGCAGGTTTCCGGGTATCTACAGTGTGAGTCTGCACACAAATTTATTTAAAATTAGGAAACTTAAAGGCACTTGTAACTTAAATCTTTGACTATAACAATTCCATAGCAGCAGAGATTGACGTTTAAACAATTCTAGGCCCTTGTTAGTTTTCTCAGTTAACTATTTACCTTCTCAATAAGATTCATGGAAGACAACACATTTGCAATGTCATACAACCGCCTTACTTTTGCTGTTGAATCATCAAATGAACAACAAATTAATTAGTCTTCTATCTCTTTGTATTAGTTCCTCAGTTCACAATGAGGGTGAGTACAAGTTTCGGATTATTACTTCTCATTACTGAGGTATTGTGAGCATTCCCAAGCAACAACCTCGCTGCTTCATCAAGGGAGATCAACTCTGCCTGGCAAGCATTTACTTAGAAACATTAAAATGATTACCATAACAGAGTAATTCCATGGCAATTCATAGAGAGCAAAGAACAAAGCTCACACTAGAGCAGAGAAAAAGCTTGACAAAATTCTGAGTAAGTAGCCCCAGGGATTTTTCCCTTCGGTTATCTGCAAATATCAGAATATAATCCATAAGATCTCTTCATCAGTTGCAAATTAAAACCCATCAGATTTCACTAAAATCAGCGTCTTGAAGATTAACTGTTTACATATCAAATCAGAGCAGACCATTTCTATTGACATAAATAAAACACCATTTTCTTCGAGGAATTACAGAGAACGAAATTGATATAATTGAAATTTACCAACTTTCACCGATGAGGACTTAAGAATAGAGGTAGACTTTGAAGTCTCAGTCTGGCTCCCAGTGATGGGATTAAAGAAGCCTTCATCCTCTTCATCGTCGTCATCATCATCTGAGACCTGAAACCATTCCAATCACAAGGCTTTTTTGTAAGCAAAAATAAAAGAATAGGTGAAAAAAAGGGTTAAATAACCTTTCTGCTTACCTTTGCAATGTTGTGTACATCGAATTTTTTGAAATTGCTACTGAAACCTTCTTCCTGACAAAAACCATAGAAGTAAAAGAATCAGTTCAATTTCAAACATCTTTTACAACATTAGACTAAGCAAAACAATGAAAGAGGATACTTTGAGCTTACCTTTAGATTTTGTAAAGCCTTAGGAATTGCCCCAAAACCTTTCCATGTATATTTGTTCTTAGCCTTTCTTGTCAGAACCTAAAAACATTAACGTAAAAAAAAAAACCATTTAAATGTAAACCATAAATCAAAATCAGAGAAAATGAAGCAAATATTAGAAAAGAAAATTACCCCAACACTTTCCAAAACATTAACAATATCATAGATCCGCCGTCTCTCAACTCCTTAATATATCACAAAAGAAAAAAAAAACAAATCTTCAAAAATTTTATTAAAAAAAACATAAAAAAAGTAAATCTTTGAATTGAAAAGAAAGGACCTAATCTTGCAGCGGCTTCGTCAAGACCAATCAACTCAATGCCATCCTTATTATACATGCTCAAGAAACTGCAATGTCAAAATTGAAAAGAAAAAAAAAAAGAGAGTAAATCTTTGAATTGAAAAGAATAAAAAAAGACTTTAAAGTGAGGGAAAGGGGATTGTGATTTACTTGGAGCAAAGGAGGCCCAGAGATTTCTGCTTGCGACTATACGTGTAATGACGAGAGGAAGATTCGGGAAGAGATGAAGAAGATACCGGCATGTTTACGGTGGAGAGAAATGGAAGGGATTAAAGGACGTGGAGACGAAGAGGGTGGGCGGAAGTAGGCGCTAAAGAAATGAATAAATAAAAAGAAGGAATTGAGTCTTGAGTAAAGGATTGGGTTGGCGGGGTGAGAAATTTTGAAAAAGAGGGAGGGTTCTTTATTTTTTTTCTTTGATTCGGAATCGGAGGGATGGGAATTTAAAATTTTGAATTATGGATTTGAGGTAAGCGGGAATTTTAATTCTGTTATAACGTCTATGGTAACAAATTTGCACGCTCCAATCCCGTAATCATATCACATATGACGCGCTTCTCTTTGGATTTTGGTTTAATTATACCAACAGTCAGTATAAGTTTTTGTTTTTATCACCCAATTAAAAAAGTTTTAATTTACTTACTATTGTTTTTGAAATTATTTTTTTGTTACCCAACCATTAATAATAAATTTAGTCATTAACTTCTATACATTCTGCCAATTCAATTATGATTCTATATAAAGATAATAAAAAATCAAAATTCTTTTAAAAAATTAGAAAATTCTAAAATAATATATAGAAATTGTAATTTTCAAAATTAGAAAATCAAAATTCTTTTAAAAAATTAGAAATGTTCTCCGAACTTAATTTTTCTATTTAACTTATCTATCAAATTTTAGTTAAGGTGATTATCACTTTATCACTTGCTAGCATTTTTTATTCATTTGTTGAGTATTCATACAAGTCATTAAAATCTTTAATATCATTTTAGGGTTATGCACACTTTCCATCAAATTGGCTACATTTAGGGTGGGTTTTGATGGGTGGCGGGGTGCGGTGCATTTAGCTTACTTTTTGTCTCACGTTATATTATTGCTTCAGTATCTAATCTCATCGTCACCGCTATTTGTACACTAACCGTAGGAAAATGCACCACCCATCCAAATCCACCCTTACTCTCATTACACATGGCTCACAATTGCATTACTCATTTTCTCCTCACATGTTATTCACATGGCATCTCAATGGCAAGTTCTTATTTCACTAGCTTGTTTTTATCTTATTTATTTAAGTATAGTTCCGCTTATAATCAATTATTCATCTACTTCACATTTTAACTGTGTAACATCTCAATTTTTAGAAGTTTGATCTTGGTTCGGATTTTTTAAATTGAGCCATTTTGGAAAGTTGAACCGAGAGATTTTCAAGAATGGGTATGGTGGTGGGTTAGTGGTTTATTAATTAGCGACTGTTCATTAATTAGAGGTATTGAGTAGTTAGATTTGAGAAATTAGAATTTAAGGCCTATGAACTAATTTTTACTGTTAGCAAAATCAATGGGGTTAATTGTAATGACTAGAAAGTTAGTGGTATCAAAAAGTATGGTTTTGGGACTCCGATTTCGTAAACCAGACTCGTAAATATTTTTTTATTGAATATTTACGGAGTTATAATTGAAGTGAATTGAATTTCGATCGGGTAATTTTATTGAATTAGGGCTTAATTAGTGTATAGGGGCTAAATCACGTAAATGCTAAAAGTACGAATTATTATTAAATTATAAGGTAGAGCATGACTAAGGGACTTTTGAAGCAAATAGACCAATGGTTTAATAATAGTGGATGGTAATGAAGTGATTAAATATTAAAAAAATTATAATTAAAATCATAATAACCAAGTGGATTGAAAGAGAAAGCAAAACTTCACTTCACATTTCCTAACATTTGAAACAAAGAGAATGGGAGAATATGAAATGATAAGGGTTTCAAAAGTTTCAAGCTTAAATTGGTTAATTCAATTTAGTCATTTTCTTGTAATTTTTATGTTTTCAGAATGCTTGTAGCTCAAGCTAGCTGACCCTTGTGGAATTTTTTGATATTGTTAAATAATTAAGAAGTTGTCATTATTAGGTAGTTGAAGCTTTTGATGATATTTTGATAGATTTTAAGTTTAGAATTAAAAAGGAACTAAATTGTAAAGCCAAATGATGATTTTGTGCATTAGGGACTAAAATGCCAAAAATTGTGATATTTGTGGTGTAATTGAGAAATAGGAAGTCCTATAGCGGCTCTAGTGAATTTGACTTTGGATTTAGGGGGGTTAAATGTGAGATTTATGTTAGTTCTAATTTTAAGGACTAAATTGAATAAAATGCAAAAATTGCATAATTTAGTAATTGAATGAAAAATTGGTTGCGTATTGATAGTTATTATTCTTGTCTTAATTTGTAGCTAACGTCGAATCGAATTCATCAAAAAAGAAAGGAAAAGACAAAGTAGTTGACGAATAGCTCGGATTTTATGATTTGTGTTTCTATAATCCGAACTAGTTGTAAATTGCTGCATTTTGAATTGTGTTGCAAGGTAAGAAATTAAGGTGAGACATTTTGTTATGAAAAGTTTTTATAGATTGAAATGAATCGATTTATGATTTTAAGGATTAAATTAAGTATATTTGAAAAATGTGTGTATTTATATGAATGTGAAAATTGAGCATTTGTTGAGATTATGATTGTTGCCATATATGTCGGATAAATGTATTCATAATGAAATAAATTTGAATTGAGATGCTGGATGATAATGTAATATGAAACAAATACCCTATTAACTGCTCGGATAAAGTCGAATATAGTTGGCATGCCATAGGATAGGAAGAGTTCAAGGTTACTTCGACTACGAGTCAATGAGACACTGGTGCCAATTTGCTTCAATTTAATTGATAAGACACTGGATGTCAACTTATTGTAGCATTGGACACAATTATTTGCTTCAGATATCCGATGAGGCACTGGGTGCCAAATTGGTGTGTTGGTTTGATCCATGTATCCGTCAGAGTTTGAGTCGTATTAATAAGGAACTTAAATGGTAAAAATCGATATATTTGATATTGAATGGAAAATTATGAGAAATGGAAATGAAATGTGAAACGGATCATGAAATGGTGAATTGAATTGTGAATATTGAATGATTATGATCAATGGATCCATGAAATTGGAAATTGAGATGAAATGTGCTATTATATGAGTTGTTTTATCAAATGATTTATGAAATAAGATTGTCATGCTTTAATATTGGTATATCAATCTTGTACATTGCATATTATCTCTAATTTAACTTATGCATTCTTATGACTCAGAACTAAGTTTTAATTGTATAAGACTGGTAACACCCAAGATTTGGATCCGGTTTATCAAGTCGAGTTTAGGGTGTTACAAGTTTGGTATCAGAACCTAGGTTTAGTCGGTTCTCGGATTATGAAAGATGAAGAAGCCCTGTATGCATAATGCACTGAGCTTGATAGTGTTCCTCAGGTATGATAGATTCTTCTTACCATGAGATTAATGCACTTGTAATGACTTAATGAAAAAGAGATAATGATGAACAAAGAAACCAATGAAATGTAACGGTTCCCTTCAATAATAACAAGGATGTTGTATCAAAATGGAAGGTAATAAAAGAAAAGTACAAGGCAAGACAAAAAAAAATTCATTTTCCTCCTTTGGTGGGTTGGTTGGTGGGTTGAATAGAGACCTCATCTAGTTGGGGATGACCTTCAGGATTTTGCTCCATGTCTGCTAAGTCCACTTCATTATCCTCAGCTACGGGTTTAGTAGGGGTGGAAAAGACAACTGATTATTTCTACTCTCTTTGGAAAGCCTCTAACTCTTCACCTTCTTGATTGTAAACATCAAAGTTGAGCGATTCTGCAGAGATATCCTTTAGATAACCGAAGTCTACCTTGCTAAGGTCAAGAGGACCAGCGGCCACTTGGGCGTGTAGGATCAAGTTCGATTTCCACTCTGACAGAGCCTCTACAAGGTTCTTCTGAGTATCTTCTTGATACTTCTTGAAGGTTTCTCCATGAGATTAGCACAGCCTCTCCAACTCTACCTTGTGCCTCTCCTCTTGACCTTGGACTTCTCCTTGAAGATAATATTTTCATCCCACAAGTGGTTGATCTCATATTTCAACTAATTATTTTCAGTTTGAACATACTCATACTTGCTCTTCAGAGTCGTGAGCTGCATAGATAGTCTTGCAATCAAACTGCTTGAGTTTTGGTATTTCTAGTGGAGTTCAGCCAAAGCTTTTTATTAGATTTCACAGGTTTCTCCTAATATGCTATTCTGCTATTGTAGCACCTATTAGATGTTCGAGAAACAAGATCTCTAACACTTGAGCCATGAGAGATAGAGGATCCTCTAAGAGATGAGATGCAAGATAAGAAGAGAAGGCTTCTTTTAACTATTAAGGCAACAAGATAAGTTGTTACTGATGAATAGAATTGAGAGCCATGTGAGAGGGCACTGATCCTATAAGGCCACGCCAATGGAAGTTACTACTTAATTCTGTAGGGGTTGCTTCTTGTGTTGGAGGAGGAAAGACATGTGATTGAATTGAAGGGTTTGTCTCCGAGGGGTTCTCTAATGTAAAGGGATTAGGAATGTTTGGGAGAGCCTATATGAGGGTGGAGCCTTCATGTAACCCCTCAAATCGGGCTTAGACGTTACAACCCAATCTAAGCAATTACATGGGCCATAGATACTGCCACTGATAACACTTTTCTGGACAAGCCACCACTGATATGCAGATATACTATCACTGATAAATTTTATGGACAAGCCACTACTGGTTTGCAGATATACTGTTGGAAACACGAAAATATACACACTTTTTCATGTCTTTTTTAACTCAAATTCATGCAGTTTCGGTAAAATTCTTGTCGAAAAAAATTGTACTTAAATTATTAACATTTTGAATTTTACTTAATCTTATAATTAATTTTGATTATTTTCGACAAATTTGCACAAAGAGCGAAAAACGGCTCAACAGACACTACTAGAAGCACAAAACCGAGAAGCAATTTTGAAGCATCAAGGCGAAATAATTTTTCAGCCTAAGACGGTCCAAATTATGTGTATTAATTCATAATATATTTAATTTTAATTTTAATTCAATTTAATTTGGGTTAAATAAATTATTATTAATTAATTATGAAAAGTGGCCTAATTAAGCTGAACCGAGAAAATCGATCCAACCGAGCACTGGGCAGCCCAAAACCATCCCACATGATGACCCAATAAGCTTGCTTGACTGATTATTTAACTTGCAAAATGGCCTTAAAGACTCCTTCAAATTGCATTCAAACCCCTCCACTATTTGCGCCTTTCTAGATTTGCCCCTACCATAAAATAGCAAGTTTTAATTCTTCAAACTTGCCACATGTGTGACCGGCCATGGGGGGACTCTATGGCTGCTGATTTTTGCTAATTTTAGCAGCCATCTCAACTTATAAATACCCCCATTTGCTGCTCACTTCAAACACATCTCAAACCCATTCATTTCTTCACTTCTCTCTCACTTTTCTCTCTTCATTCCCTTCCATTGTTCTTCATTTTCTTCCCCTATTCCTTTAATGATTTTACCTCTTGAAAAAGAGTCCTTCAACCACCATTTGGAGCAGCATTCAAGTGTTCGTGGAAGCATTGGTTCAACAAGAACAAGCGGAGAAGGAGGAGCGGAGCAAACTAGTCAAGCCTTGGAGAAACACCAAATTTGATTCTTGTTCCTTATCCTTTTAATTTTATTGTTGTTGTTATGAACATGTCTATGAATATTTGTGATGTTGATATGTTTAACTTAATTAATATGGCTTAAATTTAATTTGTGTTAGGTTGATTGCATTTCATCTACTTAATTTATTAAAATTGTGTTTGTGTTGTTATAGGCCTCGGTAAGATGTTTGATTAAGTAAAACCATGACTAAATTATTCTTGTATTACAATTGTAAGGTAACTAATGAATTAATTATTTAAACGGATTGGAATTGTGATTAATTGACACGATACTTAATCAGTGCAAGTTTGATCATCTAAGGTAGCTGAGGGTTAAATTAGCAACGGTATCTAACGATACATTAGCCTTGCATAACTCGCAAGATTATTGTGATTAAACTATTTCAAGGTAGAAATACATTGTTACCTCACATAATCTTTTATGTGCTTATGAGATTGAATTAATTGTTTGAATTGGCATAGAGATATGTACAAGAGATTATTTTAATTTCATAAGTATGTATGTGCATTAACACATTTGCTTATTAAAATTTGTTTAATTGGTTGAATTGACATAGAGATAGAGTCAAGAGATAAATGAATTTTTGGTAAGTAAGTATGTTCATAAGTTAGCAAATTAATTATCGAGTTGCCGTGAATTTATTCGTAACAAGATAAACATGAGTTTAATAATTCTAAGTTAAGAAATGTAATTAATCTAACACAATTATGTCATCTTGATTAAAATCATCTTTTGAAATCATTCATTGGAACTTTTATTTTATTTTTATTTATTTTACTTAGTTAAAATCCTAATTTTTAATCACCTCCTGAAATCAAAATATTTTTCTTCACCAAAGTGTTTTTAAAATTGCATACATAAATAATTCCTTTCACAGTCCCTGTGGGTACGATAACTCGACATTTACTTGTCACTTTATTACTTGTTGTGATTAGGTACATTTGCACATTTCCGTCGTTTTAAGTTTTTGGCGTTGTTGCCGGGGACTGTTTTAAAAAGTCATTATTTTTGAATTTGTTAGTTTTGCATTTTGGTTTATTTTTCTGTTCAATTTTAACTTAATTAATTTTTATGTGATTATTTCAGGTGTTTATGAGTATTAACCAAATTATCGATTTGCTCCCTGTAGACCCCAAAATTGAATGAACTTTTCGATAGAGAAGAAGACAAGCAAGTCAGAGAAGGACTGAAGAGATGAACCTTGAAAATTTGAATCAAGGAAACAGAGCAAACCTTGCTGCAAATCCTATCCTTATTGCTGATGATATGGATAGAGCTCTAAGATAGTATGCCGTGCCAGTGTTTCATGATCTTAATCCACGAATTAGGAGACCCGAAATTAAGGCACAACAATTCAAGCTGAAGCCAGTCATGTTCCAGATGCTTCAGACAGTGGGCTAATTCAGTGGAATGCCTATCGAAGATCCTCATCTTCACTTAAAATTGTTTATGGAGGTGAGCTATAACACTCTTAACCCGCAACCGTCACCGAAAAAGGGTTAAGAGGCATTACTAAACTTATAACATAATTCAACATTCATAATCATATCTCATTCAAATACAATCACTTTATACCTTAAAAGGGCCTACGAGGCCTTAAACATGCTTTAGAAATGGTTCAGGACTAAACCGATAATTCAGAACAAATTTGGAAAACTTAGAAATTTTTTGCTTCAAACAGGGGACACACGCCCGTGTGGGCAGGCCGTATGTCTCACACGACCACTAGACACGCCCGTCTTACCGGCTGTAACAACCCGATTTTGGGGCTAGTCAGAACAGTGGTTTCGGAACCACTAATCTAAGATCGAAGAAAATTATTTTTATATTATTTCATGTGTTATATCATGATTATATGAATGCATGAAAATTTTGGTGCATTAATTTTAGTAATTTCATGCTTAATTGCGAAAAAGGGCTAAATTGCATAAAGTGTGAAAGTTTTATTTTACAAGCTAGAGGTGTTAAATAGCTATATAACCTTAAATTGGAGGTCCTTAATGTACAATTAGGCCTTTTTAAGGGTGATAGTCGACCATAGGTACAAGAAAATCAAATTGGTCAAGGTTTGGTGGATTAGGTGACTTAATTGAATAAAATAGAATTAAACAAAAGAAAGGCTATCATCTTTTTCATTCTCCTTCTTCCTCCACTGAAAATACCAACCAAAGAGGGGTTTTGGGAGCTTGAAATTTTCAGCAACTTATCCTCCTTGCAAGTAAGTGATTTTAGTGGTCTTTCTTGATAATTTTTGTACTTTTGGGACCCTTGTAGCACAATCTATCTAATGAGGGGACTATTTTGAGAAATGGTTAAGAGTCTAGGGTTTTTCCATGTGAGTATTCAAGTTGATTTCTGAAATCTTATAGAAGGAAATGAATCTTGGTTGTTAAATACACAATTTTTGTCAAAGGTGTTTCCATGAAAACACCTAAAAAGACATTTTTGTAAAGGTTGTAAAATAGGTGGTAAATGTAATACCCCAAACCTGGCCTAGACATTACGATCGGATCTGACGTGTCACATCAAAGTGTTGATTTGAAAACCGGTCTTGTCGATGAAAATTTGTGACTAAAGTTTTAAATCCTTTTTAAAACTAAATGCTATTGAAGACGTTGGGGTTGTAAAATCAAAACTTGTTAATCACTTATTACAAGTTTATTAATCTGGATTAAAAACCGAGGAAGCTTTTCTAATTGTAAACTTTAAAATTTGAAATGCGTGATTTCCTTTGGAAACATTTATTATTTTGAAAACTCGTGTTTCCTAATCTAGCAGGTTGAAGTAAGAAGTTAAAGCTAAATAAAAGTTAAAACCTCAAATGGCCTTATTACATAAATATCAACCCCAAAATAAAATATTTAAAAAGCTAGGTATAAATTAAAACACTTGCGAACATGTGACCGCCTTCGAGTCCCTCGCAGCTCCAAATCATCTAAGGCTGGGGATTACCTGTACGGTTAAAAGAAAAGGGTGAGTTACGAGAACTCAGTGTGTAATCCCCTATCATGCAGTAACAGTTTGGGCCATAGTCCTATTCAGTAACAGTAAAGTGTGGGCCTTAGCCCAATACAGTAACAGTGTGGGTATAAGCCCAAAATAATAACAGTACAGAACAGTGATGCAACCCAGCCTAATCCAGCCAACACACCACCCGTACCAACCAACACACCATGTGGGGACTAAGTCAACCCACCCAGCCAACACACCAAAATCGCAGTATAGCTGCTAATAGTAACGCAGCAAAGTTGCTAATAACAGTAAACGTGGCCAAGCCACTAAAATCAGAACACATGGCAAAGCCACTAGAACAGAAAAAATGTGGCAGAGTCACTAGTATAGTACTTCCTCCAAATCAGAATCCCAACCCCAATGCAGAATGTCGTGTCATAAATATTACGTGTATGCAGTATGTCATATTCATAACCAGTCATATAGGTATCATACACACATCACTAAACTACCACTAGGGGTATAATGATCCTCTTGTCGGTTAAGGGTAAAATGGTAATTTCACCCATTAGGGGTATTTCGGTAATTCTACCCTACAAGGGTATAATTCTACCCTACAAGGGTATTTCGGTAATTTTACTCCCTAAGGTATCAGTACAGTTAACGACCTTTCCAAGGCCTACAGTCGCCTCAAACGACTCGGGTAACCTATATGGCCAAAAAGTGTACTTGGGCCCAAGGTCCATTACTAGGCTCAAGTGGGCCCACACGCTCGTGTGGCCCGTTCAGCCCAAATCTCGTCACGGCTATACGAACTTCGCAGCCCAATCCATTATTATTCACTTACCGTGGATTTTACCTAGTGGGGCGTATGAGCCCATTGGGCCCGCATGGCCCATCTCGACCCAACGAGGCCCATTACGACCCAAGCCCAAGAGAACGCTCGTGGCGGCCTCTATAGACTAGCGCCCGTGTTCATAGGCTCGGTTCACCACACGCACGATCGCATGCTCGTGTGGTACCATGCGCCATATTTTCGGCTTTTCGGCATTTTGCCAATGCACAGTAACACAAGGGTGTGAGTACACACCATTGTCTATCGCTTTAACAATAACAATACTGGGTGTACGATTACACACCTTTTAGCGACCACTTGCGAAATTCCAACAGCACCAACCTAGATTCAATCCAAAAGATTTCAATCAGTCTTCAAATCGATAATAAGATTTACAACCCTGAATCTCTACACTGTCCCTACCACTAACCTTGGTAAACAAGAGTATAGCCTTTAACCTTACAATCGCTTGGCTAGACTCCCACAATTGCCGATTGACCACTCACTGTATAACAACAGATCTCGTCAGAGGGTTGATTAAGGATGTAGTTTACACCCATCACATAACTTGAACAAAACAGAGAACACTTACCGAATCCCTCAGAACCGAAAGCTGACTTAAAAGAACCGCACACGTGGGTGGAGTATTGCGTTCTATCTAAAAGAGAGTAAATGGAAAGAAGATTATTGAATAGCAACAACAATAATCCCAAAAGGGAAAATCACAAAGTACAAGAACAACCCGTCACTTACCCCAATATTCGGCTTGTCAGAGTTAGAAGATGAGAGGAGGAGGCAGGGTATTCGGCTACACTCAAGAAGAGAGGAACAGAAGAACTTAATTCGGTTTAGCCCAAAGAGAAGAAGAAGAATGCCCAAATCGGCAGAGAGAAAATGTGCAGAAGAAAAGAAGGGTTTCAAGAGAGAATTCGGCACTTGGTATAGGTGTTTCGGCAAAAGTGAACTGAAAAGAGAAAGACCTGAATGGTCAAAAGTGCTACACGAGATGCCACAAAGAGAAAAACCCGAAACAAAAGAAGAAAAAGAAAATCCCAAAACAGCAGAGAAGGAATTCAGCTTTTACACTCTCACATTGCTGAAAATGGACCAAATGGTCTCCCCTAGCCGAATTTGCACATAGAAGTTGCACAATTCGGCTACAACACTCCTCTTCTCCAAATCCCTTGAAAATCTCCACCGATTTCTCCTTGATTCACTCCAAACCTCCCATTCAAATCCATTCAAATTTGATGACCAAGTCTCCAACCATATCTGCAGAGTTTGAATCAAACTCTACCTATCACACCACAGAGACATAGAATAAAATCCCCTCTTTGCATGCCATGGGATTTAACCCACTCCCTCTTAAATGCCCAACACGCCATTTGCCACCACAACATAAGATCTTTTGTGTCATAAAACAAATCCAACTTAATATATGCCCTTCAAGCTAACATCCAGTTTTCCAAAAGAGCAAAAATCAAAATTTTGCCAGAGGCCATACTTGAACCTAAGCTTCCTAAATACCCCCAAACACACCCAGATCACTTAGCCATTGAAGTAGACAAGCAATTTTGTCAGAACATGAAAAATTAAAGACCCTATATTTTTGGGCGTTACAACTCTACCCCCTAATAGAAATTTCGGCCTCGAAATTTACCTGGTCAGAATAGGTGAGGATATTGTTGTTGCATCACCTCCTCAGGCTCCCACGTGGCTTCCTCGGTACCGTGATTACGCCAAAGCACCTTGCCAAAGGAACAGATTTCCTCCTTAATACCTTAACATCATGATCGAGTATCTGTACCGGTTCTTCCTCAAAAGTCAGGTCAGGTCTAACCTCGATCTCCTCAACCGGCATTATATGTGAGGGATCAGAGCGGTATCGCCTCAGCATGGAGACGTGGAACACATCATGTATCCTGTTTAACTCAGGAGGCAGCTCAAGCTGATAGGGGACCGGTCCCACTCGCTTTAATATTTGGTAAGGTCCGATGAATCTAGGGCTCAGTTTGTCTTTCCGTCAAAATCTCAGAATCTTCTTCCATTGTGAGACTTTCAAAAAGACATAATCCCCCACAGTGTACTCTATCTCTTTACACTTAAATCTGCATACGACTTCTACCTATCAGATGCTTCCTTTAACCAATTTCGGATTAAATTTACTTTTTCTTCAGTTTCAGAAACTAACTCTGGCCCTAAAACTCGCCGCTCACCCAATTCTGTCCAAGAGGTAGGGGTACGACACTTATGACCATATAACGCCTCGTATGGTGCCATCTGAATACTGGATTGGTAGCTGTTGTTATATGCGAATTTTGCTAGCGGTAAGTAGTTTTCCCAACTGCCTTTGAAATCAATTACACAGCTTCTTAACATGTCCTTCAATATCTGAATCACCCTCTCCGACTGACCGTCATTCTGAGGATGAAATGCAGTACTAAAGTCCAACCTTGTACCCAAAGCCTCGTGTAGCTTTTTCCAGAATCGAGATGTGAATCTAGGATCTCTATCCGAAATGATAGAAACTGGTAGCACATGCAGTCTCACAATCTCAGCTATGTATAACTTAGCCAACTTCTGCAGCGAATAATCAGTGCGGACCGGTATAAAGTGGGCAGATTTAGTTAGTCGGTCAACAATAACCCATACCGAGTCCTTCTTCGTCGGCGTTAAGTGTAGTCCACTTACAAAATCCATGGTTACCCTCTCCCACTTCCAGAGTGGAATCTTTACTGGCTGCAGTAACCCAGAAGGTAGTTGGTGCTCAACTTTAATTTGCTGGCATGTCAAACACTTGCCCGCGAAATCAGTAACCTAGCGCTTAAGCCCTAGCCGCTAGTACAGTTCACGCAGATCTCGATACAACTTGTTTCCACCAGGATGCATGGCATAAGGACTGCTATGCGCCTCCTGTAGGATAGACTACCTCAGCTCAGAATCTCTCGGTATACAAACTCTCTCACGGGAACATAGTACTCCCTCACTGTTCAGCCCAAAATTCGTAGTCTCCCTCTTCTCAACCAATCGGAAACGAGGAACCAACGATTCATCCAACAACTGTTTCTCCTTAATTTGATCAATCCAGGTCGGTCTCACTTAGAGTTCAGCCAACAAACTACCATCTTCAAACAGGCTGAGACGAGCAAGCATTGCTCTTAAATCAGATACAACACTACAGCTCAGTGCATCAGCTACTATGTTAGCTTTACCAGGATGGTACTCAATCGAGCAATCATAATCCTTAAGCAACTCTATCCATCTTCGTTGCCTAAGATTTAACTCCTTCTGAGTAAGGAGGTACTTGAGGATTTTATGATCCGTATAAATAATAGACTTCTCACCGTATAAGTAATGCCTTCAAATCTTCAGTGCGAAGACCACCGCAGCTAACTCCAAGTCGTGAGTGGGGTAATTCACCTCGTGAGGCTTAAGCTGACGAGACAAGTAAGCAACCACCTTACCCTCTTGCATCAATACACAGCCCAATCCAGTGTGCGACGCATCACTGTAGACAATGAATTCCTTCCCAGACTCTAGCTGTATTAACACAGGGGCTTTAGTCAGAACTTTCTCCAGTTTCTCAAAACTCTCTTGCTACTTGTCGGTCCAATTAAACAGTACCGCTTTACGCAGTAACTTAGTCAGGGGTGCAGCAATTAGTGAAAACCCTCAACAAAATGCCTGCAATACCCAGCCAGACCCAGAAAGCTTTGAATCTCAGATATAGTCTTTGATGGTTTCCAATTCAATACGGCTTCAAATTTTCAAGGATCAACCCTAATCCCCTCGGCGGACACCACGTGACCTAGAAATATCACTTCTCTTAACCAGAACTCATACTTGCTGAACTTTGCGTATAACTGCTTTTCCCTCAGAATTCACAAAACAGTTTGAAGATGTGCATCATGATCCTTCTCGGTTCTGGAATACACCAGGATGTCGCCTATAAACACCACTACGAACCGATCCAAATAGGGCTGGAATACTGGGTTCATCATATCCATGAAAGCAGCTGGTGCATTCGTCAACCCAAACGACATTACTAGAAACTCATAATGACCATAATGAGTTCTAAATGCAGTCTTATATACATCTGCCTCCTTAACCTTTAGCTGATGGTACCCTGATCGAAGATCTATCTTGGAGAAAATCGAAGCTCATCGCCACTGGTTAAACAGATCATCTATCCTCTGTAAAGGGTACTTGTTCTTAATAGTCAGTTTGTTCAGTTGACGATAATCGATGCACATGTACATGGATCCATCCTTCTTCTTTACGAATAACACTGGTGCTCCCCATGGAGACACACTTGGCCGAATGAATCCTCGGTCCAGTAGCTCTTGAATTTGAGCCTTTAACTCTACTAGCTCCGTCGGTGCCATCCTATAAGGGGTGATGGACACCGGAGCTGTTCCCGGTAGGAGCTCAATACCGAATTCAACCTCACAGTCTGGGGGCAACCCAGAAAGCTCTTCAGGAAATACATCCGGAAACTCCTTAACAGTTCTGACATCTCCAACAGAAGGACCTTTAGAATAAGAACTGCTCACATAAGCTAAAAACGTCTCGCAACCCTTGCAACTAATTTCTCGGCCTTTAATGCTGAGATTACATTAGACAGATAATCTCTTCGCTTCCCCAACACAACCACCTCCTCATCCTCAGTAGACTTCAACACCATACGCTTAGCAGCGTAATCCAAATTTGCACGGTGCTTCACTAGCCAATCCATGCCCAATATAAGATCGAATTCACCAAACAGCAGTCCCATCAAATCCGCCAGAAAGACAACCCATTGGACCTCTACGGGCACGTTTCTGAACAACTTATTCACCCTAACTGACTGTCCCAGTGGACTTAACACAGTCATCTCCCCATCAGTAATTTCAAACTGAAAATCCAGCGTCCCAGACACAGTGCATGTAACATACGAGTGTGTAGACCCAATGTCAATTAAAGCAGTGTATGATACATTATAAATTAGGAACGTACCAGTTATGACGTCCGGGTGTCGCCATCCTCTCGGCGGCGAGTAGCATAGACCAAAGCTGGCTGTCTCGCCTTCATGTTACCAGCACCTCTACCCGGTGCTCCACGACATCTTCCCAAACCATTTCCTCCTCTGGCCTGACCATGGCCTCTCGATGGCTGCTGACCACTTCTCCTTGGCTGAACATGGCCCTGTCCTGCGGCTTGCATCTGAACAGGCCTCTAAGTACAGCTCTTAACCTGATGATCCATGGACCCACATCTGAAACACGCCCCAGTTCGTTTCCAACACTCACCCTGGTCAGCTCTCCCACAATTAGCACAAGGATGCGGTCTAACCATAGTAACAGGAACCGCTCGCTCTGACCCATCAAATCTAGCCTTTTTTATAGGCCTTCCAGAAGAACTCGAGAGCCTTCAATCCCTTTTAAATCTACCCTTATCTTTCTCACGATTCTGGCGCTCAAAGTGCTTCACATCCTCGACAATTTTTGCTTTCTCAACAAGGGCAGCAAAGTCTCACTCCCTCTGCGGAGCGATCAGCATATGTAACTCATCCCGAAGGCCATCTTCAAACCACACACAATGTTCATACTCAGTTGAGACTATACTACGAGCATAACGACTCAACTGTAAGAATTCTGCCTCATATACTGCCACTGTCTTATTTCCCTGGGTTAGGCTCAAAAATTCCTTTCTTCGGGCGTCCACATAACTTGTGCCCACTTACTTCCCTTGAAAGGCCGTCTTGAAGAAATCCCACGTCAAACGGTCGGCCTGCGTACCCTCTCTCACAGTGAGCCACCACTGGTATGCCTTGTCTCGCAGTAAGGACACTGCTCCCTTTAATTTCTATTCCACAATACAGTCAAGGTCATCCATTATCCGCTCGGTAGCCTCTAACCAATACTCTGCCACATTTGGGGCTACTCCAGAAACACCCCTAAATATTTCCGCTCCATTAGACTGGAGTCGCTCAGAAATTGACCCTCGGCCCACTGATCCAGTACTCGCTCCAGTAACTCTTTCAAGAACACGTAGCATTGCTTGGGATAGAGCATCATCCCCAACTGCTCGGTCATGAGACCCTGTCTCAGTTACTGGTGAGGCTGGTGCCCTCTAGCAGGCATGTGACCCGATGATGAAGACCCAGCCCTAGTACCTCAGCCTCTACCGCGGCCTCGTGTACCCCTTCCGCGAGTACCTCTTGTGCTCACGTCGATATAGCGTATTATCTGTTTTAAAAGTCTTATGAATCAGTTCATAATTCCAGTAATTATTAACAGATATTTTATGATAATCAGTATTTAAAGTTTTTGTTTTTGCAGATCGAGATATCTCCCTATAGTTTTTAGTCTTCTATAGATTCAGTTTACCCTAACAAAAGAGTTTTAGCAAAGTACTATCTATAGTAGTTTCTTAGTGTAACATTTAAATCTATAGCGGTAAACAGTATTAGAGAACTTACAGATTTAGTGCCAGAGACTTGGGGTGCCACACTTTCAGTAAAAACCTTCCAATTTTCTTTCCAAAACCAAAATTTAGACAATTTTAGAAAAAAATTCAAGAACCTATTCCACAGTCGAGTTTTGTAACTTAGCTCTGATACCACTAAATGTAACACCCCAAACCCGGTTAGATATTACGACCAGATCTGACGTGTCGGATTGAAGTGTTGTTTTGAAAACTAGTCTTGTCGATGAAAATTCGTGACTAAAGTTTAAATCCTTTTTAAAACTAATCGCTATTGAAAACGTTGGGGTTGTAAAATCAAAACTTGTTAATCACTTATTACAAGTTTATTAATCTGGATTAAAAACCGCGAAAGCTTTTCTATTTGTAACCTTTAAAATTTGAAATGTGTGATTTCCTTTAGAAACAATTATTATTTTGAAAACCCGTGTTTCCTAATCTAGCAGGTTGAAGTAAGAAGTTAAAATCAAATAAAAGTTAAAACCTCAAATGGCCTTATTACATAAATATCAACCCCAAAATAAAATATTTAAAAAGCTAGGTATAAATTAAAAAACTCGCGAACATGTGGCCACTTCCGAGTCCCTCGCAGCTCCAAATCATCTAAGGCTGGGGATTACCTGTACAGTTAAAAGAAAAGGGTGAGTTACGAGAACTCAGTGTGTAATTCCCTATCATGCACTAACAGTCTGGGCCAGACCCCTATTCAGTAACAGTACAGTGTGGGCCTTAGCCCAATACAGTAACAGTGTGGGTATAAGCCCAAAATAATAACAGTATAGAACAGTGATGCAACCCAGCCCAATCCAGCCAACACACCACCCGTACCAACCAACACACCATGTGGGGACTAAGTCAACCCACCCAGCCAACACACCAATTTCGCAATGTAGCTGCTAATAGTGACGCAGCAAAGCTGCTAATAACAGTAAACGTGGCCAAGCCATTAAAATTAAAACACGTGGCGAAGCCACTAGAAAAGAAAAAACGTGGCAGAGCCACTAGTACAGTACTTCCTCCAAATCAATGCAGAATGTCGTGTCATAAATATTACGTGTATGCAGTATGTCATATTCATAACCAGTCATATGGATATCATACACACATCACTAAACTACCACTAGGGATATAATGATCCTCTTGTCGGTTAGGGGTAAAATTGTAATTTCACCCCTCAGGGGTATTTCGGTAATTCTACCCTACAAGGGTGTCGAAACCATTTTTTTGGGTTTGGAAAATGGGGATCGACTTTAAAAAATAAGGAGTCGCCACTGATCCTTTTTGCCTAGGTGCGATCGGATCACCTATAGAATATTTTGGTCTTCGTAATTAAAGAAAACAGGTTCGGGAGTCAGTTACGTGCGAGGAAGGGTTAGCACCCTCGTAACGCCCAAAATTGGTACCAAATCGATTAATTTGTGTCCTTGTGTCAAAGATTTGAAAATATTTAAGGTATAATTTTTTTTTAAAGAAGGTTAACTAACCCTGAATTGAATTTCAAGATTAACTCGTTTCAAAGGAAGAAAAATGTCATACCCAGCACGTTAGGATATAACATGTCTATACTTTGACACCGAGATCATCTTTGATCTTCAAAACATATAATTAAAAGGGTATTTGGTTATTTAGTTGAACGAAAAATTGACACCCAGCACGTTAGGATGTAATTTTTCGTACTTCTAATCACACAAATATTGCCTTGTTTTTCATTAATTCGGAATTGAATTTCAAGATTAAACAAAAATGTCATACCCAACATGTTAGGATATAACACGTCTATACTTTGACACCGAGATCATCTTTGATCTTCAAAACATATAATTAAAAGGGTATTTGGTTATTTAGTTGAACGAAAAATCGACACCCAACACGTTAGGATGTAATTTTCTGTACTTCTAATCACACAAATATTGCCTTTTTTTTCATTAAATCGGAATTGAATCTCAAGATTAACTCGTTTCAAAGGAATAAAAGTATCATACCCAGCACGTTAGGATATAACACATTTATACTCTGACACCGAGATCATCTTTGATCTTCAAAACATATGAAAAGGGTATTTGGTTATTTAGTCGAACGAAAAAACGACAACCAGCACGTTAGGATGTAATTTTCCGTACTTCTAATCACACAAATATTGCCTTGTTTTTCAATAAATCGGAATTGAATCTCAAGATTAACTCGTTTCAAAGGAATAAAAGTATCATACCCAGCACGTTAGGATATAACACATTTATACTCTGACACTGAGATCATCTTTGATCTTCAAAACATATGAAAAAGGGTATTTGGTTATTTAGTCGAACGAAAAAACGACACCCAATACGTTAGGATATGAAAAAACACACAAATATTGCCTTGTTTTTCATTAAATCAGAATTGAATCTCGAGATTAACTCGTTTCAAAGGAATAAAAGTATCATACCCAGCACGTTAGGATATAACACATTTAAACTCTGACACCGAGATCATCTTTGATATTCAAAACATATGAAAATGGTATTTGGTTATTTAGTCGAACGAAAAATTGACACCCAGCACGTTAGGATGTAATTTTCCGTACTTCTAAACACGCAAACATCGCCTTGTTTTTCAAATACGCAATCTTAAAATTGGTTCAATGCACGCTTTTAACGAAAGAAAACATTCAGGAAGAATTTGAATACATTTGAGTTTGAAATAAATAATAATAACGATGATAAAAATAAGAATTTATTAAGATAATAAAACATCAAAGTAGTAATAGAAATATTAACATTGATTAGAAGTAACAATAATAATATTAGAAATAATATTCGTAATAATATTCTAAAATACCATCCATAATAATAACAATATTAATTTGATGATAAATGAGATAATAAAAAGGGACTAAATTAAAAAGCATTCCAACAATCAGGTGTTAAAACAGCTAATACTCAAACAAACAAAATGCAATGTATAAACTGGACTAAATTAGAAGTATGCATGAATTACAGAGGCTAATTAAACAATAAAGGAAACACATAACGGGATTAATTAAAAACAATATGGAAATAGAAGGGACTAAACATGCAAAGGCCCCATTAATTGTAGAAACACGCGGATCTCATGGGACCAAATGGGGTCGGGTCACTGGTTTAGGTCAATACGGTGTTGTTTAAAGGCTATTGCTATAAGCCTAAACGGCACCGTTTCACTAACAGGTTTAAAAAACTGATTAAAATGGCTTAGGTTTCATTTGCCCTTCCCTTTTTTTTAAAAAAAAAAGCTGAAACCCTAAGCCCCCTTTTCTTTTGTTTTCGTTCTCCGCCGCAAAGAAAAGGGAGATGAAATGACCACTACGACACGATGATGATCGGTGATTAGTGGCCGAATCGAGACCAGTCAATGGCGGCCCCTCTAAATCTGACCAGGATGCTTCGTGTCTATGCCCCGACGAACTGCTTTGCTCCAATCAGCGCGAAGAAAGCAACTCGACAATCTTTCCTAAAGGTGAACCCTTCCCTACTCCCCTCTTTTTTTTATATATCTAAACAAAATAAATGCTTGAAACACAAAAAAACATCGATTCAAAAAGAAAAATGGAAAATGAGCAGTCGGAAAAGAAACCTTTTTATTTATGATTTCTTGATATATTCTATATGCGTGGAAAAAGGTGTGTTTACAGTGTTTTCTATGTATTCTCTCTATCCCTAAAATATTACATCATTTTGGCTTTATAGCCGAATCGAAAAAATTCAAAGAAAGAAAAATCTGTTTTCTTTTCTTCTTTACTGTCGCGTTCCTCTTGGCTATAGGTACGGAGGCTCATGTGGCTGTACGGAGGCGGTGACGTGGAGCGTACGGAGGCGCTGGAGGCTGCTGAAGCAGCGTATAGAGCGTGTGTGAGGTGTGGGTTGGTGAAGCGGCACGCGTGGAATGCGTGTGAGGTGCGGGTTGCTGAACAGTCTCTGGAACCCCTAGGGTTTCAGTCTGAAACAAAAATTTGGGCCTCTTAGGTCGTTCTAAACATTGACCCATGTATTGGGTTTGTTTTAGGCTCTGTTGTAATTTGATTGGGTTTTATTGTTTTTAGGGCTGTTGTAATCTAATGGA
Organism: Gossypium australe; assembly: GCA_005393395.2. Lineage (NCBI taxonomy): Eukaryota > Viridiplantae > Streptophyta > Magnoliopsida > Malvales > Malvaceae > Gossypium > Gossypium australe. Next base: position 82,482,014 of record CM016621.1, on the reverse strand, counting down.
CTCTGGACTTTGTTGGGTGTTTTTTATTTTTAAGGTTTGTAATGGGCCCGGGCAAATTTTGGGCCCTACAGCTGCCCTTCTTTGCTCATTGTCGTGTAACGAGAATAGAGCAAAGACTTTAAAAGGGCGAAATTTGTCTGGTTTCGCCGAATCTCGACTTCTTGGTGCTTCTTTCCTTCAAGTAGCTTCATCCCATCCCACTGCATCTTCAAGGGCCCGGGAACTAACGCTTCGATCCCAGACTTGTAGCTCCAATCTGCTCAACTGTAACCTTAAAGAGAAGGGATTTGTAGTCTCATCCAACTCCACTGGGACTTCTAGATGATGAGAATCCAGAGAGAAGAGATTTGTAATTTCGATCTTCTCACTGAAACTTCTCGAAAATAAAGGTTGACCCTCAATAACCTTAGGGAGAAGGGATTAGTAGCTTCGACCTACTCCACTGGGACTTCGAGGTGATAAGAATCCAGAGAGAAGAGATTTGTAATTTCGATCTTCTCACTAAAACTTCTCGAAAATAAAGGTTGACCTCCAATAACCTCAGGGAGAAGGGATTTGTAACCTCGACCTGCTCCACTGGGACTTCGAGGTGATAAGAATCCAGAGATAAGAGATTTGTAATTTCGATCTTCTCACTGAAACTTCTCGAAAATAAAGGTTGACCCTCAATAACCTCAGAGAGAAGGGATTAGTAACTTCGACCTACTCCACTGGGAGTTCGAGGTGATAAGAATCCAGAGAGAAGAGATTTGTAATTTCGATCTTCTCACTGAAACTTCTCAGAAATAAAGGTTGACCCTCAATAACCTCAGGGAGAAGGGATTAGTAGCTTTGACCTGCTCCACTGGGATTTCAAGGAAAAAGACTTGTATGGCTTCGACATGCTCCTGCAGATTTAGGATTGCCAGATCTACTGTCTTCGATCCGCTTCGCTCAGGAAGGCAAGATCTTTGAATTCTGATGTTGCGACAACGTCCTCAAGGGAACATGTGCTGTAAAATCAGTTTTGTGTTTATGCCTATGCAAAACGGTTAGGATACAATGATCAGAATGGATCTAATACCCCTAACTAAATGTATTATGGACGGCATTTGTATGAAAGCAGAATGTCATGAGAATGGTCTTTTTACCAAGATTAGGATGCAATGATTGGAATAAATCAAATGCCCCTAAATAGATGTGTCTTATGGATGACATTTGTATGAATGCAGAATATCATGAGAATGATCCTTTTCAAATGTTTAAGGGCGTCCTTGCTCGCATCATGTTGTCCCTGTTTGGCTAGTAATTTAACCCCAAAACTCGAAGGAACCACTACTTTGCTCAACTAATTTACCTCCCATTGTAACTTCACGGTCCATTCCATGATATCCCAAAGGCACAAGGTTTGCATTGTTGACTCAAGTGTGTGGGCTCCAGAATGTACTGTTACACTATTCTCTAAGTGTTAAGCCTGAACTCAAAATTTGTTAAAGCTTCATTTCTACCGTGGTGCTTTGAAAACGAAGAGATCACCATTTTTTAGGCACCTCCTTCAAAAATTATCAAGCCTTTAGACCTGGTGAGTTCTGAACGATAGTTCTGTTTTGGGCTCTTGTATTATTTAGAAACCTCTAGAGTAATACGCATAACTTCTTTTATAAAAACATTACTAGTTCATCCATCATTATTTCAATGCAACATGCTTGCTTAGAGGTAATATCAATCGATGAGAATAAAATTGGTGTGAAGTAAAGCTTAAGATTAACAAAAGAAATTAATCAAAAATGTACATCTTGAGAAGAACAAAGTATTCAAAGATAACATATTTAATGTGAAACGAATACTATGCGACCTCTAGATATCGCAGCCTGAGCTTCTCTGCCCCAGTGTCGGTAAGATTATTTTGAGTTCGACATGTGTTTAGGAGATCTTGAGTACTTTGTCGATGCACCAAGACGCAACATACCCCTTCCCTGTTAATTCAAGTATAGCAGGATCATCGCATCATAATTTGAGCTGCCTTTTTCAGGTTTTCAACTCAAATCCCCTTTGGTCTCAGTGCCTTTTGCGGGTTTTCGCCTTGGCCTCTCCCGTTTTCATTTTTCATTTTTCATTTTTCATTTTTTTTTCATTTTTCATTCCTTTTTTTTTTTGAGAAAGTCTCAAAACGCCCTTTGCGAGTTTTCACTTTGGCTTCTTTTCCTCTTCAAGTATAGTACTCTTAACAGAATCCGAATTTACAGGACTGGTTAAGTTTTTCCCATCCATTTCGGCCAGGATCAGTGCTCCTCCGGAGAAAGCCTTCTTTACCACATAAGGTCCTTCCCAATTTGGCATCCACTTCCCTCTAAAATCCTTCTGCATGGGGAGAATCTTTTTCAAAACCAGGTCTCCCTTGTAAAATTCTCTTGGGCGAACCTTTTTGTCATAAGCCCGCATCATCCTCTTTTGGTATATTTGACCATGACGGATGGCCCTTAGCCTTTTTTCCTCTATCAAGTTCAATTGATCATATCGAGATTGGATCCACTCAACTTCATCTAACTTTAGCTCTGACAAGACTCGAAGGGAAGGGATTTCAACCTCGATGGGTAGCACTACCTCCATTCCGTAAACTAGTGAGAAAGGAGTTGCTCCGATAGAGGTCCTGACTGATGTTCGATAAGTATAGAGAGCGAATGGTAACTTCTCGTGCCAATCTTTATAGGTTTCAGCCATTTTTCCCACAATCTTCTTAATGTTCTTATTGGCTGCTTCTATTGCACCATTCATTTTTGGATGATATGATGACGAATTGTGGTGTCTGATCTTAAATTGACTGCAGACCTCCGCAATCGTGCTGTTGTTCAGGTTTAACGCATTGTCTGATATGATTCTTTTTGGAATTCCATATCGACATATGATTTCCTTTTTTAGGAACCTGCTAACTGCCGCCTTGGTAACACTGGTGTATGAAGCAGCCTCTACCCATTTGGTGAAGTAATCAATGACCACAAAGATGAACCGATGCCCATTCAAAGCTTTTGGAGAGATTGGCCCAATGACGTCCATGCCCCACATAGAGAAGGGCCACGAGGAAGTCATGACATGCAAAGGTGAAGGAGGTACATGAATCTTATCTCCATATATCTGACATTTGTGACATGTTTTAGCATAATTGATGCAATCTCCTTCCATGGTAGACCAATAGTATCCGAATCTCATAATTTGTCTGGCCATTGTAAAGCCATTAGCGTGAGTCCCACAGACACCCTCATGGACTTGTTCCAAAATTTTCTTAGCTTCAATAGCATCCACACATCTCAGAAGTACTTGATCCTTTCTTCTTTTGTATAAGATCTCCCCGTCTAAGACATAATCACAGGTTAACCTTCTCAATGTCCTTTTGTCATTTTCTGTTGCTTGGGTAGGGTATTCTCGATTTTTCACATATCACAGAATGTTATGATACCAAGGATGATCATCTCTTCTCTCCTCTTCGTCAACATTACAGCAGTAAGCCGGAGCCTCACAAATACTCATCTGGATGGGCTTCATATTTTCTTGGTCATTTATTCTGATCATAGAAGCTAATGTGGCTAAAGCGTCAGCCATCTGGTTTTCATCACGCGGGAGGTAAAAGAATGCGATATCATCAAACTCCTCAATTAACTCCAAAATTAATTTTCGGTAACTGATCAATTTGGGATCCCTCGTTTCCCATTCTCCTTTGAACTGATAGATTACCAATGTGGAATCTCCATATACTTCTAGCACCTTGACTTTGCGGTCTATGGCTGCTCAAATTCTCATGATACAAGCTTCGTATTCTGCCATATTATTTGTGCAATCGAAATCCAACTTGCAAGTGAATGGGTAATGATCTCCATTTGGGGATATCAGGACTGCCCCAACTCCATTACCAACGGCATTTGATGCTCTGTCAAAGTTCAATTTCCAAGGGCAATCTTCTAGAGTATCTTCCTCATTAACCGCTACAAACATCAGATCTTCATTGGGAAAGTCGAAATTCAAGGGTTCGTAATCGTCTAGCGCTCTGTTGGCTAGAAAGTCTGCTATCGCACTCCCATTCACAACTTTCTGGCTCACATAGACTATGTCGAATTCTGAGAGTAATATTTGCCATCGGGCCATTCTTCTATTCAAGGCGGTTAACTCCATCATGTACTTGAGGGGGTCTAATTTTGAGATTAACCAGGTTGTGTGGTACAGCATATATTGCCTCAATCTCCTGAGTCGTCCAAATCAAGGCACAACACAATTTCTCAATTAGCGAAATCTCATCTCACGCTCAGTGAATTTCTTGCTGAGGTAATATACCGCATTTTCTTTCCTCCCCGAATCATCATGCTGACCCAGCACACACCCCATAGAGTGATCAAACACTGTCAAGTACATGATTAGCGGCTTATCTGGACAAGGGGGTGATAAGACTGGAGGATTCGATAAGTACCGTTTGACCCTATCGAAAGCTTTCTGGCATTCATCATCCCACACACCTGGATTATGTTTCTTCAGAAGACGAAATATAGGATTGCATTTTTCGGTTAACTGTGAAATGAACCAAGCAATGTAATTTAATCTTCCAAGGAAACCTCGAACTTCTTTTTGAGTGCGTGGTGGAGGCAATTCTTGTATAGCCCTGACCTTATCTGAGTCAATTTCGATTCCCTTCTCGCTGATTATGAAGCCCAACAATTTGCCCGATCTAGCTCCAAAAGTGCATTTTGTAGGGTTGAGCTTTAACTGGAATTTCCTCAGTCTCAAGAACAATTTTCTCAAAACTTGGATATGTTCAACTTCTGTTTGGGATTTTGCAATCATATCGTCGATGTAGACTTCAATCTCCTTGTGCATCATGTCATGGAACAAGGTCACCATAGCTCTTTGGTATGTAGCCCCCGCATTTTTCAACCCAAACGACATTACTTCGCAGCAGAATGTACCCCACAATGTTATGAAGGTAGTCTTTCCCATATCTTCAGGATGTACCCCGAGAATCCGTCCATAAATGAAAACAACGAATAGCCTGCTGTGTTATCCATCAGAGTATCAATATGAGGAAAAGGAAAATTATCCTTTGGGCTAGCTTTATTTAAGTCTCTATAATCTATACACATTCGTACCTTCCCATCTTTTTTAGGGACAGGCACGATGTTGGCTACCCATTCCGAATATTTGATCTCTTGCAAGAACCTGGCATCAAACTGCTTTTTGACTTCCTCCTTTATTTTTAGCAAAATATCCAGTCTCATCCTTCGGAGCTTCTGCTGAACTGGCTTGCAATCCTCTTTTATGGGTAGGCAGTGTACTACAGTGTCGGTGCTTAAACCAGGCATATCTTTGTATGACCATGCGAAGACATCCTTAAATTCCCTAGCAACTCGATAAGACCCCGCCTTGTTTCTTCGGCTATACACGTTCCAATATTTACTACTTTCCCTTCCTCTAACGTCACAGTCTCTACTGTTTCCTTATGAGGTAGAATTTGTTTCTCCTCCTGTTTTACCATTCTTAACAAGTCAGGAGATAAGTCACTATCCATGTCATCTTCAAAATCCTGTGATCCTTCTAAACACATGTCTTGCTCAAACGGATATTCTAAACCCCTGGCAGCGTTGCTCATATCATTGATATCTGGGGACCTATTGTAGTTCAAAAGAATATGGAAAGAATGAATGAATTTATGAATGGTTATTTGTATGTATAATAATTATGAAAGAATGATTTGAAGGAATCACAAAATAATAAAAAATAATAAAAAAATGGAAGAATGTTTGCTTCAAATGATAGCAAGGATGTACTTCATTAATATAATAATGTTTGAACATGCTCCTATTTCACAAAAGAAATCTTATCGCTTCTAGGCTTAAAACAATAAGTGCGTTCTGAACATTACTCTGAATAAGCTTTAAATACTACAGGAATTTCCTCTGCAGTCCAATTGTCCAAAATGCTTTCCGGTTCATAAGGTCGAATATCTAATAAGGTTCCCTCTTCAACTGCCTCCTCTGATATGGCATTAATGTAGACATTACCCAACATTGCTACAATGTCCTCTCCCTTCGGTGTCTTCAGCTCAGCATGAATTACCCCTCTTGACACAAAGGTTTTGGATATGTGTGGAATTATCATGGGTTCCCACTTGGTTTCCTCGCCACTCAATCGAGCACGTCTTCTTTCTTGTCTCTTTTCTAGCTCTTTCTTTTTTTTTGTTTTGCATCTGGCCTAAATCCTAAGCCAAAGCGATCTTATTTTTCTCTCAACGTCGAGGCCACAACTCTCTCCTGAAGATACTTTCCAAGTCCTCTTCCCGGTAAAGCTCCTTTTCCTACGGTCATTTTCAGCCCCATTCTTGTGGTTTTGGAGATTCTTGGTATCAGGATTCTGTTTCCTTCCATGATGAAAGTTGCATTCACGGACTCGAGAGACTGGAAAGAACATTCGGTAGTCTCGTCGTTTATCTTTAAGTACGGCATATCACTAGTCACAGCTGCAATAATGTCTTCCTTAGCCTTTATTGTTATTAGCCGACCATCCGCTACCAACTTCACATTCTGATGCAATGATGAGGGCACTGCCCCTGACGAATGTATCCACGGTCTCCCTAGTAGGCAGTTATAGGAAGGCTTGATGTCCATTACCAAAAAATCCACCTCGTAAGTAGCCGGGCCGATCAATAGGGGTATCTCAATTCTTTCCAACACTTTTCTTTGCATGCCATCAAATGCCTTCACTATGCTCTGGCACTCTTTCATGTGCGAACTGTCCACCGGTAATCTATTTAGAGTGGACAAGGGTAATACGTTTAACACCGACCCATTGTCTATCAAGACTCCTGGTAGCGTGTACCCTTTGCATCTAATGGTAATATGCAAAGCCTTGGTGGATCCTCTACCACCTGGTGGTATCTCGTCGTCATTAAAATAGATGAAGTTGTTCGCACTTATGTTATCAATCAATCGATCCAACTTATTAACCGAGATGTCATTGGCAATGTAAGTTTCATTGAAAACTTTCATCAAAGCGTTTCTGTGTACCTCCGAATTCTGAAGCAAAGCTAACACAGATATGCGCGCTGGCTGCTTATGCAACTGTTCTACAACACAATATTCACTGTGTTTCAAAAAATTAAAAAACTCCTTGGCTTCTTCCTCTTTCACTGGTTCCTTGATAGGCATCTCAGGCTCGGCTGAGTTTTCCTTCTCCTGCTCTAACATTGGGGCTTTCCCTTTTGTCAAATCATAGCGTCTCCCACTACGAGTATGAGAGCCTACATCTAGATTCTCCTTCAAAACATTAGCCGAATTCTCCTTCCCTGGGACTGCCACATTACACTCATAGTTCCAAGGAACCTTCTTACTGTCTTTATAAGGAAAGGCAGCGGGCCTTCGTATTATCACTTTTGGTGCTATCTGTATACCTGCCTCATTACTTTTGGGACGCGAAATAATGATCATTGGAAGGTTGACTTTCGCACTCTTTGCTGTTGACTCTGACGTACATACGTCCTCTCCTCTGTGCCTTCGTCATAAAATTCAACTTCTTTATTGTTCATTAAATTTTTCACCAAAGTTCTAAGTTCCCCACAGTTCTGAATCTCATGCCCCAATTCCTGATGGTACTCACAATAATTTATCAGCTTTCCCGACTCTTTTCTGCAACAATTAGTCCCTGTTTGACCATTTCTTTCCAGACTAATCTTAAGGGCATCTTAACCTCCGCGACACTTGCTTTGATTTTTTTCTCCAAACTTTCGCTAATCGTGTTGACCCCGTTATTAGCATGATTAGGTAATGGGTTTTCTGCGTTTGGCATGTCCTCTAACTCCACGACACCCATATTGATAAATCTTTCCACCAATTTATTAAAGGCAAGGTAATTTTCTATTGAATGCCCTGTGATCCCCACATGGTATTCACACTGTGCATTCAGGTCATACCACTTGGGATATGGAGGCTGCATTGGTTTTAGATGGTAAGGAGACACAATATGCGCATCGAATAGAGTTTGATACATCTCCTTGTACGTCATTGGAATCAGTGTGAATTGGAGTTTCTCATTGTTTTGTCTTGTAGTACCAGATTCTTTCTTGGACGATCCCTGATGCCCCATGGCCACTGCTTTTGGTTGGTTAACGGTGATCGACTTTGAATACCCTATGCTTGCATTATTCACTTCGCTTTCTTTCCTCCTCATGGTTGTTCTTTTGTTACTTTCCCCCGCCTCAATCTTTCCGCTCTGTATAGCATTCTTGATCATCTCTCCGGTCATTACGATGTCTGAGAAACTCTTAGTCGTGCTTCCTAGCATATGCATAATAAATGGGCTCTTCAGCGTATTGATAAAAAGTATTATGGTCTCTTTCTCCAGAAGTGGTGGCTGGACTTGGATGGCAACCTCCCTCCACCTCTGTGCGTACTGCCGAAAACTCTTGCTTGGTTTTTTCTCCATATTTTGCAAAGCAATTCTGTCAGGGGTCATATCAGTTACGTGACTGTACTACTTCATAAATGCCTATGCTAGATCTCTCTAAGAACCAATTTAGGTACGGCTCAACTGATTTTACCATTTGGATGCGGCTCCCGCTAGACTGTCTTGGAAGCAATGGATTAGCAGTTGGTCATTGTTAATATACCCAGTCATTCTTTGTAACAGTCAGAATTTGACCCTAATCGGAACAGTGGTTTCGGGACCACGAATCCGAGTTTGAGAAATAATTTAATTTTATAATTAGAGTTGGTGATATGTAAATTAATGGGTGTGAAAAGTTTCGCATAAAAATTTAACTGTTTGGTGCTCAATTAGTTAAATAGGACTAAATCGCGTCACTGGTAAAAGTGGCCTTTATTTGATTTATGGTTAAATGGATGTGGCTTTATTTTAGTAAAGTCCTTAAAGGGTAATATACCCATTTTAAAGTGTAGTGGACAGCAATGTGGCCTTATGCCAGGTTTTCAAGAATTATTATTATGTTAAAGATTATATTATAATTGTTTTATAATTTATAACTATATTATAATAAAACCAACATGAAAGTGGGATTTATTCTTCCCTTCTTCCACCGAATAACAAATAAAAGAAAAGGATGATGGAGCTTGATACATTCGGCCATTTTGCTAACTAAATTAAAGGTTAGTTTTTAATTGGTTTTCAATAATTCCTTCGTTTTTGAAATCGTTGTCTTGAATACTTCAAGACTCATGCTTGAATTTTTGATTTTGATGAATTATGAAAGATTTATGTTAGATTTATATGTTCTGTATTGAGATGTTGGTAAATTTGAGTGAATAAGGCTAAATTGAGTGGTCTTTCTTGATATGAGTATTCTAGTTGCAAATTGACCTTTTTGAAATTTATAGTGGACGATAATATGGTCTATTAATATGTTTGCTGATGTGTTAAATATATAAATATATATATTATTAATTGATGTTTATGTTATGTGGATGAGTATGTGTTAAATTATTATTTATTAATTCGTGTGTTCGGGTGACCATTTAAGTGAAAGGATTGAATAGTTAAAATAGTATTTATATAACTGAAGGGCCTAATTGAATTGTTTCTTGAATAAATGGTTTTGCATGTCAAATTGCCCAAAAGGCTAGTAGGTGGACGGCAACTTGATGAAATTTTGTTTTAAATTATTATAACTATTATAATATGATTGGTGGTTGAAGAATAGTAAATGTTAGTATCATTTTAACACTATAATAATAATACAAAGTGAGAAGAAAGGGGGTCTCTTGCTCATCTTCTTGGCCGAAACTTTAAGGGAGGAGAAAGCTTGGTTCTCCATTTTTCTTTAGGCTTGCATGTCTCATTGAGGTAAGCTTTTAAGCTAGATTTTTGTAAATTCTTGCATTTTTGAGTTAGTCCTCCTAGGTACTATCTAAATCATGTGAAAATATTTGAGTTTAAGAACGTGCTAAGATTCGGCCATGGATGGAAGGTCTTGTTTGGTTGAGTTTGATGGTAAGACGATATGCATGTGTGTGAGATTGGTATGTTTTGAATGAGAAAATTTGATAATTGTAGTAGGATGATTAGATCGTGAAAGCTCATAATGTGGGGGAGTGATATGCTAAATAATTGAAGGGTATAGGTTGGTTTGTGCATAAGGGAGATTCGGTCATTAAGGAGTCAATTTAAATTTTGTATATCTTTCATTGTATGGCCGTGGGGACTAAATGAAAAGCAAGTAAATTTGAGGGGTAAAAAGGGGAAACCCTTGTAATTTCGAATGAGGGTCAAAATGAATAGCATTATAAGTTTTGAACGGGCTTAGGTGTAATTCGGCCTTAGCTCAATAATGCATAAAATAGATTTAATTCGAATGAAAAGAAATTTGTATTAAAGTGTAAGAAATTCAAATTTTGAGTCATGAATTGAAAGAATAGGGTAATTGAGCATCTCAAATACGAATAAATGACATGAAAAACATTTGTTATATTTGAAAATGAGAAGTATACGATGTGCTAATGAATTATTAGTGGAATTACCGAATGAAGCATGGGAATATTAAAATAGATTGTTTGAATGGAGTCTATTATTTGCATGTAAGTATGTGTATCTATTGACTAGTTGAATTAAGCATATTGAAATTTGTTTCTCTTCAATTGTTGAATTTAATGTGGATTGGGGTTTAACATCCATGTTAGCTGAATGTGTGGATGGCTTATATGTGATAATCGGTGGCATTGCTTTGGATAAACAATTGTGATTTGTAGTAGTAATTAAATATGAATATTGGAAATAGGTGAGGGAATTGAATAGTTATTTTAATGTATATATATAGGTGTGGCCGAATGTGATATAAGGTGAAAAAAAAAAAAATAATAAATAAAAAGATAGAAGTTGTTTTGAACTATAAGGACTTATTTGTAAACATTGTAAAAGTCAGGGATAAATTCGTAACTTATTAAATTATGTGTTTAAGGATCATTTTAATGAGAAAAAGTGATGACGGAGTTGATTTGAACATACTTAGATCAAGATCATAAAGAAAAGAGTTTAGATCGGGGGAAGGCGAAATTGAACGAGTAATCGGGAAGCCTTATCCATCGACTTCCGAGGTAAGTTTTTAAGAAATCGGATTAATTTGAATTATCGCTATATTAAATTGTACATGTTTGAGTGACATAACAAATTTTATTGTCAAATTGCCGAATAAGGCATAGGAATTATTATACGTGGTAGCCTAATGCGGATTAATAAATACATGTATATATCTATAACCATTGAATAATTAAGTTGGCAAAATATACGCACTTGTGATAAGAGATATATATATATTTATAAATATGTACGCTAAAGGGTGGCTTAGATGAATCGTTATCTTAAAAGTATAATTTAATATGATTACGCTTAGTTCGATTGATATATGATGTTCGAAAAATTCGTACAAGAATCATGAAGTATATAAAAGTTTCGATATATGAATTGGTTGCGAAACAACTTTATAAATATGATAGTATTCGGGCTTTAAGCCTAGCAGGCTTTGTGCCGGTGTATAATAACAGGCTTGAAGCCTAGCAGGCTCTGTGCCGGTGTATTACATGATACTTTATGCCTAGCTAATTTTTACGGGAGTAACGGTAAGAAAAAAAAAAAAAAAAATCAAACGTGCAAAATGAGTTAAAGTGAACTGGTATGTAACAATTTATTTTCTTTTTAGAAATAAGGTAAGTTAATTATTTGATATGTGATACAAGTTAAAAATGACGTTAATGGTAGTGAATGTGTACATGAAAAGCCATGTATGGATTAATGCACAAATATGTGATATTACTGTTTGATTTTTGAGCTTATATTCGGCCTAATGTTACATGAGGAATAAATTGAATTGTAAAATTTATATTAATATTAAAAGATTTATGTGCATTCGATTAGTAGGTATTTCAAATGTCAACCTTTAACGTGTTTATAGGGATTAAGCATATATATATATTTGGCGAAATTAAGGTCTATGGGTTATTAAACATATTAATGATCAATGTGTGTTTGGAAATGTTATAATTCAGGCGTGGAAAAATGTTTGGTAGTTAAATTTCATAAGTATGGCTTGTTTGTACCTTAATAAATTATCAATGTCATGGAGGTAATATTTGAATTAAATTAAGCTATGAAGTAAGTGAATGAAACCATATGTTTAAGCATATGATTGGTTATATTCGGTTTAATGTTATAAATATATATATGATATGTAAATGCGAAATTCATATTCATGCCAAAGTTTATATGTGCAATTGTCTATAAGGCAATTGAATGCGAGATTATGACTAAGGAAATGTGAATTGTATAAACGTATTATGATAATATGTGTTCGGTTAAATGAAATTTCTATTGCTACCGAGTGAAAAGAGATGCTTGTTTGGACAAAACTTATTTCATGTTTAGTTACATATGAATATTTGAATTACAAGTATGGTTTGGTTATGTTTTATTAGATTATTATTGTTATTGGGTTATTATTTGCATATGACTTACTAAGCTACAATAGCTTAACCCGTGTGTGTTTAATATTGTTCCATTTTATAGATTTGATCTAGCTACGGGCTCGAGAAAACGTCAGCAGAGTCAACCACACTATCGCCTTCCTTTGGTATTTTGAATTTTGGTTGCGATTTAGAAGGCATGTATAGGCTAGATAAAGTTTTAAAACATACAATGTTTGACCTTGTATATAACAGCCATGCGAATATGGCTAAATATTTAGTTAAGTATGTTTTTTTGGGGTTTTTGTCATAAATGTCGGTAATATTGGTACTCTTTTAAATCGATGATGTTATAATATCATATGAATGTTTTAAGTACAAGCTAACTTTCGTAAATGATTAAAATGCATGGATAGTACGAATTGCATGTGAGTATATTCGGTTATAAGCTAGAAATCATATTTAGTATAGAAACAGTCTTTAATTACAGCAGTGAAGTAATTTCGAAAAATCACCAAAATAGGATAAGTTGAATTAGATGGTGAATGAGGTATAGAATTAAACCTTACTGTGTCTATTTTTACACGAAAGAGACATAGTAGGCAAAAGATTCATACATTATGAGATAATTAAGTTTTAGTGAGACCTGCTCTGAATGAATTCGTCAGTCACTGTTCTGTTTTGGAAAAATTGCCATAAATTATACAAAAATAATTAAGAAGTATGGTTTATATGTGTATAACCCTTAATGAGTCTATTTTTCATTGGTATAAACAAGAACATCATAGGAAATTTGTGCAATCAGATAACTGCAGTTTTATAGGGACAGGTCAGAATTGTCAAGCAGTGTAATAAGGGTAACTTTGAAGAATAAACTGTACGAATTGGCCACATGAAAAATTCTGGAAAAATTATGGTGAATAGTTATACGAGTCTAGTTTCAAGGAAAATTTACGGATCTAAATCTCGAGTTTTGTAACTCGAGTTATGGCCGATATAGTCAGCGTGACGTAGTTGGACAGCTTTAAAAATTTTACTCCCCGAGTTAATGGTCACGTCTAGTAATGCCACGTACTCGATTCCGGCAAGGGTTTCGGGTAAGGGGTGTTACAATTGATTGGTATCAGAGCTTACGGTTTAGTCGATTCTAGGACTACTGTAGCGCGTGTGAGTCTAGCTATACATGCCTTAAATTATAATGCGATAGTGTGGTGACTCCCAACTCTGATGAAAAAATAAAATATATTGGTGATGAGTTGACACTCATAAAGGTATGACTCAAAGCGTATGGCATTTTTGTTATTGATAAAAGTTATAATTATATGAGCGTACGAGTTATGACAATTGAGTTATGATGTTATATGAGAATTTTGATAGTGACTTAGTGATTAGAGTTGGCTTATGAACTATGTGTTAAGAACAAAAGTGATTATAAGCAAATAATTATCGTACATTATTTTCGTAAATTAGCATGTGCTGAAACTTGAAATTATTGTAATTATATGTGAATTAGCCGAATTTAGCTAAGTATAAAATTGATTCGGTTAAGTTATTTGTGTGATATGTGCTATTGAGTGTTCGTATAATGAGTTTGAAATACATCAAAGATTCGATATATGAAATGATTCAGGGGAGAACATTTTAGGTACTACTATTCAGGCTATGAGCCTAGCAAGCCTTGGGCTGGTGAATGTATCGGGCTTTATGCCTAGCAGGCTTATTGCCGGTGAATGATTATCAGACCTCGGGTCTAGCAGGCTTATTGCCGGTGAATGATTATCAGACCTCGGGTCTAGCAGGCTTATTGCCGGTGAATGATTATCGGACCTCGGGTCTAGCAGGCTTATTGCCGGTGAATGATTATCGGACCTTGGGTCTAGCAGGCTTAATGCCGGTGTGTGATTCAGGCTCATGCCTAGCAAATTTTATACCGGTGACTTATAATACGAGCTTATGCTTACGAAATGATTGAATTATGGTGGCAAATGAACAAGCTTAAGCTTATTCAAGTGAATTTAATTATTTGGCCATAAGGTATATATTGACTTAAGTACAAATTATACGTGATGTTTATTGATTAAGTAAGTAATAGATAATGTGTTTGTCTATTCGACATTTTGGATATGTGGATAATATGATATTGATTTGATGTTGTTTACTTGTAACATCAGGGTATTCAATGGATGTATGAGTATTTATATATAATAAGTTCGGCCATATGGAGATTTTATGAATGTGCAATCGGACATGTGGAATTATTTATATAAATATATGTACTTTCGATTGTATGATGTTAAGTTGTATATGGTAATTATTAAATTGGTTATTTGTGATAGTATGCATTATGTACATTTATGTGCGAGTTAACTTGAGGATGTACAGCGAAAGCTAGATCAGAATTTCAATTATGAAACTAAAGAGAATTGAAATCTGAAACCAGGTGTGAATTTGATATGTATTGTGTGAAAGCAAATCCTTAATCTGCCTTCCGGTAGGATTTTCGAGGACGAAAATCCCTAAGGAGGGGAGAGTTGTAACAGTCAGAATTTGACCCTAATCGGAACAGTGGTTTCGGGACCACGAATCCGAGTTTGAGAAATAATTTAATTTTATAATTAGAGTTGGTGATATGTAAATTAATGGGTGTGAAAAGTTTCGCATAAAAATTTAACTGTTTGGTGCTCAATTAGTTAAATAGGACTAAATCGCGTCACTGGTAAAAGTGGCCTTTATTTGATTTATGGTTAAATGGATGTGGCTTTATTTTAGTAAAGTCCTTAAAGGGTAATATACCCATTTTAAAGTGTAGTGGACAGCAATGTGGCCTTATGCGCAGGTTTTCAAGAATTATTATTATGTTAAAGATTATATTATAATTGTTTTATAATTTATAACTATATTATAATAAAACCAACATGAAAGTGGGATTTATTCTTCCCTTCTTCCACCGAATAACAAATAAAAGAAAAGGATGATGGAGCTTGATACATTCGGCCATTTTGCTAACTAAATTAAAGGTTAGTTTTTAATTGGTTTTCAATAATTCCTTCGTTTTTGAAATCGTTGTCTTGAATACTTCAAGACTCATGCTTGAATTTTTGATTTTGATGAATTATGAAAGATTTATGTTAGATTTATATGTTCTGTATTGAGATGTTGGTAAATTTGAGTGAATAAGGCTAAATTGAGTGGTCTTTCTTGATATGAGTATTCTAGTTGCAAATTGACCTTTTTGAAATTTATAGTGGACGATAATATGGTCTATTAATATGTTTGCTGATGTGTTAAATATATAATATATATATTATTAATTTGATGTTTATGTTATGTGGATGAGTATGTGTTAAATTATTATTTATTAATTCGTGTGTTCGGGTGACCAATTTAAGTGAAAGGATTGAATAGTTAAAATAGTATTTATATAATTGAAGGGCCTAATTGAATTGTTTCTTGAATAAATGGTTTTGCATGTCAAATTGCCCAAAAGGCTAGTAGGTGGACGGCAACTTGATGAAATTTTGTTTTAAATTATTATAACTATTATAATATGATTGGTGGTTGAAGAATAGTAAAATGTTAGTATCATTTTAACACTTATAATAATAATACAAAGTGAGAAGAAAGAGGGGGTCTCTTGCTCATCTTCTTGGCCGAAACTTTAAGGGAGGAGAAAGCTTGGTTCTCCATTTTTCTTTAGGCTTGCATGTCTCATTGAGGTAAGCTTTTAAGCTAGATTTTTGTAAATTCTTGCATTTTTGAGTTAGTCCTCCTAGGTACTATCTAAATCATGTGAAAATATTTGAGTTTAAGAACGTGCTAAGATTCGGCCATGGATGGAAGGTCTTGTTTGGTTGAGTTTGATGGTAAGACGATATGCATGTGTGTGAGATTGGTATGTTTTGAATGAGAAAATTTGATAATTGTAGTAGGATGATTAGATCGTGAAAGCTCATAATGTGGGGGAGTGATATGCTAAATAATTGAAGGGTATAGGTTGGTTTGTGCATAAGGGAGATTCGGTCATTAAGGAGTCAATTTAAATTTTGTATATCTTTCATTGTATGGCCGTGGGGACTAAAATGAAAAGCAAGTAAATTTGAGGGGTAAAAAGGGGAAACCCTTGTAATTTCGAATGAGGGTCAAAATGAATAGCATTATAAGTTTTGAACGGGCTTAGGTGTAATTCGGCCTTAGCTCAATAATGCATAAAATAGATTTAATTCGAATGAAAAGAAATTTGTATTAAAGTGTAAGAAATTCAAATTTTGAGTCATGAATTGAAAGAATAGGGTAATTGAGCATCTCAAATACGAATAAATGACATGAAAAACATTTGTTATATTTGAAAATGAGAAGTATACGATGTGCTAATGAATTATTAGTGGAATTACCGAATGAAGCATGGGAATATTAAAATAGATTGTTTGAATGGAGTCTATTATTTGCATGTAAGTATGTGTATCTATTGACTAGTTGAATTAAGCATATTGAAATTTGTTTCTCTTCAATTGTTGAATTTAATGTGGATTGGGGTTTAACATCCATGTTAGCTGAATGTGTGGATGGCTTATATGTGATAATCGGTGGCATTGCTTTGGATAAACAATTGTGATTTGAGTAGTAGTAATTAAATATGAATATTGGAAATAGGTGAGGGAATTGAATAGTTATTTTAATGTATATATATATAGGTGTGGCCGAATGTGATATAAGGTGAAAAAAAAAAATAAATAAATAAAAAGATAGAAGTTGTTTTGAACTATAAGGACTTATTTGTAAACATTGTAAAAGTCAGGGATAAATTCGTAACTTATTAAATTATGTGTTTAAGGATCATTTTAATGAGAAAAAGTGATGACGGAGTTGATTTGAACATACTTAGATCAAGATCATAAAGAAAAGAGTTTAGATCGGGGGAAGGCGAAATTGAACGAGTAATCGGGAAGCCTTATCCATCGACTTCCGAGGTAAGTTTTTAAGAAATCGGATTAATTTGAATTATCGCTATATTAAATTGTACATGTTTGAGTGACATAACAAATTTTATTGTCAAATTGCCGAATAAGGCATAGGAATTATTATACGTGGTAGCCTAATGCGGATTAATAAATACATGTATATATCTATAACCATTGAATAATTAAGTTGGCAAAATATACGCACTTGTGATAAGAGATATATATATATAATTATAAATATGTACGCTAAAGGGTGGCTTAGATGAATCGTTATCTTAAAAGTATAATTTAATATGATTACGCTTAGTTCGATTGATATATGATGTTCGAAAAATTCGTACAAGAATCATGAAGTATATAAAAGTTTCGATATATGAATTGGTTGCGAAACAACTTTATAAATATGATAGTATTCGGGCTTTAAGCCTAGCAGGCTTTGTGCCGGTGTATAATAACAGGCTTGAAGCCTAGCAGGCTCTGTGCCGGTGTATTACATGATACTTTATGCCTAGCTAATTTTTACGGGAGTAACGGTAAGAAAAAAAAAAAAAAAATCAAACGTGCAAAATGAGTTAAAGTGAACTGGTATGTAACAATTTATTTTCTTTTTAGAAATAAGGTAAGTTAATTATTTGATATGTGATACAAGTTAAAAATGACGTTAATGGTAGTGAATGTGTACATGAAAAGCCATGTATGGATTAATGCACAAATATGTGATATTACTGTTTGATTTTTGAGCTTATATTCGGCCTAATGTTACATGAGGAATAAATTGAATTGTAAAATTTATATTAATATTAAAAGATTTATGTGCATTCGATTAGTAGGTATTTCAAATGTGAACCTTTAACGTGTTTATAGGGATTAAGCATATATATATATTTGGCGAAATTAAGGTCTATGGGTTATTAAATATATTAATGATCAATGTGTGTTTGGAAATGTTATAATTCAGGCGTGGAAAAATGTTTGGTAGTTAAATTTCATAAGTATGGCTTGTTTGTACCTTAATAAATTATCAATGTCATGGAGGTAATATTTGAATTAATTAAGCTATGAAGTAAGTGAATGAAACCATATGTTTAAGCATATGATTGGTTATATTCGGTTTAATGTTATAAATATATATATGATATGTAAATGCGAAATTCATATTCATGCCAAAGTTTATATGTGCAATTGTCTATAAGGCAATTGAATGCGAGATTATGACTAAGGAAATGTGAATTGTATAAACGTATTATGATAGTATGTGTTCGGTTAAATGAAATTTCTATTGCTACCGAGTGAAAAGAGATGCTTGTTTGGACAAAACTTATTTCATGTTTAGTTACATATGAATATTTGAATTTACAAGTATGGTTTGGTTATGTTTTATTAGATTATTATTGTTATTGGGTTATTATTTGCATATGACTTACTAAGCTACAATAGCTTAACCCGTGTGTGTTTAATATTGTTCCATTTTATAGATTTGATCTAGCTACGGGCTCGAGAAAACGTCAGCAGAGTCAACCACACTATCGCCTTCCTTTGGTATTTTGAATTTTGGTTGCGATTTAGAAGGCATGTATAGGCTAGATAAAGTTTTAAAAACATACAATGTTTGACCTTGTATATAACAGCCATGCGAATATGGCTAAATATTTAGTTAAGTATGTTTTTTTGGGGGTTTTTTCATAAATGTCGGTAATATTGGTACTCTTTTAAATCGATGATGTTATAATATCATATGAATGTTTTAAGTACAAGCTAACTTTCGTAAATGATTAAAATGCATGGATAGTACGAATTGCATGTGAGTATATTCGGTTATAAGCTAGAAATCATATTTAGTATAGAAACAGTCTTTAATTACAGCAGTGAAGTAATTTCGAAAAATCACCAAAAATAGGATAAGTTGAATTAGATGGTGAATGAGGTATAGAATTAAACCTTACTGTGTCTATTTTTACACGAAAGAGACAGAGTAGGCAAAAGATTCATACATTATGAGATAATTAAGTTTTAGTGAGACCTGCTCTGAATGAATTCGTCAGTCACTGTTCTGTTTTGGAAAAATTGCCATAAATTATACAAAAATAATTAAGAAGTATGGTTTATATGTGTATAACCCTTAATGAGTCTATTTTTCATTGGTATAAACAAGAACATCATAGGAAATTTGTGCAATCAGATAACTGCAGTTTTATAGGGACAGGTCAGAATTGTCAAGCAGTGTAATAAGGGTAACTTTGAAGAATAAACTGTACGAATTGGCCACATGAAAAATTCTGGAAAAATTATGGTGAATAGTTATACGAGTCTAGTTTCAAGGAAAATTTACGGATCTAAATCTCGAGTTTTGTAACTCGAGTTATGGCCGATATAGTCAGCGTGACGTAGTTGGACAGCTTTAAAAATTTTACTCCCCGAGTTAATGGTCACGTCTAGTAATGCCACGTACTCGATTCCGGCAAGGGTTTCGGGTAAGGGGTGTTACATTCTTCGGTAAAACATAGTTATGTGAGCTTCGGGGCAAGTAATTCCCTTGTATTTTTCAAATTCTGGCATCTTGAATTTGTGGGGAAGTAATAGATCTGGCACCAAACTTAGATCTTTAGCGTTAACTCCCTGTTGCCTATCAGCGTTTTCCATAGCCCTGAATTTGTCTTCTAACCATTTGCAACGCTCTTCTAGCTGTCTTGGCAATTCAGACTTTGCCTTTTCCTCTTCTGCTGCCTCATCAAGGTCGGGAATAACAGCATTAATCAGATGGTCTACTAAGTTAGAACCTGATCCAGCTTGGAAATTTGGTGATATCGAAACACCTTCTTGAAATTGTTGAGGTTTAATTATGATGGATGTCTTTCGTGGATGCGCTTCAGGATGTGTTGGGGTAAGACCCAGAAGAGATAGTCGCTCTTTACTATCTTCAACAGTGTTAACCATGGGGGTTTTCCCTTTGTCTGCCAGTAATTGAGTTAATTGGGATATCATAGTTTTTTGTGATTCCATCATCCGATCCATCATATCATGCTAGATCTTAGCAAGTTGCTCCGCATTTGCAGCTGAAGTTTTTCCTGCATCTCCTTTTGGAGTTGTTCAAGCTTCTCTAGTCTCTGATTCATATCTTTTGTTTTCTTTCTTGTGCAGTAGGGATGCGTCTCCGGTAATGTTTTGTCGGTTTCCAGGTTGCTTTTCATTTTAATCAATCAGGGCCTTTTTAATGAATTGTAATGCATATGATGCCATGTAATGCAATGTAATGCATGCAATGCATGAATGTAAAGAGGCGTCAATTCTGGTTCAATTCCATATAGAAAAATTTATTAGAAAACAAAGCTCTTTACATAAAATAGATTACAAATATGGCTTGGCCTTAATGCCCAAAGTCTTAATTTTCTGGAGTAATGAAGCTAACTCCTGTCCTCGGCTTGATTGTGACTCGTACTGCACGCTTAATATATCTGCTTGTGCTGCCAAAATTTGCAAATGTTCAGCCACCTCTCGAATTTGAGTTATGGCTTCTCCCATGAGATAATCCCTATTTTCAATCTGATTCTGGGCATTATGAAGCTCTTCCTTCCATCGCTCTTCATTTACCTTTAAGGACCCAATATAGTTCTGACAATTTTGTAGCGCCATCTCTAACTCTTCCATTTTCTTTTTCATCTCTTCAATTTTACTCAAACTTGCCTTTAATTCCATTACAGAATTTCAGTTTCGATAATAATTAAGATACTTTTCGAACTCTGCCACTCTAGACTTCAATTCATTTTTTTCATTTCGGCTTTCTAACACTTGCCTTTCTAGGATCTCCTTCTGGGCTTTCATTTCTTGAAATTTCTTTTCCCATTCCTCGGCCTTAGCCTTTTCCTCTTGCAACTCTTGTCGCCATTGATCCGAAGTCTTTCCTAGCCCCGCAGTTCTCATTGACAGATGCATCTTCTTGTAGTCCTTCTTTAGGCTATCCAGATCCTCTTCAGCTTTACTCTTCCCTTTTCTTAGCTTTTCTGCTTCTGACTTCTGTATTTCCACATCCAATTTCAAATCCATTTTTTCCTCTTCCAATTGCTCAATTTTCTTCCCAAGTTCTGAACTCTGCTTCGCAAAATCCTGCCTTATAATTTCTAGCTCCGTCGGAACTACTCGTAAGCATTCTTCCCTTGATCGAATGTCATTTAAAGCCAGTCCTGGAATATTATCGTTAATTCTTTTGCTTAGCCACACTTTATACTTGGAAGTCACCATCTCGCCCACAGTCACTCTCTTCATCCGATGTGTTTGCTTCCAAGCATTTGCAACTTCCCTAATCTTCTTCTTATAACTCTCTCCTGTATAAGAGAATTCACTTTGAACCAACCCATGCGTTGCTGGCACAAACTGCCTAGACTTGTATTGTCTTGACTTCAACGTATCTATAAAGTATCTCTTCAAGCACCATCCATAGAGCTCTCCACTCAATATCTTCTTCCTGAAGATTCTGAAAAATTGTCATCCATCCCTCTTATGTTATATCTTCTCGTCTTGACATGGCTACTTCCTCCTTTAACGGTGAATAACCCTCACAAAAAGGTCGATAAGAGACTTTATCCATCTTCCAAAAATGACCATAAAACCATACCGTCAATAACTGTGCACATCCAATAAACCTTCTCTCTTCTGCTCTTCGGCATGCGTTTAATTATCTGAAAGTTTCTGCAAGAATTGCTGGGATAGGTGTAGCTTGTTTATCCAATCGGTCAAATAGATCCACAACTGCTTCATCTATGTGTCTTAGGGCTTTGGGGAAAATAACTAATCCATAAATGCTTAAGGCAAAAATATCAACTTTCCTCCTCACATTAGGGTGCATCAGAATCAGATCCCTTAAATTTACCCAAGGAATACATCTCCCTTCGCCTTTCTGCTGAATTTTAGTTGAGATCCATTATTCACTCATTCCTGTAATTTTCATCAATTTCTTCGGAAAAGGAGGAACATAAGCAGGCCTAATATAAACTTTATCAGCTTGTATCCCTGGACTACGAAGTAAAGTGGTATATTCCTCTATAGTTGGCACCAAATCCACCCTCCCAAAAGTGAAACAACTGTATGCGGAATTCCAAAACTGAACCAAAGCTCGAAACAGGTGTTTATCTATCTTAACATCTAGTAAGTAAGGGATATCACCATAACTATGGTAGAACATCTATTTAGTCTCATATTCCCAATGAGTCCAAATATCTCGCAACTCATGAAGCTCATTTTGCGTCACGCTAATGCGGGTGAAGTCCCATAGCTTTGACGTGTAACCTTCAACTAAGCTATTTCCTTTTTCCAACTGCAGCTTTTCTGACCATTCGCGCACAGCCGCATTGTCCTCTACTTTATCAAGAAAGTCGTTTTCCATAGCAAACTTCCTATCTTAGCAATCGAACAAAAATCGACACCTCTTTAATATGGAATGCCATGCAAAAACAAATTAAAACATGAGACAGTATCGCATAACAGAAATCAAAATAAGCAAAATATCATTAAACACCTTATCTGAGAAACCACTAAAGATTTGACATAGTTCTACCCTAGATGGGCTCTTAGGGTTTACTATATGTGGTTTGGTTCTAAAGGAAGGGTACCCTAACCAGCAGATTCCTCAATCTTCACCCATTGTAGGCTCATATAGATCGAGTTCAGTTCAGGGGAATACATTTCCCTATGGCCATACAGAGATGAAAATCTCACGAAAACATAGGTACAAATGTATCCCGGAAGCGGTCCACTAGCCCATGCGGAGGTGAAAGCCTCACGAAAGCTTAGTTTCTCACTCCCACTTAAAGGTGTGACCACAACGGTCATGCAATGCAATGCCAAAATATTTCATGAAACTCGACATTATAGCACAAACAAATGCGTAAAAAAAACATGATTTTTCAAAACAATTTTCCAAGTCTTCAATCAAAAGGACAAAAATTAATCAATCTAATGGCCTGACCCTCAACCGATCCCCAGCGGAGTCGCTAAGCTATCGAAACCATTTTTTTGGTTTTGGAAAATGGGGATCAACTTTAAAAAACAAGGAGTCGCCATCGATCCTTTTTGTCTAGGTGCGATCGGATCACCTATAGAATATTTTGGTCTGTGTAATTAAAGAAAACGATCTTCAAAACATATGAAAAAGGGTATTTGGTTATTTAGTTGAACGAAAAATCGACACCCAACACGTTAGGATGTAATTTTCTGTACTTCTAATCACACAAATATTGCCTTGTTTTTCATTAAATCGGAATTGAATCTCAAGATTAACTCGTTTCAAAGGAATAAAAGTATCATACCCAGCACGTTAGGATATAACACATTTATACTCTGACACCGAGATCATTTTTTATCTTCAAAACATATGAAAAGGGTATTTGGTTATTTAGTCGAACGAAAAAACGACACCCAGCACGTTAGGATGTAATTTTCCGTACTTCTAATCACACAAATATTGCCTTGTTTTTCATTAAATCGGAATTGAATCTCAAGATTAACTCGTTTCAAAGGAATAAAAGTATCATACCCAGCACGTTAGGATATAACACATTTATACTCTGACACCGAGATCATCTTTGATCTTCAAAACATATGAAAAGGGTATTTGGTTATTTAGTCGAACCAAAAAACGACACCCAGCATGTTAGGATGTAATTTTTCGTACTTCTGAACACACAGATATTGCCTTGTTTTTCATTAAATCTCGAGATTAACTCGTTTCAAAAGAATAAAAGTATCATACCCAGCACATTAGGATATAACACATTTATACTCTGACACCGAGATCATCTTTGATCTTCAAAACATATGAAAATGGTATTTGGTTATTTACTCGAACGAAAAATCAACACCCAGCACGTTAGGATGTAATTTTCCGTACTTCTAAACACGCAAACATTGCCTTGTTTTTCAAATACGCAATCTTAAAATTGGTTCAATGCACGTTTTTAATGAAGGAAAACATTCAGAAAGAATTTGAATACATTTGAGTTTGAAATAAATAATAATAACGATAATAAAAATAAGAATTTATTAAGATAATAAAACATCAAAGTAGTAATAGAAATATTAACGTTGATTAGAAGTAACAATAATAATATTAGAAATAATATTTGTAATAATATTCTAAATTACCATCCATAATAATAACAATATTAATTTAATGATAAATGAGATAATAAAAAGGGACTAAATTAAAAAGCATTCCAACAATCAGGGGTTAAAATAGCTAATACTCAAACAAACAAAACGCAGTGTATAAACCGGACTAAATTAGAAGTATGCATGAATTACAAAGGCTAATTGAACAATAAAGGCAACACATAATGGGATTAATTAAAAACAATATGGAAATAGAAGGGACTAAACACGCAAATCATCCATTAATTGCAAAAACACGTGGATCTTATGGGACCAAATCGGGTCGGGTCATTGGTTTAGGTCAATACGGTGTCGTTTAAAGGCTATCGTTATAAGCCTAAACGGCACCGTTTCACTAACAGGTTTAAAAAACTGATTAAAATGGCTTAGGTTTCATTTGCCCTTCCCTCTTGTTTTTTAAAAAAAAAACTGAAACCCTAAGCCCCCTTTTCTTTTGTTTTCATTCTTCGCCGCAAAGAAAAGGGAGATGAAACGGCCACTATGACGCCAAGATGACCGGCGATTAGTGGCCGAATCGAGACCAGTCAACGGCGGCCCCTCTAAATCCGACCAGGATGCTTCGTGTCTATGCCCCGACGAACTATTTTGCCCCAATCAACGCGAAGAAAGCAGCTCGACGGTCTTTTCTGAAGCTGAACCCTTCCCTTCTCCCCTCTTTTTTTTATATATCTGAACAAAAAAATGCTTGAAACACAAAACAAGAAATTGATTCAAAAAGAAAACTGGAAAATGAGCAGTCGAAAAAGAAACCTTTTTGTTTCTAATTTCTTGATATATTCTGTATGCGTGAAAAATGGTGTGTTTACAATGTTTTCTATGTATTCTCTCTATCCCTAAAATATTACATCATTTTGGATTTATAGCCGAATCAAAAAAAATCAAAGAAAGAAAAATCTGTTTTCTTTTCTTCTTTGATGTCGCGTTCCTCTTGGCTATAGGTACGGAGGCTCATGTGGCTGTACGGAGGTGGTGACGCGGAGCGTACAGAGGCGCTGGAGGCTGTTGAAGTGGCGCGCGTGGAGCGTGTGTGAGGTGCAAGTTGCTAAAGCTGCGCGCGTGGAACGCGTGTGAGGTGCGGGTTGCTGAACAGTCTCTGGAACCCCTAGGGTTTCAGTCTGAAACCAAAATTTGGGCCTCTTGGGTCATTCTAAACATTGAGCCATGTATTGTGTTTGTTTTGGGCTCTGTTGTAATTTGATTGGCTTTTATTGTTTTTAGGCCTGTTGTAATCTAATGGACTCTGGACTTTATTGGGTTTTTTTTAATTTTCTGGTTTGTAATGGGCCCGGGCAAATTTTGGGCCTTACAAAGGGTATTTCAGTAATTTTACTCCCTAGGGTATCGGTACAGTTAATGACCTTTCCAAGGCCTACAGTCGCCTCAAAAGACTCGAATAACCTATATGGCCAAAACAATGTACTTGGGCCCAAGGTCTATTACTCGGCTCAAGTGGGCTCACACGCTTGTGTGGCCCGTTCAGCCCAAATCCCGTCACGACTATACGAACTTCATAGCCCAATCCATTATTATTCGCTTACCTTGGATTTTACCCATGTAGGGCCCATGAGCCCATTGGGCCCGCATGGCCCATCTCGGCCCAATATTCGGCTACACTCAAGAAGATGAGAGGAGGAGACAGGGTATTCGGCTACACTCAAGAAGAGAGGAACAAAAGAACTTAATTCTGTTTAGCCCGAAGAGAAGAAGAAGAATGCCTAAATCGGCAGAGAGAAAATGTGCAGAAGAAAAGAAGGGTTTCAAGGGAGAATTCAGCACTTCGTATAGGTGTTTCGGCAAAAGTGAACTGAAAAGAGAAAGACCCGAATGGTCAAAAGTGCTGTACGAGATGCCACAAAGAGAAAAACCCGAAACGAAAGAAAAGAAAAGAAAATCCCAAAACAGCAGAGAAGGAATTCAGCTTCTACACTCTCACATTGCCGAAAATGGACCAAATGGTCTCCCCTGGCCAAATTTGCACATAGAAGTTGCACAATTCGCTACAACACTCCTCTCCTCCAAATCCCTTGAAAATCTCCACCGATTTCTCCTTGATTCACTCCAAACCTCCCATTCAAATCCATTCGAATTTGATGACCAAGTCTCCAACCATATTTGCAAAGTTTGAATCAAACTTTACCTCTCACGCCACAGTGACATAAAATAAAACCCCCTCTTTGCATGCCATGGGATCGAACCCACTCCCTTTTAAATGCCCAACACGCCACTGGCCACCACAACACAAGATCTTTTGTGTCATAAAACAAACCGAACTTAATATATGCCCTTCAAGCGAACATCCAGGTTTCCAAAAGAGCAAAAATCAAAATTTTGCCAGAGGCCATACTTGAACCCAAGCTTCCAAAATACCCCTAAACACACCCAAATCACTTAGCCATTGAAGTAGGCAATCAATTTTGTTAGAACATGAAAAATTGAAGACCCTAAATTTTTGGGGCGTTACAGTAAATGTGTGTAATAATTGAAATATTGAGTTGCTATAAGAGGGAATATGAATCGGCTAAGCTTGGGTGTGTGAAAAATGAATACATTTCATTTTACGAGCCTAGGGGAAAAAGTGTAATTTTGTAAAAGTATAAGGGCAAAATGGTAATTTTGCTAAAATAGAAACTTTGAAATGTTTTGAATAATGTGGTGATTTAATAAGTTAAATATGTCATTATAGATCAAGAAGAGGAATCAACCTTGACAGTGGAAAAAGGCATGGTTTCAGACTAAATTGCAAATTGACATATTTTGTATCGAGGTAAGTTTATATGTAATTGATACATCCTTTTTACTTATGTTTTTACATATTAATGAAATGTGTGAAATGTGAATGAATATTATTGATATCTATTAAAATGATAGTGAGTAAGGAAATTCTCGGATGAACCTTCGGAATAGGAAAATGGGTACGAATAAATATCCGTGGTTATTTTATTATTGGTGGGCTATGTGCGATACCACCGTATTTATTATTATTGGTGGGCTGTGTGTGATACCACCATGAACATGTGATTATTGGTGGGCTATATGCGAAACCCCCGTGTATCCGGTAGTATTCCGAACTGTTCATCGAGAATCTTTGACTAAGTAAAATTATGTGTGGCTTGTGGTGATAAGTGCAGGTATGATTGCATGTAAATGTGAGCAATGTTTTAGGATATGTATGTGGAATGTGGTAAGATTCGATAGGAGTAAGTATAATTATGATGAGCGGAATTGTTCTTGGTGAGTATGTGATGTTCATTGTTTACATATAGACTTACTAAGCTTAAAGCTTACTCCCTTCTCTTTTCCTTTGTTTTAGAGTGTCGAAGAGCTAGCTTGGGATACGGAGACTGTCAGAAGATCACCTACACTATCTACGCGTTTGATATTGTTTGACCATTCTTTTTTAGTATGGCATGTATAGAGACTAAGTCTTTGTTAAGTGTCATTTTATTTTGGCCAAATGTGTTGGCATGTCTTGAGATGAATTCTTTTGTATAAGGCCATAGTTAATGGCTCTTTCTTATTAATCTATGAAATGATGATTTTATTCATGAATGTGCAAGTTGCATGGTTGATTCATTGGTTTATTTATGCATGAATGAGTTGGTTGCTTAATGTGGCTTATGACGGTGCAAGTAAGGGTGGCAGAAAGGGCTTGGTAAATAACCTTGTTCTTGTCCACACAGGTAGACACACGGGCGTGTGTCTAGGCCGTGTGTGACACATGGTCTGCCCCATAGGCGCGTGGTTTGGTCGTGTGTCCCCTTGTATTCCAAGTTGGCAAAACAAAATGACCAGTAGTAATAACACGGGCTGAGACACGACCGTGTGTCTCAAACGTGTGGTATACACGACCATAGGACATGGGCGTGTGCCCAGGCCGTGTGAAGTCTGCACCTAAATTTAGGAAATTAATTTGCCACACGGTCTAAGGACACGGGCGTGTGCCTTGGCTGTGTGACCTTATTGGGATGATGACATCAGAAACAGAATGTCAAGGTTTTTGCACACGAGATAGAACACGGGCGTGTGGCCCTGTTTTGAGCAAAAATTTTCTAAGTATTTGTGAGTTCCCAGTTCAATTCCGAACTACTCCTTATGTATGTTTCAGGCTTTGTAGGCTCATTTAAGGAGTGATATGAATGTCTACAGAAAGTTTTAAATTTGGGTGAAAAGTTAGGTAACGGTTTGTATGGTTGCTTGCTGATAAGTCTGGCAACGCCTTGTACCCTATTCCGGTGTTGAATATGGGTAAGGGGTGTTACACAGATCGTGTGAAAACAGGGGGTACATACTGACTTGGGTTACACGGCCAACCACACGCCCGTGTGTCTAGCTTGTGTGCCTAATCGAAATGACCACACACGCCCGTGTCCAGACCGTATGCTAGGCCATGGCAAACCTGTAACACCCCAAACCTGGCCCAAACACTACAACAAGATCTGGCATGTTACGGGTTTAATGTTAAAAACATAATTCTTTATTTGCTTTTAAGAGGGCACGTATCCCTTTTGAAAATTCTTCGATGACGTGTTGTTCGAAAACTTAACTTTGTTGGTTTGGAAAATCTCAGTTTGATTAATCAAATATTCAATACCTTAGGTTTTCTTTCCAAAAACATTTCGTTACGTTAAGCGTGTTTGAAATTCCCATTTCATTACTTATAGTAAGCAAGTCTTTGAAAATAAAATTTAAGGTATAAACATAAACACATATAAATCGATAACCTAAGCTACAGAGGCCTTATTACATAAATAATCCCAAGTTTAAACTTAAAGAAAAAAATAACCGAAAATAACTTATAAAAATAAAAGACTTGATGGCCCCTCGAGTCCGCCTCGGCTCCTATGTCCATGATCTACTGCTCATCTGGAAAGTCAGGAAAATAAAAGGGTGAGTCACCAAGACTCAGTGTGCAAATCCCGAAAACACATTGAAGGCTTGAGGCCCACAAACACATTATGGGCCTTAGCCCATACACAATGGCAACAAAATATTTACATGCAACATGGCCCAACCCAAACCTAATAGTCCATCTTCTACACACTAGCCCGTACCAGCCAACACACCTCGGGGATTTCTACAATCAACCCACCAGCCGCTACACACCATATCGACAGTCATGCTGCCTATTCCTAACATTCAGGAATAAATTCAACGTGGCTTAGCCACCGATCATTATTGTGACCTAATTCATAATTCGTGGTTTAACCACCGATCACCAGGTGACCTATTACATGCTCTTCCCCTTCATCATATTTATCCTACCCCATGCATACATCCATGTAGAATCAAAACAACATGTAACCTAAAAGATCGCAGACTATCACATGCATCGATACACATAGAGAAGTTTCTAACCTGGCATCCATTGCCTACCCTTTTTGGGTAATTCGACTGTCCATACAACCTTTTTTCGGCTTTTAGCCCATAACATATATATAGCACAGATTAATTAGTGTGATAGAGATCTACACACCTGATTACAGACAAGACGAGACTCTCTGTGTCGATGCTATCAAAAGCCGATACAACTGCTATCTGTCTAAGGTGTTGTTCCGAAGCCGGTCCACAACCCAGTGGCCAATCTCGAACAGCAAACACTACGCGTTTCTTGGACTTTGGGGTTGGGACTACAGATCCAACCCCTTCCTTTGATTTGTTGACATTCGAGTCCATGAGTGATCTTGGTCAGAAGGTACTATGATGATTGCTTAACGAACCATTAGGTTAAGGCACGAATAACGAAAAGAAACCAATTGATCAACTTAAGGAGAATCAAAATCCTTACCTTGGAATCCCGAAAATAATATGATTCGAATGTTACCGATTTCTGGCTTAGAAACCTAGGCGACTAGATCTCCTTCAAATCCCGGAATGCCGCCAAAGAAAAAGAACACGAGATCAGAGAAAACGTCAAACTAAGGATGGCCCTAACCACCAACTAGCCATTCAACTTTGGCTTCAAAAGCCAAAAAAGATTGCAAAAATAATAGCACAAGTCGATACTCACCTCTACAGAAGATTTCGGCTACCCTTTGCAAGAAGATTCGGTAATTAAAGAAGAAGATTGAAACGTTGAAAAAATAAAACCAAGCCACCATCGAGATCTACGAGTTTTCGGCTTTTAGGAAAAATTCGAAAAAGAGATGAACAAGAAGAGGCTTAGGCGTTTTCGGCTTTAGAAGAATAGAGTTAGGAGTTTTCGGTTTTTGGTAGGAAAAGAGAAGAAAAAGAAGAAGAACCCTTAGTTGCCGAAATTAGGAGGAGAAAAGAAGAGAAGGAAAATAAAAATAAAAACTATGCCCTAGGAAATAATGAAAATTCGGCACCCCTTAGCCTTATCAAAACCGATTTCTCCCCCTTGTTCCTAGAGTCCCACTTTCGGCCACCACCTACTCTCAAATCCTATCCCACGTTTTTCTCTTATCCTCATCATCCTATCTTCTGACTTAGTCCACACTCACTCATGCAGAATCCCAACCGAAACCACCTCTCAAACTCCTCCCTTTATCTGCCACCTTATCAGCCAGATTATCTACATTATCCTATTCGTTAAATTTCCCTATTTTTAAGCCCTATTGCCGTCCAACCTGCTCCTCCTTTAAGTGCCGAAAATGGCCCAAATACATGGGCTCTAAGCGGCCAAAACTTGAGCCTCTTCACCTGCTAATGACGCCACCTTATAGCTCCTTTGCAGCGCCCCTTGCTGCTGGGCCACAAGCCCATTTTGAAATTTAAACTACAGATACCATCTTTTAAACCCTATAGTGTCCAAACAGAAAATTTAACCAAGGCCCCGGCCCAATCCTGAGCCCAATCTGGACCCCTAACACTCTAATTAACACATTACACATAACCACACATTAAACACATAGGCCCATTAATTCAGGATGTTACAGTTCTACCCCCCTTAAAGAAATTTCGACCTCGAAATTACCTGGTCAAAATAGATGTGGGTACTGCTGCCGCATCGCTTCCTCTGGTTCCCAAGTAGCCTCCTCAGAACTATGATTCCGCCATAGAACCTTAACCAACAGAACCGTCTTTCTTCGCAACACTTTGACATCACGATCTAAGATTTCCACTGGCTCCTCCTCAAAGGATAGGTCGGGTCTTACCTCAATTTCTTCCACTGGCACCACATGAGATGGATCTGAATGATATCGTCTCAGCATAGAGACATGAAACACGTTGTGAATCTGGCTTAACTCAGAAGGTAGTTCAAGCTGATAGGCTACCGGTCCTACTCGTTTCAACACCCGATATGGTCCGATAAACGTGGGACTTAATTTACCCTTTCGACCAAACCTTAATACTTTCTTCCATGGCGACACCTTCAAGAGAACCTTGTCACCCACTGCAAATTCTATGTCCTTACGCTTCAAATCAGCATAGGACTTCTGTTTGTCTGAAGCTTCCTTTAGTTGAGCCCAAATTAACTCAACCTTCTCCTCGGTCTCGGTAACCAACTCCGGACCCAAACTTTGACGTTCCCCTAATTCCGTCCAACAGGTAGGAGTACGACACTTTCGCCCGTACAACGCTTCATAAGGCACCATCTGAATACTAGACTGGTAACTGTTGTTGTACGCAAACTCCGCCAGTGGTAAAAACTCTTCCCAACTACCCCTGAAATCAATGACACAACCCTTAACATGTCCTCTAAGATCTGAATTACCCACTCAGACTGACCATCGGTATGAGGATGGAACGCTGTACTGAAATCCAACTTCGTACCCAACGCTTGATGCAACGCCTTCCGAAATCGTGATGTGAACCTAGGGTCCCTGTCCGATATAATCGATACTGGCACGCCATGCAACCTCACTACCTACGCTATGTATAACTTAGCCAACTTCTGCAGAGAGTAATCAACCCGTACTGGTATGAAATGAGCAGACTTCGTCAGGCGATCAACAATCACCCAAACCAAATCTTTCTTAGTAGGCGTAAGGGGTAGCCCACTAACAAAGTCCATTGTGATCCTTTCCCACTTCCATTGTGGAATCTTTACCGGCTGCAACAACCTTGATGGTAACTGATGTTCCGCCTTTACCTACTGACAGGTCAAACACTTCCCCACAAATTCGGTCACCTCTCGTTTTAAGCCCGGCCACCAAAACTGTTCTCTCAAATCCCGATACATCTTACTCCCTCCAGGGTGCATAGCGTATGGACTACCATGCGCTTCTTGCAAAATCCTATGCCTCAACTCAGGATCTTTCGGCATACACACTCTCCCTTGAAAACATAATAGCCCTTCCTCATTAATACTAAATTCTGTCGATCCATCACTTGATCCTACCGGAAACTTCTCCTTTAGCAACTCATCAGTCTGCTGCTTCTCCTTAACCTGACTGACCCATGAGGGTTTCACCTGAAGTTCGACTAATAACATTCCATCATCATATAAACTGAGGTGAGCAAACATCATTCTCAAGTCAGAGATTACTTTGCGACTCAGAGCATCCGCCACCACGTTGGCTTTACCCGGATGATATTCGATCGAGCAGTCATAATCCTTTAACAACTCGATCCACCTTCTTTGCCAGATTCAACTCCTTCTGAGTCAAAAGGTATTTTAAACTCTTATGGTCGGTATAAATGACAGATTTCTCCCCGTACAGGTAATGTCTCTAGATCTTCAAAGCAAAAACCACCGCCGCCAATTCCAAATCATGGGTGGGATAATTTGCTTCGTGCGGTCTTAACTGCCGAGATGCATACGCAACAACCTTTCCATCTTGCATCAACACGCATCCTAGACCCGTGTGTGAAGCATCACAGTAAATCACAAATTCCTTCCCAGCCTCCGGTTGAATCAACACCGGAGCCTCCGTCAAAATCCTTTTCCACTTCTCGAAACTATCTTGTTGCTTGTCAGACCAAACAAACGGAACCCCTTTCCGTAATAACTTAGTCAATGGTGCCGCAATTAAAGAAAATCCTTCCACAAACCTTCTGTAATACCCTGCCAAACCCAAAAAACTCCGAATTTCTACCACAGACCTAGGAGGCTTCCAATCCAACACCGCTTCAATTTTTTGAGGGTCAACCCTAATCCCCTCTGCCGACACAACATGACCAGAAAAGTAACTTCACTTAGCCAAAATTCGCACTTACTGAATTTGGCATACAACTGCTTCTCCCTCAGAATTTGCAAAACCACTCGCATATGTGTATCATGCTCCTCTTCTGATTTTGAGTAAACCAGGATGTCATCTATAAATACTACGACAAATCGATCCAAATAGGGTTGGAACACTCGGTTCATCATGTCCATAAATGCTGCTGACGCGTTGGTCAATCCAAACGGCATCACCATGAATTCGTAGTGACCATAGCGAGTCCTAAATGCCGTCTTATGAATATCCGCCTCCTTGACCTTAAGCTGATGGTACCCTGACCTCAAATCTATCTTTGAAAAGACCGAAGCCCCCTTCAACTGATCGAACAAGTCGTCGATCTTCGGCAACGGGTATTTATTCTTGATGGTCAACTTATTCAACTGGCGATAGTCAATGCACATACGCATTGATCCATCCTTCTTCTTAATGAATAACACCGGCGCTCCCCAAGGCGACACACTTGGTCGGATAAACCCTCTATCCAGCAACTCCTGAATCTGTGCTTTCAATTCTACCAACTCCTTTGGCGCCATTCTATATGGAGCAATAGATACTGACGCTGTTCCCAGAAGAATATCAATACCAAACTCCACTTCACGATCCGGGGGTAATCCCAGAAGCTCTTCTGGGAAAACATCAGAAAATTTCTTCACCGTCCTGACGTCCCCAACAGTTAATTCCTTGGCTTCCAGAGCCCGAACAAACATTAGAATTGCCTCGCATCCTTTTCTCACCATCATTTCTGCTCTTAAGGCGGACACCACATTTGACAAGCAGTTCTCCCTTTCACCTATCACCAACACTTCGCCACCTTCGGGGGTTTTTAACACCATACTCTTGGTTGCAAAATCTACATTAGCTTGATACTTCCCTAGCCAATCCATGCCTAAAATTAAATCAAACTCCCGAACGGTAATTCCATCAGATCAGTCAGGAAAACTATTCCCTGAACTTCTAAAGGTACCTCCCGATAAAGCTTATTTACCACCACCGAGTGTCCTAATGGGCTAATTACGATCATCCCCCTAGAAGAAATCTCAGAATCTACGCTTAAAGTTGCAGACACCCTACTAGCAACATATGAATACGTCGACCCAATGTCAATCAATGCAGTGTAAGGCAAGCCAAAAATTAAGAACGTACCGGTTATGACATTCGGTGCGTCAGCCTCCTCTCGACGTCTGACAGCGTAGACTAACCCCGGCTGTCTCACCTTAGTGTTTCCTGCCCCTTGGCCTGGTGCTCCACGACCTCGACCGGAACCATTACCACCTCTGGCTGGACCACGACCTCTCTGTGGCTGCTGACCTCCTCTTCTCGACTGGGCATTCCCTTGACCTGTGGGCCCTTCACTGCCCCGTTGCTGCGGACAGTTTCTAACTTGGTGGTCCGTAGATCCACACCTAAAGCACTTCCCACTGCCCGCCCAACACTCACCTACATGGAATTTACCACATCGAGCACACTTCTGTGTCTGACTAGCAGCAGCAGGTCTCTCATTCTGACTCGGTCCATCTGACCTAGGCCTTTTCTTAGTACGCCCAGTTGCCCTGACGATCTAAAATTCCTTTTTCCTCCACCCCTATCTCTATCCCGATTCAGCTTCTCCGCCCGCTTAACCTCCCCAGCTATCTTAGTTTTTTCCACAAGCACAGCAAATTCCCTCGAGCATAACGGCTAAGGCATAAGAATTCCGCTTCATACGCAGCCACCGACCTACTTCCCTGAACTAGATTCAAAAATGCTCTACGCTGCGCATCCACATAACTCGTCCCGATGTATTTACTTTGAAACGCCGTCCTGAAGAAATCCCAGGTGATACGGTCAGCCACTGAACCATCCTTAACCGTAAGCCACCATTGATACAACCCCTTTCAGTTTTTCCTCCTCTATGAAATCCAGATCATCCGTTATATGCTCAAACGCCTCCAACCAATACTCAGCTGTACTAGGGGCTATACCGGAAACTCCCCTAAACCCTTCTGCCCCATTAGCTCTAAGTCGCTCTGACACCGATTTCTGGGCTCCTGTGCCCATGCCTGCCCCAGCAACCCTCTCTAAAACCCTTAACATCGCCTGAGATACCGCATCATCTCCGGCAGTCTGATCCTAAAATTTGGCCTCCGCAGCTGGTGGAACTGGCATCTCGTTTCCTGACCCATGGCCAGATCCTATGGTTCCGACACGGCCATCCTACCCCTACCACGGCCACACGGCGGACGTCTTCGACCCCTTGTACTCATTCTACCAATTCGCATTTATCTGATTAGAAATTTTATGAATTATTAATTTCTTCCACTAATTAACCACGAACAATCTTATGAACAGTAGTTTTAAGAGTAGTTCTTTCGAATTCGAAATTATATCTACGGTTTTCAGTCTCAAGTTTGTCTCCTAGTTCTAGGAACCACATACATTCAACCATCATACATCAACATACAAGTAGCATCCACGAACTCACATTCATCACATAAGGGTATTTTCATCATTTCTCTACCCAGGGTATTTCAGTAGTTTTGTCCTACAGGGTATTTTTGTAATTTCCTCAAAATAGGGTATCTTGTGATTTTTCGAAATAGAGGTATTTTGGCATTATCGTAACACAGGGGTATTTTGAATTTTTTTTTTAAAACCAGGTACTTTTGGAAATCTAGGAGTTTTTGGGTTAATTTGCAAAACATAGGTATTTTGGTAATTTTGCCAACCGGGGGTGTTTCAGTAATTTCACAAATTTAGTAGCTTTACAAATCCAGGGTATTCTGGGAAATTTTCACAAATCAAGGGTATTTCAGAAATTTTACAAAACTAGGGGGTATTTTAGTAATTTTGTGAAATAGGGTGGCTGGTCCCTTTCGGGTTTTAATTATAAATTTTGGGCCCGTCAACAAGTCCTCGGGTTTTAATTATAAATTTTAAGCTCGTATGATAATAACTCATATCATCAAATAAACACATTTTAAGCCATTATAAATACTATAATATAACTTGTATAATTCCACTTTTATGTCATGTATCCGTTCACATAGTTAACCAAGAATTTCACAGGTTTATTCATTTCAATGCTTATATGGTTTGAATACTTCTTATCAATTCATTCACATTTACATAAGCATAAGCAAATAGAAATAAACTATATTCAATTCAATAGCCACTGCATGTATATATATATATATATATTCAATTGAACCATATGATTTCTCATAATTTTCCACTTACTCATCATATGAAATTCACTTTTAAGACTTACTTGTTGATTTCTGTCACGAGTACCTTGACTGAGTCGTACCATCACTTGTAACCACGTTTCATCAACATTTCCTGTTGAACCATTTGGAATACTAAAGGATACTCGGGAATCTCGTACACACAGTACCGTACCAATGCCATATCCCAGATATGGTCTTACATGTAATCTCGTATCGATGCCAATAGCCCAGCTATGGTCTTACACGAAGCCTCATATCGATGCCATATCTCAGATATGGTCTTACATGTAATCTCAATAACCCTAGTGTCATGACATTTGTATCATATCTATTCCTAAGGTTCAACCAGGACTTTTGCTGTATCGAATCTCTATCGATCATTTCCGTAGTATCGTACTCAATAGCTGTAACACCCCTAACCCGTATCCGTCGCTGGACTAGGGTTACGAGATGTTACCGATCATACAATTGCTTATATGAATATTTATTAATATAAATGCCTATATCGATTTCATTGATATATTGGGAACATTTCATACGATAAAATAAACTTTACACACAATTATCCCTATCAAAGTTTGAAACATTTTGAACATCTAAAATAAATGAAATAGAAAAAATGCACTTATACCACTAAAATTGCCTAAATTTTAGCCGATCATTTTATGCATCCATATTAAGTCATTAATGCGGCTTTCATTCCTAAGTTTATATCAACTTTGCATGTATTGTATAATTACACAAACTAAAGACAAACATTTGAGAATGTACAAAAAAAAAATCCCATTCCATACTATAGCTATTTGGCTATCATAACTCAATTGCATAATTTCGTAACTTCACAAAAATCAACGAATCAATATAATCATGCATATTTGCATATCAATCATAATACAAACATCTATAAATATATATAACATAACATATAAGAATTCATCCATACGTCATGATTGAATACCCAGTCACATATATCCATTAATATTACCTAGCTAACTTAAACTTTTAACCACCTATTACTAAGGTTGATTTTACCCATACAGCAACATCATAAATACTCATTATATATGCATGCAAATATATATTAATTTATTTAAATGACATTTATATATATATATATATATATATATACGATCTCATACAAAATATCAAGACCGAACCAATAAAATAAGGTACACATAAATTATATGTATCTTACCTGCAGCAAAGACCTTATTTAACGTAAAGTACATAACATTTAAACACTCAAATGTCCTCAAAATATATATACTATTTGTCATCAATTAGACTTAGTGAAAATTCAATCTCATA
This sequence comes from Gossypium australe, assembly GCA_005393395.2. Classification (NCBI taxonomy): domain Eukaryota; kingdom Viridiplantae; phylum Streptophyta; class Magnoliopsida; order Malvales; family Malvaceae; genus Gossypium; species Gossypium australe. The sequence continues at coordinate 82,443,837 of CM016621.1, read as the reverse complement.
TGCATAAACCGAATAGGAACATGGCAATATTCATATTTCAGCACACGCAATACCTAACACGAGTTCATGCATACATGACACATAATTATAAAGCAGAGTGGATGAAGATTGAGTTTAACACAACTAATTTCTAAGGATAACTGCTTAGCCATTTTCGCATGGCTTTATACACAACCCAAAATTAACATTCACAAAACATACTTTAGCTTATATATGCCATAATTTCTAATTTAACTTATAAAAGTACCCAAAGTAGTGGATAGTGTGATGAACTTCGCAGACGATCCCCGAGTTTGTCACTTGATTTTTCCAAAATCTATAAAATAGAAACAAATATTCACACGATAAGCTATTTTAGCTTAGTAAGCTATAAGCAAATAAATAACCCAATGATATTAACAAAATTAACAAACTAACCAAAATATTTTATCATTTTACATTGAAATCCAATTATCTATAAATGCATTCGTATAAAGTGTATATATATATATATATATATATATATTAGCATAAGCAGCCATTTCCATTTATAATGCCACTTAACCGGATGTTCCAATAGTCAAAACTAACATAGTATCATTTAATCATCAAAGCCGAATATTCCTATTACACCTAGCTCACATACACAAAATGCAAAACTCGTATAACCGTATATATTATATCATTCATACTCATATACATAAGAGCCATTTATAATATTTTTAGTACTCAATCACAAGTCAATTATACACATTTATATAAGCTCAAAAATCCTGTTATAAGATCATGTACATAATTTACTTTCATAGCCAAATATACATGGGTACATATAAATGCAATCCAAGAATCATTTCCATAATAAATACACCATTTGTTTAAGGCCGAATACACATTTTTGAACCATGGAAGTTTATCCTTTATATCATACATAGCACTTTTTATCAATAAGTCACATACTTACCTTATCATCGATAACCAATAAACTAAATCATACCTATCCCATTTTGCTCGTACAACACATCCAATCATGTTTTACCTTTGCCCGATGAACCATTCGAAATTGGGTAGGACACTCGGATAATCACACATATATATATCGTACAATGCCAACGTCCCAGACGTGGTCTTACATGTAGCCACATATCGATGTCACTGTCCCAGACAGGGTCTTACTCGTAAATACATATCAAAATCACAATTCGATGCCATGGACTTACTCGCACACATATATCGGAATCCTATGTCATGACATATGTATCCTAGCTATTCCTAAGGTTCATATGGGGCTTTCGGACGTCGTATTTCAGTCGAATCAAACTCAGAAGTGTGGTAACCATATACAAACACATTCGACCATACCATAATTTAATCTTAACATTTCATAACAGCATGTAAACATAACGTTAAATTATCAATAAACACGTTTATTTGCTTATAAACTTACCTTGGACGTCGTAAAACGGGACGGGGCTGCTAGTCGACAACTTTTGTTTTTCCCACGTCCAAATCCGGCTTCTTTGGTTCTTGATCTAAACATGTTCAAATTAAGCTCATTCAAACATATTTTCATTCGATTTAGTCCAAAAACACATAAATGGGTAAATTACCTGTAACATCCTGAAAAGGGCCTATGCATTCTCGGTTTAATTGTACGAACTGACATGTCTTAAGTATTATGGATAAATTTTGAATATTTTTGGAAACCTGGAAATGTATGGAAAAGATGTAGAAATGAACATTTTGGAAACCTGAAAATGTATGGAAATGTTAAGTTCAAAAATGAAAAGTGAACATTTTTGGAAACTAGGAAATGATTTGGAAATGATTCAAAAGAGGAAAGTAAACATTTCTGGAAACTTGGAAATGTAAGGAAATGACAAGTTTAAAGAGCCGAACGAAAATTTTTGGAAACTTAGAAATGACTCAGAAATGTCGAGTTTTAAAGTTTAAAAGAGGAAATTAAGGCAAGGTGGCCTTAAAAGAAAAAGTATGTGAAATTTGACACACAAACAGGCTTGGAAAAGTGGCCTGGAGATGCCACTTAGGGCCTCTGGAAATGGCGCCACATGTAAGGGTGTTGGGCCTGAGTTCGAGTCACATGGGAAGCAAATAAAAGAAGTTTTATTTTTGCTTCTAGAAGCCCAGAGGTGGACGGCACAAGGCTTGCAAAAGAGGAGTTTCATTCTCTTTTAAATTCGGCTAATTAGGGGATAAATAATGGATTTTATTTAGATTTTTTTAAGAGATAATTGTGGATTAATTCCTTCTATTTTTAATGGATAAAAGAAGAGATAATAGAAGGATTATTATTTTTAATTCAAAGGATAAAGTTATCAAATAAAGAAGAGTGGTGGCCGAGTAAGGGATTCTGAGTAATAATTTTGGCTATAAAAGGAAGGAAAGAGGGCTACTCATCAATTTTTCTCCTCTTCTCTCTCTGCCGAAATTCTTAGAGTTCTCTTCTCTTCTCTTTTTTAATTTGTCAAGCCGAAATCTACTTCTTCTTTATCCATCATTGCCGATTCTTTAAGCTTCAAGAACCGAAAGTGTTGATACACCTCTAGGCCATAGTCGATTAGTCTTTAAGACTCCATAGCCGAATACTACTAAGGGTTCAAGCAAGAGTTCTATCAATTTCTCCAAGTAAGGGTAAGATCTAGATTCGGTTTCTTTACTTTTCTTTTTAAGCTTGTCGAAATTTAGGGACTAATTCCTCCTATTGTATTTTGGCCGAAACCATGGAAGGTGATTCCGGGATTTCAGATCTAAGGTATTTCGGCATCTCCATTAATCAAGAAAAGAGTTTCGGGATTTAAAAGACTCAAGGTAAGTCATATGTACATTTGGCCTAGAATTATTTATCATGTTTAAGGATGAAATCAGATCTAACATGTGGTTTAAGAATTTCGACAGAAGCTACAACCAAGGGATAATTTCGGGATTTAAGATCCTTAAGGTAAGTTTTAAGTGGATAAATCCTAATAGGATTTGGATTTGTGGCCAAAAAGGTTTATTAATATGATTAAATGATTGGCCGAATATAGGAGTTAACGGATCTAAAGCAGTAGATCGATTTTTCAGGATTTCAAGGATTTCGTTAAGCAAATCAGGTGTGTACTCCACACTAACTTTTAATATGTTATATGGAAAATATTTAATATATGAATGCATAAGAATGTGAATGTGGCTAAAGTACCCTAATGTGGTACAAAGTACCCAGGTACGTTTCCTACTCCTACTAGGATTATGAAATATGTTATATTTAACATGTGAAAAGTAACGTGAATGTGAATTTAAGTATGATATGCATGATATGAATAATATGGGCATTCGGGTTATATGAGAAAGGGGAAGTGAATGTGATGACTTCGGTCTCACTATCTGAATGTGGTGACTTCGGTCACATTATCTGAATGTGGTAACTTCGGTTACATTATCTGAATGTGGTGTCTCATGACACAATTATCTGAATCTGGTGGCTATGCCACGAATCTTATATGGGCGATGAGCACGTCGACTGCAGCGACTGCCTTCGATGGTGTGTAGCGGAAGGAGGGTCGACTTAATAGTCCCCACGGTGTGCAGGTTGGTACGAGGATGTGTAGCGGATGGCATCTAGGTTTGGGTATGGGTTGCATCATTATTTTATCTGTATATGAATGTGCATGTGATACGTTATGGTATGCCTGATCTATTAAATTTTAGTGTTGTGTACATATTGAGTCTGTTGACTCACCCCGTTGTGGGAACATTTTTCAGGTGATGAACAGTGATGGACCGGGACGGTAGAACTTGTGGTGGCCATGTTCAGCTTGAAGTTTTATTCAATATGGACATTTTATTTTATTTAAGTACTTAAGAATTTTATTTTGGGATTATTTGATGTAATAAGGCCATAAGGCCATAGTTGAATTTCTTTATTTCTTTTTACTTTATTTATTATGTTTACAAATATTTATTTATGGATCAACAAATTTATTTTAAAATAAACTCTAAGTATTTTGTCACCTCATATAAATGGATTTGAATATAAGATAAATTGGTTTTCAACACAAGCCCAACCCAAAACATTATTTTCTTTAAAATTGCACAAGTTTTTCCTAAGGAACAAAAGAACTTTGAATCGGTTTACTTGAGGAACATACCAAATCTGGTCAAAGCTCGTGGGCCGGGTTTGGGGTGTTTCATTACAAATTTACCCCTGACATTTACAATGTTTACAATTTAGTCCCTATTGTACAAAACACAAAATACACCAAATTTCTCCATACCCAAGCTAGGCCGAATATTACCCATGTCTATACAAGCCCATATAATTCATCAATTTCACATTTTAGTCCCTCAAATTATTATTTTTGCAATTAGGTCCTGATTACTCAAAATCATCAAAAACTCCAGTACAAAATATGTTAATCTAAAACATATCTTTCATATTTCATCATCAAACAACAAAAATCACAAGTTATCAACAATGGCACAACTCAAAATATTCATCAAAATAAAAAATCAAAGCTTGGGTTTTGAAGATTACTAAGCAACGATATCAAAAACGTAGAAATTATCAAAAACCGACAAGAAAACAAACCTTGATTGAGCTCCAAATAGGTCGAACCCTAGCTTTTATTCTTTATTCTTTTCTTTTTTTTTTTTAAATTTCGGTGTAAGAAAGAATGAAAAACATAGTTTATTTTATGTTAATATATCATATATATGTTTTAATAATTAAATTAATTTTATAAACTTAGTTAATAAATTATAAAATCACATATATCATGTTCACTACCGTCCAATTCATTTAATATTGGGATATTTATTTCTTAAAGGCTTCTATTCTAAAAGCCAAGTGCAAATTAGCCCCTTTTAGAAATAACCACCTAATTTTCACTTTATGCGATTAAGTCCTTTTATTTAATCGGACATCTAGACGACAAAATTAAGTCACGAAAATTTAACACAAACAAATTCACATATAATAAATAATTTTATAATATTCTTCAAACTCGAATTTGTGGTCCCGAAACCACTATTCCGATTAGGGTCAAAATCAGGCTGTTACAATAGCATTCACATTTCATTTCAATAATATAGAATTTACTACAATTATATCAATTAAGCATTTATACATATATAATTTAATGCTTATTAAACATACGAACTTACCTCGTTCGCTGTAACGGCGAATTAGGTCGACTAATCTGATACTTTGTTTTCCCCCTTTCTAGATCCAAATCTCATTTATCTCAATCTATATAATATCAAAATTTACCTATTTAATCATCATCTCATTCAATTTAGCACAATTTACACATTTTGGAAAAATTACATTTTTACCCCTATTATTTCACATTTTTGTAATTTAGTCCTTATCATATAAAATCACAATTCATTCAATTTAATACAAATTCATGCTGGCCGAATATTACCCATTCTCATATCAGCCCATATTTTTCATTTATTTTAAAATTCAACCACTACATTTTCATATTTCACAATTTAATCCAAAATTGACATTTTTACCAAAATTCACTTTACAAAACTTGTACATCTAACAACAATGATTTATTTTACATCATCAACTAACAAAATGCTCATGCATTCAACAATGGCAACATTCAAATACTTTAACAATTTTGAAATCAGAGATACGGGCTAGCTAGATTAAGCTGCAACGATCTCAAAAACGTATAAATCAATAAAAACCGAGTCAAAAATCATACCTTAATAGCAAATTGAAGTTGCCGAAATTTCAAGCTCAACAATGGCTATGGTTTTTTTCTAATTTCGGTGGAGAAGAAAATTAAAAGATGAAGACTTATGTTGATTTTGTTTAATATAACTTTATTTCATAAATTACCAAATTAACCTTAGTTATTAAACATTAAAAACATATAATGGTTGACCATAATTGTCCACTTACTATTGTAATGGTCTAATTACAACATAAGGACCTCTAAATTAAAATTCCATAGCTATTAGATACCTTTAGCTAATGGAACTCCACTTTTACGCTTTACGCGATTTAGTCCTTTTTATCAAATTGATCAATCAAACGATAAAATTTCTTAACGAAAATTTCACATCATCATATATTCATGTTGTAAACAATAAAATAATAACAAAATAAATATTTTGACTTCATATTTGTGTTTCGAAACCACTATTCTAATTTGACCTAAAAACGGGTTGTTACATGAGCGATTCTTTCAAGTTAGCCGGAGTACTCGAAGATGCATTATGATTGAAGCTATTCCCATATTCACTAAGGGACAGAGCTCGAGCCTGATTGCACTCATTGCCACCAAATTCAATTTCCACATGACAAGAGTTAGCAGAAAGATTCCTCATAAAGTATTTCCCCCTAGCAAGAATAATAAGTTGAGGAAAAAGATCACTGCTTTCCAACAAATGAATGATGAGTCCTTGTATGAGGCATGGGAAATGTACAAAGAATTATTACAGAAGTGCCCTCATCATGGAATCCCATATTGCATCCAACTTGAGACGTTTTATAATGGTCTCAATGCCCATACGAGGATGGTAGTGAACGCTTCTGCTAATGGTGCTCTCCTTTCTAAGTCTTATAGTAAGGCCTATGAAATAATTGAAGGGATTGTCAGCAACAATTATCAATGGCCAACCAATTGAGCAACGTCAGGAAGACTAGTCACTGGAATACATGAAGTAGAAGTTCTTACTTCACTCACATCTCAAATATCCTCAATATCCTCAATGCTTAAAATTTTTACCACTAATGGGTTTAATAGTTTTGCAACACAGCCACCGAATCAATTTGAAAATGTAGCCTGTGTCTATTGTGGGGAAGGACATATGTTTGAAGAATGTCAATCAAACCCAGAATCCGTGTATTTCATGGGTAACCAGAACCAAAATCAAGGAAGGCAAGGAATACAATCCAATTTCTATAACCCATCGTGGCGAAACCATCTGAATTTTTCCTGGACTAACCAAGGGGCTGGAACCAATAACACTTAAGCGCAACCTAGACCGACCCAGCCACTTGGTTTCCCCTAACAAGTTCAGAAACCAACCCAAGCTGAACCGTCCAATAGCTTAGAGAACCTATTGAAGGCATACATAGCAAAAAATAACGCCATTCTAAGGAATTTAGAGAATCAAATGGGCCAGCTTGCAACGGAACTCAGCAATCGACCACAAGGTGCTTTACCTAGTGATACGGAGAATCCAAGAAATCCAAGGAAGGAGCATTGTAAAGCATTGACATTAAGGACTAGAAAGACATTAGAGCCCAACACCGTCGAAGTTGAAAAGGAGCCAGCTGATGCTCAAGGCTCAGAGGAAGTTCAACTGAGTGTTGAAATTCCAGTTTCACTGAAACCTAAATCTGCAAAATCTGATAAGGTAACTTATGAATCAGCTAATTCTGATAAACTAACAACTTCGTTAGATGCAGAATTGCCATAGAAGATGAATCAACTAGTTCCAGTAAAGAAGCCTCCACCACCCTACCCTCAAAGACTTCAGAAGCAGAAGTAGGAAGTTCAATTCATGAAGTTCCTAGATGTACTCAAGCAACTTCATATCAACATCCCGTTGGTTGAAGCACTTGAACAAATGCCGAACTATGTTAAATTCATGAAGGATATCTTGTCTAAAAAATGAAGACTTGGAGAATTTGAGACGGTGGCCCTGACAAAGGAGTGCAGTGCATATCTTCAAGATAAACAACCCTCAAAGGTGAAGGATCCTGGATGTTTTACCATACCTTGCAACATTGGAGCAACATATTATGGTAAGGCACTATGTGACTTGGGTGCGAGTATCAACTTGATGCCCATGTCAATATTTAGGAAGTTGGGGATAGGTGAAGTTAGACCTACTACGGTTACACTTCAATTAGCAGATTGATCCTTAACACATCCAGAAGGAAAAATCGAGGACGTATTGGTACCTGTAGACAAATTTATTTTTCCTACTAACTTTGTGGTTCTAGACTTTGAACCAGATAAAGAAGTGACAATCATCCTAGGAAGGCCTTTCCTAGCAACCGGAAGGACCCTTATTGATGTGTAGAAGGGCGAGCTTACTATGCGTGTTCAGAAGGATCATGTAACATTTAATGCTTTTAAGTCTATGCAATTTCCTGACACAATTGATTATTGTTCTGCTGTTTCTGATTTAGAGGAATTAGTTGTGGAAAAGGAACTCAACTATGTTGAGGATCCATTGGAACAAATTTTGACATTAGACCCTCCAAATGATGAAGAGGAGGATGAATACTTAGCTTTTTTAGAAGCCAATCAAAAGGGATTTAATCCGCAATCCCTCTTTGAATTTTTAGAGTTAGAGGATAGGAATTATGCCTAACCAAAAGCGTCAATCAAGGAGCCACCTAAATTAGAACTTAAGGTACATCATTCACATTTAAAATATGTTTATTTAGGTAATGCTTCTACTTTTCCTGTGATTGTTTCAGTGGAATTAACCATTGAGCAAGAAGAGAAACTCATCCTAGTATTGAAACAATTCAAGAAGGCTATTGGATGGACCATAACCGATATTCATGGTATTAGTCTGTCTATATGCATGCAGAAGATCATCCTAGAAGATGGCAAAAAAGGAATGATTGATGGAAAACGAAGACTAAACCCCATCATGAAGGACGTGGTAAAAAAGGAAATCATCAAGTGGTTAGATGTGGGTATAATTTACTGTAACAGCCCTTACTCGTATCCGACGCCGGGATAGGGTACAAGGTATTACCGGACTTATTCGCAAGTAAACATTCAAAACCGAGACATGAATTTCTACTTGAATTTAAAACTTTTCAAAAACATTCATATCATCCTTAAAACGAGCCTACTAGGCCCAAAACAAACATCAAAAATGGTTCGGGACTAAACTGAGAACTTTGGAAACTTTTGGAGAACTTAGAAAATTTTTCATGATAAAGGGGTCACACGCCCGTGTGACCCTATGACACGCCCGTGCTTCAGGCCGTGTTCAAATTAGGGAGCATCCTATTTATGACATCATCATCAAATTAAGGTCACATGGCCAAGTCACACGCCCGTGTGCTTAGGCCGTGTGATCGATTAATTTTTTATAATTTTTCATAAAATAGGTGCAGACTTCACACGGCCAGGGCACAAGCACGTGTTTGAGGCCGTGCCATCTACACGGCTGAGACACACGCCCGTGTCTCTACCCTTGTGCTCATTATCGACCATTCTGTTTTGAAACAATTAAGGTGCATGGGACACATGGCCGAAACACATGCCCATGGGGCAGACCGTGTGTCACACATGGCCTAGACACACGCCCGTGTATCTACCCGTGTGGACAAATATAAGGTTATTTACCAAGCCTTTTTGCCACCCTTCCATGCACCAACCTACATAAAAAAAACATAGCAACAGTCTAAGCATATACTTTCAATCCAATCAGCCATACACAAGGCATCCACATATCATTTGCATGCTATCATTTATCACATACAAACATCACATACTTAGCATCTCAAATCATGCAATTTCCCACATTCATGAAAACGTCATCATATGTATATATACTTAACCAATATTAGCCAATATCAAATGGCCATTTACAAAATGAATTATCAACTATTGAAGCCATCACTTATGGCCAAATCAATTATGACACATAACAAAAAGACCAAGTCCCTATACATGCCATAACTCAAAATATTGAAATCATAAGTACCCAAAATGATAATTTGATAGTGTGAATGAATCTCTGACCGTCTTCGATCCCTGAGCTGGCTTGGTGACACTATAAGACAAGAGAAAGAGAAAGAGAAATGGAGTAAGCTTTAAAGCTTAGTAAGTTCCTATGAAAATAATAAGCATCATACACACTTTAACATATATTTAACATAAAGTAAATTAACATAAATGTCATTGTTAATTCATAATCAAGCTTAGCATAGATGTTATTAAAATCTTAACATCATAACTTACTCAATTGAACCAATCCGAGGTTTCATCACATATCGAGCTCATTAAGCATGAGTTTTATGTACATACTTGTACCAACTTGCAACTTACCATAATCTTTCATATCATACCATAGTCTTTCACCACTTAAACTTTTCCGTTAAGTTTCCCGTTGAACCACTTGGAATACTAAAGGATACTCGGGAAATCTCACACACGTAGTACTATACCAATGCCATGTCCCAGTTATGGTCTTACATGGGACCTCATTTCGATGCCAATAGCCTAGCTATGGTCTTATATGAAATCTCATATCGATGCCATATCCTAGATATGGTCTTACACGTAATCTCAACTAACCCTAATGTCATGACATTTGTATCCTACCTATTCCTAAGGTTCAACTGGGATTTCTCGTTTGTCGAACTTTGTCGATTTCATTCAAGAGTAAATCACAATTCATATAATGATAAAGCAATTAAAGCATAAATAACAATGCATTATTTATAAACAAACTTACCTCGTACGAAAATAGCAGAAATGGACCTAATCGTTAATAACCTTGTTTTTCCCCTGATCAAGGTCCGAACCTTGTCTTTCTTGATCTATAATAGCAAATTTAACTTATTTATTATTCACATTATTCAATTCAGTCCAAAAATACACTATGAAAAAATTACATTTTTACCCCTATTACATTTTTGCCCCTAGGCTTGTAAAATTAAACGTGTGCAATTTCTTTAATGTACAAGCCTAGACGAACCATTTTTATAACTATAATAGCCCATAATTTCCATTAAAACACACTTTTACTACATATTTTATAACTTTTACAAATAGGTCCTTTTAAGCATTTTCATAAAAAATCACTTAGTAAAAGTTCTTTATCACACCTTAAACAATCAATATCTTCCATAAAACATCAAAATACATGCATGTCACACATGGGTAAATTTTTAAACATGAACCCTACATCAAAATAATGGTAGAAATAGAAAGATCGAGTGAATACGACTTCAAAAACGTAAAGATCATTAAAAACGGGGCTAGGATGTACTTACAATCAAGCTTTGAAGTTGAAGAAAACCCTAGCTATGGTGTCTTGTAAAATTCAGCCATGGTTGAAGAAGATGGACAAAATTTTGGCTTTATTTTCCCTTTTTATTCTTTTATTAACCAAATGACCAAAATGCCCTTTTCTCAAAACACTAAAATTCTCTTACCTCATGTCTATTTTGTCCAACTCAAAGTAAAATGGTTTAAATACCATCTAAGGACCTTCAATTTCAAATCTCATAGCAATTGGACACTTCTAACATGTAGAACTCAACTTTTGCACTTTTTACAATATAGTCCTTTTGACCAAATTGAGTGCCCAAACGTGAAAATTTTTGAACGAAATTTTCACGAAATCATTCCGTGAAACTGTAGACCATAAAAATATAATAAAAATGAACTTTTCTGTGTCAGATTTGTGGTCCCGAAACCACTGTTTTGACTAGGCCAAAAATCAGGCTGTTATATTTACCCCATCTCAGACAGTTCGTGGGTAAGTCCGGTCCAGTGCATACCAAAGAAAGGATGTATTACAACCGTTGAGAATGAGAATAACGAGTTGATACTGACTAGAACGGTTACGGGATGAAGAATTTTTATCGATTACAGGAAGCTGAACAAAGTGACTAGGAAAGATCACTTTTCTTTGTCGTTTTTGGACCAGATGTTGGATAGACTTGCGGGGTAAGACTATTACTATTTTCTTGATGGATACTAGGGGTATAATCAGATTACAATAGCACCGAAAGATCAATCCAAGACAACATTCACCTACCCGTATGATACATTTGCATTTAGACACATGCCATTTGGTTTATGTAATGCACCTGCTACATTTCAAAGATGTATGATGTCTATTTTTACTGATATGGTTGAGAAATACTTGGAAGTCTTTATGGATGATTTTTTAGTATTCGGAGGTACATATGATGATTATCTAGCCAATCTAGCCAAGGTACTAAGGCGATGCGAAGAAACAAACCTCGTACTCAACTAGGAAAAGTGCCATTTCATGGTACGAGAAGGTATTGTTATAGGGCATTAGATAATGAGACATGGACTCGAGGTAGATAAAGCAAAGGTAGACATTATTGAGAAACTCCCACCTCTAACATCTGTAAAGGGTGTTAGTAACTTTTTGGGCCACGCCGGTTTCTATCGAAGATTTATCAAGGACTTTTCCAAAATTGCTAAACCTTTATGCAAATTATTGGAGAAGAACACAACGTTCAAATTTGATGAGGAGTGCTTAAGAGCTTTCAAAGATTCAAAGATTCGGTTAGTTTTGGCACCCATAGTCATCACACCAGACAAGAATTTTCCATTTGAATTGATGTGTGACGCAAGTGATTTCGTGATAGGAGCTGTCATGGGCTAGCGAAGGAACAAATTTTTTCATCCCATCTACTACACAAGTTGAACTCTGACAGGAGCTCAACTGAATTATACGGTAATAGAGAAAGAGTTACCTGCTATTGTACTTGCTTTTGACAAGTTTTGATGTTATCTTCTAGGTACCAAGATGTCTGTCTATACAGACCAATTGGCAATTAAGTACTTACTTGCCACGAAAGACGCTTAGCCGATATTGATCTGATGGGTACTTCTACTTTAAGAGTTTGATCTAGAAATCCAAGATTGAAAGGGAGTAGAAAACCAAGTAGCAGACCACTTGTCCAGATTGGAGCCGCAAGAAGGGAATTCTCCACTTATACCCATCCAGGAAACATTTCCAAATGAACATATACTGAAGGTAAATCATGTCCATAATACCCATTGGTTTGCTGATATTGCTAACTATTTAGCTTGTGGTTTGATGCCGATTGATAAGACGTATCATCAAAAGAAAAAGTTCCTTCACGATGTGAAGTACTATTTCTGGGGAGAGCCATACTTGTTTAAAAAGTGGGTAGATCAAATGATTAGGACATGCGTGGCAGAAGATGAAGTACATAAGATTTTATATCATTGCCACTCAGCTCCGAGTGGGGGACACTTCAGAGGCACACATACTGCGGCCAAGGAGTTGTGATCGATGCCAAAGGGTTGGAAATGTCACCAACATGAATGAGATGCCTCAAACAAACATCGTTGAGGTAGAATTATTCGATGTTTAGGGTATTGACTTTCTCAGTCCTTTTCCTCTGTCTTTTGGTCACAAGTACATATTTGTAGCAGTAGACTACGTGTCTAAATGGGTTGAGGCTAAGGCATATCCGACAAACGATGCTAAGGTTGTGATGAAGTTTTTGTAGAAGCATGTGTTCACAAGGTTAGAAACCCCAAGAGCCATCATGAGTGATGAAGGGTACCATTTTGTGAACAAGTGGTTGAAATGGTTACTAGACAAACATGGAATGAAGCAAAAGGTTGCCACAGCTTACCACCCGCAGACGAATGGGTAAGTTGAATTGGTAAACAAAGAGATCAAAGGCATACTCGAGAAGGTAGTTTGCCCGAACCGACGAGATTAGTCCAAAAGACTGGATGATGCTTTATGGGCCTATAGGACAGCATAACCCTATAGGTTGGTCTTTGGGAAAGCCTGTCATCTGCACTTGGAGTTAGAGCACAAAAGTTACTAGGCTCTTCAACAACTCAACTTGGATATTAAGCTTGCTAAAGAGAAATAGATGCTCCAACTCAACAAGTTAGAAGAATTTCGAATGTTCTCATAATAAAATGCTAAATTACTCAAGGAAAGACTTAAGAAATGGCATGACAAGCACATTCGAGTTCGAGAATTTGAAGCAGGTCAGCAATTCTTGTTATTCATTTCTAGATTAAGGTTCTTTCTAGGTAAGTTAAAATCACGTTGGTCTGGTCCATTTACGATTCACTGAGTTTATCCATACGGAGTTGTCGAACTTTAAAATAAGGGAGGTAATTTTTGAGTTAATGCTCAGCGCTTAAAACATTACGGGGGAGAAAAAATTGAACAGGATCAAATCTCGTTCATTTTATCAAATGATTAATTTTTCTTGTTTTCCTTTGTAAATAAATGATCTAGGGTATATTTTCGAGATTAGTATGTTTAAATAAATTCTGTCTAGGAGATTGGAACTTAAGCGGGACCGCTTGTGACCCCTCCAATCTTTCCTAAGAATTGATTTTAACATGATTTTCTGAGAAATTATTCCTAAATGGAAAAATATATTTTTAGTGTTTCAAATAAAAGGGTCAATTTTGATCCAGTTTTAAATTGCAACTCAATTTCAAATTTTCTTTAAGTATAGGTACTTAATTGAATTATTTTCAAAATTTGGTTGCTCTTTTTGTAAATATTAAAATTAGATGTCTCTTTTTGTAAATATTTTCAAAAGGCATCTAGAATAAATGTTTTTAATTTACTAAATAAGATGATAATCATTAATATATAATTATATCCATTATAATATATATTAATTATTATCAACTTTGCATAGAATAAGGATTAGTTTAAATTTGATCATATTTTATTTAATAAGTATTTATCTTTAATAAATTAATAGCAAATAATAATTTAATATGCATTATATTAATTATTAATTGTTGTTAACTCTATGCAGAATTAGAGCTTAGAATATTTTAAGTATTAAATTGTTCTAAGAATTCTAATTAAACTCCTACTCCTCTCACTATAAATTTCACCCACATTTTCCACTTTTTTCACTCATCCCTCAATCAAACCTAACATCCAAAACCCACCAAATTACCTAGTGCCGTCCCTAGCCACAACACTGCCTGGCAACCTCATTCAGCCAGCAGTTCACGTGCGCACCAGCAGCTCGTGCTGCTACTCCTACTCGTGCTTGACCGACTCTCATGCACCTGCTTGAGTGCGCCAACTCACCAGCCCTACTGTTAGCTCGATAGTGCTGCCTGCTGCCTGCTTACTACCCATACTCGTGGCATATGCATATCCTGCTACTCCTTAGCATGCCACTGCCACCTTGCTACTTGCACCACATCATCAAGACACCCTACAAACATCCCTAAACCGACCTCTTTTGCTTTAGATTTATTTTCTTTGAGTTCTTAACTTTTATAAAAAGGTGGTAAGACAAATTTTTCTCCTAAATTTTTATTTTATTTAATTAATTAATTTTTCAGTTTATTAAATTATTAATATTTTATACTGATTAATTTTTTGAGAAAATATTTGTTTTCATCTTATGTTCAGGTTAATCATGCCTTGCAAGAGAACTCATGCTTCTGCTCAAATTGACGAATCACAAAATAAATTCCACTATGAGGAAGCCAAAGCGAGATATGAAAGTATTTTCAAGAATCAACAGATGCATTTAGAGAAGGGCTTTACACTGAAAGAAAGCAACTATATTGATTTCATGGCGTGCATTCGACAAGTTGCTGAAGCTCTCAATTGGGAGTTGTTTTGTGAAAAAAAACCTAGTGTAGATGAGGAGTTAGTTCATGAATTTTATGTGAATTTGATCTCAAGCAAATTGATGGAAGTTTCTGTTCGTGGAATCAAGGTACTAATAACCTCAAACACTATTAATGAATTCTTTGAATTACTTGATTTCGAAAATGACGAATATTCTTCCTTGATGAGCAATATTGAGTCTAAAAATCTACAAGAAATTCTCGAGGAACTTACAATTCCAAGTTCTAGGTGGACCGTGTCAAAGTAAGGAATTCACACTTGTCGCAGAGAATATTTGACACCACTAGCGAATGTATGGTTCTATTTCATTCGGTTCAGCCTTATCCCTATTTCACATGGGACTACAATTTCATTAGAGCGAATGGTCTTATTATACTCAATTTTAACTGGAAAGACGTTCTGGCCCACCTTACTTCCCCTTTAAAATAACCATTTTGTGCTTGAAAGCTAAAATTCTTACAAACATAAAGAAGACAGGGTATAGCTAGGGTACAATCATAGATTGGGACCTTTACCGGATAGCCGGAGACTCTGTTCTATAGCAATGAGTTGAAGAAAGTGAGGATTCCAAAGAACAAGAAGAAGATCCCACAGAGATCGAACCGATACAATCAGCTAAAATTCCTAATAAGGCAAAACCAAAGGAACCAGTAACCGAACCTGGCGTTGCAACTTCAATGTTTAAGACTTAATCGCCTCGCCAAGATCTTTGAGATGAGCTGTCAAAGTTGATGGACATAATGCAACATATGCAGTGGCAGCAACAAACTTACCGGAGATATTAAAAAATATGGGATGACTCAATGAGAAGTGCTCTTATGAAAATATACAATGACCCGTTTATTTTTGTGCCTGAGTTTCCAGATTTCATATTTGAACCATGGAGTCCACAATCAAAGAGGGAGTGAAGCGATTCATGCAACAACAAAGACAATGGAGCAAAGGATGAGTCGAATTCGGAGGGATATGAAAATAAATAAAAAGGGGGGATCTTGACTTTATTTTATTTCTGTTCTTAGGTTATTTAATATTTTAGTATTAGGTTTTACTAGGAATTTTTATTTTCGTATAATAAAACAAGAGGTGGAATTCATAAATAAAAAAAATGAACAAGTCTCAAAGTGCAAAGTGTGGCAATAGATATATACATGTCTAGGATTGGATCTAGAGAGAGCTTGGTACTTAAGCAGTCAAATTGACCCACCTCCTATTTTCTAGAATCCTACCTGGTGTATAGTATTTATTCACTTTTAAACAATGAGGACATTATTCATATTAAGTAGGGAGACCTAAAAATTGAAATTATTTCCACTCAGAATAAATTTTTCTTTTAGTTATGATTAGGTTATATTTTGTTCAAAAATTTGAAATTTTGTTAAGTATGCCAAACTTCAGTATGAATAAAGTTCAATTATTTCAATAATTGTTATGTTAATTGAAATATGACATAAATGTATTTTAATAAAGCATGCAAATCGTACCATAAAATTTTTAGTTCCTTAAGAAAGTTAGGCATACATGAAAGTTTAAGTCTCTAGAATTGACTTGGTAGTTTCTTGAGGCGAAATCCTAGGAAGCATGGGAAGTTGAAAATGATTTAGGCAAATTTTGTTTGGACCGTTTGAGCCTTCCAAGCCAACCATGATGAATTTTTATCCCTTGAAACCCAACTTTGAGACTATATGGCCTAATTTTATTTGAACCCTTGCAACATTTAGCCTTCACATTTCTCTTAATTATCTTTAAATTGTCCCAAACACTAGACTTAGTACTATTCAAAATGTTCCTTGAAAATAAGTTTGGGGGAGTTGAAAAGAAGTATCAAATGCTCAAAAAATTGTAGTATATACAGTAAAATGCTCACGTTAAAAAAGAGAGCATATGTACTTGAAAGAAAATAGATGTGCAAAAGAGCATGTGAAATAAAAGTAAGTTGGTGTATTGAAGATAATTATTTTGAAGGTCCGATTGAAGCTGAGTCTAGGGTTTTTAGCCTAAATTTACCTATCTTTTACTCACCCCTAGCCTAGCCATGTTCTAACCTTTTTAAAGACCTATTGATTCAAGTTTCTATGCTACCTACATTAGTGGAGAGAAATTGCTATGTTTAACATATGAAGGCATAAGTTAAACTTAATGATTGCAACTCTCTTGAATAAGGGAATAAAATCAAATTGGTAGGAATTTAGCATGTCTTTATTGAGAAAGCACTTAGTCTATTTTTGCTATCCTGAGATTAATTTGAATGATATGTATACATAAGTAGCATAAGTAACAAATTTCTTATTTTTGAGCATAAGTATTCTTAAATCATGATTTTTGGGAAGAATGTTGTTCTAAAGAAAGTTTTCAAAGGTGTTTTCAAGAAATTCTTTCCAAATTTGTGCATTACTCGGGACGAGCAATGAATTAAGTTTGGGGGTGTGGAAACACAAAAATATACACAGTTTTTCATGCCCTTTTTAACTCAAATTCATGCAGTTTTGGTAAATTTTGGTTAATTTTGATTATTTTCAATAGATTTGCACAAAGGGCAAAAAATGGCTCAGCAGACACTGCTAGAAGCACAAAATCGAGAAGCAATTTTGAAGCATCAAGGCGAATTAATTTTTCATCCTAAGAGGGTCCAAATTATGTGTATTAATTCATAATATAATTAATTTTAATTTTAATCTAATTTAATTTGGGTTAAATAAATTATTATTAATTAATTATGAAAAGTGGCCCAGTTGAGTTGAACCGAGAAAACCGATCCAACCGAGCACTGGGCAGCCCAAACCCGTCCCACATGCTGACCCAATCAGCTTGCTTGGTTGATTATTTAACTTGCAAAATGGCCCTTGAAGACTCCTTCAAATTGCAATCAAACCCCTCCACTATTTCTGCCTTTCTAGATTTGCCCCTACCTTAAAATAGCAAGTTTTGTAACACCCCAAACCCGGCCCAGACGTTATGGCCGAATCTGGCGTGTCACATCAAAGCGTCGTTCAAAAACTGAGTTTTTTGTTAAAAGTTCATTTCTATGTTTAAATCCTTTTGCTCGAGTTTAGCAAATCTGTAACACTCCTAACCCGTAACTGTTGCTGGACTAGGGTTAAGAGGCATTACCGAATCATCGGAACATTTCACATTCATTTCAGGACACAAAGTTAATCATCAATCATACATACTCAAATACGAACATACAATCCCTTATCTAGGTCTACGAGACCTTAAACACTTATTAGAAAGGGGTCGGGACTAAACCGAACACTAGTGAAAGTTTTCAAAATTTTGAAATATTCTTTAATACTGTTGAGGTCACACGCCCGTGGAATCAGGCCGTGTGCCTCACACGATCATCAGACACACCCATGTGTCCAGGCCGTGCCAAAACAGAGCATGTATTCTGACTTCTCCACACGGCCACCAAGCACGCCCGTGTGCTAAGGCCGTGTAATAGCCCAATTTTAGGCCTAGTCGGAACAGTGGTTTTGAGACCACAAATCCGACATAAGAAAATTTATTTTTACTATATTTTTATGGTGTACAATTTCACGGAACGATTTTGTGAAAATTTCGTTTGAAAATTTTGACGTTTGGGCACTCAATTTAGTCAAAAGGACTAAATTGTAAAAAGTGCAAAACTTGAGTTCTAGAAGTTAGAGGTGTCAAATTTCTATGAAATTTTAAAGTAGAGGTTCTTAAATTGTAATTAGCCCATTGGTTAAATGGTTGGACAAAAATGGATATGGTATATGTTAGATAAGATATTTTTTTGTATGGTCATTTTGGTCCTTTTGTAAATTAAATGAATTAAAAACAAAATTAAAATGCCAAATTTGTCCATCTTCTTCATGGATGAAATTTACCAGGAGAAGACATGGATAGGGTTTTCTCAACTTTCCAAGCTCATGGTAAGTTCGTTCTAGCCCCGTTTTCAAGTTATTTACGGTTTTGGAGTCATGGTAGCTCGATTTAGCTTATGCTACCAATAATTCATGTTAGGGTTCATCTTTGGAAAATTACCCATAGGTGAAAAGTGTGTATTTTGATGTTTTATGGTAGAATATGAAGCTTGAAATTATGTTAAAGAACTTTTGCTAAGCGATTTTAAGTGAAAACGAGTAAAACAACATAATCGGTAAAAATACCTAATGTTCATAAGTGTATGTTAGAGTAAGAATTTGATGTTGCCATAGAAGGGAAAAATGACCATCATGATATAAAACATAAGAATAAGGGCTGAAGTTTAATTTTCGAGTATTGGGGCAAAAGTGTAAATATGTAAAAGTTTAAGGGCAAAATTGTAATTTTGAAAAAGTTGAGTTAAGGACTGTTTTGATTAGTACATTAATTAAATAAGTGAAATATGTTGTTATAGATCAAGGAAAATGAGGTTTGGAACTAGAACAAGGGAAAAACGAGTAATTTACGAATAAGTCCTTTTCACCGATTTTGCTTTCGAGGTAAGTTTGTATGTAAATAATACATCGTTTTTATTTATGTTTTAATATTTTATTATATTATATGAGATATGGTTGAATATGGAGTAATAATTTGATGTAAATTATAAATTGTGATTGGTTATGGATGAATTGGTAAAATGTTGAAAAGTGAGAATTCCCGGTTGAACCTTCGGAATAGAAAAGATACGAATGAGGTAGCTAGGTCACATGTGTGGTACTAAGTGTAGGCCACTATGTGTACAAGAGAGCTACAAGATGGTTTTAGATCATGTGTGTAGTACTAAGTGCAGGCTACTACGTGTACCAGACGGATAGGTCGCATGTGTAGTACTAAGTGTAGGCTACTATGTGTACCCGATAGTTTCGATCACATGTGTGGTACTAAGTGCAGGCTACTATGTGCACCAGATAGCTTCGGCTACAAGGGTGGTACTATGTGCAGACCACCGTGTATCTGTTATTATTCCGATGAGTTCAACGAGAAATTGACTAAGTGAAAATACATGTGGTCGTGTAACGACTAAGTGTAATTGAATATGATTATGTGATGAATAAGTGTAGGTATAAGTGTGAAAATTTATGAACGATGTACTCGATATTTGATCGAACCTTCGGTAAGATGAAGTGGAGCAAGTGAAATTATGCAAGAGTAAATTTAGCAACAAAACAGTTTTGGACAGCAGCAGTTGTGTGACTTTGAAAAATCACCAAAAACGGTGGAAATTTAATTAGAGGTTGAATAAGATATGAAATTAAATCTGGATGAGTCTATTTTCACATAAAAGAAACGGTGTAAACAAAAGAATTTCATATTCTGTAACATCTTGAATTTTTGGGCCTATACATTTAATGGGTGAACATGTGTAATGAGTTAATTTAAGTGTTAGGGGTCCAAATTGGGCTCAGGCTTAGGCAGAGGCCTTGGTTAAAATTATCTGTTTGGGCATTATAGGGTTTAAAAGGTAGTATCTATGTTTAAAACATCAAAATGGGCTTGCGGCCCAGTGGTCAGTGACGCCACTTAGGGAGCAAGGAGGTGACGCCACACAAGGGAATAAGGGGCCCAAATTTAAGTTTCATGGAGCCCAATTCTTTTAGTTTAAGTTAGCTAATTTTCGGCATTTGGGTTAGGTGGAGTGGATGGCAACAAGGCTCAAAAATATAAGGATTTATATGAATAAGATAATGTAGATATTATAGTTGATAATATGGAAGATAAAAGGAGAAAAGATAGGAACTATCTACAAAGCTAGGAGTTGGCCGAAATTCCATCACCTAGAGGTGTGAAGAAATCAGTTTCTTCATGACAAAGGGATGCAGAATTTTCCCTTTTTATTTGATTAATTTTTAGTTAACAGGAAGGGCACTTTCGGTTTTTCATAGGTAAGTGCCGAAATTTCTATAAATAGGGAGGGTTCTCTTCTTTATTTTGCGGCATTTAGGGTTTCCACCTTTTCTTTCTCTTCTTTTTTCTAAAAGCCGAAAACTCCATTATTTTTTTCTCTTCTTTCTTCTAAAAGCTGAAAACTCCATTATTCTTTTCTCTTCTTTCTCCTAAAAGCCGAAAAATCCATTATTCTCTTCTTTCTTCTAAAAGCCGAAAACTCTATTATTCTCTTCTTTCTTCTAAAAGCCGAAAACTCCATTATTCTTCTAAAAGCCGAAAACCCCATTATTCTTTTCTCTTCTTTCTTCTAAAAGCCGAAAACTCCATTATTCTTATCTCTTCTTTCTCCTAAAAGCCGAAAACTCTATTATTCTCTTCTTTCTTCTAAAAGCCGAAAACTCCATTATTCTCTTCTTTCTTCCAAAAAGCCAAAAACTCCATTATTCTCTTCTCTTGTTTCTTTTAAAAGCCGAATCTCTATAGATTTCTTCAAATCATCTTCTCTTCCTGATTTTCGCAAAAAGCCGGAATCCTCTAGGAGTAGCCGAATCTTCTCTAGTAAGTAGATCTCTTAGATCTAAAAGCCAGAAACACTAGTCCCTAAATCTCATATCTCTTTTCGGGATTTCAGGGCAGATAGCGGTGGTGTTGGCTACGAATAGCGTCGACTTAGAGGGTCTCATTATAACGGTAATCAGGTGTATAGATCCTTATCACATAAGTTTTATTTTGTATTATACTTGTTAAGGGCTGAAAAGCCGAAAAATGAGGCTGTATGAACAGTCGTGCGTAGATCTCTAAACACACTAATAATCTGTATGTATAAATATGTGATGGTTAAAAGCCGAAAAATAGGCTGTATGAACAGACGGGTTACCCAGAAAGGGTAGGCAAAGGAATGCCAGGTATGTAATCATAGAACTTCTCTATGTGTATCGATGTATGAGAAAGACTGTAATCTCTTAGGTAGTAGATTGTTTGGTTTTGCATGAATGTATGCATGGGATGGGTTTGATATGAAAAGGGGAAGAGCATGATTGGTCACATGGTGATCGGTGGTAGAAAACCCACCTAATGAAATGCTAGATCACATGGTGATCGGTGGTAGAAAACCTACCTAATGAAATGTTAGATCACATGGTGATCGGTGGTAGAAAACCCACCTAATGAAATGCTAGATCACATGGTGATCGGTGGTAGAAAACCCACCTAATGAAATGTTAGATCACATGGTGATCGGTGGTAGAAAACCCATGAAATGAAATGTTAGGTCACTTGGTGATCGGTGGTAGAAAACCCACGCTAAAATTCCTGATTGATAGGAATAGGCAGTACGGCTCTCGTTTTGGTGTGTAGCGGATGGAGGGTTGATTGTAGAAATCCCCAAGGTGTGATGGTTGGTATGGGTTGGTGTGTAGAGGATGGAATTCTAGGATGGGTTGGGCTTTGCATCATTTATTATCTGTCATGTGATTATGATTGTTGCCATTGTGTATGGGCCAGGGCTCATAATGTGTTTGTGGGCCCAAGCCTTATATGTGTTTTTGGGATTTACACACTGAGTCTTGGTGACTCACCCTATTATTTTTCCCTAACTTCTCAAATGAGCAGTAGATCGTGGACATGGGAGCCGAGAAGGACTCGAGGGGCCATCAAGCTTTATTTCTACAACTTATTTTTGGGTTTTCCTTTAAGTTTTATTTTGGGAATATTTAGGTAATAAGGCCCCATAGTTTATATTCGCCTAAGTAGTTTTTTTAATATTTGCAACTTATGAATTTATGTCAGGGGTTTATTTATACTAAATAATAATAATACAAGGTTTCTTTTCAAATGTCACTTATTTATTCAAATATTGCCTAATAACTTATGATTTTCTAAAACCAACTTAGTAAAAGATTTTAACGTTCAACCCGTAGCATACCAGATCTGGTCGAAACGTATGGGCCGGGTTTGGGGTGTTACATATTCTGTGATATTTGAATTTTTGTGAGACAGGGTCAGAATGATGTCGGAATCCGCAGTTCTGACTTTGGAAATTCATTAAAAATTGTACAAAAATAATCATGGGATTAAATTTATATCCTTGAATTTTTTAATGAGTCTATTTTTAATAGAAATAAACGGTAACTTCATTCAAGTTCAGTACAATGAGATAATTAATTATTAATGAGGAAAGGTTGAAACTATCAAATAGCAGAACAGGGAAGAATTTAATGAATAAACTGTACTTATTGGCTAAACCAAAAATTCTGAAAATTTTATGGTAATAAGATATGTGAGCCTAGTTTCAGGGAAAATTAGCGGATATTAATTTGGAGTTCCTTAGCTAAAGATATAAAAAATTTAGTGACTGTGACTCGAGTAGACAGCTTGAGATGAACATGAATAAAAAGTGGAACTATGTGCAATTATGATTGTATTATCTCGAGAACATATTGTGAAGATTTATAAAAGCCTGTTAATAAATCACTTATTATTTACATACTTACTTACTAAGCTTTGTAACTTACTTCCCTTCCTTTCCCATATCTTATAGGGTTGTATGCTAGCTCGAGCTGGAGATCGCCGGAGATGTAATCACACTACCAAGCTATCATCGTGGGGTAAAAGTGAATCCAAACCTCTTAAGTTTATGGCATGTATAGGGGACTTAGTCATTTTTATATGTCATAATTGGTTTGGCCTAAAATGTTGGCCTTTAATATTTAGTAGTTCATTTTGTATAAGGCCATTGATGTTGGCTAGTGTTATTCAAGTTATATATGTTTGTGATGATGTAATTTATGAGATGCATGATTTGGGTGAATGAGTGTATGATGATTAAATAAGAAAAGTGTGGCATGTGAATGGTTGTGAGAAGGACACGACTTTGGACAAGGGCGTCTGCCCTTATTTTTCAAGAAAGTTTTCAATGTTTTCCAAAGTTCTCAGTTTAGCCCCGGACCGCTTATAAAGTATGTTTTGGGCCTCGTAGGTCCATATTAGGGACTTTGTGATGAAAATTGAAAAGTGTTAATTTGGATGAAATTTTATGACTCGGTTTAATACGTTTACAAGTGTATGTGTTCCGGTAATGCCTCGTACCCTATTCCAGCGTCGAATACGGGTAAGGGGTGTTACATTTAGTGGTATCAGAGCTATGGTTTAGTTGATTCTCGGACTAACATAGCGTATGTGAGTCTAGCTATACATGCCATATTACTACTCGTGATAGTGTGATATCTCCCGACTCTGATGAAATTGTTTTGTTAAGACAGAGATGACTTCCAACCGAGCTATTTTTCGATAATGCTGATAATGATATTGAAATGATTGAGACGTGCTTATGATGTGTCGAAATTTGGAAAGGTATGAATAGATGTTCACGATATGTATGTGTTAATGTACGTAATGAGATAATAACAAGTTGAGAAATGTGAAAAGTGGAATGAAATGAAAGTTGATATGGTGATAAGCCCATCCATATTTGTTTGGCATGCATATGATGTTATGTGCCCATCATATTTGATTAAATGAATACGATAAGTAAATTTACTCAAATTGACAGAATGTGTGTTTATGTACACTTGTTTGAATAAGATAATCGAAAAAGTTCGTGTAACATGACTATGTATGTTAATTAGCTTGAAGTGAATTATGTAATTGTGATTATATGATGTTGGCGATGAATGCAAAGTCATATGTGTGTATTTATGAGAGTCATGTAACATCTTGAATTATTGGGCCTATGCGTTTAGTATGGGGATATGTTTAATGTGTTAATTTAAGTGTTAGGGATCCAAATTGGGCTCAGGTTTAGGCAGAGGCCTTGGTTAAATTTTCTGTTTGGGCACTCTAGTGGAGAGCCTGTTAGAATGAGGTTTAAAAGATATTGTTTGTAAATAAAGACGCAAATGGGCTGGTGGCCCAGTGGTTAGTGGCGTCACTTTAAGAGCAAGGAGGTGGCGTCAACTGAGGAGGCCCAAATTCAAGTTTCATGGAGCCCAATTCTTTTGACTTAAGTAAGCTAATTTTTGGCATTAGGGTTAGGTGGAGTGGACGGCAACAAGGCTAAAAAATAGGAGGTTTTATGTGAATGGGATAATGTAGATATTATAGTTGATAATATGGAAGATAACGGAGAAAAGATAGGAATTATCTGCAAGGCTAAGTGATGGCCGAATTTCTATCTTTTGGAGGAGGGAAGAAATCGGTTTCAACATGCCAGAGGGGTGCCGAATTTTCCCTTATTATTTGTTTAGTTATTAGTTATCAGGAAGGGCACTTTCGGTTTTTGATAGGTAAGTGCCGAAATTCTCTATAAATAGGGTGAGATCTCTTCAATTCCGGCATTTGAACCCTAATCTTTTCTTCATTCTCTGTGCCGAAACTCTCAGTTATTCTCTGCAATTTCTTTTCTTTTGATTTCTTCAAAAGCCGAAAACTCCGTTGTTCTTTTCTCTTCTGACTCCTAAAAGCCGAAACCTCATAAACCTTTCTCTATATTTCTTTTGATCCTTGCTAAGGCCGAACCTACCCCTAGTTTGCCAAAATTCTCTTTTCTTCTTCCTGCCGATTTCTTCATTAAAAGCCGAATCTACATAGACTCCTTCCTATCATTTTCTCTTCTGTTCTTCTCAAAAAGCCGAAATCTCTAAGGGGTAGTCGAATTCTTTGTGTTAAGGTGAGTGCCGATTTTCCTATCTCTTCGATTTCTCTTTTGGTTTTTAAGAGACAAGGCTGAATGGCCACTTGGTTGTTAAGGCTGTCGATTAAGGCTAATATTTCCTCTCTTTCCGCATTTGGGCGGCATTCCGAGATTTGATGGAAACCTGTTCGTTTAGACTTAAAAGCTGGAAATCACTAGTCTCTAATTTTGGGATTTCAAGGTAAGGGATTTCTTTAGATTTCTGTTAGATTCGCTATCATACCTGTGATCTTAACCATAGGTTACGGTTTAACAACCCTATTTCACTATAGTAGTTCTAACAAGGACTTTTGATGGAATCGAATATGGATCAGGCAAATGAGAGGATTGGGTCCCTAAACTCAATCCTTAAGTTTAAGAAGCGCGCTGTATCTATCGTTCGAGATTGGCCATCGGGTTATGGACCGGCTTCTGAGCAACACCTTAGGCAGATAACGGTGGTGTTGGCTACGGATAGCGTCGTGTAACAGACCAATTTCGACCCTAATCGGAATGGTGGTTTCGGAACCACGAATCCGAGCCTGAGAAATATTTTAAATATTTTGTTTTGTGTTTGTTATATGTGATTTAGTAAGTGTGAAAATCTCGTGGAAAATCTTAGCCATCTAAGTGTTTATATTGCTAAAGGTCTAAATTGCAAGAAGAACCAATGTAGTGGGCATTAATAAAAAGGGGGCTAAGTAAATTGTTCATTAAACATGGGGATTTGCATGTCAAATTCCCCCTTTTTAAACAAGGTGGACGGCAAGCATGCTTATATGTTCTTTTATTTATTTTGTATGATATTTAGGCATTATTATATTAAAAGCATGCCAAGAAATTATGTTATCTAATTAAATATATATTGATTTTAGTAATATTATAAGAAAAAGCATGCCATATTTTTATGCTAAAAAGATAAAAACAAAAAGTAAAATAATTCTCCCTTCACTCATCCCCTTCTTACCCGATTCCTACCTTGAAGAGGAGAGAAGAACTTCATCTTCCCCATTCGACCTTGCATGCACTAGGATAGGTAAGAATTTGATCTTGATTTTGAAAACCCACCTTGATATGGCTTAAATTCTTGATCTTTTTCTTTTGAAACAAGCAAAAATTTGTTAATATAGGTAGGAGGAGATTTGGCCATGGGTGCTAATGTTGTAGCTTCTTGAGTTGATAAGTTAGATAGTATGAGAAGAAATGGCATGAATAGGTAAGAAGATTATGTTGATTGGCTTGAAGGTACCCTACTAGTTGGCCGAATAATGGGATGAATATTCATGAAAATGTTTCTTCATGTGTTTTGATGTTAGGCCATTCTCTTATAATGAAATTTACCATAGAAGACTTTTATATGTGATGTTAAAGTATTGGGTGGACTAAGTCTAAGACTTGATTACTTGAAGTAAATTAGTGCAAGGGGTAAAATGGATGGAAGGAAGAGTTATAAAGAATTCTAATAACCTAAGGGCCATTCGGCCATGTAGAAGAAATCCATATAGGTTGAATTGGAGTAGTTAAATGCATGAATTTGGTGTGGTTATTTAGCTTGTTGCTTGGTTGTATGTTGAGGAAAATGCATGGGTATTGAATTGGCATATTCGGCCATAAGAGAGAATGAATTGGAGCTATTGTATTTGGCTATACATGTATACTTATAAAGTGAATATATGGCCATAGGTAATGTAACACCCCAAACCCGGACAAGACCCCACGCCCGAATCTGGTATGTTACGGGGAAAACGGTTTTTGAGAGGTTAAATTTTTCGTTTAAAAGCCGAGTGAAAACACAGTGTATTTTGAAGACAATTTGAGTGGACTTGTTTGAAATCAGATGGTGTATTGGAAACCCGAAGATTTTGAAATCTTAACCAGAATGTGTGGTTAAAATGAGTTTAAACCATTTAAAACCTTAATAGTTTCTTAGTGTTACTTAAAACATTTTTAGACTTAGGAGTAATACCAGTTTGATTTGAAAATCATTTGAATTTGCTTACTATAAAGACGTAGTTTGATACCCGATGGTATGGTTTAAAAACACATTGCGTTATAATTTTGAAATCATTATCTTTCCAAGTTTTAGTAAAATTCATACCAACTTGTTTTGTTAAGGCATTTTAAAATTTAATTAGAACATAAACATCACAAAACATAAATTAAAGGCCTTTTACAAATCCAATATAAAAACCAAAGTAAATAAGCTAAAGTACCCAAATGCAATAGTCTGAGCAAACTTTTATTAAAGCATGGCATGTGTACCCCGAGTCCATCCCGGCTCCATGTCCGCGTCTACGAGTCACCTGAAATGTCAAAGGAGAGGGTGAGTCGAGTGACTCAGTGTGTAAATCCCGCTCCCGAAGAAACAACATGCTAACACACATCATACATAGCAACATAATTAATGCAACCCGTTCCTAACCATCCATATCGCCTTTACTACCCCGTGTGGTACCAAACCACTGGTGGTGCCAAACCACTGGTGACATATAGTCACAATGTGTTACCAAAACACTGGTGTCCCAAAGACACAATACCAAACCACTGGTGTCCCAAAGACACAATTGTGCTACCAAAGCACTGGTGACCGAGGTCACAAATCCAATGATGATGGGGCCAACCCATCGTGTGATACCAAATCACTAGCAGACGTTCCCATATCTCAAGTGGGGCCAACCCACGGTGGTCAAACCACAGGGACAAGTCGCAATGAGGTGCCAAACCTCTGGTGTCCCGAAGACACAATGTGCTACCAAAGCACTGGTGACCGTAGTCACAAATCTGGTGATGGGGCCAACCCATCATGTGATACCAAATCACTGGCGTCAATCCCGTATAATCATCCGTGGGGCCAACCCACTGTGGTACTGAGCCACTGGGACGAGACGCTGAGGTACCAAACCTCTGGAGGTGCCAAACCTCTGGTGACCCAAAGTCACAAAGTTGTGTTACCAAAACACTGGTGCTCGTCAGCACAAAATGTCACTGCTCCCTCCACTCGTATCCCCCATCAACATACCATACTCATGTAATCATGCATATCATACAATCATGCATATCATGCTAACATGTCTAATCTCATATCCCATGTCACATATATCCACAGCCATGGTATCATATAGATCATCATTAAACTCATAATAATAATACTAACTTACCCGAGTCCAGAATCATACCCATTAGGGTATCATATCAATCATCACTGTTTCATTAATCATCACACAGGTTATCAATCATATTACTAAACAGAAGTGTGTTAGTTTACACACCTGGTAAATACGAGTCTAGAATCCCAACGAAAACGATCTAAGTCCCTCGATTATTAGATCCTACAATCGGCCAAACATTAGGGGTTAGGCATCTAAAGCCATTCGGCCAGGGATTTTAAGCCAACAGGAATTGCTACCAACCCTTACCTTCACTTGATTTGGTTTCCTACCAAATCCGAACCCACAGTGGTTCCTTCTTCAACAATCGGCACCCTATCAAAATAGTTAATCACAAATCACCTTTGACTTAATCGAAATCACGAATAAACCATGAACGATATATCACCATCACTTACCGAATTGGTTAACAAAGGGAGAAGGCTCCACCTGACTGCTTGGAACTCCCTGATTGCCCTATCACACAATCGGTTTAATCATAAGAGACCACACCTTTACCACATGCCTAGAATCGGCTAATAATCCAATCAAAAACCCATTAAGCACTAGAGAGGGAAGAAATGGCTATTCGGCCTAGCACTTACCAACACCAACCAATTATTCGGCCAAGACGCCACTAGGGAAGAAGATAGGTTCGGTCCACACTTTGCACCACAATCAAACAAAAGGTATCGCTAGGAGGGTTTATCACTCTTATTTTCGGCCTTGAAAGAAAAAGGAGGAAAAAAAATAGAGGTGGGAAGAAATGGGGAAATCGGCAATTGAGTTTAAAGAAAAGAAGATAGAAGATGAGAATGGAGTTTCGGCAACAATGAATGAGAAAAGAAATTAAAGGTTTGGGATGCAAGTGTTTGTGATTTCGGCACAAGGGAATGGGAAGATGAATGGAGAAAATAATGGGAGGGTTCGGTTTGAAACAGATGAGAGTTTCGGCACACAAAGAAAGGGGAAGGGAAATGGAGAATTCGGCTTCACAATGAACAAAAGAAAAGGAGATGAAGAGGAGAATATTCGGCTACCCAATGAACACCAAAGATCAAAGATATTTCGGCTAGTTTAGGAGTGTGGTATTTCGGTTTTCAAAAGCAAAAAGAATGTGAGCATACTCTTTGAGAAAATCGGCTTCTTTGACAAAAATTGAGAAAACTTTGCTTACCAACAAAAGTGACCGAAAAATGCACCAAAATGCAAGGTACATTCGGCCTTCCCCTCACCCACACTATGCCGTCACTTCCCCCCACTCTAAGCCCCAAAAATTCGGCCATATCCCTCAATGCACTCACATCCACCCATTTCAAAAGAGTGGACCAAGTCTTTCTCCTAAAGTTGCTCTCCACCTTCCATTTGAATGACATGACTTGGTCCAAGGTAGAATTCTACTAGCCTTCTACCTCTCCTCCATGCCGTCCCAAAAAGAAGCCAAAATGGGGACTCTGCAGCTCGAACACTGGACCTCCACCACAAGTAGATGACGCCACATCCAGCTCCCCCATGTAGCGCATGCTTTGCCACTAAGCTAGCTCCTTATTTGTGCAATGAAACCACAATTAAAATTCTTAAACCCCAGCTTCCTCAGCTCCCCTGACTTAACACCCAAAAACCAAAATTTTCCCATTCACTCAGGCATACACCTAGGCTACAATTAAGCCCCTAAAACACCGAAATAGCAACACAGCACACCAAACACATGCAATATCATGCAACAACAAAATAGCCCCTAACCCGGGATATTACAGTTCTACCCCCCTTAAAAATAATTTCGGCCTCGAAATTACCTGGTCAAAAGAGTTGCGGGTATTGCTGTCTCATCATATCCTCGGGTTCCCACGTCGCTTCTTCTACGCCATGATTCCGCCAAAGTACCTTAACCAAAGGCATAGACTTCCTACGCAGAACCTTCACATCCCGATCAAGAATCTGCACAGGTTCCTCTTCCATAGTCAAGTCTGGATTTACCTCGATCTCTTCCACCGCTACCACATGCGACGGATCCGAACGATAACGTCAAAGCATTGATACATGGAAAACGTCGTGAATCTGACTAAGCTCTGCTGGCAACTCAAGCTGATACGCCACTGGTCCAACTCGCCTCAGAACCTTATACGGCCCAATAAACCTCGGACTTAGCTTGCCTTTCTTCCCGAACCTCAACACTTTCTTCCAAGGCGCGACCTTCAGAAAAACTCGATCCCCTACAGCAAACTCTATGTCTCTTCACTTAAGATCGGCATAAGACTTCTGCCGGTCCGAAGCTTCCTTCAAACGAGACTGAATCAACTTAACCTTGTCTTCGGTCTCAGCCACCAACTCGGGTCCCAACAACTGACGTTCACCCAACTCCGTCCAACACGTAGGTGAGCGACACTTCCTACCATACAATGCCTCGTACGGTGCCATCTTGATGCTCGCTTGGTAACTGTTGTTGTAGGCAAACTCAGCTAACGGTAGAAACTCCTCCCAACTACCTCTGAAATCCAAGACACAACCTCTCAGCATGTCTTCTAAGATCTGAATAACCCTTTCTGATTGACCGTCAGACTGCGGGTGAAAAGCCGTGCTGAAATCCAAACGAGTACCCAAAGCCTGATGCAATGCTTTCCAGAACCTTGACGTGAACCTGGGATCCCTATCCGAGATTATCGAAACTGGCACACCGTGCAACCTCACTATCTCTGACACATACAGCTTCGCTAGCTTCTGAAGTGAGTAGTCAACCCTCACCGGAATAAAGTGAGCTGATTTAGTCAAACGATCCACCACTACCCAAACTGAATCCTTCTTGCTTGGCGTAAGCGGTAACCCACTGACGAAATCCATGGTTATCCTTTCCCACTTCCACTGAGGAATCTTTACAGGCTGAAGCAAACCCGACAGCAACTGGTGCTCAGCCTTGACCTGCTGACAAGTTAGACACTTCCCAACAAACTCTGTCACCTCTTTCTTCAAACCAGGCCACCAAAACTGCTCTCTCAGATCCTTATACATTTTGCTACCTCCAGGATGCATAGCATAAGGACTGCTATGTGCGTCCTGAAGAATCTTCTGCCTTAGCTCAACATCCTTAGGCATACAAGCCTTACCCTGAAAACACAGAACCTCGTCACTAGACAGACTGTAACCATCCACACCACCATTCTGCACTTGCAACCTTCGCGCACTCAGAACCTCATCCTCTAACTGTTTCTCTCTGATCTGCTCAAACCAAGTAGGCTTAACTTGTAGCTCTGCCAAAATACTCCCATCGTCATACAAACTCAAATGGGCAAACAAAGCTCTTAAGTCCGAAACAACCTTACGGCTCAACGCGTCTGCTACCACGTTAGCCTTGCCCGGATGATACTCAATAGAACAGTCATAGTCTTTCAGCAACTCAACCCATCTACGCTGCCTCAAATTCAAATCCTTCTGAGTCAGAAGATACTTCAAACTCTTATGATCTGTGTAGACTATCGATCTCTCTCCATACAAGTAGTGCCTCCAAATCTTTAAGGCGAAGACTACAGCCGCTAGCTCCAGATCGTGTGTCGGATAGTTGACCTCATGTGGCCTCAGCTGCCGAGAAGCGTAAGCCACAACCTTACCTTCTTGCATCAGCACACAACCCAAGCCCGTATGTGATGCATCGCAGTACACGGTGTATTCCTTACCAGCCTCAGGTTGAATTAGAACCGGAGCCTCAGTCAAGATCTTCTTTAACTTGTCGAAGCTTTCTTGCTGTTTCTCAGTCCATACAAACGGAACCTCTTTCCTTAACAACTTAGTCATCGGCGCTGCTATTAGCGAGAAACCCTCAACAAACCTTCGGTAGTATCCGGCCAAACCCAGAAAACTCCGAATCTCAGCCACTGACCTAGGCGGCTTCCAATCCAAAACTGCCTCAATCTTACGAGGATCTACACGAATCCCCTCAGCCGACACTACATGACCCAAGAACGTCACTTCTCTAAGCCAGAACTCGCACTTACTAAACTTAGCATAGAGTTGCTTTTCCCTCAGAATTTGCAGCACCACTCTCAAATGCGCATCATGCTCTTCCTCTGTCCTTGAGTACACCAAGATGTCGTCTATGAAAACCACGACGAACTGATCCAGATACTGCTGAAACACCCTATTCATCATATCCATAAACGCTGCCGGTGCGTTAGTCAACCCGAACGGCATTACCAGAAATTCGTAGTGCCCATACCGAGTCTGAAACGCTGTTTTATGGATATCCGCCTCCTTAACCTTTAACTGGTGATACCCAGACCTCAAGTCGATCTTCGAGAATACCGCAGCACCCTTCAGCTGATCAAACAAGTCATCTATCCGTGGCAACGGATACTTGTTTTTAATCGTCAGCTTGTTCAACTGGCGGTAGTCTATGCACATCCGCATTGTACCATCTTTCTTCTTGACAAAAAGTACCGGCGCACCCCACGGCGAAACACTTGGCCTAATAAAACCTCGATCCAATAACTCCTGGATCTGAGCCTTAAGCTCCACCAATTCCTTTGGTGCCATCCTATACGGAGCAATAGACACTGGCGCAGTCCCGAGTAACAGATCTATTCCGAACTCTACCTCTCGATCTGGCGGCAAACCCGGAAGCTCCTCAGGAAAAACATCAGCAAATTCCTTAACAGTACGAACCTTCTCAACCGCAGACTCTTTAACCTCCAAGGCATACACATGAACCACATACGCTTCGCAGCCCTTCCTGACCATCTTCTCTGCTTTCAAAGCAGATACCACATTTGATAAGTAATCTCTCCTATTACCTATCATAGCCACTTCGTCGCCATCAACTGTCTTAAGAACCATGCGCTTGGCCGCGCAATCCAACCTCGCCTGATACTTGACCAACCAATCCATCCCAAGAATCAGATCGAACTCCCCAAACGGCAGTTCCATCAGATCAGCAGCAAACACTACCCCTTGGAGTTCTAGGGGTACCTCTCTAAACAGCTTATCTACCACTACAGAGTGACCTAGAGGGCTAATCACAGTCATCTGCCTAGAAGATATCTCAGAGTCTAAGTCCATTGTCTCTACTATACTACTGGCAACATAAGAGTGCGTAGAACCCACATCAATTAAAGTAGTATAAGGAGAACCAAAAATCAAAAACGTACCGGTTATGACGTCCGGTGCGTCGCCCTCCTCTCGGCGCCTCGCAGCATACACTAAACCAGGCTGTCGTGCCTCAGAACTACCCGCACCTCTGCCCGGTGCTCCACGGCCCCGACCAGAACCATTACCACCTCTGCCATTACCACGGCCCCTCTGCGGTGGCGGTCCATTACCTCTGAACTGATTACGGCCCTGACTCTCCGACTGAATCCTGGCCATCCTACGCGGACAGTCCCTTATGCGATGCTCCAAAGAACCACACTCGAAGCAACCTTTTCCACCAGTCCAACAACCACCCCAATGAGATTTCCCACACTGATTACACTGTGGCGGTCCCTGTCTAGCAGCAACAAACCTAGCAGGCTGATTCGGCCCACTCGGTCTGGCCCTCTTCTGCGGATTACCAGACGATCCAGAAGACCCAAAGCTCCTCTTAAGCCTACTCCTGTCCATACTCTGCCTCACTGACTCCTTAACACCCTCGGCTACCTTAGCCTTCTCAACTAAGACAGCAAACTCGCGCTCCTGCTGTGGAGCAATCAGCAGCCTCAACTCGTCTCGCAGACCATCCTCGAAACGAACACACCTTTCATGCTCAGTGGCCACAATGCCCCTGGCATACCTACTCAGCTTCAGGAACTCAGCCTCGTACTCAGAAATAGATTTGCTCCCCTGAACAAGTCTCAGGAATGCCTTTCGCTGGGAGTCAATATAACTAGCCCCGATGTACTTCTTTTGATATGCAGCTCGAAAATAATCCCATGTCAAATCCTCTGCGGCCACACTATCCCGAACCGTGAGCCACCACTGGTATGACTCATCCCGTAGAAGCGATACGATCCCCTTCAGCTTCTCTTCAGCCGTCAAGTCTAGATCATCCATGATCCGCTCAGTTGCCTCCAGCCAATATTCAGCAGTGCTAGGAGCAACACCAGATACACCTCGGAAGAATTCGGCCCCATTAGCCCGGAGTCGCTCAGGAACAGATTTCCTAACTCCTGCACCACCACCTGCTCCAGCTACCCTTTCCAACACTCGCAGCATCGCCTGTGACACTGCGTCATCTCCAGTCTGATCTTGGAACTCACCACCTCCAGCTGGTGGCGGAACCGGTATCTCGTTCTCTGAACCCTGCCCAGATCCTACGGGCTCAGAAACTGTCATCCTACCCCTACCTCTACCACGAGTATTACGACCACGTCCACCTCGAGTGCTCATGACTAATCTTTCTACGTATCTGATTAAAGAATTTTATGCATCAGTGTTTATTCCACTTGTTTAAAAGCAAGTCTTATGAATATTAAAGAGGATTTGTTCTCGCGAGTTCACAGAATCCTATCAGTTTCAATCTCTAAAGTAGCATACTACTGCTATTCATCAAAACATATCACATCCAATCAAATCACAAGCAATAGTACGGGGTACTTACCTGGGCGAACTGGTGCCGGAGACTCGGTGCCATGCCTTTCAAACCATATATTTAGACCAAAAACACTTAAAACATCTTTTTGAAAACATTTTGGGCCTCAGGCCCACAGCCGAGCCTTTGAACTTGGCTCTGATACCACAATTGTAACACCCCAAACCCGGACAAGACCCCACGCCCGAATCTGGTATGTTACGGGGAAAACGGTTTTTGAGAGGTTAAATTTTTCGTTTAAAAGCCGAGTGAAAACGCAGTGTATTTTGAAGACAATTTGAGTGGACTTGTTTGAAATCAGATGGTGTATTGGAAACCCGGAGATTTTGAAATCTTAACCAGAATGTGTGGTTAAAATGAGTTTAAACCATTTAAAACCTTAATAGTTTCTTAGTGTTACTTAAAACATTTTTAGACTTAGGAGTAATACCAGTTTGATTTGAAAATCATTTGAATTTGCTTACTATAAAGACGTAGTTTGATACCCGATGGTATGGTTTAAAAACACATTGCGTTATAATTTTGAAATCATTATCTTTCCAAGTTTTAGTAAAATTCATACCAACTTGTTTTGTTAAGGCATTTTAAAATTTAATTAGAACATAAACATCACAAAACATAAATTAAAGGCCTTTTACAAATCCAATATAAAAACCAAAGTAAATAAGCTAAAGTACCCAAATGCAATAGTCTGAGCAAACTTTTATTAAAGCATGGCATGTGTACCCCGAGTCCATCCCGGCTCCATGTCCGCGTCTAAGAGTCACCTGAAATGTCAAAGGAGAGGGTGAGTCGAGTGACTCAGTGTGTAAATCCCGCTCCCGAAGAAACAACATGCTAACACACATCATACATAGCAACATAATTAATGCAACCCGTTCCTAACCATCCATATCGCCTTTACTACCCCGTGTGGTACCAAACCACTGGTGGTGCCAAACCACTGGTGACATATAGTCACAATGTGTTACCAAAACACTGGTGTCCCAAAGACACAATACCAAACCACTGGTGTCCCAAAGACACAATTGTGCTACCAAAGCACTGGTGACCGAGGTCACAAATCCAATGATGATGGGGCCAACCCATCGTGTGATACCAAATCACTAGCAGACGATCCCATATCTCAAGTGGGGCCAACCCACGGTGGTCAAACCACAGGGACAAGTCGCAATGAGGTGCCAAACCTTTGGTGTCCCAAAGACACAATGTGCTACCAAAGCACTGGTGACCGTAGTCACAAATCTGGTGATGGGGCCAACCCATCGTGTGATACCAAATCACTGGCGTCAATCCCGTATAATCATCCGTGGGGCCAACCCACTGTGACTGAGCCACTGGGACGAGACGCTGAGGTACCAAACCTCTGGAGGTGCCAAACCTCTGGTGACCCAAAGTCACAAAGTTGTGTTACCAAAACACTGGTGCTCGTCAGCACAAAATGTCACTGCTCCCTCCACTCGTATCCCCCATCAACATACCATACTCATGTAATCATGCATATCATACAATCATGCATATCATGCTAACATGTCTAATCTCATATCCCATGTCACATATATCCACAGCCATGGTATCATATAGATCATCATTAAACTCATAATAATAATACTAACTTACCCGAGTCCAGAATCATACCCATTAGGGTATCATATCAATCATCACTGTTTCATTAATCATCACACAGGTTATCAATCATATTACTAAACAGAAGTGTGTTAGTTTACACACCTGGTAAATACGAGTCTAGAATCCCAACGAAAACGATCTAAGTCCCTCGATTATTAGATCCTACAATCGGCCAAACATTAGGGGTTAGGCATCTAAAGCCATTCGGCCAGGGATTTTAAGCCAACAGGAATTGCTACCAACCCTTACCTTCACTTGATTTGGTTTCCTACCAAATCCGAACCCACAGTGGTTCCTTCTTCAACAATCGGCACCCTATCAAAATAGTTAATCACAAATCACCTTTGACTTAATCGAAATCACGAATAAACCATGAACGATATATCACCATCACTTACCGAATTGGTTAACAAAGGGAGAAGGCTCCACCTGACTGCTTGGAACTCCCTGATTGCCCTATCACACAATCGGTTTAATCATAAGAGACCACACCTTTACCACATGCCTAGAATCGGCTAATAATCCAATCAAAAACCCATTAAGCACTAGAGAGGGAAGAAATGGCTATTCGGCCTAGCACTTACCAACACCAACCAATTATTCGGCCAAGACGCCACTAGGGAAGAAGATAGGTTCGGTCCACACTTTGCACCACAATCAAACAAAAGGTACGGCTAGGAGGGTTTATCACTCTTATTTTCGGCCTTGAAAGAAAAAGGAGGAAAAAAATAGAGGTGGGAAGAAATGGGGAAATCGGCAATTGAGTTTAAAGAAAAGAAGATAGAAGATGAGAATGGAGTTTCGGCAACAATGAATGAGAAAAGAAATTAAAGGTTTGGGATGCAAGTGTTTGTGATTTCGGCACAAGGGAATGGGAAGATGAATGGAGAAATAATGGGAGGGTTCGGTTTGAAACAGATGAGAGTTTCGGCACACAAAGAAAGGGGAAGGGAAATGGAGAATTCGGCTTCACAATGAACAAAAGAAAAGGAGATGAAGAGGAGAATATTCGGCTACCCAATGAACACCAAAGATCAAAGATATTTCGGCTAGTTTAGGAGTGTGGTATTTCGGTTTTCAAAAGCAAAAAGAATGTGAGCATACTCTTTGAGAAAATCGGCTTCTTTGACAAAAATTGAGAAAACTTTGCTTACCAACAAAAGTGACCGAAAAATGCACCAAAATGCAAGGTACATTCGGCCTTCCCCTCACCCACACTATGCCGTCACTTCCCCCCACTCTAAGCCCCAAAAATTCGGCCATATCCCTCAATGCACTCACATCCACCCATTTCAAAAGAGTGGACCAAGTCTTTCTCCTAAAGTTGCTCTCCACCTTCCATTTGAATGACATGACTTGGTCCAAGGTAGAATTCTACTAGCCTTCTACCTCTCCTCCATGCCGTCCCAAAAAGAAGCCAAAATGGGGACTCTGCAGCTCGAACACTGGACCTCCACCACAAGTAGATGACGCCACATCCAGCTCCCCCATGTAGCGCATGCTTTGCCACTAAGCTAGCTCCTTATTTGTGCAATGAAACCACAATTAAAATTCTTAAACCCCAGCTTCCTCAGCTCCCCTGACTTAACACCCAAAAACCAAAATTTTCCCATTCACTCAGGCATACACCTAGGCTACAATTAAGCCCCTAAAACACCGAAATAGCAACACAGCACACCAAACACATGCAATATCATGCAACAACAAAATAGCCCCTAACCCGGGATATTACAGGTAAGAAGATAAATTTTAAACTAAAGTGCATTAAAGTAATAGAAGGAAGGGTTATAGGGGATCCTAGAGACCTAAGGGCCATTCGGCCATGGAAAAGAAATTCAAATGAGTTGAAATTATATTGTGGTGTGGAATTGATTAAATTGAAAAAAAAAAAGTTAAATGCTTGAATTTGGGGTGGTTATTGTTTAAACTAAATGTATGAAGTAAGGACTCGGTTCCTAGTTTTTCTTGAACTAAATTGTATGTAAATTGTTTTGAGTTGAGTAAAAAGGGATAGAGTGAATATGAACAAAATTTATTTACATTTATAGATCGGGAACAAAAAGAGAAGAAACAAGATCGAGGAAAAGCAAAGATTATCGAGTAGCCGATTTACCACGGCTCATCGACGACCGAGGTAAGTCCTTTATCTAAACTATGTTAATAAGTTAATTACAAATTTAGTGAATGATAAACTGTGGAAATTTAACGTACAATTCATGATATAGCCGAGAAAAACTGTATAGTATTGAAGTGAATTTATTGGGCTAATGCAATTGAATAAGTAAGTTCTTGAGCAATCTAATGTCTTGGGGTAAATTACAAAATCTAATGAATGATAGAATTTGTATTAGTTGATGTAAAACCATGAGCTGGCCGAATGTGATGATGATGGATTGGGTTGAATTTCAATGTATTTGACTAAATGTGAATAAATGCATATGCTTTGATATGTGACAGTGAAATGCGAAAAGTATGTAAAGTTATTTTTGACATTCGGGCTTTATGCCTAGCAGGCCTTGTGCCGGTGACATAATCGGGCTTTACGCCTAGCAGGCCTCGTGCCGGTGTATTTATCAGGCTTTTACGCCTAGCAGGCCTTGTGCCGGTGTTACTTTTCAGGCTTTTACGCCTAGCAGGCTTGATGCCGGTGATGTATTTTACCAAAGAGGAATTTAATCTGTGACAAGACAATTTAGAGCTAAATTGTCAAGAATATGGTTCAGGTAAGTATGTGAGGTATGTTATGTTTAACATTACTTGGGCCATTAATATTGATGGATGTAATCTGACAGAAGTCGAGCTTAAATGCGCCATCATGGAACAATTAGTTTTCATGTATAAACGCTAAGAAAGTAGGTTACCAAATTATTAGTATTTGGCCTTGTGTAAACTATTTACTTATTGCCTATGTGAAATCCCATATGTAGATTGTTTTCTTTTTGATAAAAATTAAATGTTCTAATATTATGAGTTAGGACTTACTAAGCTAGAAAGCTTATTATGTGAAATGTTTCTCTGTTTTATAGATTAGGATCCAGCTACAAGCTCAACGGGATAGTTCGGAAAGTCACTCACACTATCATTCTACAATTTGGGGTACTACTACTTCGTTTTGGTTTGCTTGAAGGCATGTATAGAATAGACTTGGTCCTTGTTTGATGATTTAAGGTCCATGTTTGTAATAGCCATGCGAATATGGCTAAATTTTCAGTTAACTACGTTGTTGTGTTTGGATGTAAGTTAGTTTATGATGGCAAAGGTCTATGCATGATTAATCAAAGTTAATCGTTTTTATTAAGGAAATGATTGTATGAATGAAATCCTTGAATTCGTGAGGTAGGTAAATTCAGTTAGAAGCTAGTTTTTTTTATGATATACGACAAAATAGTTTGTAATAGCAGCAGTGACGTGAATTAGAAAAATCACCAAAAATAGGATATATTGAATTTGGAGGTGAGTGAGTCATGAAATTAAACCTCAGTGTGTCTATTTTTATACGAAAGAAACAGAATAGGCAAAAGATTTATATCTTATGAGATAATTAAGTTTAAACGAAACCTGCTCTGAATGAATTCGTGAGTCACTGCCCTGTTTGGAAAATTGTCAAAAATTGTAAAAAAATAATTAGGAATCATGGTTTATATGTGTAGAATCCTAAATGAGTCTATTTTTCATTGGTATAAACAAGAACATCATAGGAAATTTGTGCAATCAGATAACTGCAGTGTTATAGGGTCTGGTCAGAATTGTCCAGCAGTGTAATAAGGGTAACTTTGAAGAATAAACTGTACTAATTGGCCACATGAAAATTCTAGAAAATTATGGTGAATAGTTATATGAGTCTAGTTTCAAGGAAAATTTACGGATCCAAA
This sequence comes from Gossypium australe, assembly GCA_005393395.2. Lineage (NCBI taxonomy): Eukaryota > Viridiplantae > Streptophyta > Magnoliopsida > Malvales > Malvaceae > Gossypium > Gossypium australe. The sequence goes on along the minus strand of CM016621.1, from coordinate 82,402,776 downwards.
TTTCGAGTTCTGTAACTCGAGTTATGGCCGATTTAGTCAGCGTGACGCAGTTGGACAGCTTTAAAAATTTACTCCCGAGTT